>CAOKZL010000042.1:0-1200000 GCA_948472985.1 Iguana delicatissima | reverse complement strand
ATTTTAGAGACTCTGAGTCAAGGAAAATATACTACAATTCTAGACTTATGTGAAGTGGTCCATGACCCTAGTGTGCCCCTGAGAGTGTTGGGGTGGTTATTCATTACTTGATAAGGTAAGAAAAAACAGAAGCATCTTTTTGCCTTAACCTTTTCCTTCCTTATCATGATCCTCACACACACACACACACACACACACACACACCCTGAAAAAATCTGTCTCCACATTGTAAATACTACATGGAAAAAATGGTTGGACCAAGGTTGGGGACAGCAAATTTAATCTGGTGTCCAAAGCCTCAGAACACGTGTCTGAAACATTCCTTCCAAGACATGCCTCTTAAACCTTCCTTTTCCATTTGCTGTTGTCTTCATCAAGATTGACCCAATATTTACATTTAATTATTTTAAGAAACAAAGTAATTGCTGCAAAAATTACATTGAACATCATGCAAATTGAACTGGTAGGGGGAGACTTAACATCATGCCTAAAGCGTGCCATTTGAAGTCAGTTTTCAGACTTCAAAGATGTATCACATTTGCTTTGCAAGATAGGGGGCACAGTATTCATGAAGGTAGTTTATACACAGGATGAGTATGAAAAATCACTATACAGGTATACCTCAGTTATAACTATGTTACTACCATATAGGGATTAGGGACAGCCCATTTCTCAGACTTCAGCAAAGTATTTGGGGCCTGTCAGGTGATGGTGAGCTGTTTCTCTGCTGTGGCTGTATTTCCTACAGCAAGGAGCAGCCAGAAAAGTTCTCTGGAATGATGGACTCTCTCTTATTCTTTGCTACCTAAGGCATTTTCCTCCCCTTGTCTAATGACAGAACCAGGCATATGTCCTCTCATAGTTCTCTATAGCAGTCCTAGTTTTCACCTGAGGGTGTTTTTTAATGCATCACCAGACCTTGTTGCTAGGAGTTTATACTTTGTATGTCTGAAGAAAGTGGCAAATTACTAGTTGCTTAATTTGTGATTTTATTTTTACTGCAGGGAAAGGGAGAGGTACCTATGAGATTTTCTTCTTCAGATGTTGTGATAACTTGACCAGCCTTGGGCCCTACAATGGTGGAGGGGACCAAGAGAGGATTTATTGTTCTGCCACTGACACCAAAATGTCCTGGGTTAGTCCTGGATCCCTAAGAGTTTTTAGTGTGGCAAATGTCACCTTTTAATTGTAATTTGTGACCGTCACGTGCGGGGGAAAAAAAGGCTGTACCAAAATTTTAAGATTCAAGAAACTGACTGGATGTTGCCAAACTGAGAAAAAAGATAGACCAAATGAAAAGATGTATTAAGGTACTTGAGAATATAGCTAAGAAATGAGAAAATATGTTGACAGCCCTGCCCACATTCCACAATGCCAGTCTGAAAAAGGAAAATAAAGTCAAATGGACCAAATAAAGAGAAGCACATAACCACTTGTCTGGAATTATCTCCTCATTAGAAGATTAGAAATAAAACCTTTCCTGATAACTATCTTCAAGGCCATTTCCACACAAGATTTGTTATAGTGCTATTATTCCACTTTCAACATCTTATGGAATCCTGGGGGATTCCCAGTTTAGGGAAGGGCCTCAAAGGATTCCACAGGATGTTGAAAGTGGAATAATAGCACTATGACAGTCTAGTGCAGAAATGGCGTAAGATTCCAGAGATATCTCTCCTCTGCTAAATCATAAGCTATTGGAAGTTCAAATTCATGAGCTGAGCACATGAGTCAAAAATATAACTGCTTGATGGAAAAATATAAATGAGGTGTCCTTCCATTATTGCTAGTAAAGTGATAGAGGAGAAATAACTGTGATTTTTTTTTTAAAAAAGTTACTTTTTATAGTATACACTAATTTGTAAAGAAACTAGTTTCTTTTTCCTTGGGAAAGGAAATCCAAAAGAAGAAAAGGTGATATTGGTCAGGTCTGCTACCCAAATCTTAACAACAACAAAACAAACATACTAATCTGATACAGTGATAAATCACTTGGAAAAGTATTTTGCTAAGCAGAAATGCCATCAGAATAAAGTTAAAATCTTTGCGAACTGAAGGAAAAAGTAGAATAATAAAACCACAAGGATGTGCAATCATGCAGTTGCAAATATAAAGTGAAGGAAAGAAGAACGTAGAAAAAAACTTCAATAAGTTACCTAAAATCACAGCTCTGCTGAAACATAAATCCCGGAGGCATTCTAAGCACTTCAAGAATGAGATAGACATGCTATATTCCTTATTGTCAGAAGACTACGGAAATGTAATCTACAATTAAGGGAACTGGGACATGAGAGGTTAGTGCTGTTTGGCAGTAGCATTCTGCTGTGGTACACAAGGAAAAACAAAAAAATTGGCGGAGGGAGAATAGGAGGTGGGAAGGGTGTCAGGAGGGCCAAATAGGTGAGCTGGACTCTTGCAAAAAGTTGTATAAATCCCTCTCCTGGTTTAAACAGCACAAAGATTTTTTTTAAAGTATATCCTAATAAAATAACATAAGCAGTTTATCTTATATGCAGTGAAAGATGTGAGAGAATAAATTAGCTTTCATTACCTGTCTAAAAGTAGACATCTGAAACAGGGCATTGCAGAGTAGTAGGCGCAGATGTTTCTCAACCAATGGTCGTATTATAAACAGGTAAGTTCGTATAAGGGAAGAGATGCCTACTGATAGCCTAGTTCCAAACCACAGAAGTGTTTTTCGTAGGATCACAGAGCTGGAAGGGATCCTAAGGGCCATCAGGTTCAATCCCCTGCTCGATGCAGGATCTCTAGCAGCAGGTACCTATCCAGCCTCTTTCTGAAGACATTTGTTTGAGAGAGAATGCACTATCTCTCTAGGCAATTGGTTCCACTGCAAAACCGCTCTCACTGTCAAGAAATTCCTTCTAGTGTTTAATTGAATTCTACCTTTCTGTAACTTAAAATCATTTGACCTAATTTTACCCTCTGAGGCAGCAGAGAACAAGCCTCTTTGTGGCAGCCCTTGAGGTATTTAACATGTGCAATCATGTCACTCCTCAATCTTCTCTTCACCAAGCTGAACATGCCCACATCCTGAACATGCCCACATATGAGGAGAGCCTCATATGTTTTGTTTTCCATATTTCTTAATCATTCTTGTTGTCCTTCTTTGAACTTGATTCACCTTGACTACATTCTTCTTAAAATGAGGTGCCCAGAACTGAACACAATATTCCAGATGAGGTCTGACCACTGCAGAATATAGCAGGACTATTTGTTCACTCAACTTGGAAACTATATGTCTATTAATGCAGGCTAAGATGATATTTGCCTTCTTTGCTGCAGCATCATGCTGGTGGCTCATGTTCAACAGTGTGTTAGCTTTCCCTCCCAGTTTTGTATCATCTGCACATTTGATAAGAATTTCCTCCAGCCTATCATTTAAATCATTCACTGACATATTGAAGAGCATTGGCCCCAGGAAAGTCCATTGCTCTTGAGTCCTTCTTCTAATTTTGAAGCACATCCACTAATTATAACTCTTTGAGCATGGTTTTGGATCCATCCAATTATGGTTCCATCTGATGGTGCTTCCATCTGTTTCATATTGTCAGCTTTTTAATAAAAAAAGGAGGACCATATCAAATGCTTTCCTGAAATCAAGATAAATGACATCCACAGCATTCCCACCACCTAATAACTAGCGACCTGATCAAAAAGAGATATAAGGTTAGTTTGCCAGGATTTGTTCTTGACAAAGCCATGCTGGCTCCTACTAATCACTGCACTGTCATCAAGATACTTGTAGATGGACTCTTGTATTATCTGTTCTAATATTTTTTCTAGTATTGAGTTCAGGCTGACTGGCCTGTAGTTTCTTGTATCTTCTTTTTTGTTTTATTTGAACAAAGGAAAATGGTTGTTAATATCTCATCCTCTGGCATCTTACCCATTCTCCAAGATTTGTCAGAAATGATGGCAAGTGGTTCTGCAAGTATCTCAGCAAGTTCTTTCAATACTCTAAGATGCAGCTCATTTGGCAGATCAGAACTCATTTAAGTTAACTAGGTGATTCCCGACTAACTCCTTATCAGTCTTGATTTGCAACCTGGATTCCTTACCAAGGTTTCTGCTGATGCATGGAAGCACACTGTCCTCTTTTTTGGGGGGGGGAGGGAGCAAAATAGGTATTGAACAGTTCTTCCTTTTTATGGTGATCTATTGGCATTTTACCATCCCTGATGAGCAGTGGTCCCACCATTTCCTTCATCATTTTTTCTGTAGCATTTCCAGCCATGGAATTTTGCCCAGTATTTCCCTGAGCTTGGTAAAAACAGCTTTCCTGAAATCCAAGGTTCGTGTTTTATCATATTCCTCTTTGGCTTGACCTACAATAATGAATTCTAGCATTACAAGGTCACTACCTCCTAAATTACTAACTGCTTTGATTCCAGTTACCAACTCTTCCCTGTTGGTTAGTATCAAGTCCAGGATTGCTGATTCCCTGTTCTCCACCTTTTGAAAGGGGCAATCATCTGCAAAGGACATCAGAAATTTATTGGAGAGCCTACACTTAACAGAGATAGTCTCCCAGAAGATATCAGGATATCTGAAGTCTCCCACTGCTACCATTTCTTGCTACTAGGAGATTTCTGAGATTTGTTTCAGGAAAACAACATCACCACCTCATCTTGGTTTTGTGGTCTGTTGTAAACTCCTACCACAATACCATTTAAACAAAAGAGTTCAATTTGCCATTGTTTATGGTGGTTATTGCTTCTAACCATTCTAGTCACCTTACATGTTCAGGCTACCCACGTATTGTATGGCACAGAAGCATTTTATGTGAGTAGAGCTGAGAAGTGATGAAGGCTCTTGCAGAATAGCTCAAGTATCATAGGGATGTGAAAGGCAAACATATCTCCATCTGTCATTGGCTGAGCAGAATCTAGAACTCTGAGGATGAATGATGGAGATATAAGCAAGATATATTTCCCACCCACTTTTCAAAAAGTTTGCACTGAAGCATTCTTGCAGTCACCGGCCACTCTTCACTGCTTATATTATGTTTCGATATAATGGAAATGGCCCCACCTCTATTAAATATTCTTCATTACAAGACACATGAATGATAAGTGGTCATGAGAAAGTTCTTTATAGAGTTCATCTGACAGAATTATTTTAGAAAACTGTATCATTTTGTCTAGAGCACCATCAGAAATTCTAAAACAATTTTAGCATGAGCTTTTTTCTCTCTTCCCTCTCTGCATTTACCTATTTATTAAATTTGTATCCTACATCTGCCAAAAGGTCATTTGTATCAAAAGGTCTTAGCTTGTTGGCAGAAGAAGAAGAATTTCAGAGTCTGGGAATAGCCAAAGTAAAAGGCATCTCTCATATCCCTAGCAAATGTATCTCAGAGAGGATGAGGAAGAGAAAGAACACCCCTAAAGACCTGGGAATGTTATACAGTCTTTCACTAGTTAGGGATGGAGACAATATTTGAAAATATTCAAAAAGTGGCCAAAAATGTTCCTCCAGAATTGAGAAACCTGATGAGAAGAATTCTGGACTAAGACAAGGTTTAGAACTTGTTCTATGCAAAATTTGCACTTTTTTTACAGGATTTTCTGTGCAGGAAACAACATTTTCTACATGGAGAATGATGTTCCTATGCAGAAATATTATTTTCTGTGTAGGAAATGCTGTTTCCTGCACAGATTGTGTGTGTGTGTGTGTGTGTGTGTGTGTGTGTGTACAGAAATACCACATGCAAATTTTTTGCAGAGTAAGGATCTTTCCACACTATACTGTTATTGTGCTATTATTCCACTTTCAATATCCTCTGGAATCATGAGGTTTGCAGTTTAGGGAGGGGCATTCAGAATTCTCAGCTGGAGAGCTCTTGGCCCTCAGTAAACTACAGAATTCCATAGGATGTTGAAAGCAGAATAAGTAGCACTAGAAGACTGTAGTACAGAAAGGCCCTTATTCCTGAACTGTGAATAATCTTTGAGAACTGCTCAGTTTTTGAAGACTTTCAAGCACCACGGGGGTGGTGGGGCACTAAACTTCACTGCTTAATTTGAGAATCAAATTAGCAGAGAATTGTATTTCTATTCTAGGTCACACCCTGTGCTTGAGCTGTGTCTATAAACAGAACAGTCACTAGTGAAGCTGGAATAATAAGGGAATCACATGCTTCCTCTATACTCCCCTGGTCAATAGTCTGGCTGCAACATTCTGTAGTGCTCTAAAGTTTTTGATTTCCCCCCCAGAAGAATCCCATAAGTAGCATTGAGCAAGGAAGAAGCAGGACAGGGGTTTGCTTTGGTAACACAAATGCTGAATCACAAAGCCAGCAAAGAGAATCAGAACTTGATGACAGTCAAAACAATTGGTGCATTTTAGCTTGTAGCTGAAGGATTTAAGGGATTTATTTAATCCCCTAGGAGGAGGGAAAAACTTAAGAAGCTCACCGAGCCATATATTGTATCCTCTGACAATAAATGAGAATATAATGGGGGAGGGGGACTCCCCACAGGTTTAGTAAGTCCTATTCTTTTTATTTTTGAAAATATTTTTGGTCATGTCATATGTAATGATTTCATGTTTTTGTATGTTCACAAAAAGGGCTGAGCATGAAAGGTTGTGTGCTTGTTAAGCTTTTCCATCCCTCCAAGCTGCTTAGTAGAATTACAACAGATGGGCAGAATATAACTTTTGCATACAGCTGCAGGTACATCAGACAGATGAGTTATGTCAGAAGAGGGAAATTTCGTTGAACTGTTTCAGTGCTGGTTTACACTGTAACTGAGCCTGGGAGGGATGCAGGCCAACAGTAACAACACTTTTGAGGTATTTATCAGGTAAATTCTGAGAGTCTGAGGAGGCCACAGAGATAAGGGAAAAGAAGGAGAAAGAGAGAGGCCATTGTAATGGATAAATGCTGTCAAATCAAGTTTAGCCCAAGAAATTTTGCTGCTTCACCCAAAGAATGAGAGAGTATTCCATGCATAAACACTGACAAAAGAGGCCGTAGAACTGAGCATCCTCCACCATAATCGGAAGACAGCAGGCAAACTTAGAGGGAACAAACCAAGCCTTGGGGTATAAAGATTTTTCCTTCCACACTTCCCCTCATATTTCACTGTATGTGTTACCAGAGATAATTGACTGCCACATTCTATTTAATGATAAGGTCAGCCCTAGAACAAAAGCTCCTGTTTGTGTTGAGGTGGTAAAACCAATACCTCTTATTTGTGGGTGGTATAACATGCAAGATTCATACCAACTACAGGTGGTATATTTGGAACATGAGCTAATGTATCCTGAATGCTGGATTATGCAGTGTGGCGATGGGTACATATGATCATCTGGTGGCAGGACAAGAAGTGTCACACATCTGGGTCAACAGAAATAGATACATCTTGTGGCCCAAGAGTTATATATTTCAGGCAGTGCAACACCCCCTGCCCTCACCCATGGACCAACTGCTTGGCATAACTTGAAATATGGGAAAGGAATTAGTGGCGAAATTTAGCAGATATCTGAAAGACAGACGGATTCAGTGGAAGAATGTCATTGCTGGACACATTTCACAAGGAGTTCTTCAGACACCACTGAAATGTGGAACTGGAAAGTATGATTTCTAGCACCCATGATGAGGTACCTCTTTCTGGGTTTTGGGGACCCAACTGTAAATAATACTGCAAAAAAAGAAAAATGCAGCTTAAGCCCTTTATGTTTATATAACAACAACAACCATACATCAAATTATGTATTCAATTGAACATATATATATATATATATATATATATATGCAATGTCAAGTTTGATGCAACTTCTTGGGAGGCCATGTGGCCGAGAGAGAACAAAGATCTAGTGAGGTGCCAGTGCAGGACCTGATGACAGGATTCTTCTATATGCTCAGTTCAGCAGAATTGCAGTCTTGGAAGCAAGCCCCAAAATGCCTTATTTAAGGTGAAAAGAATCTAAGCCATATCCCTCACAGTTTCAGCTGTTCTCCTCTGTAGCTATCCCTCTCTTTCTGAACTGAACCAGTAAGAGCAGCCCCATATTTAGAGTTTCCCCACTCCCTGGGCTAAACCAATAATTCATAGAGGTTACACTTGTGGAAGAGAAATTGTGCTCACTCTGCTTGACTCCTTCTTTTTCATTAGTGTGAAGAATTTTCACTTGAACCCTCTAGTAATCACATCCTGGTCCAAACATGGAATCAAATATTGCTAGTTAAATTTCTTTGAGGAAAGGTTCTCATCCAGTTTTCAGTTGTGAATGCTAGCCTCAGAACAGCCTGCTGAACCGGATTTCAAAAGGTTTTCTGTATCCTGAACCTAATAAGGCTCAGGGCACCTGAGAATCATTGCTGCCTCTGCCTCTGAACTGCACTTTGACCTTTGGCGAAATGCTTTGTCGCATCATTGTTACTGGTTCCTCTCTTGCTCATTTATCATTTTTGTGGAGAGTGTTAGACATTTACAACAGTGGTTTGCTGTAAACTGTACAATGAATTTGGACAGCATTTAGCATAATGGAGCTGTAATCTTGTTTAAGACCTCCAGGCACTACTAACGGTACAAATATTAAACAACAGTGCACAAAAGATTAATGTGATACAGTAAAACAAACAACTGTGAGCTGGAATTTGTCCCACAGAATAGCTTATCCAAAGCCTCTAAAGCAGACAGGATGTCTAGCAAACTTCAATATGCAAGCCTCAAGAACTGCTCGGTATCATAATAGTACCTTTCTAAAAATAACTAAAATGTGTCTAGTAGCCTTAGGCTATGGAAATAGTGATTGGGCTCATAGTGTTTCTGAAGTTTTGCCCCATTGTTTCTGCTCCAGGCTACTGTCCTAGCAAGATTATTAAATGAAGCCAGGAATGTGACATGGTACTCAAATCAGCAGTGCCTAGTTTTAAAAGAATTAGCTGATTCTTATTGGTTTTATTTTTTTTTCTATTTAATTTTAAGCTTTCTCCGCTCAATTTAACTTCTTGTGCACAGCATTTCTGAGCCTGCAAAGTAGACCTCCTTTCTAATATAATTCTGAAGCATTTGATATTTAAACTATCTGCAAAAATTATATTTCTCTGGGCCCAAAGTTTATTATGAGTTTGGAGTAGGTCTGCAGGTATTAATGAGATAATTAATGAATTACTGCTATATTAATCCTCAAGAAATTTTAATCAATGGAATGAGAGTTAAGAGTATAAACACTACTTCTTTGAGGTTGTTCTGCTTCAGATGTATTATTTTACAGAAGGAGGGTATTTATACTTGTACTCTTAGCTGTTTTTTGGGGATGAGAGGATGTTGTGTGTCTGGAGGGGGTGCTAGAAAGCCATGCTTTGGTGGGGTTTTAGAGCATTTTGCTTTTTCCACCTGAAAACTGTGGCAGTGGTTACATTTTCATTACTGCTGTTTTACATAGTTCATAGAACTGATAATTGGATCTTCATATTTTTCAGAATATTGTAATCAATGCTGTTGGTGGTTCACATAAACTCTGTATCCACCTGTGTGTCCTCTGCCCCCAGAAAACTGAGCTGGAGAAGCAAATTTGGCAAGCTCACAGAAGGTGAAGAACAAATAGTATAGTAGAAACTCCAGTTTCTCAAGTGGAAATCTGTGCACATAATTTTGTATGGAGCCCAACCGTATGTACTCATGGATCTTGCATATTGAACCTGTTTGTGCCCTAGCTGAACTATTTTACTTATTGTTGCTATGTGTCCTCAAATTGCTGCCAACTTATGGTTACCCTATTATAGTGTTTTCTTGGCAACAGTTGTTCAGAGGAGGCTTGCCATTGCCTTCCTCTATGGCTGAGAGAGTGTGACTTGCCCAAGATCATTCAGTGGGTTTCCATGGCTGAGTGGGAATATGAAACCTGTTCTCCCAGAGCTCTAATCCAACAGTCAATGCACTATACCATTCCGGTTGTCTAATATTTTATTACCATGGCTAAAATAAAAAGGACATGTTCCTTACTCACCCATTGACTATAATATCAAATAGCTTGGCTCTGTGAAGCAAGTGCCTCAATGCTTTTGTATCGTCTCACATCATCTGAAGTGCTCTCTCTCTCTCTCTCTCTTTCATTTAATGGAGACAGTGTTGGAAAAATTACCAGCATTCTCTCTCCCTGCTCCATCTTGTTATTAGAACAGATGGGCAATAGCAAGATAGGGCCTCCCTTTTCTGTTGCATGCCAGATCTTCTCCATTTGCCTTTCTCTGTCTTTTATTGCATGATCATAAATACCTTTGGTGCTCAGATCATGTGACCCAGGATAGTTGCTTGGGTCATCGGTCTTATAAAAGTTAAGACCTCCCTCTTTTGAAGAGATCTCTCTCTCTCTTTGTTCTCAATGGCTGCTTTCCCTGAACTCTTCGCATGCTCCGAGTTTGAGTCCCATCAAGGAGGATGGTGAGTTAAACTGAAGAATCTCCTATTCACTAGATTAGACAGGTAGCAGGCTCTCTCAATACAGATGTAAATGAAGAGTCATTAGTAAAGTATTTAGTCTTTTATTCAAAGCTACCTGCGTCTGTGTTTATTCCAAGTACCAGTCTGAAGCCACAAGTCATTAGATAAAACTTCTACCGCTTCTCTGTGTGACTTTGCTAAGTGAAGATTGGATCCTGACAGGTTCAGTCTCATTTTCCCCACAAATTGGGTCACGGGCCCAGAAGAGAAGTTCTTTGTTTGATGACCACGTGGCACCCGGCCGGCAGAGACTGACCGCTTGAACAATGGCTTCTAATCCATTGCTTACTATTGAAAAGTTAACTGGTAGCAATTACCGAAATTGGTCTTGGAATATGCAAATGCAATTAACTACAATGGGACTGTTTAAAGTTGTGAAAGGACAGCGGCCCACAGAAGATAGGGCAAAGCAGAAATTTGATGAAGATGATGAGAAAGCAACTGCTTATATCTGCTTAGCCATTGATCCAAGCATTGTTTATCACATCAGGGACCTGAAAAGTGCTAAAGAAATATGGGAAAAACTGAAGAGATTATTTGACTCTCCCAGTATTGCAAAACAAAGTGGTATTATAATCAGACTTACAAGAATGAAATTGTTAAAACCTAGATTTTTGAATGAACATATTAACACTTTCATGACTATGGTATCTGAATTGCAAAGTGCTGGAGAAAATCTTTCAGAACCTGTGAGACTGGGAATGTTTCTAGGAAGCTTGCCTGAATTTTTTGAGCCCATAATTGATGCTCTACAAATTAAGGGAGATGTAAATTTGGAAACTGCTATTGCTGAAGTTATAGAATATCAAAATAGGAAAAATTTGAGGAATTTTAAACCTGAAGTAAGAGCTGCTGGAAAAGAGTTCACTCAACTTGCTGAGGAGAATTTGCATATCAAAGAGTCTTCTTCACAGAGGACAAATGGCCACCAAATTAACATTTCCAAACAACAGAAACACAAACCCAGTGATAAAAGTGGTTTTAACTCTAAGAAGAAATCTTCTGCAAATTTTAATGTTGGTCTAATTAATGAACAATTGCTCAAGCCTATGCAAAATCAAAAAGAAAATATAATTGTAATTGACAGCGGTGCTACTAGTCATTACTTTAATCGGAGAGAAATGTTTGTAAATCTTGATACAAGCAAACATTTTCCTGTTTATTTAGCAAATGGCCAATCAGTGGTTGCAAAAGGGAAAGGGACAGTTCTTTTGCAAACAAAACTTGGCGCCAACAGGATAGAGACTTTAAGAATTCATGATGCTTATTTTGTCCCAGATTTAAAAGTGTCTCTTTATAGTGTCAGAACAACTACAGCGAGAGGAAACAGAGTTATTTTCAAAAAGGAAACTTGTTTTGGTCTTCATGGCAAAAATTTAATTTTTCGAGGAATCCTAAATGGTGACTGTTACCAAATGCAAATTTTGGATTCATATGCAAATACTATGATCCAGTGTAATCACAAAGACTGTTTAAATTTATGGCATCGCCGATTTGGGCACAGAAATGTACAATGCATTCAGAGACTGGCTAATCAAGAACTTGCTATAGACTTTAATTTTAAAATATGCTCTAACAATGAGAAATGCATAAAATGTCTAAGGGCAAAAGCTGTCAGAGCATCACATTCGTCAATTATTCGTCAATTACCACCAAACCACTAGACCTTTTATATACTGATCTTTGTGGTCCATTCAGCCAAAAGTCTGCAGGTGGAAATTCTTACTTTATGACTATTATTGATGATTTCAGCAGATACACATACACTTACCTTCTCAAAGAGAAAAGTCAAGCTTTTGAGAAATTCAAGGAATACTTTAATCTTGTCTCTAATAGATTTGGCTACAAACCTAAAAGCCTACGCTCTGACAATGGAAGTGAATTTGTTAATGCAGAGTTTGATGAGTTTTTTTAAGGAACATGGAATTGAACATCAAACTACACAAGTTTACACTCCAGAACAGAATGGAGTGGCAGAACGAATGAACAGAACTCTCAAAGAGATGGCAGTCACAATGCTTTTAGAGGCTAACATGCCTAAACGCTATTGGTCTGAAGCTATTATGACTGCTACATACTTGTGCAACCGTCTGCCAATTAAATCCAGAGATGCAACTCCATTTCAGTTATGGAATGGGACTAAGCCCAAAGTGAATCATCTCAAAGTTTTTGGAAGTAAAGCATATACCTACATTCCCAAATAGAAAAGAGACAAACTTGACTGTAGAAGTGAAGAGGGAATTTTTGTTGGTTATGCTAGAAATGGTTACAGAATTCTGAATCCAGATGGGCGTACAATAAAAATAACAAGTGCTGTTTATGTTGATGAAAGGCCCCAGCCCAAATCTAATCCAAACCAAGATGTCTATCCAGATTTGTTTGCAGTGGAAGGAGACTCCCACCAGCAACCAGAGTATGTGACACTGTACAATCCTCCAGATGTCTTGCATCCAGAAGGGGCTACAGATGTGGTGATCCAGCCAGAGGACACGGAACCGGACGGCGCTCAAGGAGCAGACCCAGGTGTCCAAGTCCAGGTAAGAAGATCTGAACGCATCAACAGAGGCGTACCACCTGATAGACTGTCTTATCTAGCCACAGAGGAGAAGATTCCACAACCCTCTGACTGGCAAAAGATCAAGGGACTACCAAAGTCAGATTCTCAAAAGTGGGTGGAAGCTGCTGTTGAAGAGATGCAATCTTTATATAAAAATAAAACATGGACTTTGTCAGAATTGCCAAAAGGAAAAAGGGCAATTGGCTGTAAATGGGTCTTTACCACAAAGCAAGATGCAGAAGGGGAAATTCAGAGATATAAAGCCAGGTTAGTGGCAAAGGGATTCACACAACAATTTGGTGAAGATTACAACGAAATTTTTGCCCCTGTTGCCACACACACAACTGTGAGAACTCTCCTAGCTGTTGCAGCATCTAAGAAAATGCATGTCCAACATCTTGATGTTAAAACAGCTTTTCTTTATGGACAATTGGATGAGGAACTGTACATGGAACAACCTCCAGGATTTCAAGTTCCTGGGAAAGAGCATCTTTATGCAAATTGAACAAGAGCATTTATGGCTTGAAACAGGCTGCCAGAGCATGGAGTGAGAAGCTAAGCCAACTTCTTATCAAACAAGGCTTCACTCCAGGCACTGTTGACAAGTGTGTTTACAAAAGATTCAGAAACAATAAATGGACTTATATTGCATGTTATGTTGATGATTTGATCCTGTGCAGTCAAGATAAAGCAGATAGTGAGGAGATAGTCAACAATCTCAAGAAAGAGATAGACATCAAGAATTTGGGAGACATTTCACACTATCTTGGAGTACAAATAGAAAGAAGCAGTGATGGAAGCTTCTATCTTAACCAGAAACAGAAGATAATAGATCGTCTGGACTGCCTTGGACTAAAGGATGCCAATATTGTGGCAACCCCAATGGAAGTGGGTTTCTTAAAGGACACTAAGAAATGTGAACCCTTGAAAAATGGAGACAAGTATAGGACTGCAGTTGGAAAGCTCCTATACATTGCTAATTTCACCAGACCTGATATTGCAAATGCTGTTGGTATCTTATGCAGAATGGTTAACTCTCCTACTGAAAAAGATCTCATTGCAGTGAAAAGAGTTGCCAGATATTTGAAAGGAACTGCAGATTACAAGCTGATGTTGCCAGCCTGTGATCAACCACGACTGGTTGCCTATGCAGATGCTGACTGGGCTGCAGACCTAGCAGAGAGAAAATCAACCAGCGGAAACCTGATCTTCTATGGTGGAGGAGCTATAAGCTGGTCAAGTAAGAAACAATCTACAATTGCAGATTCTTCCACAGGTGCTGAGTGTGTTTCTGCAAAAGCAGCATGTGATGAAATAAAGTGGCTGCATAACTTACTTCTGGACTTAGGCATAACAGAGCCCAAGCCAACCATTTTGATGCAAGATAACCAAAGCTGCATCAAACTTTCTGAAAGTGAGAAGCCACTCAAGAAGAACATTGACATTGCTTTCCATAAGGTGCAAGAGATGTGTCGCAATGGAATTGTTCAGCTAGAATACTGCAATACAGAAATGATGCTTGCTGATATTCTTACCAAGCCTCTACCAAGAGACCAGTTCCAGAGACTACGAGAAGGCATGAAGATCCTCGATGTGGGTCCAAGAGAATGAGAAGGGGACTGTTGGAAAAATTACCAGCATTCTCTCTCCCTGCTCCATCTTGTTATTAGAACAGATGGGCAATAGCAAGATAGGGCCTCCCTTTTCTGTTGCATGCCAGATCTTCTCCATTTGCCTTTCTCTGTCTTTTATTGCATGATCATAAATACCTTTGGTGCTCAGATCATGTGACCCAGGATAGTTGCTTGGGTCATCGGTCTTATAAAAGTTAAGACCTCCCTCTCTCTGAAGAGATCTCTCTCTCTCTTTGTTCTCAATGGCTGCTTTCCCTGAACTCTTCGCATGCTCCGAGTTTGAGTCCCATCAAGGAGGATGGTGAGTTAAACTGAAGAATCTCCTATTCACTAGATTAGACAGGTAGCAGGCTCTCTCAATACAGATGTAAATGAAGAGTCATTAGTAAAGTATTTAGTCTTTTATTCAAAGCTACCTGCGTCTGTGTTTATTCCAAGTACCAGTCTGAAGCCACAAGTCATTAGATAAAACTTCTACCGCTTCTCTGTGTGACTTTGCTAAATGAAGATTGGATCCTGACAGGTTCAGTCTCATTTTCCCCCACAGACAGTTCATTCAGTGAACTTGACAGCTCAGCTATGGTCTACTGTTGTCACACTTTGTGAACTCATTTTCATGATTGATCATGTACCAACAGAAACTAGAGGAAGTTTGGAGGAATCCTTCTGTTTGCATCCTCATATATGTCTCAAAAACATTTCTCTATCTCACCATACAGAAACCTATTGCAAAATCATATGATTCTGTAATGTAAGAGCATGAGAACAATATAAATCCAGTGGCCTTGCTGACTACGGGATTTTGAAAACTGTAGTTCAAAAAAAAAAAAAGAAATCCAAGCTTGGTACAGATCTCAACTACGTTTACAACAAGCAGTAATCTTGTTTCTTGGGTCTCCATTCTGTGGAAAGAATATGAGAACAGAGAACATACATGTAGACAGACTTAGATGGGTCATAGGACCATTGAGTAGTCTGTTTCTGGTCTTTGTCAGTTTCATATGCATCCAGTCTCAATCTTTTTCCATCCAGTTTCCACATCAGTATGTGATTTAAGAAAGAAATCCACAGATATATGCATATATCTATATATGTAATTTTTCCCTAATGCATGCCCTTTGTATGCAATGTTTGTTCAAATCATAGCACCACAAAATTAAGAGAAGCGCATAATTCAGAGTATTTGTTATTTTAACTACACATTACTCTGGGAAGTTGCACTTCAGTTGGTTTGCTCAAAAATGCAGGCGAAATGTAATTCTCCCCCATCCTCATATCTCTTGGGATAGTTACTCTAGGGAGATTGCTTAAGTACCCCAGTAATGACTTCTACTAAGACCTAGGATGTTTACAAGTCTTGGAGAGAAGACTTCCCATCATTGCCGCTCTCTTGCTGTTGCCATCCTCCTTTGAAGGAGGGAAGAGGGAACCTGCTGTGAACTTCCTAGTCTGGTAAGAAAATCTTCCTCCAGGAACTTTGGACTGTATAAACAGTGAAATCAGCATTTGCCTTATGCATGCTATATATTAAGCCTGGTTTGTTTCATTGTAATATTGCATTTTTGCTATGCTTATTGAATTGGTCATTTTGTCTTATGTGAATTGCTATATTTTGTACAATATACAATCTCCCCTCCCAACATAACATTCTGTTTTCATAAGTTGATTTTTATTGTGATCCTCTTTGGGCCAAGGCTGCTGTAGAGAACTGGTATATAAACTGAGCTAAACTTCCATACTGTGTTAACATATTTAAGACACCACCATTGGTCTTGTGTCCTTTCATATTTCTGACGATGATCATAATGATGAATAGCATCAATGGTAAGTATTCCTATAAAGCATCTAAAAATGTTGGGTATTACACAAGCACTCCATTAAAAATGGTACGAAGGCAAAATCTAAATATAAAAAGAGGATATGTTGGGAAGGAAAGTGGAGTAAAAGAAAAGGGACTCACTTTGGGAAAGTTAATAGGGTTAAAAGGAGGCAATGAAAGGGGTGGCTGACTCTCTGCCTGCAACAATGCAGAATGGTTGTTCATTAAAATCATAGGCACAAGGAGCTACTTGGAAAGTGGACCAAACTGGAGGGCGTAAAGGGTCTTATTCTGTATTCTGCTCCCTTTTTTAAGATGCAGAATGGCTACTTTTTGACAGAATCCAAAGGGTGACATGTTGGCTGCTAGCTGAGATAGCCAGCCAAATGTATCTGGCTTTTCCATATTTTCCCTTCTTTGGCTTATTCAGGAAAAAGAGATATATGCTAAAGATTCATAACAGGATTGTGTGAGTGAAACAGCCTTCTTCCTTGGACACACAACATGATCTCACAGCTTAGGCAACTTTTCACAGCACTCTGACATTTGCTTGGGATGGCTGGTTATTTTGGTTTGAGCTCAAGTTATTTCTTCTTATATTTTACGTAATGTAAAAGTAGAAAGAGGGAATGCTTCAATGAATAACGTGATAACCTCTAATAACGCATATATTCTAGTGTTCTTCATTCAGTCTTGGTTTGAAAGCACTTCAGATTCCAGAAATTGTTTTTAAAAAGATTTATATAGAAGGGAACTATTAAGGGTGCCCTCAAAGTCCTCTAGATGAGACATGATTTTATACAGGCCCTGATTTGGGTGACAGACAATTTATGTAAAGCCTGAAGATCCTCCAGGAGAGCACTTTATCAATTTCAAGTGCAGACAGTATTTTTGTCTTTGCTTCTTTTAGGTATGCATGAAAGTTTTCACTTTCATGCCTGATTAGCTGCTTGATGAGGTACCAGTGATAGCATGTTCTTCTTTTTTTAATGCCTTGGAATGCTTTTGTAAAGCTGATGAATCATTAAGAGGTGAGGTGGGACCCAAAGCCTATGGTTGTTGGACCCAAAGGAAACAGTATAAAAATAGCACACATTTTTCTGTAACAATCTGGAAATGGAGCATCTTCTCATGTCTCCTTGATTAGTAATACACTTTATTGGGAATATGAAACAGGCTACACAAAAGCCCAGAGAGCAAATTTAGACTGAATGGTGAATAGCTCTGTGACAGGAAGATGACTTTCAGAGCAAAAACATTTCACTGTCAAGTACACAAAGCCACATATTACAAGACAAAGAAAAAATTGGAATCAGCTAACTAACAGACCATGCGTAGTGGTATGTCAGTGTGTGTGAGACACAGAGATAGTTCCTTCTTGATCTCAGTGTTGATTATCAGTCAGATCTTGACCATCAGTATAATGCACCAATGGATATCTTCCAAGAAACATGTTATTAGGGTGGAACTTCATGCCACTAGTAAGTAGTAATGATATCACTATATCTGACCAATTTTTTTTCTCTTTCATCTAATGCAAGATAGGGAATCTAGATATGCTGCAGCCAATGGGAATTACAGTTTAGAAACATCTGGCAGGATGAACATTTCTCATTCTTTCTAGTGGGAAAATTCTGACATCAGAGTTCCTAACTTCAGTCTTTAGGCAAGGCCTTGGGAAAAAGAAGAAGGACTTGTGTCACTGGAAGATTATAAACTTTGCATGTAAAAAGTGCTTTGTTCAGTCCTTGGTATCTACAGCTAGAACTAGGGAAGGCTCCTCTCCAAAACTCTGGATAGCTATTGCCAATCAAGGTAGATGGTAGGAAGCTGGATAGACCAACAGCCTGGCATAGTATAAGGCAGCTTTTTATAATTCTGTTATTAATGCACCAACGAGGAAGCCCAGTGATGAAGCTAACCCTTATGGTTGTGTATGTAAATACACTCACACTATCAGATGAATGCCATGCAGAGACCAAACTGTCAAATGATGAATTCATCACGTGATAGCTATGCTTATCACATCAGAAAAATTGTTATGAACACTATGAAGTGCAGTGGAGTTCCAGACAGAAGGAAGGAGTAATTAAGGGTGGTAAATCTTTTAACACTGTGATTCATGCCCTGGCACTATGACATCTGTACCAGGAACAGAGAAAAAGAACAACAAGGAACACATAATAATGTCAAAGTACATGCCTACATTATAACACAAAAAACCCGGTGGATTTGTTCAGATAAAGTGCATCTGTTTATATGTGAATGCAAATATCAGCTTTGTTCTCGCTAAGGTCAAATCATGGTAACCACCTTAGAGTTAATACACAAGGATTGTAATGAAGTTTAAATATAGTACTCTCTAGCAGAGTGCATATGGGCTGCATAGATAAGGCTCACTTTCAGTAAATGGAGCCGGAGGGCTGAGAGTCAGTTTCAGTTCACTAAAGCTATCTATTGCCCTGACAGTTCAACAAAAGAAAAAGATGGTTCACAAATTGATGATCATGCCCTTCGTTAAAGAGATAGATGAAGCTGTGATTACAGTATGTGGAACACTTATTAGTTTTGTGCATCTAGAAATAATGCTAGCTAAAAATAGTTTAGAATGGCTCAATGCATCATCAAAAGGTCTTTTTTTACACAAAATTTGGTAGGAAGCTGTGGTTACATGCAAGGTGGGGTGGGGGTGGGGGCTTTGCTCAGGGTTTTCAAGGTTATAGAAATAAAAAGGATGTTCAGGTCTTTTTTCTCCAATAATGCTATTAGATCTGTTGGATCAATTCTTTTGCCCATTGCATAAAGCAGAGTGGTCACAATTCGGGAAAAAAATGGGACAAAGGTGAAAATATGTGGACCAAACACTTAATTCATACTGGTGGGGGAGGACAATTATGCTGTTGCTTATATCCACCTTGTTTCAAAAATTCACAGACATCAGCTTACATAAAAGATCACATAACACACCCAACTCTAATCAGAATGTTCTTAGAAGGCATGATTGGAGCCTTTAGGACTGGTTATTGCACAGTGTTTGGGTTCTTCTTCCTCCACAATAATCCCACCATGTATAGAAATCTTTGCAGGGATATCTGGATTACCAACTAAATTTTGTTTGTTTCATAGCTCATATGTGTAGGCAGTTTTACCAGCTGTAATTTAGGAACTGTACCTCCCAGCCTTCTCACCATTGCATTTGCTGGCTGGGCCTACTGGAAATCACAGTCTAAACAATATTTTCATGACTGCACTTTCCTTACCCCTGTATCAATTCAGACTTGGACAAATATTTTTCAACAACATGCATATTAATCTGCTCATTTAGGATAGAATATACTTATCACCTCTTGGCAATTGTTTGTTATATTACTATCGTTAAGATAATCATAGGTACTTCTATATTTTGCATTCTTTTTTCCTTGCATTCCCTTCTCAGCCCTAGCATGTGTGTCAGCATCTGATAACAAAGGCAACATTCCATGTTTCTGATGAAGTGGTCCACAGTTTATGCAAAAGTCCACAGCTTATGCAAAATAAAAATTGTTAGACTTTGCAGTGCTCTTTTTCTCTTAGTATGTGTTGGATCTTTTCTAAAAGAACTATCTAAAGCACATGGCTCACCAATTTAGTATGTATTTGAATTGTTGACAGTTGTGGTCATTAATACAGTTAGGCTCACTCTTAGTGGCTGACAGTTAGCCACATGGTGATTACAGACTGTTTGCAAACCATTACTTTGTTACCAGGCCATACATCTCCACATTTTGATATGGTCTAATTGGCAAAATATATGAATTGGTAGATATGTTCAATTGGCATAAAAAAAATATATACTTATGGCTGGCAAGGCCATGTGGAAGAAAGGAACATTGGCTGGGAGTAGGTCAGAGATGACCCCAGCATGGCCAGGTCAAAAGTTCTCTGAAATTAGCCAAGAAAGCCTGACTTAATGGCTTTGAGCTAATCCTATCAACTGCCAACATCAGAAAACAATAAGGTGCCCAGGACCCCTACTGTGTGCATATCCTACTGCAGATAGCCCAGAAACTCCCTCTCAACTAAGACATTGAAACCAATCAGTCCATTTCAGTCCATTGTCTGTGTTGCAACTCCCATTGTTCACTAGGCTGGGAGAGCAATCAACTCACTTCCCTTCAGGGAGGAAAAGAGACTATATAAACCCTTGGTTTTGAGAAGTCAGTTGCAGTCAGATGAAATGCAAGACTCTACTATGTCACTCTGAATCCTGATCTGTCTGCCCTTATACAGAAGTCTGAGTCACATTTCAAGCTCTTCACTACTCTTCTGGAATAGTAACTATGTAACCCCAAAAACCCTCAGCCTCTCTGTCCATATTTTTTTTCCTCCCTTTCTCCTTCAGTTAGCTCTTGTGTGAATGCTTGACTGTATGTATCTTGTGTGCATGTATGACTGAATTCCCCCAATAGAAACACATTTTTATCTTACTTTTTAATCTTTGGCTGGTTTTTGCTTGATCTGATCCCATTAAAATTGGGTTAAAGGTCTCGCTGGGTTACCCTGCCCCTTGTTATTCCAAGCTAGTGCTCTGCTAATTCCCCCAGTCTTTGCATTTTTGGAACGAATCAAGGAGCCCCTCAGGGGACCCCCAGAAGCCAGGGTAACAATCTAAAGAAAGAAAACACCTTGTTAGTTCACATATTTGTATCTAATGCATCAGTCACTGACCACCCACTTTCACACCACAGGCTCTGCTGGTGACTCCTTTGAAAGTTCTGACACTTTCATGCCACAATGATTCAATCTTTGCTTGGTTGAATATTTTCACATTCTTCTGAAGACTGTGTTCATGGTGGCCAGTAGGGAGGATGAGAAGGGTGCTGTGGTAAAACTGAAGCAGTTTTAGAGTGAGCACGCACAGTAATGAGTAAAAGGTGTCCTTGGTGGCACACCCAGATCCCAAAAAACATATTTGTGGTCTCAGACTCTTTGGAAGCCTGCAAACATGGTGATTCACCTATTAGGTAGGTTTAACGCCTCTCTGCACTGTTTAACATATGCTACCATCTCTTTTTTTATGTATATAATTCTTGATAAATTTTCTCTTGATAGAAGCAAGAAATAATTTGAGCAATTGTCTTTCTGTTGCAAGAAAGTCTTACAAAATAGCATGTTGTATTATTTGCAGTTCAGGACTTATTCTACACAAAATTCACATGTGGTATTTTAGCATATTTTCTGCACAGGAGCTGCTGTGTTCTGCACAGGAAATGATATAACTGATATATTCTGTGCAAAATTTATACTGGGCCCTTCCCATCCTCACCAGGAAACAGAATTTTCTGTGCAAAACCTTTCTGCTGTTTCCCGAGCAGAAAGTGCAGTTTCCTGAACATTAAAATGGTGCTTTCTGCACAAAATTACCATGTGCAGACTTTGCTAGAATAAGTTTCAAACTGTGGAAATTATTATCAGTCCAAGATTCTTTTTGTCAGGGCTTCCTGAAACCCAGTAAATGTGCTTTTCAACATTTTTTAAAAAAATATTTCTGAATATTATTTCCACCCCTGCTTTTTTAAAATCTGAAGTGGTCTGGAGTTTGATTCCTCCCTCCATGATTTTTGGCCTTTTTTTTGTTTTTTTTAAAGTCTATGTGGTACCAGTGGGTCTCATAGACAGAACACTATCCTTTGAACCTTCTGACATATGCTGACAAAGCAGATCTTTGTGTGATAGAGGTTATACTCCTGCCATCAGAGTATACAAGAAACTCACTATTCAGGGTCCTATGCTGAAGAGATTGTGTCTTTGTCTTTTTAAAAATTGCAAGAGGAAACCAGAAAACAAAAAAGGATATTGAAGGATACTGTAGACTCACTTTTCCCCCTGAAAAATACTGGGGAAAATACTGGGGTGTGTCTTATATACCTACATGTATATAATAATATTTGCCAGTGTATAAATGGGGTGCATCTTAAACACAAGTGTATCTTATACACTGGTAAATGGTAACTTCATTTCTTTTGTGTTATAACTCTAACCGTTCAGTTGCTTCTACAGTTATGTGTCTTTGGCATCATTAAATTGATGGAGTGGGAATACAGCATGGTTCAAATGTTGGTTAATGCTTATCTCCTTCAAAAGCTTATCTCCTTTTATGATAGGGTTAAAAGCTTGACAGATGAAGGGAATGCTGTAAATGTAGCATATCTTGACTTTAGTAAGGCCTTTGACAAAGTTCCCCATGACATTCTCGCAAAGAAGCTAGTAAAATGCAGGCTGGACAGGGCTGCTATTAGGTGGATTGGTAATTGGTTGACTGACTGAACCCAAAGGGTGATCATGAATGGCTGCTTTTCATCCTGGAGAGAAGTGACTAGTGGGGTGCCACAGGGTTCTGTCCTGGGCCCAGTGCTGTTCAACATCTTCATCAATGACTTGGATGAAGGAGTGGAGGGCATGCTGATCAAATCTGCAGATGACACCAAATTGGGAAGGGTTGCCCCAGAGGACAGGATCAAATTTCAAAATGACCTTGACAGATTGGAGAGCTGGGCCAAAGCTAACAAAATGAATTTCAACAGAGAGAAATGTAAAGTCCTACACTTAGGCAGAGAAAATGGAATGCACAAATATAGAATGGGGGACGCATGGCTGGATAGCAGCACGTGTGAAAGGGATCTAGGAGTCTTGGTAGATCACAAGCTGAACATGAGGCAGCCAAGAAAGCCAATGCGATTCTTGGTTGCATCAATAGGAGTGGTGTCTAGATCGAGGGAAGTAATGGTACCAGTCTATTCTGCATTGGTTAGGCCTCATTTGGAATACTGTGTCGAGTTCTGGGCACCTCAATTCAAGAAGGATATTGAAAAGCTGGAGCGTGTTCAGAGGAGGGCAACCGAAATGGTGAAGGGTCTGGAAGCCATGCCCTATGAGGAATGGGTTAGGGAGCTGGGTATGTTTAGTCTGTAGAAGAGAAGGTTAAGAGGGGACATGATAGCCATGTTTAAATATTTGAAGGGATGTCATTTCGAGGAGCGAGCGGGCTTGTTTTCTACTGCTCCAGAGACTAGGACAAGAAGCAATGGATTCAAGCTGCAGAAAAGGAGATTCCACTTGAACCTCATGAAGAACTTTCTGATGGTCAGAGCTGTCCGGCAGTGGAATATGCTACCTTGGAGTGTGGTAGAGTCTCCTTCTTTGGAGGTTTTTAAGCAGAGGCTGGATGGCCATCTATTGGGAATGCTTTGATGGGAGTTCCTGCATAGGAGAGGGTTGGACTCGATGGCCCTGGGGTCTCTTCCAGCTCTATGATTCTATGATTCTATGGCAGTGGTTCTCAACCTGTGGGTCCTCAGATGTTTGTGGACTTCAGCTCCCAGAAGCCCCAGCCACTATGGTCAATGCTCAGGGCTTCTGGGAGCTGAAGTCCAAAAACATCTGGGGACTCACAGGTTGAGAACCACTGTTCTATGGCCATTTCCGCATGGGGTGAGGGAATTGCCCCGTGACGCTACTCACTGGACTTTTGGGCTCCCCAGTCCGGTCCACGCTCTGCCCTGCTCTGCTGATGAAAATGGCGGCTTCCAGTTAGTCAAGGGTCTTGACCAACCGCTGAAGCTCGCCAGCCTAAAGCCCGCCCCTCCAGATCGCAGGCTCACACCGATGCGAGCCTGCGAATACGCATAAGGGAGCAGGCTCGCAGTGGCTCGCTCCGTGCTTTTGAAAGACCTGTTTTTAGTGGTCTTTAAAAAGCACGCTGGACAACCATTTGGGGTCGTTCTGGAGTGGGCTGGACTGCGGATCTACATTAAGTAGGTCCAACTCAGTCCTCTCCCAGGTGCAGACGTCCTCCCTGGGGGATGCTCTGCCCCGTGTTAAAAACCCTGTGTGGAAATGGCCTATGACTCTAATGCTGTGCCTTATGCTGTCACTTCACACTCTGTTGTGGGTGTTAAAGTGATAATAAAGTAGATGGGAGGAGAGTGCATTTTTTACCCCAATGTAGCAGTTTGTAGCATTTAACTATATTTAAAAAAACACACAAATTAATCATTTGTATTTTAATGTTAATCAAATAAATTTATAATAATAGTATGATAATTTACCTCACTTATAATTTATATTTGATTTTTTTGTGTGGATTACTCACAATAGACGTGCATTTACTCTTTTAGACTATGGTTTGAAATCAAACTAATGTGAATTTACTTTCACATGCTTGCAGTTGGTGCCTCCCTTTTTTTTTGTATTGATTTTTGGCAAGGTGACTTTCAGATATGTGGGTACAGGAAGACAACATAACATAGCATGTCATTTCTTTCAGTGAATTGTGAATGCAGAAGAAGGATGCATGGCCTGATCATATCCTTCTTTGAAACTAGTGTTGCCCATATCAGTTTTCCAAAGTCCAAACCTCCTCCTTTGGTTTTCTTCTGATGAACCCAGCTTAGAATGTTAATTTTTAAAAAAAGTAGGACATGATACATTATGAATTACTTTGGAAAAAGAAAGAGTTAGTCATGACTTGTTATCCTATATGATACTTTGTGGTATTACCAGCAACAGCCACCACCACAAAAATGTATTTAAAAATAGGGGAGAGGCCTCCATCCCTCCCAAGCAGAGTTTAGAAGTAACAAACACATGTGGCTCATTACATCCTAAAAAAAGTAATATTGTCGCCAGCTAGACCTACTCCAAAAAAGTGCTGTGGTACATGTATTTCCAGATTCTATTGATCCAGTTACCCAATCTGGTTGATAAGATACTGATTATTCAGATGTTGTACCAAATTCTTCAGTACGTGATATGTGGAGAGCTGAAAAACCTCCTTGGAAAACCCTGACAAACAACTATTCTAGCAAAACTACAGCTATTCCTGTTGCAGCATCACATGAATGCAAGGCTAGCTTGCTGATCCTCAAGCTTACTTTCTCCATTGAATATTCACTGACTAGGTTTCTTGTCTTAATACAAGGTGTTACTGATTATATTTAACCCCATAAATGGCTGGGGATTTTGATACCTGAAGGACTATCTCTTCCCATATATGCTTCGTTGGAGAAGCTGTCCTCTGCAAAGCATCATTGTGGGATGCATTCCTTCTCTTCTGTGACACTCTGGCCCAATTGGCAAAGACACTATCTTCATTTCAATGCCAAGGTGAAAGATGGTTTTTTGTCAAAGTCCTTGAGGTCTAGCAATTTTGCCCAAATCTGTGCAGGCACATGGCTTTAAACTGTTTTATTTTGTTTTAATTATTAAATTGTTTAATATATCTTCTGCATATGTAAATTATTCCTTACTGTTTTAAATTTTTAATTGTTCTAAATTGTTTTCATTTCACCTTGTAACCTTACGATATAGGACAGCATGTAAATATTTTCATTAAATAAATAAAAAATAAATAAATAATATTCCAGTTCTTAGTTTTTGTGAATTGCCAGCACATTAAAGGTTCTTTGCTTCACATTCTAGCACCATAAGCCTTGTGATTCATTATATTTTAAAATGGCTAGAAAAAAGATGAAAAATGGTAGATAACAAAAAAAAACCAAACTAGATCTGGTTACCATGGCAAATTATGTACAATGGCATTCACAAAGGAATTCTAAATAATTGATCTGACATTGTGATTTTTTATTTCTCTGTTCAAAGTGATGCCTGCTTTCAAATAAAGCCGATTATGCTCATATACATTTAAAAGATTCTAGCATAAACTCAAGCTTATGGGTGAAGTGGGTTTCCCAGAGAAATGGAGCTATTTATTTAAAGTATACTTCAGTGTATGCATTCTGTAAAAGATGGGAAAAACACTTCTCCTTGCAACTGCTGAATGACGCGTACTTCAATGTTATACATTTAAAAAACAAAATGCTTTAAATTGAAATGTTGCTACAATTAACCACTCCACAGATATATGCATGAGATACATGATAATAAAGTAACATGTCAAAAACTGAATTATACAGAAAGGATCTATTGTTTGATATTTTCCTAAAACTTAGAAAATAACTTTTATGAGCAACTAGTTGCATTTCCAGGACGTACTTGTTTAACATTATAACTTTAACATTATGGCTTCCATTTTAAAAATAACTCTTTACTTCCCTAATTTTAAAAATAACTGAGTTGCTGCTTTTAGTTAACATGTAAACACACACACACATCCCTACCTGAATGCTACAAACTACTGGACTGTGTACACAGCATTCATTCTTCCCACCCAAACCCTCATATCCTCACCACCTACAAGCAGTAACACAAGGCAATACTTGCTATTCCTCCTCCACTATTTAAAGAGGTTGAATCTCTCAAACGATCAAATAACTAAAAATTTACAGTTATACTCCAAAAGAGTGAAGTTATTCCTCCTTCAATAACAATCACAGTGACTATAGATGTCTTTGAGAACTTTGGAACTTTGGAATTGTAATTTGGGAGAAAATGCTGGCATCTTCATGACTGGGCAGTATTAGAAGGCAAAAAAGTACTGGAAGAGATACGAAAACCACAGGGTTACATTGACCTGGACTGTGCTGGCCAAATACATTTGATTAACCTGACTACACAACAAAGCATGTAAGACAGTTTTTTAAGGATGAAACTGGTGGCTTTTACCAATTTCGAATTTTCAGTTTTAATTTAGAGGAAATCAATTTAGGCTTTGTTGTGATAGAAGCACAACAAACTTCATGTTGTGTAAATATTTCTAACACCTTGCATTTCCCTGCTGTCTCTGCCTATCATGTAGCCAAGCATAAATTTATACCAAAGGCCCAAAGCCTACTTTTCTTGCCTGGAATCTTGGAGCCACCAGATATTCAGCAGGTTGTTCCTTGGGTTTTCTTTCTTGTGGCAGTGTGCAGAAGTACATATGTAGGGTGTGGTGTCTGCTAAGACTTTAAGGGTACCCTAGGAAGGCAGCTATGCAATACTAACCTCCTATTAGATTCATTTTTTGATCCAAGAGAAGTTCATGGTAAGAATGCAGCACAAAGAAAGATTGCTTAGAAATGTTTAAGAACAAATGACAAAGTGTGTACTCTAGATAGCCTGTAATCTAAAAAGCCTTAAGAAACATCAGGATATACTAGTCTTTCCAAAGTCTTTATGGCCCATCTAAAATGTAACATATCTGGGCCTGTTAGATAGTGCTGGCAAAATAAGTTTGCCTCAAGCAGCTGCTATCATCATGTACCACAACAAAAAGCTGCTGGACAGAGTTTGGGGGAGACATTAAGCTCTTTTATGTCCCTTTCAATTTGTTGCTACAACAGCGATGTTCGATTGCCACACAGCCCTGACTTGGGGCTTGTATAAATGGTAGGAACTTTCTGATATGTGGGCAGCAGGATAAACTGAGAGCGCTAACTAACTATTTCCAGGTACAGACATTACATTCCCCATTCCCTGCATTGCTGCTAAAAGAAGGATCTGGAATGGAAACTATCAAGAAAAACCTGCTCAGTCTCTTCATGCTTAGCCTCAATTTTTTTTTAAATAGTCTTTCACAAGAGAAAATTGTAGAGTGTTTCACAGTAATCAAACTGACTTCAAAAGCCAGACACAGATTAGACCAAATTGCTTAGGTATATCTGGTAGAATGAGCAGTATAAAACATATAGCTTCTCAAATTACAGGTAGATAGAAGAAAAGTGAATGATGAAAGACACTGCCAGTAATAAGAATCCAAAAATGTAGTCCTGATCTGATGGAAAAATGTTAATCATCTGTAAGTTTATTTTATTACCTTTTGTTCCTGGACTTAGATAAACCAAGAGAGAGACTGCAGATGATTTGTACCTACTTTATTGAGCTTAGCCACAGCAGAAGGAATAATTATGACCTGATTCTGTTCTTCTGCAACAAAGAGATGAGAAACAACCTGCACTTATTTCAATAGGTATTTCAAGCCTTACTTTCTTAGACAATGACTGAAGGAATACTGCTTGTGAAACTATGATTTTCTTATAGTAATAGTACCAAATATGAAACTGAGGTAAAAGTGGAAATGAACTTTCTCAGCTTGAAGTACAAAGTTATTATAAGACAAGCACAACCTTCACTCTAGTTTGAGTCCAGATCACAATAAGCCTGCCAAGTATCAGAATTTTCCACTGCCCTCCAAAAATCCTGGCTGTAAGTGTCCACTTTCCCCAAACTGCCTTTGCAAAGTACTCCTCTGCTCACTGGATCCTTCTGGTAGTTACTGTACATTTTTCTTAATGCCACGACACACAGAGAATGTGGCTTACATTACTTCCTAACAGAATCTGTTAAGCCAACATGCATTGGAAAACATAGGCCCTTTCCACACCGGGGGGGGGGTGGACACACGGGGAAACGGGGCGGCACACGCGGGGACGGAGCTTACTGTGAAGCGGGAGGCTCTGTCCCCGTGGGGAGCAGTGCGAATTCACTGCTCTGCACGGTGGTGGCATTCAGCGGCACTCGGCGGTGCCCGGTGGCGCCCAAAATGGTGGCCGGCGGCTTCTGGCGGCAATCCGCCAATCAGGGCAGCACGCCAGCCGGAAGCCCGTCCCCGGGCAGCTCTGCAGGGACGCGCTACCGCATCCCCGCAGTTCTGCACAGGGTACCACGACGGAATAGCATGTGCGAGGTTTTATAAAAACCACTTGAAAGGTGGTTTTTATAAAACACGGAGCGCCACCCATGTGGCCGCGCGAGGGCGGTGTGAGGTTTAGAACCTCCCTTTTTTGTCCGCCCTAGCTCACCCTGCGGTGAAGATGACCTCTGTGTCCGGTCGTTTCACTGCAGGGTTTTACCCCCGTATGGAAATGGCCATAGTTTCCTATGCTGTTTAGCAGCAGAAATATCTGTTGTATTAAACATGATGACTAAAGACCTAAAATATTAGACCTTTATGCTGCTATTATCTCAGCATGTCATTCTTTGCTAATTTTCTTCTTTGAAGGAAGGGACAAATATTTTTGGCAATTTTCTTCATGCTGCAAGAAAGACTTTGAAAATTCTGCAGTATTTGATGACCATTGGTAGTTAGAGGTTTATTCTGCAGAAAATTCACAGAAATTCCACGTGGAATTTTTGTGCAGAAAACAGCATTTTATGCACAGGAGACAGAATTTCTTCACTGAAGACTATTTTCATCAGAAAATTTTCATCATTCTGTTTCCTGTGTAGAAAATGCCATTTTATGCATACAGACAAACAAACAAACAAACAAACAAAACAAAATGGGTCATTTGTGAATTTTGAATTACATGAGAAGGTTCTCTTTGGTCCCAGGATTCCTCTTATCAAGCCACTTGAGAAACACATTTAAACCAGTTTTTGAATATTTTCAAATATTCTTTCCATCCTCATTTCCTTGCTAGCTTCCACATCTATTATCAAGTCTCCTCACTGCCATTTTGTCCTTCTTTCAAGATTACAGGTAAGAATGAGGGGTTTAGGCTTGTATTATGAGCTGGAAAAGAAGATTTGGAACCCACCTTCTTTTAGAAAAATAGCTATTCCAGAAAGGTCAGAAAAACTGAATCAATTATGAAATGAGCTGAGGGAACATCAGGCATTAATGCACTTGTTATTACAGTCAAGTATTAATTTTAAAACCATAGTTTTAGGGCTAAGTCAAAAGTACCCATTGGTTTTCCCAACCATTTTCAGTGGTGATCTAGTAACAGCTCTGAAAGTATTCAGCTAATAAGAAAGTGTTTCCCTTGCTCTGAATTGCTTTTGTTTGCTTTCAATAAGATTATTAGATAGTCAATTCAAATTGCTTGCCTAGTTGTGACATTAGCTCAGTCATGGCTACCACTCATAAAGTGGATTAGGAGTGGGTAGTATTGTGAACAACAAATTGAATAAAACTACCTTGTATAATACAGCCAGTACGACATCATGGTATGAATGCTGAACTAGGGTTCCAGGGTCCGCACTCAGTCATGGAAACTCACTGAGTAATCTTGAGAAGTCACACTCCCTCAGCCTAAGAAATAGGTAATAACAAGCCTCCTTTGAATAAAACTTGCCAAGAAAAGCCAATGATAGGTTGCCATTAGGGATGGGCTAACCGAATCCTTGAATCCTTGGCAGGGATTCGAGATTCAGGAATCCAAATCCCTCTGCCAAAATAGGCAAACTGAATCTTTTGAATCTGCCATCCAAGCAGTTTGTTGGAGACTGGGACGCCTGAAAACTTGGGAGACTAGACACACAAGGGGAGATGGCAAGTAGGTGAATTTTTCCCTTGGAGTAATAATGGCCTTTGCTAACAATTTCACAAATCACATCTAGGGTTGTATTCTAAGACATTTAAATTGAACATTTCATATTTAAGTTCAGCACTTGACTGGAAGCTACAGGCTTGAGATTTCAAGGACAGCTGAAACATTCCTTTGCATAGCTCCCTTGCAAACCTCTTTCAGACACAATTCTGGGGTTTGGAGTTTTACAAGGTCTCACAGCCTTTTCTACCAAAATGTACTGGTGCTGCATCAAACAACGAACCCCAGGATGCCAGAAGCAGCTATGCAAAGAAAAGCCAGTTTTGACTTGGATTATCTCTGTACTCTAGTGGTCCTATTTACACAGGCAAGAAAATGTGGGATTAATCCACATTTTACTGCCTGTGTAGAAAAGGCCTTCACATCATTTTCAGTCTGGGGAAATCCTGAGGCAAAACAATTGTCCCGGCCAGATTTCTTCAGAGGGAGGTTTGCATTTGCCTAGGATTTTGCTAAGACTGAGAAAGTGTGTCTTGCCCAAAATTATCCCTCTTTCCCTTGCTTTCTAAACTCTTTTTTTTAAAAAAAAAGGATTTGAAAGATTCGAGATTCGTGAGATTCATGGATTCCCAGAACCTTCCAGGGACTCGGATTTGGAAAATTCTGGATTCATCCCATCCCTAGTTGCCATAATCTAAAATCAAATTGAAGGCATGTAACAACAGGTTATAATAGGATAACAAAGATAAATATTTTTCACAACTAAAGGCTTTTGGAGAAACACTTATTTTCATTTATTTTATTCTAGAGATGAATATTTTAATAACTGTGAATTTAGGAATGGACCATATCCTTCAAGTACAGCCAGTGTGCTTGATTGTCCAAGTAATTTGTAGAGATTATTATGGATCTGTCCCTTGTCTTTAGCATTATTTTAAAGTGATTCTGTGCTGTCAGGCACAGAGAAAAAGAATTGTGGAGTGTTTTAGATCTATGCATATGGGAATTTGAGATATTAAACTTTCCTTCCTTCTATAAGCCTCATATCTCAAATGCTGTTATTTACTAAAATTCCAAGTAGGCAGCAATATAGCACAACACACCAGTTCATGGCATCAGACATGTGGGTCACATGGGATGTTTTTCCAAGTTCAGGTCTTGAACAGTAGCATCTACTAATAAGACAACTGCCACGGTACAGTTGTGCCTGTTATAATTGTACTGCCTTAGCAGAAGAAACAAAGACTCAGATTTCCACATCCCACTTCTGCTGCATTGTTGGTGCTTTCATTAGAAAGCATTGGTGCTAACAGCAGTATAGTGCAAATCTTTGATACTGTGGGTTATGAACCAACAGCTTTTTCTCCCCACCCCCTAATTAAAACATTCATATGCACATCTTCAGAATGGCAAGCACAAAACATCAGTCAGCTAAGTCTGATAAAGTTTAATCAATGATCTGATATAATTATGACAGAGACAGTGAAATAATAGTTTACTTGAGGGGAGGGTTTTGTTTTTAATTATAAGCTGTCAAACTAATGAGATTCAGTGATTCAACATAAGAAAATAAGAGGTGAGGAGAAGATATTTTGCAGCAGTCCAAGAAGTGGAAACTCCCTTGATTTCTTTAAGGCATTTGGTTATCTGGGTTGATATATTCTATCTTATGTCCCTATATTCCTCCTACTGATGTTGTTCACAGTTGCTTACCTAAGCTTCTTGGTGGGAGAAAAGACTGAGAACTGCTGCCGCCAAGGGATTTCGTATTGTTTATTCCTGTTTTATGAATCTTGCCCCTGCTGCCTGGGTGATGGCACTTTCCTACCTCGGTTCTCAGCAAGACCACTTCTTGTTGCTTCTTAAGGTGCTTGAACAATTCCAAATCATTGCGGCTCATTTGCTTCCTACAGTGAAAGCAGACAGCACTTCTTGGATCCCGTATGACTTCAAAGTGGCCCTACATAACATTCTGTCTTTTCTTTGGTGATTAAAATCACATGCCCTCCATATCTGTCACTGTACTTCTCATGTTTTTGCTTCCTATCTGCCTCTGATCTTCAAGCATAAGCCCCTTGATAGCAGAAATCAATCTGTTTCTATTGCCATCACCCAGAATTCTCAAAAATCTTACAGGTATGAGAGGACTTCCGATTTGGACCTCACCTCAGGAAGCACATAAAATTGCCCTAACAAAACAAGGAAATTTACTAACTTGTCAAGATTTGTTAAAATGGGAAGGGGATAAGCCAAGAATGTGCACAGAAGAAGAATTAAAGGCTTTGGGACATGAATTTAATTGGTTCCCATGGAGACAACTTAAAGAGAGATTTAAAATGGATCAAAAATTATATGGATTCAAAAGAAAAGAAAATGAATTAGATTTATTGAGGAAGGAGGACCAAAAGAAGAGAATCTCCAATTTCTATAAGCTATTGCTGCAAAGAGAAATGAAATCAGAAACTGTTAAAGATAATATGGTTAGATGGGCACAAAATTTTGGACTTTCAATTGAGTTGGATACATGGGTGAGGGCATGGAAAACAGACATAAAATTTACACCAAGTTTAAATTTAAGAGAAAACTTTTATAAAATGCTACATAGATAGTATATGACACCTGAAAGGTTGCAGAAAATAACTAAAAATGGTAATGAAAGATGTTGGAAATGTGATGAAAAGGTGGGGTTGTTCTTTCATATGTGGTGGACCTGTAAGATAGCAAGGAAATTTTGGAAGGAAATACATAAGGAAATTCAAAGAATTTACAATTCAAATTTTGAAATGAAGCCAGAGTTTTATTTGTTAAATATGTTGGGACAACAAAGAGAGATAAGATGTCATCAGAAGACATTGTTATATTTGATAATTGCTGCAAGATTGACATATGCACAATATTGGAAAGAAAGGAACCTTGTTGATATAAAAAAATGGAAATTAAAAGTTCTGGATATGATAGAGATAGAAAAGTTAACATTTTCATTGAAAAATAAGCTACCCAGAACTTTGAAAGGGAATGGAGAGAAGTCTTAAATTCGATAAAGATATAATAATAAGAAAAGGAAAAGGATAAAGCAAGATTGTATGTAATGCAAGGCAACAATGTAATAAGGCAATGTAACAAAGCAACAATGTAACAATGTAAGATGTAACAATGTAAGATTACCTTTTGAAGAGAAACTATATATGAATCGAATGTAAACAAGCAGACTCAACTGGAAAAAAAGAAAAAGCTTGGAAGTGGGGAAAGTTTTTTTTTTCATTTTAAACTTTAATAAAAATATTTCTAAAAAAAAAAACTTACAGGTATGACAGGCTTGCTCCCACCACAGAACTAAAGACCCTTATAAGTCTTCTTGAGGGGGAAAGCAAAGCAGCTTGCCTCCTTCTGTCCATAGAGGCAACATCTGGACATATTCTGTCCATAGAGGCAACATCTGGACATATATTACTGCTGCAAGAATGCCTTGTGATTAAGTCCAGCTAATTATCATATATATCTTAGCAATAATATCTGGTAAAACTTAATTAGATATGCGTATGTATTTCATTAATGGGGTGGTCTAAATGAAATTAAATTTCTGCTATTTTACTGTTTCACAAAATGAATAAAATATATAACATAATAATGTATGCTTTTTTTAGGAAATTAAATAAATGTTCTTGTTGGTAGACCAACACTGGAAACCTGGAAAGACAGACAGATGAATCAGAGATGATTTTTAGAAATGAATCACACCAAGAAAACAAGTCAGACATCTAACCACAGAACAACTAGGAAAAGTGGTGGGAGAGAATCAGTCTCATAATCTAAAAGATGCACAACAGGTTCATGAGAAGACTACTGCTCAAGTCAACAAATTAATAATAAAGGCAAACAGTGGCTTGTGCTAGGCTATTCAACAAGATAAAACATTGAAGGATTAAAAGAGAAAAAAAGTCAGAGAGACCAAAGGGAGATCACAGTCACCAACCACCCAAACCTTCAGTCAGAGCTGTTTTAACAATCTGATAATAACAGCTAAAGCTAGCAAATAAGAAAAGAGATGCAGGAGATTTTTGGCTACATGATGTTATACAGTCCTTTCTTATATTTCTCTGTGATTGGAGAGTGCTAATGAGATTGCCCCAGATCATACCTTACAGCTATCAATTAAGCAGCTTCCTTCCTCCCCATTGGCCTTACACCACCCTGATGTTTTCTTTATACCTTTATGTTGGAGACACAATGCTTGGCTTTACTCCCCCCCTCCTTCTTTTCTTTTGGACATCCACATCTCTAGATCTGTCCAATCTCTCTCTGGACTGTGCCATTCCACTCTAGGACTGAACTGTGCAATTTGCATGAGAATTCAGAATTTGGCTAAATCCGTTGCATAGCCTTACATATTGTATTTAACTTTCCAAAATTCCTTATTTTTATAGCTGTTTAAGTGTAAATCCTTCCAAACCAACAGCAGACTGATGATAACCTTCCACTGGCTCAAGATAGTCATATGTGTATCATATCTTCCTTACTGATTTTTATAAGAGTGGAACTGCAATTCAACTTCAGTGATGAATATTTAAGGATCAAAATATGATCTTACTGTATATGTTACAGTAGTATTTCCAAAATGAGTTTCCTCACATTGATTTTGCTATTTTTACAATCAAGTACGTAACATAGAAATAATCTTAATGAGAATGTGATTTGTGTGTGTGTTTGGTTATTCATTCAATTCATTCAGTTTATATCCTACTTTTTTTAAAGAATGGATCTCAAAGCAGTTTGCAATTAAATAAAAGAAATACAGTTGAAATATGACAAGAATGCATGCATGATTTAAAAGACAATTTAAAGTACAATTTATAAATTGGCTAGCAGGAATTACAGTAGGACCCCAGTATCCATGGATTCATTAGCTGCTAATTCAATTATCAATGGTTGGCAACGGGCATGCAGAGAACAGGAGATCGCCTACTCTGCACACCCCTGCCAGCTGGAACCTGCATGCCCATATAGGCAGCAGTGGCGGGCATGCAGAGAACAGGAGATTGCCCACGCTGCGTGCCCCTGTGTGGCAATAGCCAGCCTTACAAACTGCTGCAGGCCTGATCCCCACGCCCACATGAGCTCAGGCCCCGGGATGTGCAGAGATGTGGTGATAGCTGGCCCTACACATTGCTGTGGGAGAACTGTACTTTAAAATCATTTTTTTGGGGGGGTGTTGGATATCCATGGATTTTAGTATCGCGGAGGGGGCGGCGGAACCAATCCCTCGTGGATACGAGGGTCCTACTGTATTGTGAAGCTCACTCTGGATTATGATGTACTGACTATAACCATCTCCTACCATCTGAGTTATCCATATGGATTCTTGAAAACACAGAACAAAAGATTTGGCCCTGTTGGACTCATTAGCATGATATACCTGCATTAGATCATAAATCTGGAGGAAAATGCTGAAGGTCGTTGAAACAATTCTGGTCACACTAATACTAAAAGAGTTCTGCTATTGATTTCAGTGGAGCTGAGATCCAAGTTCAAGATCCAAGTTCAGTAAGGTCACAACCCCCAATTCATCAATTCTTTAAAGTTACACTTCCTACATTTTAAAATGTTTGCATGGATTACAAATCTTCATGAGATGTAAAAGTTCTGAAAGCTGGGAAAGGAGGAGAAAGACTGAGTTGTATAGTCACATGTAATATTTCTTTAAAAATTGAGTCAACTTGTGGGCTTACCTCACATTTTGATTAATTTATGATTAGCCTTTATTTTCAGAGGATGAGGTTTACCAAAGTGTCTATAATCCTCTATAAAGAGTGGGCAGGAAAATATAAGAAGCTTCCAGCAGAACAGCTGTTTAGAAGCCTTGAGTTGCCATAAAATATTTCTGAGAGAAGTCAGTCATGCTTTACTAGAGATCAAGGCTAATAGAGAAATTACTACACAATGCAAAATAAAGTGAAATGATGTGGCACCTCTTTTATGTATATATATATAATTTTTTTAAAAAAAACACTCTTATGTTCAAGATGATGGAACTGGTACTAAAACTTCACTGATTTGCTCTACCCATTCGATTTCTAATGACATGTTGAAAATATCCTTTAGAGAAAAAATATTATATGCTAACCAGAGTCATGTATTATCGTGCATGATGAATTGCTGGTGATTCAAAGAGGATGAACAGTATCATCAGAACAATTTCAGTAAAACCCTATAGACCTGGATTAATATCTTAGAATCGTCCCATTTTTTCCCATTTTTCTTCTGTAAATTGTGAATCCCAAGTGATCTACAATATTGCCATGACTTAGAATTTTTTAAAATGTTTTTTCAACCATTTTAGATATAGAACACCTTTCTAACCTTCCACAAAGTTGCATACCATTTTCAAATAGGATAGGATAGTCTACAACCTTTTGGACTAAATTGCTAATATGGGGTTTTAAGGGTTTAGGATTGTATCTTAAAGTGTTCTTTTTGGCTGTTTAACACTCCTTGTGAAAAATAAGTCCTCCTCTGATTAAACTTGTTCATTGTGGAAAATGCTTTATGAATTCTAAGCATTTACAAAGAGTTTCAAGGTTTTATTTTAATCCTGAAGCATATTCCTTGCTGAGAACATCAGCATTATCTAGTGAGATGCAGTCATAAGATCAAAGATAATTACAAAATGTTTTACTGCCATTCATGTGTGAAATTCCTGGACTTCAAAATGCCTGATTTAGATAGTTCAAGGGGCGTGAATTAAATGGATAATCCCAGTGCACAGAAAATATATTCAGGGCATATTTTTTAGTTTTCTGTGCTCAACTGACACCCCTACCCTATGTAACTTTACCTGGAAGTAATACCTTAGATTTTATTACCACTGCCAAGAAAGAATAAAATCTTGTGAAGATGGGAAAAGGCCAGCTGAGGTGACATTTGGGTAGCTGAAGTTGTGCCGAACAGCATACCCTTTAACTGGCCTGATTTGAAAGGAACAGTCCTGGTGACTCCTCTGTTGTCCCACTTTTTCATCAGCAGTTAACATGCCCCAGTTTCCTTCTCCTTTTCCCACCTTCCCCCTTTGGCCTAAAGTTTACTTAAACTGCTGCAAACTGAGTTCAAAGTGCAAAAATAGTTTGTATTCAATTAACTCAGCAGGAAGAAGAGGAGAAAAGGAGGAAGCAGAATCTTGCTCTTCCCAATAGGCTCAAGGAAAAACACCATGCTGCAACCTCTCCTAACTTGTATGTTCTGCCTCATTAATAACTTTGCTGTCTTGACCATCCTGTGATGCTGTTTGGTCACGTGTCCCAATTTTCATCTGGGTATGGGACTGGCCTACGGATATTGGAAATTATTTACAACTATCCTCGCCATAGCCTAACTTTACTTATTGTATAACTTCTTCATTTTGTAGGTCTTTAAATGTAGATAGATACATTATTAACACGCAGTAGATAATGAAGAACCATATTCCACTTTTAGGGAAAGGAATTTTTTCTCAGAGTTAATAGATGGAGAGATGAAAAAATCTGTTAATTTAGAAAATTATAATCAAGACATGAGTATAATTTGAAAAAAAAAATGTGCAAAAATGCATATGAATTTCTGTATTAATTGTAGGGGGAAGGAAATCTATCATCCCAATTAAAATAGCATATAACAAGAACGCTGGTGGTAGATTGACAAACTCAACACAAGTTGTGCGGACAGACTTTGACTTCTTTATGCGCAAGTGTGGAAGTATGCAAGTAGCATTGCTTCAGCTCACAACTGGCAACTGCACCCTGAGCTCTGCTTGTTTTAAAACCACTCTGTGGATGCTCAATTGTTTAAAATTTTGTTTTATTTTATTGCACAGCCAGCACAGCTTCCCATGAATATCTTTTTCTTCATCGTTAATCATAGGCCCTTTCCGCACCTTACCTGCTCCCGACGTGGAGATGCGGGGCCCTCATGCGAACAGCCTCTTGGGAGAAGCACTCACATCCCCTCTGCTTCTTCTCCACAGCAGCTCCCTGCTGGTCAGAAGGAAGCGTGAGGGCTCTGCCTCTTCCTTCCGCAGTGCAGCCAGGTACTTTCCCAGGCTGTGCTGGGGGAGGAAGCATGAGGGCCACATCTCTGGAGGCTCTGCACACAAGGTAAGTGCATGTGGGGCTCGGGAGCAATGCGCGATCATGCATCATTTTCAGCAAGAAGCCAAAAATGATATATTCCGCGATCACTGCCTACTGGCCCCGGCAGTGTTGTGCGATTGCGAGGACATAATGTGAAATGGTCCTCACAGTTGCGCAATGCTCTGGAGGCCCTTTCACAGGTGAAATGGTGTGCGAAAAGGGCCATAATTGGTGGCTGTACTTTGTTCCATATTGGCTCTGACTAAGGTGGATGATTAGGCAAAATAAGAATATGACATGGAGGACAGGAACTGCATTTTGATTCAGGAGCTTTTCAAACAATTTCAAACAATGCAGTATTAAGAGATATGACAGCTCTGGGTATGGGAAAGTTTATTAATCCCACATGGTGGAGGATAAGTCTAATTTTTTATGCCTTAGCTTAATGGCATCCACTGAAACAATTAAATGGTATCCTGTCAACCTTGTGGTATAGCACTGTTTGTTTGTTTTTTAACTCCATGGAAACCCAAATAAAATTCTATAAATGGCTTAGAGATAGGCCTTTACTTCTCCCAGATTGATGTGGTAGTTCCTAATCTGATAATTCTCCCTATCTTTTCCACACAGCTCTGTTTCCAACCCACCATAACACCACCTTTGTGTAAAAGAGTGAGGTTTTTTTAGTGTTTATTTAGAACCACTTAATAAGTTTATGGTGGTCTGCTTTCTGTGTTACTTATTACTGTAGGCAACTCAAGCCGAATCAGTATTTATAAAGATAAACTGTAACATCTATTAAGATAACAATAAGAATAAGGTACTGTGTTAGAGTTTCTATGCAATTCAGTGTTGATACATTTCTTCAGTCAACTCTTCAGATAATATTAACAGCTAACTTCCTGCTCAAAAACAGTTCAATCATATCTATAGACTTTCATGAAAGGCATAGTTATAATACAACAGTATTTGGCTAAACTCCACCAAAGTCTTAACCCCCAATCTATGTCTCTGATCAGATCCTGCTAGGGTTCAATTACTCTTCTGCCTCTCACTAGGCTTCGTGTGAGAACTAAATCTCCCGAAACAGCCACACTCTCTGGCTGACTGAGAGACTCCACTCTCTAGCTCTTTGCTAGGCTCTTACTGAAGGAATCAAAATAACTACAGGTACTTGGATTTATATAACTTTTTCTAAAAGCCATAAGCCTCTCCCACATATTACTGGGCTGGGTTTCTTTCCTAAGCTGCTATTCTGGTTGCCTCACAACTTGTGTTGTGAGTCCAAATAGCCAATCCCCCAGAACTTTGTCTGCACTGACAGTCCAAATAGCCACTCCCAAAGAACTTCAGTCTAGCTCACAGTCAGGCAATATGTAGTCTTCCATATCTCGATGAATTATTGCTTCCATTATCCCTAGATAGATGATAGTGAGAAACAATGGGAGTCGCAGTCTAACCTCACATTTTCCATCCCTTTTCGATTCTATTGAGAAATATATTTCAATTGTATTGATGCATTTAAAACTAAACTAAACTAAACTAAACTAAACTAAACTATACTTCTAAACTAAATATCCTGTACTATCTAGAACAGCAAGATGAGTGATTGAGGAGGATACTTTTGTTTCATTTTTGTTGAACTGTGTATTGAGGCAATTCATTCAATTCAACTGATTGGAATAATATGCAGACATTGCAACTTATAATCCAGCATTACAGATGAAATGCTTGTTTTAGCTTGATGTGTTCATTACCAAGAGCTAGCGCCAGACATCTACATGGCTTAATTTTACAGTTTATAGAAATGTCAGCATAATAGTTTGTCATACTTAGCTCACACTATTAGCTGTTTCCTACAAGAACTGTGCATATATGGGACTTTTTTTTATTTGAGAAAAATTGTAGCTATAGTCAACAAATTTCATTAAGTGAAAGGTTAGGAGATACATTTTCATTATAAGATAGAATAGCTCTGATTCTAAGATCAAATTACTTTGCACATATCATTTACTTTTTATATCATTCTCTACATTTTCATCTTCAGAATCCAGACTATAGTGTTTCTAACATAATCTTTCGTTTTTAATAAATCACTAAAAAACACAAGATTATTCCTTTGTTTTCTACATTACTTAGTTCAGAATACCTACCTGTTGTTGTTGTTGTTGTTGTTGTGTGCCTTCAAGTTATTTACAACCTATGGAGACCCTAAAGTGAACCTATCACAGGGTTTTCTTGACAAGATTTGTTCAGAAGAGTTTTGCCTTAGCTTTCCTCTGAGGTTGACAGAGTACCAGTTGCTCAAGGTCACCCAGTGGGTTTCTATGGCTGAATGTGGATTTGAACCCAGCTCTCCAGAGTTGTAGTTCAACACTCAAACCACTACACCACACTGGCTGTACCACCCCACTGTGAAACCATGCTTACTGCGCTATGTGCTAGGCCAGAGTTTGTAAATAACTAGTTACAAGTAATAACACTATTTTTAACTCATTACTTTTCAGAGTAAAGTGGTATTAACAATGTTACTTTGACAAACTAGAGAATGGCTAGTACAGTTGGCCCTCCAAATTCACTAAGGTTAGGGGAACAGGACCCTTGCAAAAGTGAAAAATTCACAAATATCAATATTTGTGTGTCTCTGGGAAGGGGACTGAGGCACAGATGGGGAGGATGGGCACCCAGGGTCTAAACCAAGTCATGGAAAGGACTCAGTTGGCATGGTGGTCCTGTACCTCCTCTCTCTTCTTCATCTCCTTCCTTGGGTGTATGGAGGGCTTTGGGAGAGGATTTGTGGTGCTGAGAAATCAGGTTGGTGGAGGAGCTGGGGGAGGAGGAGGAGGAGGATTGGAGGTGGGTTTTTAAAGAGCTGTGTGGCCTGATCGGAGCCACCAAGAGAGAAGGTTCCCCTGAAAAAGAAGAACCTGAGGTGGGGAGGGGCCAGGGTTTGGAGAAACTCACAAATAATCAAATCCATGAATGTCAAACTCACAAATGTGGAGGGTTGACTGTATTTTTTATTATTATTATTATTATTATTATTATTATTATTATTATTATAGTTTTCATTTCAAAATGTTATTGGTGGAATTCATTTTGATGAATTCTTGGCCACTTTTTAAATTTCTAAGTGATTAAAGAACAATTCAAAAGGAACACATTGGCAATGCATTATTAATGACTAATGCTACTAATGAGTAGCAAATTCATTCTAAAAGTAATGCAGTGCATTAGTTTTTTCAATCACATTTCTGAGTTCTGTGTCAGATTACCCACATGTACTGGAGACTATGAATGTATAACTTAACATGAACGCTAGTCATTAGATAGTGGTCAAAAATGTGCATGACAAAATGTAGACGTAACAGAATCATTGGTAACTGATCAGTGTAATTTAAAACTCGTGAAGCCAAATGCAGCCCAGAAGTTATAGACTGTGGATTACTAGGTACTAGATATTCTTTTGCTGTTGCAGCCTTAGGTAGAGAACCAGGATGTTCTCAGACAATTTTGTTCTTCAAGACAAAGGAAACTATTTCATGTACAGTACCCAACTGCACTGGCAGATGAGTCTTTCTTCAACACCAGTGACTTCCACTTCACATGGAAACAAGAGGCTACTTTAGGAGGTACACAGTGAGACATGTGGCATAAAACTCTCTTTTCTAGCATGTTGCCATTGCCTCACTCTGCTCAGTGATAGGGATGGCAGTAAAAACATGCAGCTGCTGGCAGGTTTCAATACAGGTTCATGAGCTTGATAAATCAAGAGTAGTACACTCTAGACATAGGAAAATGATTCAAGTAATTTATATATCTATATATCTATATACGAACACACACAAATACACATTTGTTTCAAAATTGCTCCAAAAGACAAGATGTTAAAGATGCATTTGCATGTAACATAAATATTATCATAACATATACTTTTGATCCCTGGTTCAGTTGTTGAGATTACAAAGTCCAAAACCATTTTAATTTTGAAAAATAGTCCAAATTTCCAAGAGCTTTTCATCATGTTGTAAAGGCAAACAATGGAATCTATGGCAACTTTATAAACAATCTGACTGCCCTTGCAGTAAGTGGTTCATTTATTAGAATACTTTTCCTATATATAGTAAATTATGAGCAAATGACATGAAATTTAGTGCTTTAGTTTTGCCTTTTCATGGGTAGTGTGTGTATATGTGCCTCTAGGAGGTGATAGAAAAATAAAATCATTTCAGCTTTGCAGATTAGTTCAGTATTTGTAATTAGATGTAACTGTTCACATCTTTCACACTTTATCTATGGATTTTTAAACTTATGTTTCCTTAAACTGCTCTTAAACTGATCTTCTGCTTGTCATCTTTTTCTTCCTCTACTCTGTCTCTAAAGCAGTCAGAAAACAAAACTCTAATCAGTGACACGTCATGCTGGAGGAGAAAACAGGGTACGGCAACTAATGTCAGGAACAGCAAAAAAGTCACAGTCTTTTACAATCGTACAGCAGCAGTCTCTTGCACAGAAAAGGGGAATTAACAAAGCAGTGTGATGCATGCCTAGCATGGAAGGAAGCCCTTTTACTTCTCCTTGTCATCAGAGTGAACCAGGGCTGTGCAGGTGCTAGATTGGTGCTTGGATAATAAAATGCGCAAGATGAAGATCAATAAACTGAAGCTGAATCCCACTAAATTGGAGGCTATGTAGACTGGTGGTTCTCCAGTTCAGGAACTGAATAGAGAGCCTGTTCTGGATGGGGTTGCACTCACCTTGAAGGAGCAGCTGCATAGCTTGGGGATCCTTGATTCCTCTTTGTCACTGAAGCCCAGCTGGACCTGTGACTCAGAATGACTGCAGTCAGTTTTGACTGGTGCACCAGCTACAGCCTTTGCTAGACTGAGATAATCTAGCCAGAGTTGTCCATGCACCGGTAACCTGCCAGTTAGACTGCTGTAAACTTATGTTTCCTTAAACTGCTCTGAAACTGATCTTCTGCTTGTTGCTTCACTTGGAAGCTGAAGCTAGGGCAAAATGCAACAGCTCAGTTGCTGACTGGGCTACCACATAAACAGAATGTAATGGCAATCTTAAAAGAACTGCAATTGCTCTGAACTTTAAATGAGTTATCCATGGTCCTGAACTTATTTGAAGGTAGGTTTGAGCTATTAGGTTTAAGCTCAAATAGCTATTGTAAAGCTTAGATTAAAACTCTTGTAGGATATACTGCTTCACTGACATGGAAGCCACCACTACTACTGCCTGTAATAACCCCAGTGAAGTCATGGATTGTAATTCTGAATAGATATGTGTCAAACTGCAATAATAGATTGCAATTATATACATAGTTATGTGGGTGTAACTACAGGTAAAGCCAATGGGCATGCAGAAGATCTGAGTATGGGATCTTTCCTATGCTTCTCTTTCACTTTATGTAACTTTTATATAGTACATGGGAGGTGCCTGCAAATGTTAATTTAATTTATTTAAGACTCTCCCCCCTTGCTCTTCAGCTAAAAGAGAAACTCACAGAGCAATTCTGAGATTATCACTTTACCAAAAAAAAAAAAAAAAAAGCCCTCAGGCTAACAATAAAATGTTATAAAATCTGGGTGAGAAAAGAGCTCCAGGAAGGAGCTCATAAACTATGAAGAGTGGAGAGACAGTAGAGGCTGCCCTTTCATTCAAAGGAATATAGTAATTATTCTGTTGTTTGCCTAGATGTTTCATGTTGGTATAGTTTAGGACTTCTGGGATATTAGAATACAACTTAATTGACAGTTCTTAAAACATTATTGGTTATATGCAGTGACTGGGATAGTATGGAAGTACTGTTCACAGGCCAGTCATCCTACAGAACAAACTATAATGTTATCCCACAAAACAGAGTTTGTTCTATTATAGAAAAAGAATCTCCATGGGGGAGGGATTTAACATGATTTATGGACAGAATTATTATCTGAAGTTACAGTATACTAACTCTTGCCAATAAGTGGGATTTGAAATGCACAAACCATAACTGTTTTGGCATCATTATTTAAGTCTAGTTTTAGTTAATTTGCTACATAATGACCAAACACGTCATTTTTATTAATTATGATAGTCACAAACTTGGCTTTAAAAAAATCTATTCTGCACAAGCATATAGGACTGTAAAATTATAAACACATTGGGAAATTGTTGGCATACTAAAGCCACAATGAAATGAATATAAAGTAATTAAATCTTGATTAATTGAAATAAATCAATTTTATCCAATTGTTAATCTAACTCATCAAGTAATATTGTGTAACATAAATGTATCACAGTTATAGGGACTGTTTAACTTGAAAGGGGCCAATATTTCACTAGAATGTAACTTTAACAAAATCATGTAATTTTTTTGTTAAATATTCAAAGCTGGTTTTATACCACTGGCTTGACATTTCCTTTTGAACTGAACTCTTGATAAACGTTGACATTTTGAATCTGGAATATAGATTCTTAATAGCATTTTTTCATTTTTAAATGTTCGTTTTTTATATCCAAATGCTCTCTTCTTTACTCATGTGGGACCAACTGTACAAAGATATCAGTGTACTTTGTATGTATGATAAAAGGTCACAAGGTCTGTATCTAACATTTGTGTCCAAAGAAGCTAATAAATGCTTTGTGGGGCCAGCATATAAAAATAGACAGTTCGCTCAGAAGTGGTCGTAGAATATGCCCAACAGTATTGTCCATGCTAATAGGAATTGTTCTATGGAAGACAGCATCTTGGCCCAACAATTCTGTTCTGACTGTTGAGGTTACAATGAGAATGAAGGAATAGGATCCTCAAAGATATGGAGATCCAGATCATTGAAGGATTTAGATGAGATGAAACTAATCTGTGTTAAAAGAAAGCTTTTGATATAAATGTTTCAGGTAGTGGTGAAGTTTCACCCATCCACATGTTGGTGATTATTACTATAGAACATTTACATATTACTTTTCTTCCATCATGGTACTTTATGGAAAGAGGTGTTCACAAGGTTGCCCAATAGCGTCTGCTAATAAGTGTGGCATTGTTGGACTATCCTGTTCACAGTAGTCTTCTTCAGGAGTTCACTTTGTAATAATGGAAGGTGATGGAAATGCATGTTCTATCTGAACCTGCAACCTTCCCACAATTCTGAAGAAGACTCCCCAATAGCCAAATGCAATTAAATTGCCACAGGAGTCCTCCCTTATCAATATAGAGATGTTGTGAGTGGAGGAGGTGAAGCTGGGAGTGTATGTCTCTGCCATTGTCCATGCGTACAAAATCCAGTGTCCAAAGAGATCTCACATCATTCATTACCAGCTACATGAGCCAATTTATCTGTTCACTGCCCCTAGCATTGAAGGCATAGTATAAGGGATGGTGAATTCTGTGAAAAAGCAATGAGATATTATGGTTCCAAGGTGAATCTTTGGCAGAGCTCTGATTAAAACTAATAAGGACCTGTTTCCACAGGCCTCTTGACACCAAAATTAGTACATACTGTGAGTAGTGAAAGAAATACAACTACAACAACGATAGTAATATTTTCTGTGTATCAAAGATTCCAATTAAATTTACTGGTTGATAAAGTTACCCTGTTGGTCACAATGTAGATGAAATGTTTATTAAAATATTTTAAAATATAATAATTGAAAGGTATTTTGTCCTTTTCTCCAGTGAACGCAATGAGTATTTAGCTCTTCTTCTCCCACTGAATTCTCAGTTAATTAGGTGAGGCTGAGAGAGATTGAGACTAGCCCAAGGTCACTCTTAAAGTCCCATTTTGCTACTCTCACTATTGTATCACACTGGCTAATTCTGAAAGTTTCATAGTTGGGCACTGGGAACACGTTATTTCACCTTTAGCCCAGCTAAATGAAGGAGAAAAGAACTACTCTATAGGAATTATCCTAAGATAAAATTTGAGATCAACTTTTTTTTGTCTTGTGATGAGGGAAACGATTTAATTACACTATGGTGTAATAATTATTGTTACCAAAGCATAATTAGCAATGCAACTGTGAGAAAGTAATGGTGTGTAAATTACTACAGTCTCAAGAATCCAGCAGGATACATATACTTCCTTTGCAAAAGTTTGCACTTTGATTAGCATGCCTCATTTATGCCATCAAAAATGGAATTTTTTATGCCATCAAGAAATAAGGCTGATGTTGCCTCTTTATGAGCAAAGCAACTAATTAACTGCCAAGGTTAGAGGCAATGCTTAATTTGTAAATTATGGTAAGAAGAATTAGTCTCCACTAGTTGCAACCTACAACTTCTTACCAAACCTGAAGTCTCTGACCCTTCTGTGGTGCGTGTGTGTCTGTGTCTCAGGATTAACTATATTTTTCCTTCTGCCCAGTTCATTTGCAAGCATAAACTATACATATGTTAGCAACTTGATACAAACCTTGTTGTTTAACACAGTGCATTGTAATGCAAGTAATGAGGCTCCTAGGTTTAAAGAGATGCTGAGGAAGACGCTCTCTGGGATGTCTTTTCTTCGTACTTGCCATTTTGCCTTCTCTCCCCATTTTCCCCTTCATATCAGGTAGGTAAAAACCCACTCATCTTTCAAAAGTTTTTTTTTTCTTTTTTAAAAGGGAGGACAATATTGCAACGACTGCCAAACAAATCCTGGTAATAGAGAGAAATTATGTGTAAAGGCTTCCATAATGCCTATAGCTCACTGGTAGAAAATATGCTCTACATGACAAAGTTAAAGGTTCAAACGAGCATCTGTAGGTGAAACAAGGACAGGATCTTATCTAAATCCCTGGACAGCTGGTGCCAGTCAGGACAACAGTGAAGTAGATAGATCAATAGTCTGATGCAATTTAAACATATTGTGATAGTTTCTTTCTACATGAGCATATGTGTGTGTGTGTGTGTGTCAATGTACATTTTTGGAGGACAGGCAAGGTATGAATCAAATAAACATATAGATGGAGTTTAGTCTCAACACTAAATTCATTTTATAAAGCAGAGAATTTCCACTATAAAACCAACACAGTATTCAGTTCCATTTGTGGGCAGCTCTCTCTCTCTCCCTCTCTCTCTCTCTCTCTCTCTCTCTGTGCTCTTTACATACCTCCCCTCAAACTTTTCTTTTTTCTTTGGCCATTTCCGCATTAGACTGTTATAGTGCTTTTATTCCACTTTCAACGTCCTGTAGAATCCTGGGGTTTGCAGTTTAGGGCGGGGGCTCAAACTCTCAAAGATCCCTCCTTAAACTGCAAACCCCAGGATTCCATAGGACGTTGAAAGTGGAATAATAGCACTATAACAGTTTAGTGTGGAAATGGCCTTTGCCAGCCATGAAAAGGAAAATGAAACCCTCTGCTTAAGATATTAAAAGTTCCCCATGGTGTCTGAACTCAGGAAAGTGTGGTTTGCTTCAATTATGTTTAATGACAAAAGGTAAGGATCAAACCATGGTTTCAAAACTTGGCTTGTGTTCAAATGATAGTTTAAACAAATTACTACTTGCAGAGTTTAGACATTTATGAGAATCAAATTGTTTATCTGGATGAAAGAGGAGGGGGAGGATAAAGTTTATGTGCCTAAGCCTTAATATGGTATTTACAGTAAACAGTTTTTCCCCACACACAGGTTGTGGCAGAACTCTCATTCTTCCATGTGTTCATTATAGCCCTTTAAAAGGTATGAGAAGGGCTAGTGTTTCCTGGATTCTAACCATAAGCAAGTGGTGGTTTTGTACAATAGGGTTAAAATATCTTTTAAAGCTGAAACTAAGGAAAAGGACATGATACTTTGCATGATGCTATTGCATTTCCAAATATGCTGTGGATTTAATGAAAACTTTCAAATTTTGCATGCCTATTGGATGCTTTCCAATACCTTTCTAAATTTCAGGCTAAATTCTGCTTGTAATGGATTTAGTAGCACATTCTAAGAGCAGTAATGTCTCTCACTCAATATACCTTAAAGATGGTCTCCTAGATGATGATGATGATGATGATGATGATTATCTTTATTTTTATCCCGCTTTCCTCCCCGGGGGACTCAAAGTGACTTACAGCCATTAAAAGAAACATAATTAAAAACTGTCATTTACAAAAGTTAAAAGAAAGATTAAACTACAATAATAATTAAAACATGTTAAAATACATATAAAAAGAGCATTAAAATATCAATTAAATAACAATTAAAATGACTGGCACCAATACAAATTACATATAAAATGCCTGCTGGAAGAGGAATGTTTTTAGTTGTTTCCTGAAGGTAGGCAGCGAGGGTGCCAGTCTAACCTCTTTGGGCAGGGAGTTCCAGAGCCTGGGGGCAGCTACCGAGAAGGTCCTCTCCCACGTTCCCACCAAATGCACTTCAAAGAGTCTATGCACACTTACTCAGGAGTAAATCCTATTGAAACCAATGGAATTTTTTTCTAATGAAACATGCTTTGGGTGATGCTGTTAGAATAGGAAGACCCAGTTACTATAGTTATACCTTATTGATTTACATAACAACTATGTTTCATATATTCAATGCGCATTTAATAAAAACATGGAAGCTGGAACTCTGAAAGGGCCATATGGTAGTATAAAAATAGTTGCAGAAACAGTTGTGCTTTATCAGTGTGTGTGTGTGTGTGTGTGTTTTTGTAGTGCAGCCCCCTCCCCCAAGAATCTCCTCACTTCTGAACTGGTAGGTGGAACTTAATGGCCATTGCTTGGCAGATGACCACAAGACCTTGACATTCCTTGTGCAGTTTAGTTGCATACCTATGAGATCCAGTGGATCTACACTGGCAGATGTTTGCTCTTTGCTGTAAGTGTATAAGATCTTGGCCAGACTTTGATTTCTATGGATAATAAATTGGTTTTGGCAAATTAAATTATATTCTCAATTTAAGGGAATAACTTCCTCCTTGTTTTTGCTACTTACTGACCAAATAAAAAAAAAAAGTCAACCATTTTCTATATGCTGGGCTGTACATAAGCTAGACAGAATATCACTGTTCTAATTCTGAACCTTTCACTATCAGATCTGTGTCACTTTTGTTCATCTGCTAAAAAAAGGTGAAAGTTTATTTTAGTGTATGAAGCAAATCCCCTTTTGTTCTACTGATAAGATGGGAGGGGAACATGTGTAAATATGAAGAGAAATATGCTTTCTTATTCCATTGATATGCTAGCCGTGTTAGTGAAGCAGCTGCCTGTATGATGAGACTTAAGTAGGCTATACAACTAGCTTTTGAATAGGAGTTAAATCTCCATCCTGCCCTTGTCCAAATGGATAATATGGTTCTTATTATCCTGGAGAAATCATGTTTCCTGCAGCCAAATGCAAGAACAAGATCCGACACAGTCATTTAGAAGCCTCAGCTTCCCAACATGCTATCCATAGCGCATCGCTTCCCCATCGGTTTGAATCTCTGCAAACTGTCAGATGGCATCAATGCTTGATGCCAATTAGATTTGCTCAGGTAACAGGAACAGGTTGGGTGGAGGTGAGAGGGAGCTTCTGACAGATTTTAATTGCCAGCAACAGCTGCAGGGCTTCTGGCTACCGGCAATAGGGCCTTAGCCTCAGAATTTTCCAGTTCAGCACAGAATGCCTCTAGGAAACTAAGTGTTAATCACACACACACACACACACACACACACACACACACAATGCCAAGTATGTTTCTAAATATGGACTTTTCATTTAGATTAGGATGTTTCAAATACTGAAGAAGAACAAAGTGTGGTTGCAAAGAAGTTAAATGAATCTTAATAAGGCTTTCTTCCACCAAACCAGTATTGTCAGGCTATTATAGAAATCTGTGGTTGGAATACTGTGCAATAATTCACAGCTCAGCAGATTGGAAATTGTCTATTAAAGAGGCAGAAAAGCACAACCCAGATAACCCAGAGGTTGGATTACCTTCCCTAAGGGGGCTTTATATCAAGCCAAGGCACTGGTTCATCTAGCCTAGTATTGTTGGCACTGACTGGCAGCAGTTCTGGAGGGTTTCAAGCAGGAATATTTTCCAACCCTACCAAGAGGTCCTGGGAATTAAACTGGGCACTTTAAGTAGGCAAATCTGAGGCTAGTTTTTTTCACTCCTTAAGAAATCTTATGTGTAAAAAAAAAATCTGCCAGGGAAAGAAGAGGAGGAGAACAATGATTTGTTTCACAACAGGACAATTGCCTGTCCCAGGAAGCTTACAATCCAAAATTAAATACATGGAAAACAACAATGGAAAGGAGGGTGGGAGGGAGTAAACAAGGGAGCAATATGTGCACTTCGCTTTGGCTGAGTTACAGGAGGAAACGGGAACTGGGGTTTGTGCTAAATATTTCATGGAAAAGGTGTGACTGAGGTGGTATTAAATGAAGTAAGAAGAGTTCAAATGCACACTTGTTCTTGAAGACCTTTATAAGCCTCTAGAGCAGCTAAAGAAAAAGGAGACAGTCTTCTAAGGGAACAGGACACCACAGAGGGTGCGTGAAGTTGGAAGACTCAAGGTCATGTGCAGGGATATACTGGAATAACTGATCGGAGAGCTAAGCACGAGAGGCAGGCCACTGATACAGTGGCATAGGGATAGGGGGCCGATGGGGGCAGTATGCCCCCAGTGGCAATTTTTTGGGGGGCACTGTGGCTCCTTGCTTGCCTCCTCCACATGCTGTAGCTCCACCCTGTGCACCATAGCCCCACCCCCATGCACCATAGCCCCACTGCACGTATCATTGCCCTGCTCCACACACCATAGTCCTGCCCCTGCTTGCCATAGCCACGTCACCGCCCCTCCGCCTGCCCCTCTGCACAAACCAAGCTCTGCTGCTGCACTGATACCAGAATTTGAAGGTAAGGAGAAAAAAAGGAACTTATGCTGAGCCTTGGAACAGGTGGAAAGCCTGCTATGCAAAGCATTGTGGTATGGAATCATAGCAACACAATTAGTGAAATTGGCAGAGTACTGGCTGCTGTGATGTGAATAAGGTGAGACAATGGAGGACAATAGAGGAAAACCATGGTATTCCAGGTGCAAGGCACAAGGAACAAAAAAAAAGGAACAAAAAAAAAAAGAATGGAACTATATTTGCAGTGTGGAGAAACAGACACAAAAAAAGTTGCTATACAGTGAATATGGAGGATAAAGGGGTGGGGCGGGATAAAGATAAAGCCAAGAGAAGGTAAGAGCCATCAAAATAGAGTTTTAAAAAAGGGATTGTGCAGGGTTTTGAATCAGGTGTAGAGATTCCATGTGTGGGAAGGCGCTGTCATTGAAAAAGTGGTCCTTCATATGTAGAGAACAGCAGAAGTGTGGAAAGAGAAGAGAAGAGCTAGCATGCTCCTCCTCTTTGCATATTTATGTGAAACTACTGCTACCACATGTTCTCCTTTCCCCTGACATGTTGTCTTTTTCAGAGTTAATTTCCTAACTGGGCAGATTTTTAAAAAGTGTTTGTTTTCTTACAAGATTCCATTACACCTGTGAAAATCAGAAGCAAGTAGCCTTGGAAGTCTAATTACTGTGAATCTATGGAAAAAATCAAAGCACCTTACAGAGAATATCCTACACTAGGGATTGCCAAAATTATAGCTTGTAAATTTAACATCATCACTTTGCATTGATGGGGTTGGCAGAGAGAGCTGAGGGGAGGATGGATGCAACAGTTGCTCTGGTGAGGAAGAAGTTAAGGGTGGAATGGAGTGGTTGTGGGCTTCTTCTATCTCTTCCACAATACCCAAATGTTTATCTCCTCCTCTTTTCCCCTTCTCAAGACCCTCCATCTGTCTAGGGCAGAAGCAGATAAAAAGCCTTCCCTTTATCCCAACTGCCACTGTCCTGAGAAAGGACAGAAGAAGATGCAAACATGTACCTAGTTCTAGTACCTAATGAAAGGCCCTCACTCCATCCAGATTACCACTGCCCTGGCCTTGGAAGGAGATGAGAACTGGCAGTATCTGCTGCAACTAATCCCCTCACTCACTGCCACTCCCCTTTTCCTTGTGTGTCCTCTCTTCTTTAGATTGTAAATGCCTGAGGGCTGGGAATGGTCAAGTTAACAATTTTTAAGCCAGTCTGAGAGCCTTTGTGGCTAAAGAGCAAAGTATAAATACTCCAAATACACATGTGTGTCCCTACATAAAAACATTAATCCATTGTTCCTTTCACCATCCACAGCTCTTCTTTTTGGTCCCCTTGACAGTATTCCTTGCAGGGTTGTTGTGAGTAACTGCAGAGCTGGAGTAATGGATGGCAGCATGGACCTCTAGGCTGTGTTGGAATATTGCTGAGCTAACCAGATTAATTGTTGATATTACTAAATATTGCTAAATAATCAGCTAAAATTGCTTAAATACAATGAAGATTAGGAATTTTTCTAGTAGCAATCATCACAGCTTATATACTAGGGACATTTAAAGTGGGTCATCTGTAATTTTTAACTTCTCTTTTGTCTTTGCCTTCTTTGGGTTTCAGTACAATATTGCAATCTCCCCAAGTTACACACCAATCTCTTTGCTGAACATAGATATTTGCATCAGTGCTGGCAAAACGCTTGAAGCACATACTGCAGGACAAGATTCAGGAAGGCCAAACAGGTTTTCTCCCGGGTAGATACATGAGAGATAATGTTAGAACAATGTAGATGTGATTGAATTTTATGATAAAAACCTGAGAAAGAAAGCAGAACTTATATTTTTGGATCCTGAAAAAGCTTTTGAAAATGTTTCCTGTGACTTTATGTTACGGGTTTTGAAAGAATATAATCTGGGAGAAGATTTTTGCAAATGGATGGAGATGATTCATCAAGGTAAAGTGGGTCATCACAGAGATCAGTGGTTTGATGTAGTCAGTTGGTGAATGTATCTTCTCTTTTGTTTCCCAAATTATGGTCACCTTTCGCTACACATATTTGGAATAGCTCATGAAGACTATTGTGGCTAGACTCAGAGCAAGACTCTAACCCTGAAGATGGAAAAGTTACTTCTGGGGTCTGCAACTTTCAGAATCTCCCAGATACATGATCAATGGCTTTGCTCACTAGAGGAGTCTTAGAACTGTAGTAACCTTTTCAAGTTGTCCTCTAATTACACACCACATTGGCTCACATGATGCTTACATGCTAAAATAATGTCGATTAATTCATCATTCTTGCTTTCACCTTTAGCTTTATTTTTTAAAAAATGGTTCTGATTTTTACTGAGGAATGGTATCACTTATAGATATGAACAGTAGCTAAAGAAAATTGGCCCTACAGGAAAACAACAAAGTAACAGAAACAGACCACATTCTCATTAGCTTTTATTCAAAATGGCAACCATGAATTTCATTAATGAGATTAAAAACTGTGTTAATTACTCTGCCATGTTGCTAGTAAGAAAAAGAATGTGAATACAAGTGCACTTTAAAAAACAAAACAAAAAAAGTAAATCCAAAGTAATGCAGAACGAACAACATAAAAAAAAAGCTATAGCTACTAAAAACAACAACAAACAATTACTAGCAAGGCAGCAACAAGCTGCAAGGTATGCTGTTAAATCTAAATAGGCATCTTAAAGCAAATGCAGCTTTGTAGAGAATCACAATGGGTAAACAGCAAAGTGTGCCAGCAGTTGCAAGTATGTGTATTGGATTGGAAGGGGAAAGGGTATCTGGTGTACTGCAGGGTTCCTTTCTTACTTGGCAGCCAAGGGCCTGCTTATATAGTGCATACTTTCAATAAGCTATGAATGGGAGCATTGGGTTGTCACAGGCCCTTTCCGCACCGGGCTATTAAAACAGTGCAGAGCGACCTCCGACGGAGGTCTTCTGCACTGTGGAGTGGACTAGGGTGGACTACTTTTCGTAGTTCTGCACCTCAGTCCAGTTCGGACGACCGGAACTGGTCGCGCAGCATGCTTTTTAAAAACCTCTTTTAAGAGGTTTTTAAAAAGCATGGAGCATGTGACTCCGTGTCGCTCCATCGCCGTGCTCTGGTGCAGATTTGCAGGCGTGCACTAGTGCACGCCTGCAGATCTGCTGGGGGTGGGCTTTAGGCTGGCGAACTTCTCAGGTTGGTAGAGAGCCTCCACCAACTGGAAGCCGCCATTTTGGACACCAGAGCAGTATGGAGCGACGAGCTCGCACTGCTCCTTGTCCCAACGGACTCAACCGGATGCCGAAGAAATCCGGTGAGACCTGTTTTCACGCGGTTCCTTCTCCAAATGTGGAAAGGGCCACATTTTGCACACAGACAAAACTTCCAGTGAAGGAACAATCTATATTATACTTGCCCAAGGCTGTGGATGGGATATTTCCTTTTGGCTTCTTTTTCTTTCTTTTTTTAAAATATTTTTTATTAAAATTTATACTTGAAAATAAAAAAAACTCACTTCCAAGTTTGTTATCCAGTTGAATCTGCTTATTTCATGCCATTAATACATTGTTACTTAAAAGTCAAAGGGAAAGATGATCTTACATTATTGCATCTTACATTATTACATTGTTGCTTTGTTGTATTACCTTGTTACCTTGTTACATTACATTACATACAATCTTACTTCATTCATTTTTCTTTTTTATTCTATATCTTTATCCAATTTAAAACTTCTCTCCATTCCCTTTCAAAGTTCTGGATAGGTTTATTTTTCAAAAAAATGTTAACTTTTCTATCTCAACCATATCCAGGACTTTACATTTCCATTCTTCTATATCAACATATTTCTTTCCTTTCCAGTGTTGCACATATATCAGTCTTGCAGCAGTTATCAGATATAACAATGTCTTCTTGTGACACCTCATTTCTCTTTGTTGCCCCTTTTGGCTTCTTTTTCATTTGAGCAAGTGAAACTGACAGATGGGTCAGAATTTTGTTTCAGTTCATTTTTTAAAAAATCAGGACTTACCCAATTAATAAAGTGTGTATGTGGGCAAATAAAATGAACAGAATTGCCCCCCTCTGCCAAGGCAGATTTGTATAATCCACCAATTCTGTGTAGATGAGAAGGATTTTACAATTTGTTTTGTTTTATTTTAATAAAGCAAACCACACGCTGGCCAGGATCCTACAGCACCAAGCTGCTTACACAATAGACCAATGCATGAGCAGTTTGATTATTTCGCTACTTGCACAGGGAGATATCCAAAACCCTTCTCCACTCTACATGGTATAGCTAGAGTATGAAAAAGGATGTGGTAAGTGGTAAGATTTACATTTAGGATTTCCTAATTTGTATTTCACTTAGCCGCTCTGGAGACCTGTTCCTCACACCATGTTTTTTTTCCTGTTTGTTACTGAATGGATGAGTATTGTATACATAAATACAGAAAATGTTTTGGTTTCTCTATCTCTGTCAACTTAAAAAAAAAAATTAATTCCATCTTTCATCTAAAATAAGTTGAGGATATCTGTAAATAGAACTATTTCTGCCCATAGAATAAAAAGGGTGTGATATCCTCTCCACGTTGCAACCCAGAAACTCACCCAGGATGGCTGGGCAATCTTCTGGAGTCAGTTTCCAAGCAGCACCAAGGATTATACTGAATAAGGCAAGGGAAAGGAAGTTGATTTTGCTGGCACTATGGCACCATTTTAGGACTGCAGCCAAAGTAGTTCCTTCAGAACTCCAGCGTGGCCTTTATCATTTGATCCTTTCTTTTTTCCACCAGATTTACCTCAGTTTATCCAGCTGTGGTGATTTTCAGGACATTTTATGATATTTTTGGCATAATTATTTTAGACATTATCCTTAGCTGCTAGTGCAGTAGTACCCCACTTAAGCAATGCTGAAGGAAGTAGGCGAGAGACCCACAGAGAACAGTTAATTTTAATCCTTGTTCTGAAATAAGAACATTCCATACTGGGAGAAAGGTGGTTTATACACAAAATACTATACAAATAAATAAACCATCCATGTGCTAAACATCTGTAATGTAAGTGGATTTTATCTGTACTCTAAAGTTTAAATTCACATAATCCCAACTAATATACAAAGAATATTAATAAAGAATATTAAGAATATTCTTTATTAATATTCTTTGACATAAAAATATATTGGGAACTGGGGAAAAGGCAGGATAGAAATAAATATTACCATCATTGTCGTCATCATTATCACCATCATCATCTATTACCAGAATTGATATAAGCTCCTAAAGATAAACAAGTTTGCTCTGATTTCTCAGTGACACTCAGTAAGATTTGCCCTTATAGATTAAAAGTGGCCTTACCAATTAATCAACTAATGCCACTGTTAATCAACCCATTGAAAAACTTCACGTAACTCTAAAGCGATCACATTGGCTTTTAAAAAATTAAAATAGCTAACTAACTGATTATTTTAGAAAGTTCCATTGAGGCTTATAAATCTCTTTACAACACACAGAACTACATGTTGGCATGTAGGATTTACAGCATTTCTTAAGCTTAAGGTGCCTTTTCACACTACACAACCATTTAATGAAAGTGTTCAGTGAAGCTTATTGACATTTACTCTTCCCTTTACCATACATTTATTAAGCCTGATACCACAATCACATTAACATCAAACACGCATAAAATATAAAATAGCTGGAGAGAACACAAGACATATTTTAAGGCTTTGATGCTGATGCCAAAGTTTTATTTAAGATATTTATGTCACCTAAAAAGGATAATAAATTTCACTGAAGGCTCACTATATTACCAAACATTCCATCAACCAACTCCACAGGGTAGACTAAAAGTGCCAAAAGCAAAAACAGAAATACCACTGAATAATCAATCTTTAAAAGCACTGGGTGTTAATAAAAAAATATGTTTGAGATACCCACAATTTTTAAAAAAATGTGATTTGTGAAAAGTGGAATGACGTCTTCATTGATTCTAGGTCAGGATCAGAAACAGTTCGTGTAGATTATTTTGACTTTTTTGGGGGGACGCACGGATCATCTGCTTTATAAGCATTAACAACTACTTTCCCCTCTCCTATAAATTATTTTGTACAAAGTATTTAGCATGAAGTGTGCTATGATTTAGGAATGCTTACTCTGGGTCATACCCAGAGAGAATGAAAGAAAATTCCCATGAGGGAGCTGCTTGCCAGTCACTACTTAACAGCAAGCTTGATGAAAATAAATCTTTCTGTAGATTTGTAGCAAGCAAGGGATATAGCCTCACAAGACAAGAGCAGGCACTCAATGGACCTAATTCGATTCATCCAGCAGTAAATCCACTGGGCCCTTTGGTATTAGAGATGAACAAACTGAACCTGATTATATAAAAACTGACCTCCAAAATAACTAAGCACTAGGAAGCAAAATATTAAGAGTTTAATATTCTCTCTCTCTGATGATATTTTGGATAGAATAGCTGGAATCCTGCGGGTTAGCTCCAACTAGACTATAGCTATTCAATCGACTGTTAAATGGTGAATCAACACGTAGGTAAATCCAATTGTCTGAATGCTTTAATCTAGCCAGAGCCATTTCTGCACTAGGCTGTTACAGTGCTATTATTCCACTTTCAATATCATATGGAATCCTGGTGTTTGCAGCTTAGGGAGGGGCCTCAGGCAAACCCCAGAATTCCATAGGATGCTGAAAGTAGAATAATAGCACTGTAACAGCCTAGTGTGGAAATTGCCCAGGATTAACAATAGGACTGAGCTCCATGTGTTAAAATTGAAACTTTTAGAATATCCTTCATGAATTCAAACAGAAATATTTTGAAGTCACTTGATGTCAAATAGTAAATCTTACAGTCTTCATTATCATTTTAGAGAAGAATGTAATGCAGCTGTGCAGAGATAAAGGTCTGATACAAAAGTCCTAGGATGTAGGTGTGTCAGAAAGTGAGGACATTGATTTGAGAAGCTTCTCAAATAAAACTCAAATGACTGAGGTTGATTTTGACAAAGTTATATATGTATTCAGCTTCATTCCCGCCATTTATTTTTCCATATACTTTAGGGACAGGTCCTTTAATAACAGCCTCTGGGCCAGAATTTTCCTTCCTTCCTTCCTTCCTTCCTTCCTTCCTTCCTTCCTCTAGTAATTTTTATATCACACTTTCACTGAAATAATGCTTTATGTGACGAAGCCTTCCTTATGTGAGTATAGTTTTGAAATCAGAATCCGGGGGGTCATATCAATCATTCTCTAAGCTTCCAGATGAACTCTTCATTTATTTGTTTGACTGTCTGTTGTCCATCTGTCTATCTATCTATCTATCCGTCATCTTGGTTTGCCTCAATCTAGACTCTGAAGTAGTCAGTGAACACTGAGAGACAGATTTAATGAGTTTTTATGCACTTGCAAGGTTACAGCATCATGAAGGACCACTTCTGGCTCAAGATTCATTACAAGAATTTGAGGTGGGCAATCTGACCTTGTCATAATTTTCAGTTAGCTTGCTGAGTATTTATTTGTTAAAATATAAAATGAAAATATGATTAAATATGATTAAAGCTTCTCATAAAACCAAGGATTTTTTTTTAAAAGACACCACAGGAACAAAAAACTATACAGTAAAATTTGAGTGTGGCACTAAAGCCTAAGCTGAGGAATGGAAAACGATTTCACAGCATTAGATGCACAATGGAATAGACAGGAATAGCATGCCTGTCTAAAATAAAATAAGGAAGGAATGAGATCCCAGAATAAGGCATTTCACCTTTCTGCAGAGAGAGTTCCACACAGAGTTGCTACTGAAAGGGCCCTGTTTCCATTACCCAACAACCTAGCCTCACTTTGTTATTGTGTGCCTTCAAGTCATTTCCCATTTATGATGACCTTCATGGAGTGATCTGGCTGCTGAGAGTGTGTGAAGCACCCATGGTTGCCCAGTGGATTACATGGGCAAGTGAGGAACGGAACCCTGGTTTCCAGGGTCATAGCCCAATGCTCAAACTGCTACACCATACTGGCTAGCCTCTCTAGTTGGTGGGAATGGGACTCACAATTCTCTTAAATTATAGGCTGGATTATATGGAAGATGGTAGTCATTCAGATATATTGGATGAAAACCATTTAGAAAAGGAATGGACACAACCATGGTTGGCACGAAGGTCAAATTTTCCTCCCCAGACCTGCTGTGGGACCTGGCAGTGGCATAAAAGGAATGCTAAAAAATTGAAAAGAATTCATAAATAGAGATGGTGGAAATGTTCTACTTTTGGTTTTTACATATTTCGGGAAAGGGGATGTTAGGTTTACATCCCATCTACCAGAACAGTAGCAGTAACACATGCTTTTTGTGGGAAAAACTTTTTTTTGAAGCAGACTGCATCAGGGAGGGGCCTGGGGGTATGGGCTCCAACAAAAGCCTCAGGGAGATTCATGAGTCCTAGAGGTCCATTCACCCCCTCTTCATCTTTGCAAATCAAAACTACTGTGTTGAATAGCCCCTGGCAAGGCAAAGCAAAGCAAAGCAAAGCAAAGCAAAGCAAAGCAAAGCAAAGCAAAGCAAAGCAAAGCAAACCAGGAAGCCATGAAATTGATCCAAAACTGTGTAGCAGTCACATAGGGACGGGGGTGAGCAAGTGGATGATGTACCCCAGATGGCAGTGCTTTTGAGGTGTCCTGGCCTGTAGCCATGCTCCCACATGCGCTGGCCACGGCCCCATGTGCCCTGGCCACACCCCCACACACTCTGGCTCATTCTGTAGCCCCATCCCCTTCCGCCCCCCACACACTCCAAGCTCCACCGCTGCTGTGTAGTCTATACATTTCTTTCCTAACAACATTATGTACTAGCTGTTTTTTCAAACAGCAATATAGAGCATATTCCAATAATCTAAAGGAAAAGTGAGTTATGAATCCATTTCTAGAGTTCTAGTGAATACAAAGTTCAGGAGTACTGCAAGGTGCAGATGTAACTCTCAATTAGGGATTTGGAAAACATTCACAGAATGACATCTCATTCCCAATGAGAGAGGTCGTCTTAGCATGTCGAGCCTGCTGAGAAACTGCTTACCTCTGTCTGAGCTTTTACCTTCATCATGAAAATGAGATGAGGAACGTTTTTTAAATCTGAGTTTCTGTAATTTGCACAAAGGAAAAAAAAACCCTCCCTCTTGCAAACCTATTGTCTTTTCCAATTGCGAAGCAAAGCACATACAAAGCAAGCACAGAAAGACTTGCTGATCAATGAAAAAGATGCAGACAAACCTATCCAGTACCTCTAATTTTGAAAAGTTCATGCAGCAAGGCTGTAGCTAGGGGAATTTTGCATAATTTGTACAAAAAAATTCTTCTCACAAATGCATGAATTCTTGCTGAAAAGAATAGGAAATATCCCACCACCTCACAAGCGAGGACAAAATGTGAGCAACTCCTTGTTCCCTTGCATGTATGAGAATGAGAGAAGAGAGAACTTATATTCCTGTTCTCACTGACTGCATACCTGCAGGCCTGTGGTCTGTTTTTGTGGCACCCAGAGCCAAAACCTTCTTTTTTTAAAAAAGTATCAAAAATATTTTTGCCCCCCAAAAATATTTTTGCCCCCTCTGGGAGGAGTGTAGTGGCATTTTGCTACATTTTCAGGCCTCCTTGGTCCATTTTATGCCCACGAAGGGCCTTTTGGGGGGGGGGGAAGGAAATTGAACAGGAAATGACTTCCAGGTGAAAATGGCTCCCCATTTCTCCCCTAGAGAACACCTGGGTTCATTTTTAGCCAAAAATCTGTTTTACTGTGTGTGTGTGTGTGTGTGTGTGTGTGTGTTAGGAGTGGGGCTAAAGTAGGGACTTTGAGGGGAACTACTGTGGCCTCCTGAGACTCTGGCCCTTTCCGCACCAGGCAATTAGAACGGGGCAGTGCGTCCTCTCACGGAGGTTGACTGTAGCTTGGAGCAGACTAGGAATGAACTACTTACCAGAGATTCACACCTCAGTCTGCTCCAAAATGACCCCAAGTCGTCCTCCAGCGTGTTTTCTAAAGACCGCAAAAAAACAAACAAGTCTTTATTTTCCTGGAACGCGCCATTGCGTTTCTGCCTCCTTGTGCAGATTTGCAGGCTCGCACCAATGCGAGCCTGCGATCTGTGGAGGGCGGGCCTTAGGCATGGTGAGCTTCAGCAGTTGGTCGGGACCCACAACCAACCAGAAGCCACCATTTTGGAAGCTGGAAGCCGCCATTTTGGAAGCCGGAAGCTGCCATTTTGGAAGCCGGAGCAGTGTGGATCTACAGACCTCACACTGCTCCAATTTGCCCTGGACCAAGGAGGGGCCCTGTGGAAGGGCTTCAGGGACAGTCCACATTGCTTTGGACCCCAGAAGAAGCGGTAGGTAACGGCACGGAGCCATTCCCTCGCCTCGTGCAGAAAGGGCCTCTGTCACACCAGTCTAGGTTATTTCTGATATGCTTATTTCTTATGTACTGGAAATTAGGTCCTAATTTATGAAGAAATGCCTATTTTAGGTACAGTTACAATGGCAATCAACTGCTGTAGTAAAACCTATGTTTCCTTGACTTACTTTTTATAAGAATGGCATATGATCACATCAGACTAATATGGATGTCCAAAATCTAAAAGATCAGAAACTAATGCCATTTCCTCACTACACTGTTATAGTGCTATTATTCCACTTTCAATATCCTGTGGAATTCTGGGGTTTGTAGTTTACTGAGGCCAAAGAGCTCTCTGAGAATTTTAAATGCCCCTCCCTAAACTGCAAACCTCAGGATTCCACAGGATGTAGAAAATGGAAGAATAGCAATGTAACCATATAGTGCGGAAATGGCCTAAATCTAATGTTAGTCCCAACTGGAACAGAACCACTGAAATGAACAGGATTTGTTAGGGCACATAAAGTAGCATAAACTGCAGCTGAAGTAAACTAAGTATAAGAAGTCACCTTGCTTTGCAGAGCTATCTCATAGAATGCAGCTCAGATGATTGCATATGAAATTTAGCTCTGACTTCTCGGTCTGCATTTTTAGAAATTTTCTTTCTAATATTTCATTGCTGAATGAACTGTCTGGCTAAATGCTGCCAAGCAGTTTTAGGGTTCTTACTTTCACCTCTGATTCCAGGGCAGGCATCAATGAAACACTTTGTGACTTGAATAACCCATGTGAAACTTCTACTCCTTTGCAGTGTGTGTGGGATATGCTTAACATGTATGGCTCATACAAGGCAACATTCACATGGTCTGTGCCCTAGGCCCCATCATGTGATGGACATCATTCTGAGCCGGGATATAGGAACAGGCAAGAAAGAAGTGATATGAAGCAATCAAACCTGTTTTTCTCTAACTGTATCCCCAGTTAGCTTCTAATTCTAGATATGGATCTGGTCCAGGAATTCAATATTTTTTACTGGAAAGATATGTAACTTCAAACATTCTAACAGTCCTGTTATATCCTGTCATTTAGTTACTAGGTACATCTGAGTGCAGCAGAAATAGACATTTGTTGGCTAAAGGCAATGGCAACAATACAATTGGGCAGCTGTTTATAATTCTATCCATACCTTCTTTAAACTGTCTGTGCAAATATTACGATGTTCCCAATTGACCTGCACAGAATTGCACATTTTTATATTCCACAGTAGAAATAATGCCATCAAATTCTGTCCAAACTCTTCTTTTCAAATGTCAGCGAGTTTCACACACTCCAGTACTATGGCTATTTCAATGCTGAGTACCCACTTAGGCTTAGAAGCAAAGATAATGTGCTCCAATGTTTTGAAAAGAAGCAGTAGCTTTGCAAATGGCCCTGTGTTACAAAATGAATTTGTACATAAAGATTCTAAAGATTTATTTAAATACGCACAAACACAATTTTATGATTACCCTGAGACTGATTTAACCCTACCATCCAAAGAGCATCAAAACATTACCTTGATCACATTTGCAGATTGAACCTTCACATTATAGACGTACATTACTTTTTGTCAATAGCTTTAGGAACAGTTGTTAGCAACACATGTAATCACTTTCAAATGGCAGGTCCTTAAGGCTGAAGGGAGCACTAAGCCAAAGGATTCCACACCCCTCCTCTCTACCTCATACTAATTTAGAGATTAAGTTATCAGATGCAGTTAGCAAAGCTCTCCAACCATGAACAGTCATATATCACTAATTTCAAATTCTGTTGTATGACATTATATTAAAAGTCTGCTGCTGGCAAGAATTATTTGCATAGTAATGTAGATTTTTTTTTAAAAAAAAAACACAACAGTATAAAAAGGCATAAAATGGTATCAAAATGTAAGGTTTTTTTCTTTACTCTGAAATTGTCCAGAGTTACTTAATTCTCCATTAAAACAAAATATTTATAAGCACTTCCAATGCATTCAAAAGCTCTATTTGGACTGGGTGCATTACTCTCAGCCCCACAAAACCCTGTGATAGGTTCATCTTAGGGTCACCATAAGTTGGAAATGACTTGAAGGCAAACAACAACAACTACAAAATATGTGCTAGCTGTTTGTGTGGTGCTTGCATATTGCTTTTGAATAGGGCAGCTACATTTAACATTCAATATTTTAAACAGAATGTTTGGTAATTTCAATGTCAGACATACTGATCACTATATGCAAAATCCCTGGCTTGATAAGGACACTCTGAAGCTTCTGACTCCTATTCATAATGGGACTGCAACTGATATTGTATACCTGCTTTATCCTCAGCCATCCAAACAGTGTAATACAGTCAAGTAGATGAAAGAAAACTGTGTTGGTCAAGTTAGGTAGCAGCATCTCACTATGTCCTATTTACGTACTACATTTTCTGCTTTTTCCCCAACATAAGATCCAAAGTGGATTACATCATGAACAGAGTATGATTTAAAAAAGAAAAAAAACCCTGAAAACTCTGAAGAACAATTAAAAATAATCGTATAAGTTATCATACTAAGCGACTTAAGGCGATTTAAAAGCATTTTAAAAAAAAAAAAGACAGTGTAGCATCCACTGGTAAAAACAGTATTAATTGTTACATGAAACAATTAATGACCAAAAGTTTGTCTAAATAAATGTTTCCCAAACAACATAGCACCACTTTCTTGATTCAGCACGTAGATGTGCATAGGGGATTATGCCTCTAGGGACTCCAAGAGGTTCTCAGGATGTCATACAAGGAAATTATGTCCTGTTGCCAGCTCATGCTATGAAAATGTTTTTATGCAATATATTTACACTAATGACTCCTGCTGCTAGAGGAAGGATCTGTAGAAAGAGCCATATGTAGTGTAAATAGTGCCTAGGGCAAGTGTGGAAGCTGTGCCCCTACCTTCAGGGCAGCTTCCTCCTCCTCCTCCACTGCTGCCACCACTAAATCTTCCAGCATGGCTTTTTTGCACCCCCCAGCTTTGGTGCCCAGGGCATGTGCCCTACTTACCCCACCCTAGATATGCCTCTGTCTATAGGTCATTATTCAAACAGATTATTTCTCCCCACATAGGAAAACTCAAGATTCTTGAAGTTCTAAATACCCAAACAATAATATTGGGTCATGGAGCTGGACTATGGATTCCTTTGTGTGGGGGATGGGATATTCTATGGGCAAGACTGAATGTTAACAAGAGAAGTTCCTTACAGTTTTGCCCCTGGATCAGATAGGCTGTTCATAGAAGCCATTTCTGTTACCTTTGAATATCAGATCAGAATGCGTTCATGTGTTGCTTTGTGGGTCTAACACTTGCTTTCCCTGGCATAATAAATGTACCAGTGATTTTCACGGAACTCAGATTCATTCAGATGAAACACCAAGTCATAACGAGAGACACCAGAATTTATCTCATACTTCTAAACACAAATGGTAACAAAACTGTGGTAAAGAACAGGTTTGCATGGCTCTGGATTCGAGCTCAGTCAATCTGCAATTAAAAATGATCCATGGTGACAGCATCTAGAGCTCTTGCTTGGGATTTTTTGGAGATCCATTTGCCAGTAAGAGCTGATGCAATAGATAAAAAAAAGGTGAAACTCACTGAAATTCAGGAATTTATCTCAACTGAGCATAAAGTGAATGCCAACCATCTCACATATAAGTTACAAAGGGAACACAAAGGTGGGCATGCTAAGCAAGAAATTGAATAATTATGATTCTTCTCAAGTGTGGGCCCAAAGCATTTTTAGCAAGCTGTTATTGAGTTGGGAGTCACAGATCAGATTTATGTCAGTAATTTGTCCTAATCCATTTTTGTTTTGGGACACAGGCAGCTGCCATTTAGCAACTAGAAACATTCAGGGAGACTATGAATGAAATCAGATGATTTGGATAGGGACTGAAGTGATGGACTGCATAATCTTTGCTGAAATATATTTAATGAGACCATTAAACTTTGCTATTAATAGCTATCGCCTTCCTTTGCTGTTTTGGTAGTGTTTCTTCAATTACTTAATTTGCTTCATTGGCTCTAAGTGATGGGATGTACTAAATCACTTTGCGCTGGGCAGTGCATAATAAGGTTACTGGGAAGACACTATAATTAATTCTGTGCCAGTTATAGGAAATCTGAACATGTTAATGCAACTAGAAAACAGTTCTTTACTCTTAAATAAACATTTCTTTGGTCATATGCACAATAAGAATACATTTACTTTTTCTTAAAGACAAACAAATGAGAAATTTTGTGTGTGTGTGTATGCATTTGCCTCTTCATTATTTCAGGCACGTAAGAATAAACAGAAATTAGGATTATTAAGAAATTAGTTATGAGTTGACAGAAATCCCTAGGTTGATGCAAAGTATAAGCAGTTTCTAGGAGCAAGTACTATATCAATTAGTAATCTTATGAAAATGCGTTAATTGCAAGGAAATGGAAAGATGATTAAAATATGATAGCAAGTTTTAGGAAAATTCTAAAATAAAGTATTGGGAATATGTGGCTAAAAGCTGCTCATTCTGTACAGGTCAAGATTGCCTGTAATTCAAGGTTTTTATTTCCTTGTCAATGTCAACTACAAAACATACTACCAGAATTCTAATATCAAAGTACATGACTGAAAAATTCTGCTACCAAAATTCTTTGTACTTAGTTATAAGTAAGCTTTCAGTCAGCAGCAGCTATTCTGTACATGAACTCTCACGGAGATATCCTGATTATTAAACGATATCACATTGTGCATTAGTCAAATCTGCTGCTAAGACTTACTACAGAAATCCAGTTGAACATTTACACTTGATTATCCTTTCCTGAAGGAAAGGAAACATCTGCCTTATCAAAGCCTCTCAACAGATAGCTTGCATTTTTCCAATGAATCGTAAGCCTTCAAGGCTCTCGAGATATTCATAAGAGATATCTTGATCATGAATTTCTTTTGTAAAAGGTCACTATTTACATTTGAATGAAATTTTTATCATGGTTGTAGCTATTAATTAAGCCGTTTCTAGATGGAAAAAAAGAGATACTGCCAGCTAAAGATCCTGCATCATCTCTTAGTGTAGCTAGAGTAAGCCAAGAGTTCTTGGACTCCAGCTGTTTTACAGGGATAGACTCTTGTTAGAATTCATTAGGGAAACAGTGATAAAATCATTTTTATAGCCAGATTATTTTCGATGTTAATGAATCCAAAGAAGTTGTTTAAAGCTGGTGATGGATGCTCACATAACATTTCCCTCTTCTTAAACCAATCTAAATAAGGGAGAGAGAAAAAAGTACCACAGCTCGCCCTCTCCCTCTCTCTTACACACACATACAGAGAGAGAGAGAGACAGAAAACTGATTTCTCTCCCATTTCTACTTGAGATACAAGTTCATTTTCTGCAATCAAACCCCACTATTAAGCAACATTAGGTGAGGGCATCATTCTAATGCTTGAAATCTTCTAGCATTCTATCCTTGATAGCTATGACTGTATGAGTGACATGAAGAACAAGATCAAAAGAAATGAAATGAAAAATCTGAGGACTGAATTTCAATCAGGCACATGTATGTTTATGTTGCACATTTCTGCCTTGACTCATAGGGCTGGGGAAAAGGCAGAATACACATTATGAACATCAAGAAGGACATGCCGTGTCTGAATTACTTTCATCTTCCCTTTCCTTCCACTATAAAGAGAGGGCTCAGTTTCCCTTAATTCCAGAAGTGAGTGCAGAGTGAGAGGTATCTGAAATGCCAGTTTTGACAACCAAGTTCTGTTTTTTCCTCATGATCACTTCAGAAAGGAAGACCTCAACTTCCTTTTACACCTCAGAAGGCACACTGTCTCTGAGCCCAATTTTATTCTCCACATTTTAAAAGCAAAACCCAGCCTGTCTCAGAGATAGCATGCTGAAGAGTGTTTAGCCTCCCGTTCCAGGTTAGAACAAGTGTTTGTGTGTTTTCCCGTCCTTCTGGGAACATACTGTGCACAATCCCTTGCTCTTGCATTAGAAATGAAAGCACATGACAATGGAAATGGGGCAAAAATGGCTAGAACTGCACTAACAAACATGAATCTGCAATTCAGCAGCAACTGGGATAAGTAGGTTCTTGTGAAGGGAAAGTCAGCTCAGCTGAGCTTCCCTAGGGGAGAAATTTCAGAGCTCTGAACCTTATGGAATTTACCTAGGATTCTTCATTGCCTAATTTCTGTGAAGGGAAACTAGACATCCACCCAAACGGCCCTTTTGGAAATCTGGAGGTGCTGCTCAAATCTGGGTCAAGGAACTGCCCCCTTTTACCCCCGGTAGCACATGAAATTAAGTGGGTTGTAAGCATGGCTCCTTCACTTCTTTGGTCCCTCTGGGAGAACCTCCAAGAAATTAGCTAACTCCATACATTGCAATAAAACAGCAAATAGCACTAAATTCAATGACTGGGCCATGAATCCTATAAAACAAAAGCAAAAGGAGAAGCCAATCAGGGCATGGTAAAAAAAAAAATCCTACTCAGTTCTGAAAGGCAACTAACCAAGCCCATGCTTCAGGGAGGGTGAGTTGGGAACAACCTGCTGGAGGGAAAAAAAAAAGACTAGATAAAAGTCAAAAAGTGCTTTTTTAAAAAGAGAACATACTCAAGCACACACATGAGCTGAACACTCTGCTCGTTCACCCTTCTGCCAACTGGTGCGGAGGGAAAATCACTTCTAACTAATTGCCAGGCCAATGCAGTACTGGGAACTGTTTTGAGTGGAGGAAAATAAAAAGCTCTGTGTAAGTACAGTTTGTTCCTGCACATTTGGGGGAACTCCCCACCTGTGGGGACTTAATCTGTTCCTCTGTATTTTGACATTTGAATCCTCAAATTGGAAAGCCATTTTAATCTGCAGCAGGAGTGATGGTGGTTTCAGTTACTAATGATCCACAACAACAAATCTGATTTTAATAAATTTTGTGTTACTGAGTATGACCAATATGTGATTTCTGCCAAGTCAATCTGTAAAAACGGATAAATGTGAGAAATGATGACAAACAGTCTATTGACCAATATTGCTCTGTGATTCCCTCCCTCCCCTCTTTCTGCCTCTCTTTCTACACAATCTGTTGTTAGTTCTCTCAGAGAAACAGCCATATTAAAGGAAATATAAATGCTGTGGAATATGCCATAATTTCTAAGAATTAACTATGGCTTTCACAGACTGGATTAATGCTACAGAAGTATCAGACCTATACTGTGGTATCAAAATTCAATGGTTCTTAACCCTGACATGTAACTGATGTGTACAATGAGGAATCAGATTCTGAGATATTGTTTCCATTATAAATAATGCTATATATACACTTTTCCACTATATATTCTTCTTCACCCCAATCCCATCAGCACAATGGATCATAATGCCTACCAGTCTCAAGGATCATTTTGCCCCAGTTGTTTTTTTTTTAACATATAAGAAGTGCATTTGAAATTTCCTCACTTACAAACTTCTGTACCAGTTTGAAATAAATAGGACCCTCTGCTTCAGTTTTTGTATTTCATGACATTTTGAGGGCATATTCATAAGGTCAGTCAAGATGGAGTCCTTGAATCATTATCACACTTAGGAAAATGTGGGCGTCCATTATACTTTTTTTGAGTTTATAAGAATGCTTTGCATGTACTGAGAAGTAACTTAGCCATGTTAAATGACCTTCTTGATGCACTGCGTCCCCCAACACCAGTGTAATATAAATTGCTGAAGGAAAAAGTGAAAGCATTGCTATAAAATACCATAGGTCTTCCTAGAAAAGAGAACCAGAATGTTAGGTAGAAATAAACTTTTGCTGAACAAATGTTGACTCTGAAAGCAAATCACTGTTTGAGACAGCATTTTCTAAATGCTTACACCTGTAAAATCCTGAAAATCTTAAATGGCTTGGGTTTGGTGCATGCTAGTACAAGCTTTATAATATACAGAACTTAAAATAAACCTTACAAAGAAACAATGACAATTCCCAGGGCTGTCCCTACCATTAAGCAGAGTGAGGTATCCATCTCTGCTAGCAGATTTTGGGTGTCATGAAACAGCAGCAAAATGTTCTTTGGTTTGTTGTTATTATGTGTAATAAAATACAAGGGAAGAGGCACTTTTAATTTTTCTGACTCATGTGATAAAATAATACACACACACATACACATAAACATATACATATACATATATACATATACATACATATATTAGGGATCTAGCAGTCTTGGTAGATCACAAGCTGAACATGAATCAGTAGTGTGATGCAACAGCCAAGAAAGCCAACGCGATTCTTGGTTGCATCGACAGGAGTATGGTGTCTCAACCAAGGGAGGTAATGGTACCACTCTATTCTGTACTGCTTAGACCTCATTTGGAATACTGTGTCCAGTTCTGGGCACCTCAGTTCAAGAAGGATATTGACAAACTGGAGTGTGTCCAGAGGAAGGTGACCAAAATGCTGAAGGATCTGAAGCCATGCCCTCTGAGGAGCAGCTTAGGGAGCTGGGCATGTTTAGTCTGCAGAAGAGAAAGTTAAAGAGGGGACATGACAACCATATTTAAATATTTGAAAGGATGTCAAGTTGAGGAGGCAGCAGGCTTGTTTTCTGCTGCTCCAGAGACTAGGACAAGGAGCAATGGATTCAAGCTGCAGGAAAGGAGATTCCACCTGAACCTTAGGAAGAACTTCCTGACAGTCAGAGCTGTCCAGAAGTGGAATATGCTACCTTGGAGTGTGGTGGAGTCTCCTTTTTTGGAGGTTTTTAAGCAAAAGCTGGATGGCTCTCTGTTGGGAATGCTTTGATGTGTGTTCATGCATATCAGGGGGTTAGACTGGACTGGGGTGGCCCTTGTGGTCTCTCCCAACTCTATGGTTCATTCTATCTATCTATCTATCTATCTATCTATCTATCTATCTATCTATCTATCTATCCATCCATCCATCCATCCATCTATCTATCTATCTATCTATCTATCTATCTATCCATCCATCCATCCATCCATCCATCCATCCATCCATCCATCCATCCATACACAAACATACAATATTTTGATGTGGAGTCAGGCTCTGATAACTTTAGAAACTAATTCACATGGATTCTTATATTTCCAGATGGTTAACTGGAGGTCTGCAGATATATACAAATGCTGGATGCAAGTGTATTGGACAGAACATTACTTTGAAGTTAGAGGTATTTTAACAATACCAAAAAACAAACAAACAAACAAACAAAAAACCAGTACAGCCAAAGAATGGAGTGGGTGGGTGGATGTTGCAGAATGAAGAAAGAAACTCTACGACCTACATGGATGGCTTAATTCTGTTTGCCTTCAGAACTCACACTGATCTGACTGGACAGCCTCCCAATATATCCTGCTGCAAATGTTTTCTCTCTTCCACTTTTCTACAGGAAGGAAACTGATACATTCCCTCACTGTCAAATCAGTCATAGTCTCATTTCTAAATGTGTTTTCACTCCATGCAGTAAAAACCTTGTTCTCATCTATTTTTATTACCTTCTAGATTTGCACATGTGATACAAAGTTGAATGTGCAACAGGATGCATATAGCTCCTTTCCAAATATTCATGGAGTTGTTTCTTTTGTCTAACAAGTTTTCATAATTTTGGGGGTTTACTTGTACATTGGTGAAGCACCGGACTAATGGGCAGAACTGAAATGGGTTATGGCAGCATAATCTTCCTGTGTGCACTCATCCTCTAATAGGAGTGTTCCTCTTCAGGGTGCCAAGCAACAATCTGCCGTTTTCCAGAAATCTGCACTTCACCCCTCTTGATTTTTCATTCCTGTCTCCAACTAATACTCAGGGTTCCATAACTCTTAAGCATGTTCAGTCTACACTGAGCTGTTATTTTAGTGTGGGAGTAGAAATTCTACTTTTTATTCTTTTTTTCTTCAGTGCCTGCTTTGGGATTCCCATACCATACTGATATTCTTCTCTATCAGGAGTACCCATTTTGGTTTCATTTCTGTTGGCATCACTACCTATCATTGTTAAAGGAAGTGATTTCTTTCTATGTATTTCTAAACAAAAGCATAACAGGAGCAAGTGGAACAAAGACTTCTTCACCTCTCCTTCCCACGTGTTCTGCCATTCCCTGTGGTGTCTAAACTCTAGTGTAGAGAGTTTCCCAGACTTCTTGAGTGGTTTTTAAGAGAGGTTTCTCCTCCTGGTTCCATTGGCAGAATGAATGGACTCTAGTAGAAGTCATCAATTGCACCCTAGTTGCAGACTCTAGCATTATGTCATTATGGTGCTATCATTTTATTCCACAGGCTAGAAAGACTACAAAAAATGCATGAAACCTAGAAAATAACACCCATACTAGGTTTTCAAGGCAGAACATTATATTTCTGCTTTCAATGAAGCATGACTGACACATTGAAAGTGCTTAGTCCACTGGCAGGATTTAAAAATGGCTTATTCAATACTCTCCATTTGTCACTAATTAATGAGTGAATTTAAATTGTAGTTATGACTTATGAGGATGTTTTATAGGGCCCATGTTATGGTTGATAATACAGCAAGCTTGCTGAATTTACAAGTTAATCCTGTTGCAGTGGAGAGAAGCAATGCTCACATTTCCCAGGTATTACCTTCACTGCTTGATATTTTATTTCCTTCTAATAAATTATATTTATTTACACACATAAAAACTATATATCATATTCATTTTGGGGCCCTCCAACATGTTGAATGTTCCCTCTTTCCCTCTCCCAATGTTTATGGGGTGATCAATTTTGAACATTGCTTTTTCCTTTCTGTATGAAAGAAAAATGCCTTCAGAGATACATCACTTATATATATTCATATTTCAATGTAAGTTACAAAAGATGGTCTACACTATAACACATACACACACACACAGAGGACGCACAAGCACATGCAAAAATGTCCACAACTGAGCTGAGCAGGCTGGAGTGCAGTTGCTGCTTTCTAATTGTTCCCTGTAAAATTATTAATTATATATGTACAATATAACGATTGAAATTTTATTTTATTTTTATTTTACTGCTGAGTAAAAGTTTTAGCATTTTTTGTGTACCTCAGGAATTCTTGGCACGTGGGGAGCTTCAAGTGTGTTTTCTCCATTGGCCATTCTGTATTTTTAAGCCAATCTTGATAGTCTCTTCCATTTAGGACTCTATGAATTCACATAGAGGCTGATGAATTTAAATTGGTGTTTTAAAATCAAATTGGCAACATCACCAGCAGATGCAGTGCTGAGGTCCTCTTCTGAAACAATGTTTTCTTGCATAAAACTGTTTTCCACTTTATTTTCCTGGAGGAACATTTATTTAATATCATACCGCATATCACAACGATATTAAAATCACTCCTCTGGCTGCCAATTAGTTTCTGGGCAAAGTACAAAGTGTTGATTATTACCTTTAAAGCCCTACTTGGTTTGGGTCCAAGTTACCTACAGGATCACCTCCCCACCTACAATCCATCCCACACACTTGGGTCCTCTGGGGGCTATTTACTTAAACCAGCCAGGTCTAGACTGGCAATGGTCACCCAGAGGACATTTTTGTTGGCTGCCCCTAAACTGTGAAATGACCTGCCAGAAGAAATTAGATAGCTAAACATACTGTCTGAATTTTTTTTAAAAAATATAAAAGACCTATATTTTCCGGCGGGTCTGCCCAGCCAATTTTAAGCTATGCATTTTAAATTGGTATATTGTTATGGTTGTGTTTTAATTTGGATTTATATGTTAAACGGTTTTCTGTGTTTTTATTTATATATTTTAATCTATGTTGCACCACACTTCAAGCATTGGAAAGAGGGGGTAAGACATAAAAATGTATTCTCCTTCCTCTTCTTCTTCTTCTTCTTCTTCTTCTTCTTCTTCTTCTTCTTCTTCTTCCTACTCCTACTGTGGTGGAGCAAGAAATCCATATGGTTTTTCTTTTCTTTTCAGAAAATATATACAAACACAAGTTGACAAGAGTAAAGTCAAGAACTTGCAGGTTTTTTTTTTTGCGAAGTATTCTGATTTTTTTCCTAAAATAACTATATGGATTTGATTTCTGATGTAATGCTTTCCATTTTGTTATCTCCATGGAAACAATTCCAAAAGCACTCACATAAAAAAAAAAAAAAGGGAAAACTGGAACAGGTGGTTCCAATGAACAATTCAAATAAATAATTCAAAAATCCCTTTAGAATTAAATTTATTAAGATCAGTGGCCTATTTGTTATAGAATTCTGAGAAATGTATTTAACTTTTCTTCCTGGATCTATTAGACAACTAGCCTGAAATAATTGATATCTATGATGTACAGACTAAAACAGTGTTGATTTTCCTCAGCTGAAGAGACTAGTGTCAAACTTACAATGCGGCAGACTAGCAGGTGGGAGACACTGATCTGAATCAATAACCATCAGGAAGATATTCAAATACTAAAACTGATGAGCTCTCACATCAATGCACAATTTTCACTGAAGGTACCAACTGTCTTGGCTTCATAAAACAAAGTTGCTGAACAGTCATGAACAATATTTCAGTTTCAGAAAGACTGTAGTTCTGCTTTAAGAGGCCCTTTCTGTTTTGCCAGCAAATATCTAGCCATATGTAATATCTATCATACCCTACCTATCTATTCACCTGCCTATAAGTACAAGGACATTTGAAAGAAATAAAAATAAAGGCTTTTAGCCATGGGGATGTTATGAATAAAGTGTTAATGCTTTGTCAGAGATAGAAGAGAGAAGGGGCATAGGTATCAAGCACAGGAATGACATCTGTCTCGTAATTCACTTCCTCCTTAAATAGGACAAATAGTCTCCTTCTCAAGGCAGAAAAATCCATCAGTCAGAGTTTGCCACTGCAGAGTTTCATAGCCTGGCCATACCTGCAGCTTTCCAAGGGCAAAAGTGAGCAGCGTCCTACTCACATACCCTATAGGGATTATAAGGCTCAGTAGGATTTGGTTGAGCTCTTCTTAACTTGTATCAAAAGAGTTCTCCTGCCCCACTATATGTTGATCAATGGAGGACATATCAGGCCGATGTTTGAGCTAACTGGCATCAGCTCAAAGGTCTGAAAACCAAACATTATGAGAAATGACATAGGGAGCTAAGTATATTTAGCTTGGAGAAAGGAAAACAGAGATAAGACATAATGGCGCTCTAAATATTTGAAGGGATGTCATGTAGAAGAAGGATCAAGCTTAGACTGAAGCTACAAGAAAAAGAGATTCTACCTCAACATTAGGAAGAACTTTTTTACTCTAAGAGCTGTTCAGCAGTGGAATACACTGCCTTGGAAGGTGGTGGATTCCTCATCTTTGAAGATCTTTAAACAGAGGTTGGATGGGCCTCTTTCAGGATTCTTTTAGTTGTGTATTCCTGCATGGCAGGAGGTTGGGCTAGACGGCCCTTGTGGTTCCATCCAGCTTTAAGATGCTATAATTCTATGAGTCTTTGGATTCAACATAGATCTAGAAAGGTCTTGAGAGGAAAAAAGATCTCAGTGAGCATCTGTGCCTACTTCATGATGAAAGGCTACTCTTCTAGACAGCTCCCTCCTAAGCAGTTGGTGTAAGAGGATCCAAAATGGAGGCTTTATTTTATTTTGGCTATGGGAACTGCATTGCATCTGGCCATTCTCAGTCTTCTAAAATATGAAATCTGACATTGTCTTGAATTTGATAGGTGACTGCATATTCTGCAGATGCTAGAATCTATGAAAGAAAAGAAAAGCAAATGCAAAAGGCTGGAGAGATCCTATAAACCAGATGTTAAGGAAAAAATGAGGCCCCTCCCGCTCCATACCTCAATAGTGTGTTGTTCCGTTAGAATCCCAGCATTGCCAATTCCTTGATGGTATTGGGTTAGGAATGCCCTCTACCGGACCCTTTCACCTTAAGCAGATGATTAGCATTATTGCCATCAGTGTTCCTGCTGCACTACAGTGTCGTTGGCCACTCCTTTCCCTGCCTTTTCCCTGCCCCACAGCTCCTGATTGTTTTTGTTTTTTTGGGAAGTAGTACTAGCGGACCCACATTGTAACATGACTATTGCATTTCTGCACTATAACACTAAAATATGTATTTTAAAAATTAAAAAATATTAACTCAAAGGAGAAGTTTAAAATTAACAGTAACACGGCTTCTAGATCAAGAATAACCTGCTGCTGTGATGGGATGACAATATCATGTGGAAAGGTCTCAGTCTCAAGATGTGTATTAACTTGTTTTTTTCTACACATTAGCCCAGTATGTTTGGTCAAGAAATATTTGTGTGGTGTTCTTCAGGGATTGTCACAAAAGCAAAGATGGGAGATAAAACATATATATTAATAATTATAAGCAAGGCATAGACTAAAGAGGTACAAAAACTGTAGATGCAGATATGCCTCCTATAAACCTGCATATACAATATGATCATTTAAAAATTATATACTGAACCAGATAAATTTATATGTGTGTAAAACACCATTCTATACACTGATAAAGCAAATAAAAGCAGGGAATTCATAAAGGTATATCTCCAAAGCTTGCACCCAGCAACTGATAGTCCTTAGATTAGGAGGTAAAATTTTGTATTTTTTTGTATTTCTCTTGCTCCCAAGGTCATCCACGCAAAAGCCTCTGCTCTTTATGGCTGGCACCCCATGCAACCATGAGAATGAAGAACTGGACGATGCCAGCAAATATTGTCCTACAATTTGATTAAGTCCTTGTACGTTATATAAAAAATGTAGTCATGCAATGCAGCATATGTTGCTTTATACCAAAATAATTGATTTAAAAATAGACAAAATGTGTCTAACATTTCAGCAGATTCACAGGAATAGCATAGTATATATAGAAGCAGATTTTTTTTTGAAAAAAATGTAACTCAAATCCAATGACTTTTATACAAGTATACTATTCTTCATTTCCTGTATCGATGATTCTTACATTTCTAGAGCATTGTATCTTCATAGGTGGTTCTGGAAAGACCCAGCGATTAAAAAAAATTGGGACATGTTTTGGATACAGTTGAATGATGAATCTCAACTCAAGTTGCCTTGATTGTGAGAGATTTGAGAGATGTCCTGATCAAAGCATGATTCCTCTGAAGCAGACTCATTCTGTATTCATCAACAATTCAGACTAGGAGAGACACAGGTATTTTATCTTCAGAAAATCTGATATATTTCATCCAAAACTCTCCATACCAGGACAATGCTAGGTTAGATTGAGGAGCCAATGTAATAGTATGTCTGACAGCTGTAGCCCCTAATTTATCAAGGCTCTCCAATTTCAGTGCTTTGGAAAAAGGATCTCAAAATAATATGTTGAAGGACTGGCCTAGCATTCAGTGTTCTGTGGTAGTTCTTCCTTATAGAAGTAGGAATAGTAAAAGAATTTTTGTGAAATTTATGGACTCTGAGTGGGTATAGCACTATAAAACGGTGGATGTTCGTGTCCTTCTGTCTTTGCCATTGTTTGATTCACATTCATCATTGAGTTACACCCTGTTGCAGCTTCTGAGACTGTGGCAACTGAGGAAAAATGAAGAAGTCTCAAACTTCCTTTTCATTAACCATAACATCTATGAGATATGCCATTTATATGCCACAATTTCTATAATACTACTGTGTCTTGCCCCCAAACCTCCAAAGGTGCTTAAGAAAGGCTAAGCCTTTCCCTCCTCCTAAAACTGATGGGCCTTCTTTCTGAAACACTCTAGCACATATCTTTCTGAAATGTTGAGTTCTTTACCTATTATGCTACATGTTATTTGCATAACAATTGCCCACAAAAACAAAAGAAAGAAAAACTTGCACGCTGCAGGTTTAATTCCATCAGAAAGGGAAAATGTTCTTTAAATTTCATCTAATTCTGTTAAGAAATACATAATAGACAGCTTTCTTGTATTTTAAAATTTTAAAAAGCAGTATAAGAGAATAACTCCAGCATCTATTTTCCAAAAGTGGGTAATCTGGTGAAATCTTACTTAACTATGACAGAAAAACATTATAGCTTATTACTAACATCCAGTATGAATCAATGTGATTCACAAAGATTTGGATTCCCAAATCAAGACTTAGATACCAAACATGTCTAAGGTGAATTGAGCTACTTTCCAAATTGGGGTCCATATTGAATCAAGTGTTCACTATACAATTCTCATGAAAAGCCCATCAACAGGGAGGAAAATCTTGTCTCAGTAAAAAGAAGGGTGCTCAAGATGTGAAGACAGATTTCATGCATTTTTTTTTGGAGGTCAGTGTCTTTTGTACAATATTTTGTACAATACTTTGCACTAATATTTGATATGTGCAAAAATGGAATTTTGTGAGGAAAGAAGGAATACTTGCACAAATGTAATCCCCCCCTCAAAAAAAAACCCCCAATCCTGAAATGTGAAAAGTGAAGAATATGTAAAAACTCATAATCTTTGCGTGGAGGCCCTTGTGGTGCAGTGGTTAAATGCTGGTACTGCAGCCACAAGGTTGTGAGTTCGATCCTGCTAGGTTCCAGGTTGACTCATCCTTCCATCCTTTCGCAGGTTGGTAAAATGAATACCCAGCTTGTTGGGGGCAATTAACTAACACATTGTAAACTGCTTAGAGAGCACTTAGCTGATAAGTGTTATAGAAATGCACATGGTCTTGCTATTTGTGAGCAAGAACATTTCTGAAATTTTTCATTCTTGCATGTGAACATGATAGAAGGGATGATTTACATCCTTAAAGTGTGTTATATATGGCCAGATATTTGCAGATTGCTGGCGCTGCAGATATAGGATATTGCAGAGAAACAAAAGAAAACTGTATCTCAGTACTACAAGGTTGTTCTTGAGACAGAAGGGGACAGAAATGAAATGCTTCTGAGCTGTATTCAGTTGCACCAAATATTTAATATTTTGCCAGTAGCAGTGACTTTTAATTTCACCTTGCAAAAATTGGTAAATTGACTTGGCAGGTATTGGTGCATTTGAACAAAACATCAATCAATTAAATGACAGTCTATTGTAAATCATTTCATGGAAGTCCAGATTACTTTATTTTGAGGGTTCTTCGGAAGCTCACACAACTGATTTTGTGATCCCCTGGGCTTTGCAATATTTTAACAGACCTAGATGCCAGAGTTCCTTATGTACTTTATACAAGGTGAATGTAAGATTATTGAACTAATGTTCACCAATGTTTAAAAATATATGTGATCCATCACCATTGGACTACTCCTATGATAGCTCTGCTCTCTCTGGTACTTAGAAAGAAAAAAATTTAGCTTTCATTTGAATGGAAAGCATAAATTTGGGGATCTGAATGAAGAGTTTAAGTCTTCTATTTCATACACTTGTATCATTTAAGCAATAGTTTAAATGATAAAGGGTCCAGATAAGAAAATTGATAAAATGCAGTACTCATTATTAACATCCTGACCCCTCTCTCTTTCATCTGTTAGGTAATAGGAAAATGTCATAATTGAGTGGTAAATGTTGAGTCTCAGTGTTTTTTGATTTATGAAATATTTTGTGAAGTTGAGCCTATTTCCCTCTATGATAAAAAAAAAGAGACAAAAAAGATCTTTAAAATCAGTTCTTTATACTCAATTATGTAAAGAAGTAACAAGGCATCTGATATTGTCATTATCATAGTATATTATTATTTAGGGTCTAAAGCAGTGGTTCTCAACCTTCCTAATGCTGTGACCCCTTAATACAGTTCTTCATGTTGTGGTGACCCTCAACCATAAAATTATTTTCGTTATTTATTTATATATTTATTTATTATATATTTATTTATTATTTAGTTAGTTAGTTAGCTAGTTATTTCCAACATCTAATAGATTGGAAACATTGCCCTAAACCACTGCTCTGGATAGACTTCTAATGCCTAAAAACCAGTAACCCTCCCCCCTTTTTTTTAAGCACAGGAAGCGTCCATCAATGGATTCCCAATGGATCTCATGGATTGCCTTGAGAAGAGAGTAGGACATCTGCTTTTGTGAAAGTGGACCCTGACTGAGGCAGAATGAGTTTCATATGCAAACTCTTTGTCTCTCTTTCACACACACATACAGAGTTAGGAGCTCCTTATTATATGCAAGTTTGCCTTTTGCCTTTCTCTTTTAATTTATTTTGTTTATTCACCTTTATTCTTCTATTCCTTTTTCTTTTTTTTGCTAGTTTTCCCCAGTTCTCTTCAAATATAGATAAGATTGGCTCCCAATCTTCTTTGAATTGTTTCATAGTATTTTTGGACAATATTGTTGTTAATTTGTCCATTTCAATTAAATCATATATTTTAATTAACCAATCTTGTATCTCTGGTGTTTCCCCCTCCCTTGCTTTGTGCTGCTGGCAAACTGGGATTGGTCAGGAGAGCTCCTGCCTCTCAGGGCCCCCTTCCTTGCTTTGTGCTGCTGGCGAGCTGGGATTGGTTAGGAGAGTTCCTTCCTCTCAGGGCCCCTCCCTTGCTTTGTGTTGCTGGCGAGCTGGGATTGGTCAGGAGAGCTCCTTCCTCTCAGGGCCCCTCCCTTGCTTTGTGCTGCTGGCAAGCTGGGATTGGTCAGGAGAGCTCCTTCCTCTCAGGGCCCCTCCCTTGCTTTGTGTTGCTGGCGAGCTGGGATTGGTCAGGAGAGCTCCCTCCTCTCAGGGCCCCCTCCCTTGCTCTCTGAACAGACCTCTTTCCAACATGGCCGCCGGAGGTTGAAGGGGCGGTTGGTAGCCCTTCCCCTCCCTTCACAAACTTCGCTGTGTTCCTAGGTAATTTTCCTTTTGCTTTCTTGTTATTTTATAATACCTATTTTCCGATGGTCTTAGGCGACCCCTGTGGAAGGGTCGTTCGACCCCCAAAGGGGTCGCGACCCACAGGTTGAGAACCGCTGGTCTAAAGGCACCATATACTGTCTTATCTTGGAAACTGATCATGAGGGACCACCAATGAACACCAGGTTCTATAGGATATATTTCAGAGAAAGGAACTGGCAAAACCATTTCTAAGTTGTACCTGCCAAAGAAAACCCTATGAAAATCATAAATTGACAGGTGACTTGAAGGAGCATGTGCACACATGCACACATATCCCCATAGATTACTATTTACCTTTACATTCTCCTGCTTAGCAGCTTGCAATGAACGATGACTGTTAATTAATGTGGTGTTAGGATCAGCCAGGAATGCTGGACAGGGGCCAAAAGCCTAGCTCCATAGAAAGGTATATGTCAAGATTCAGAGATGGGAAAGACCATCTGAAGTTGATCATATGAAAAGGAAAGAAGCATGGCTTTCTAAAGTTGGCACGCAAAATTCAAGGACTTGTGATTATTTTTGTATAAAAAAGAACCTACTCTGATTCTGATGTTCATTTCTAAAATGCAATTAAGTAGGGCTGTGTTAACTATCTTGCCTACCCATCCAAACCCCAGTCCTTGAAGGGTCATAGTCATGAGGTGGTATTCTGCCTGTAAAAGAGAAGTCTGTTGAATGCATGAGGGCTGTTTCCATCCCATGGGGCTACTATGGATGCATTTGGTAAGGTATAGGACTCTCTCCTTAAAAGAAAGCAGGTCCTTGTAAGAACCTATATTTTAGAGGCTAATAGTGACTAGTGGCTTTCTTGTCAATGGGGATGGTGAATTTGCTTCTGATTTTAGCTTGAACACTGGGTCAACACTGGGATGTTTTAAAGCTAGGGCCAAATTCTAAAGTGGATTCACCAGTCAACCTATGTAGGGCCACCCATTGTCATGCTTCCAGGTAAATGAATCAACGGTACCTCAAAGAGGTATTGTTGATTCATTTACCTGGAAGCATGACAAAGAGGTACTCAAAGAGGTACTGTTGAATACCCTTCAAAAAAGCAACATTGTACTGAAGCCCTTGTGTCCTATGTTATAACAGCTACACTGGTAACTCATCTGTGGTTACTACAATTCAAAATACTGGTTGTGACCTGCCAAGTCCTATGTAACTTGGGACTGAGCTAGCTATATTCTGCTTCATGAGTCTGGACAGATGTTAAGATCTTAGATAGAGGCCTTTCTTTCAAACTTGCTGCCATCAGAGGTGTGCTCCATACAAGATGTGAGGCAGAGCTTTCTTGATAATTCCCAGACTGTCTAATTCTGTACCAAACAGTCTGTACTTGACCAGTCAATGACCCAATGTATTACCAAGGGCTAGTCTTGTTCTCATTCTGTATTGTCTTATGTTGGGAGGCAAAGATCTTTTTCTTCAGCCAAATGTTTAGTATTTAAGCTGCATTGCCTGTTGAAGGAATTTTAACAGGTTGGATGTATGCTATATCTTTTTTATTGATGTGTTTGTTATTGAGTCTTGAACCTACTTTTTATGTTCTATTTCATTTGTTTTTATTTCAATTTAATTACTGTTAGCTGCCAAGTGCCATTTTGGGAGCAGAAACATAGAACATAAATTTAATAATGAACTAAGTATGCATAGTACTTAGGTATACAGTAGAAGGCTTCCCAAGACATTTACACCTCCGGAATGAAGCAGGCATCCTTTCCAGATTTAAAAGAATAAGTCTAAATCTGATTATTAGTCCTATTGAAGTGATTGCTGAATGGTATGTCAACAGTTAGATACACCACATTGATTCAGTGGGTCTCTGCTAGTAGGGACTAGCAACTGAATTTAGGTTACAGGCTTCTGACACTTAGAGAAGGTATATTTTTGATTATGCATTTACTTTAAATTAAAGATGTGTATATCTGCAGAAAATTAATATGGTTGTCAAAACCAAAGACAGGGGTAATCTCTTTCTTTTCTATTACTTTTCTATCTTGGTTTAGTAATTTAAAAAAAGAGAAAAAATAGATAAGCATGAAGAGAAAAAATAGATAAGCAGGATGAAAAAAGTGCTATGCACTTTAGAATTTACTTTCTTCCTTAAGATTAGATTCAGAAAACTTTGATAGTAAGTTCATTTTTTATTTGTGGATTCATCAAAAAGGGGAAAGAATGGATCTGATCACTTTTTCTAGTCTCCATAATGGAAAAAGCTCATCTCCTGCCCAAATTGATCTTCCAACCCTATCCTAATAAACTGATTTCAAAATATATTAATTACTGAACAATACATTGGTATATCACTGTGTACTGGATACATCAGAAACCAGAAGCCTGTATAAATGGATTGGGTTTCTTGTGCATGACAGAACTGCCACATCCTTTGTCAGTGCCATGGGTAGCTGCAAGTAAGGGGAGAACACATGAAGACTGAAGAGGCAAGGGCCAGTTGTCATGATGAGGAAAAGCCATGGTGGCAGGATGACTAGTTTGCTCCATACAGACCTAAGCCCATTGTCCATATGTGCACTTGCCTGTCTAGATCCCTACCTCTCTCTGCCCACTTGATCACAGTGCCAGTCTACCTGACACTCTCATGGTACCACAGCTGTATGTCAGAAAAATCATGGTATGCTACCAACTAGAGCAATTGTCAATTGTGTTATTTTGGTCTCCTTGCTTCTTTCTTTGACCTTACCCACCATTTGAATGAGATCTGAATTTTCTGAAACAGAATTTAGTTCTTCAAGTATGTAGAAGGTCGTATAATTTAAAAGCCCAAGTGCAAAGAAATGCAGCTGTGAGTCATCTTTGTCCTTTCATTCAATGGCATGCCCAACAAATTTCATGTGGTTCCAAGTCAGGAGGTAGGAGAAACCTAGGAAGCTATTAGTTGATTAAACACTACAGTTTGGGTTTACAATCATTACAGAAAACATAGGTCTTTTCCGCATGGGGCGAGGGAATCGCCCCGTGCCGGTACTCACCGGGCCTGTGTGCTCCATGCCCTGGTCCAGGCTACTCCAGAGCAGTGTGTGGTCGCGCTCCGCACTGCTCTGGGGATGAGAATGGCGGCTTCTGGTTGGTGGAGGCTCTCCACCAACCGGTGAAGCTCACTAGCCTAAAGCCCGCCCCTGGCAGATCTGCAGGTTCACACTGGTGCAAGCCTGCAAATCTTCACCAGAGTGCGGCCACAGAGTGGCACGCTCCATGCTTTTGAAAGACCTGTTTTAAGCGGTCTTTCAAAAGCACGCTGAACGACCACTTTGGGTTGTTCCGGAGCAAGCTGAGGCCCGGAACAACACGAAGTAGTCTGGACCCAGTCGGCTCCCAGGTGCAGTCATCCTTCCTGGAGGACATTCTGCACTGTTTCAAAAGCCCCGTGCAGAAAAGGCCATAGTTTGAAAGCATTTGAGAGTCCAAGTGTATCTGTGTATGTGTGTATGTAAGGGTACACTTTCCAAGCCGTATTGAACTAGATGCCCCTGTCTTTATTTGTTATTTGCCATGAAATCAATTTTGACTCAATGGTGAATCTATGAATGAGAGGTCTCTAAGAACCCTGCTCATCAACTGACTTCCTCATGTCTTAAAAACTCACTCTGTCTTATACTTCAGCTCATTATTAGGATGGGAAAAGGCCTCTATAGACCATACTTGAGAGTATTTATGCAAGCTATTTCCATCTATGTACCTGTGCACACTACATAAGGAGCTCTGGTAACTTGAGGCCAATAAATAAATGTGGTAATTAAATAAAATTTAGATTTAGAAGCTGTGTAAGATCAGAATAAGCAATATTTTAAACAGTGAGTTGCTAATATTTTAAAAAGATATGACAATATCATCACTAGTCCCACCATAAAGAAGATTTACAAGAAGAAGGAGAGTGTAGTGTGTTTCCAAAAATCCAGTTGTGTGGCCTAAAAATTAAAGTGAAAGGCTACATAACCCTATGGAACTGTGTGACTCTCTGTGTATTGGTACTAGCAGTGATTATGGAGAAAGCCACAGTAAGCCAGCACTCATCAAAAGCTGCAGGTGTTTCTATTATGGGGCAAGAACAGTTAAGCCATCTAGCTATGTTATCTATTGAGTGTGAACTTGCAAGAAAAATTGGTTTGGGGGAGATAATTGAAGATATTCGAATTCAAACGCCCAGAAAAAAAAGTCCAAAGTAAGTGGCTCTATTTATAAAATATGTACAACTGCAGAAGTCCATTGGGGGGAAAACAGCAAGAGGATAATTGCTTTATTAGATCCAACCAAAAACAATCTACGAAATAGTCAGCGCGTATTGTATGACCCTTCTTCAGGATGGATGTTATTTTTAACAAAAGATAGCAAATAACAGGTATTGGAAGAGGCATGGTAGAAAACCTTCAGTGTTTGTCATTATGTGATTTCAGAACTGTAGAAAATATGATTTCAATATTACATAGCACTTTTCTTTAAGGACTCATTACGTAAGGTTGAAGTCATGCTGAGGCCCTAAGGCATGTCGAATTTAAAGGACCTCACAGCATTATCAAAACTTTATTTTATTATTTTACTTATTTCGTTTTGTTTTGAAGTCTCTCTTAATCTAAGTCCCTAAACTTGAGTTTGCTTAAATTATGTGTAGATCCAGCATTGCGTGAAAGGGAAATGAAACAGAAAAAATATATGTATCATAACCTTACCTTCCTGGACACAGACTAACATGGCTACCCTTCCAAAAACAGTATTTCATTGTTGCATAATCAGATAGCACAATAAACCAGGAATCCACTATAAGAATGTGGCTTAAACAGCATGATGGCGCATGCTGCCTTATTTTTTCTGGTTTATTGTTCTGGAAGCAGTTAAACTACAGAGATTTAGCTGTTGTTAATCATAATTTCGGAACATGGATGTTTTGTCTTCTCTGCCTTGTTCTTCTCCCAACAAACCAGAGGGGGGAAAAATCCAAGGTTTGCTTTAGTTTTTTTTTATTTTCTTATGTTTATTGGAAGAGAAACAAAATAGAGAAGAGGAAATGTTCACATTTGGACAGCATGATGACGAAACCATGGAGCAAAACTGAATGAGCAGCTCGTTAATGACAAGCCAGGCTGCCCATGGTAACTAGGTCATCTGAATGAGGCCAATATGTATGGAATGAAAGTCCACCAATGAGCAACAGCAAAAAGGGGGAAAATGGGGGGAAAATGTAAGATAGCACACTTGGAATCTTAATGATTGCATACCTGGAAGCGTTTTGTGTGATAGCACACTTTTCCTTCAGGAAAATGTTCACAACTTTCTGGAATAAATGTATTGGTCACCAACTAAGGAACTAATGTTCCACTAATTTTGTTCTTGAAGGCAGAATTAGTGATTTTAGCAATGTTCTTTCCACTGTTGATAAGGTGTTTCAAAATTCTGCTGTTTTCAAAGACTACTGTAGTTCAGAACATATTCTGCACAAAATTCACACTTTTTTTGGCACAGGAACAATTTTTTTTTTTGCACGAAAAGTGCAAACTTTGTCCGTAAGAAGCCCTGAACTGCAAAGATTCTCAGCAGTCCAGGATTCTCCTTGGACACTCCTTTTTGGACACTCAAGAAATACATTTCAGATCATTTTTTTGAATATTTTTGAACATTCTGTCCATCTCTAGTCAACACAATAATATAAAGGTATTTCCTTACGGGAGAATTTGCAAACTAACTTTTCTGAAATGAAAAGAAAGAAAGAAAGAAAGAAAGAAAGAAAGAAAGAAAGAAAGTGAATTAAAAAAGTCTGAGGACAAAACGGCTGGCACCACAGAAAAATGGAGAGATAAGAAGTAGAAAGTATACAGATACTGAAACCATATATTCCAGTGCAGGAAGATGCTTCTCAATTAATTGCATGCATCACCTGGAAGTACTTGACTAGAGTGCACACTTGTATAATTAGCTTGTGACACTTCAGAAACATGAGAAAATTCAGCAGTACCCAGTTCTATTAACTACAAGATTTAGGCAACTATTTTCATATAAACCAAACACTATGTGAAAAGAAAGTGCAGGCTCTTGCCATTCTTGTTCTTAATGACCAGCACAGAAGTCTAAATAGTTCTCAGAACTCAGGCAGAAAATTGACAAACCTCTATAAAATTAAGAGAAGATGCTTGACTAGCAGACATGTGATATGTAGTGATGAGGTGTGCATATTTGTGTTCCAATTCTGTGTACCAGCTACCCTGGAAGTAAAATTTTCTCAACACATGAGGGCTTTTCAGTAACTTTAAGCAGAACTATATTGTTAATGAATCTTGAAAAACCTACCTAATACATATTTGTGAGTTGAAGAAATTCAGAGGAAACAATATCCTGAGGACAACAGAACACTAGACAGAATTTTTCTAGAAAAGGAAAAAAAATGCCCAAGACACAGTTTCCTTCTCAAAGTAGTAATAGTAACAATGATGATGATGATGACGATGACGACGATGATGATGTAAAACACAGGCCCCAATGGCCCACAACAGAATCTCCACCAACTTAGACAATACAGCTTTATAGCCACACACTAAGTCAGGCAGAGGACTCTGTCCTCTCGTAAGGTCTATCCTTCTGCCCCTCACAACCTACATATATGGTTCAGTTCTGAGGTGACCTGGAGGCTTTCTCCTGCTGTCCTCAACTCAAGGAATATTTCAGGGAGAGTGACACCAGCCAGGACAACAGCTCACAGTCTACACCACATGGGAATGGTCACTCTACTAACATACAAGAATATGTTTCCAAGTGCTACAGAAAGAACTCTACTTAAATCCCTTCAGAAGGCTGGAACATGGAACTGAATCTCTACATAGAATGTTTTTGTCATTGTGCCCAAACTGAGCAATCTCAGCCATATGGAACAAGATATCAGTTTCAGAAACAATCCTAACATTATTATATGAAAGTCAGACAACAAGGGAGCTGTGGTCATCATGAACAAGTCAGGCTACATACAGGATGCTGTAACTTTTTACAGAATCTTCCCCAAAGATCCCACTAATTAATATCTGAGGGGACTACACAAATTACCCAGAGAATTCTCCACTTATGTACAGAACATAATTCAAATGGATATACTCCAGGAATTCAAACCAGGCATCTTTTATCTACTACCCCAAATCCACAAGCCAGGCAATCCAGGAAGACCTACCATCTCAAACATTAGACCCCTGATTGTTGGGATGTCTGGATATATGGGCTCAGTTCTCAGGCCATATGCCATCAACACTCCAAGCTACACAAAGGATACAACTAATTTTCTGAGGGAAAAACAGTCTATCTGCAACCTTCCAGAGAACAGTAGCCTAGCCAGCATGGATCTGGAATCCCCATACACCAACATCCCATACAAGAAGGGATTATAAGCCACCAAAAATACCATCTTCAATGAGCTATAGCTGATCTAGCCACCAAACTCTGCCACTTTGTATTTACAAATAACTTCTTTACTTTTGGGCTTAACATGTACCTCCAAGTCAGGGGCACTGCCATGGGCAGCTGCAAGGCACAACTGTATTCATGACTGACCCAGAAGAACAGTTACTCAGCACATGCACCCAAAAGCCTCTCCTCTACTTACAGTTCCTTGATGACATCTTTGTAATTTGGCCACAAGGAAAGCAATAATTTGAGCCAGGATTTCAGCAACTTCTACCCTACCATCAACTTGAGCCTGGAACAGTTCATACAACAGATTCACTTTCTTTACACCTCTAAGCACCATGCTCTATCAAAAATCCACTGATTGCTATAGGTACTTACATGCCTCCAGTTTCTACCCAGAAAACACTACCAAATCTGTTTACAGCCAAGCCCTCCAATATCACCACATCTGTTCAGACCCAAAAGCCAGACTCAAAATTCTTGGATTTCCAACAGGTATTTTTCAGACTACAATTTACACCTAAGCAAGTGAAAATCAAATTAACAAAACAAGATTAATATCTAGGAACCATTTACTACAAGACAGACCAAGAATGCAAAATGTAAGGACAACCCTAGTGGTCACTTATAGTCCCCTTAAAGCTCTGGGAAACAGGCCTTTGTTGCTCAACAGACAGCCTCCAAATCTTAAAAAAATATTTACTCACAACATGAAACATAAGATGGATGGTAACACAAGTACAAGGCCCTACCACAAACCCAGATGACAACTTTGTCTTCACATCTATCCTGGGAGCAATATTAAGGGGCTAATAACATCACCCACAAGATCAGAGGTACATTTACTTGCTCTTTCTCCAAGAAAGTAAAAGAAATATGCCATCCTATATCAGCAATGCATCTCTGCACTCAACACTGGACAAATAGGACAGTTTCTGCACAAAAGGATAAAAGGACACAGACTAGACATTAAAAACAGCAATACCCAAAAACCAGTGGCAGAACACTTCAGCCTTCCAGGTTGCAGTTCTTGGACAAGGAAATTACAAAGGAAGACTAGAAAAAGAAACCACTGAATTGAATTATATTCACAAATTCCAATCCCTTAGTCAAGGTATGAACAAAGGCAATGGATTCAGGGCAGACTACATATATTAATAAAGGGGCCCTGCCTACTTTTCATAAAAGAAAAGGAATCTTCTCAAAGAGGGCCTTGAACTCTGGTAAATTGACTTCTGGTAAGCAGATTTAATGTTTTCACATATCAACACTAACTGACCACTGCAAAGATCTGAAAAACCTGTATCACATTATTCAGCCCTTTGAAAATTTAGGACAGGGTCATGATTTGCAGCTTTCTGGATGCTATCATATTCTGTCCCATTTCCATAACTGTATAAATGTGCTGTATACTAAGTTGGCATCAGGGTATTCTTTAGAAGTATCATCCATTTTAGGCTGGACTCTCTTATATTGTGTTAAAAGATTATACTTTTTATTTCTAATATCATTTATGTTATCAAGTTGAACAGTGTAAGTGATCCTCTACTGATAAATAAATGTTTATTATGCATAGTCTTTTTTATTATTCATTAACTAAGGAACATATGTTCATGAAGAGATACACTTTAGTAACACATTTTTGTGGTATTAGTTGTGTCATAAATGAAATGAAAGATGAGGCCATTTTAAAGACTCAGGAGATATTCCAGCACTTCTGCACTTAATGTCAGATCAAAATTTTAGTGGAAATATTGAAGAGGTTAATTTCTCTGCACAATAGATACAGATACACAGGTACCCCTGATACAATGTTGCTTTGAATTTGAGTTCTGGGAAATTTGCCTTGAGTTCTGCCAGGATTTTTTTTTAATAGTCTCATGAAATTGTGGTTGATTATATTGCTAAGCATGCAGTTTAAGTGCTACAAAACCAGAAACATTTTTTTATAACAGCATTCTTTTGACGACATTGAACCAGAAAAGCTAGAATTACAAAATAAATACTGGTTGGAAAATGCACTGGTATTTAAACAACAACAACAACAACAACAATAATAGATTGAGTTTTAGTATAGATATCCTACTTTTATAATTATGAATTGCCGTTTGGTCATTTCTGATTTTTTAAAAAAGCCCATACATTCTGTTTCATCTAGTTTACACAGGGAGAGTGTGTTTCAAAAGCTCACAGCAGCCATGCATAATCAGGGTGGTGTACTTTAGATGGCCATAAACCTCAGATCTTTCTGTCCCTCTAAAATCTTCATGTTGCCCTTGGACAGTTTGGCTGTGATAGCAAAACAACAGAAACCAAAGCAGCTGGAACTGTTGTCTCAGAACGTCATACCGTGCATGTACCTACTATAGCAATTACCAAACAAAACAAAACCAAACAACACAGGTTTATTATGTCATTAGTAGCAAGGAAAAGACACACAGCTTTGGTGTGACATTAGGACTGTCATTTTCCAGGTGACTATTCTCTATTTAAAGACTTGCCAGATCCCAGTCTAAAGAAAAAGAACCAAGGGGAGGGAAATCAGGGGCCTTGAAGTTGTCCATCTACGCTTAACACCCAAGACCCTTTCACACTACATAATTATAGCACTATGATCCTATGTTAACTGTCATGGTAACATCCTATGGAATTGCAGTTTAAGGTGAGGCACTTAGAATTCTCAACCAGAGAGCTCTAGTGCCTCACCAGACTACATATTCCAGGATTACTGAATGCACAATTCAAGTGCTATATTTATATAGTGTGAAAGGGCCCCTGGACAGCTGTTGAGAAGGCACACATGCGAAAACCTGAACATACTCTTCTCCACTCAGGTGGGATGTATGGTAATTCTGCTTAAATTATACCACTCATATCTAATTTTGCATCTGTACATGTAGGTTAAAATATGCAAATTCATGTCTGCTTTTTGTGGGTGCACAACTGTTTTGCTAATGAGCAAGTGGACACCATACAAATGAACCAAGCTGTCCATTCTCTGAGGAATTCCACAAATGAATGTGAAAGGAAATCATACTGTTCATTGTATAACATGCATTGTGGCAATACATACAGTATCCCTGGAAAAATATACCTGAGGTCAGTTCTGCAAGTTTGGGGACCCCATGAATCTTATTGTGGGGAAGACAAGCAGTTTCACGTGTCACATGATATGGAAACAAAAAGTCAAAGGGAAGTGTAGGTTATTGACATTTCCTTTGCCATTGCTTCTTTGAGTCTTTCCACCCAGCCTATTTTTGAATTATATTTAGTTACCTGAGTATTCGTGGATACTTTTTGGAATATGCCTCATGATGATTCAAGATTGTTTGTCTCTGCCAGTACCCTTACCATTTACAACAGTCTCTGCTGACTCTGTACTTAAATGCAGTTTCTCCGTGCTTACCTTAAATCTAGTCATCTAGTGCAAACCATTCCATTAGTTCCCATCCCGTGTACTCACACATCCTATCTACTTCAGAAGAGATGAAATTCAGTGTGCATAACACTGGCCAGCAGCAAATAACTTCAGTCTTATTAAACTATAATGTCTCTTTGTTAAACCACCGGCTTTACCAACCATGTCATGGAGAAGGAGCATAGGATACTATAACTCCAACTTTTCCTCCAGAGACAATTATATACTTTGCCAAAGTGCCAGGGTAGTTGAGAACTCAATCTGTGGTTCATGGATGAGGTGATAACAAGGTTTTCAAGTTTTACCACTGTTTGTAACAGAGAAGGAAGGGGAGAGTGAGTACTTCTTCATATTTCTTTGATGGTATTATTTTGCTCTGACAGTAATTTAAATGTCTTTGGAAGATTGTTTATTTTTCTAATTAAAAGCTAAATCCTGCACTTTAGCTAGTTCAAGTCTCAAGGCTTTTGTTTGCTTGTTGAAATCACAAGGAGCTGCTGTGCTTCAAAAGGTACCGCTTACATTACCGAGCTTAACTAAATATTTTTGCAAGTCCCACCAGGCCTCTAGAGATAAATTGAAGGCACGTTGTTCCTATCTCCTAACTCTAAATGGATACAGACAAAGTTTCTCCTTTGCATTTTTTAAGGGCATGCAGAGACGCCACTGAGATGAAACCTATGTTCAAATTGGATTACATTTCAACAGCATGTAGCCATTAATAATTTCTGTGTGCATGTGTTATTTTTTAAAATCACTGACTCACTTTGGATCAAAAAAGCTTGGAAATAGTCACTCTTTCCAGGTGTGAAAACGTGCTGTTCCCGTCTGTTAGTCCTTTTTTTCTTTACAGAAACAACGTTATTCCTCTCAAACCACCTTGAAAATATCTTCAGTTTTAATCCTTTACTTCAGGTCTGCATGCAGGTGAGACATTGATAAAGGGTTGTATAGACAACAAGATCCTATTCCCTGAGAGTTCAGGTCCTAAACCTGAGACCAAAGTCCAGGTCCTTGTGACATGTTACATGGGGAGGGAGGCCATACAGTGCCACGGGGTGGATCCCTGTTGCTGTCACAGAAGTGAGACAGTCAGAGTTTGGCAATCTGGGTTAGCTTCTGGATCTTCTGAAATGGTAGTAAGGACAATTCGGGCAAACGGGTCCAAAATTTCAGTAAAACCCAGATTACTGGGTAAAATCAATGACCCTGGAACTGTTTTTAAGGTGGGAGGCTTCATTACTGGCAAGTAAGTCTGTGTAAGGCGTAGTCAGGGAGTCAACAAATTACTTTTTCCATCCCATATTATTCAATCATCCTTAAATATGAAGATACTTATAAGCACAGTGTGTACTTAGAGGTCCCCACCATCTCTTTTTGGGTAGCTTATGCCCAAGTGTTCACAGGACAGATTGCATGCAGTCTTTGTTATTCCTGGGAAGGCATGGCTATAATAAATTTCTTAGTATTCCATGCCCTCCAGTATATGCACACATATGGCCAAGCAACATCAGACTGTGGTCAAGATTGCAAAAGTTATTAATGAGGAAGATCACACAAGCTAGGAGAGGCTGCAGCAGTTTCCTTTTGCCTGAGCCTAATGGAAAAGGCAAGATTCCACGTATTCCATTCCTCTCCCTTCTACTGGGTTGAGTGCAAACTATTTCTGAACTTTGAACTCAGTTTGCCCCAACTAAAGTAAGCCAAAGACAAAAAGGGAAAGCAGGAGGAGGAGAGAAAGACATCTGAAAAAGTGTCATGGCAAAGGATTAATAGGGACTGTCCATACCAAATTGTGATAGGAGGATGATATGGTGTCTCTGTGTTTGAGTATATATTTTATCTTTAGTGCACTTCTGATTGACAATCTGTGAGGGGATCAGCTACATAGGAGTCTTGGTGACCAACTTACCTTATCATTTCTGAGGAGACAGAGTCTTAGGGGTTGAGCCCCTCCCCCCACCTTTCTCAGATCCATGTGTAATATAGCAAGCTAGAACTACTGTAGAAAGAACTACAGCTCCCCCCCAACAAGGTCTCACATCCAATGTGGCCTAACTTATAGGCATTCCATTTTTTCATGCTATCAGGGCTTGTGGAAGTCTTGCTTGCCAGGCCCTGCGGGTTATTTTCTAGGACCTGTGCTGTTACCCCCAGTACTTGTACAGCAAATAGGCTCACGAGATACAGTGCTGGCACTGCTCCAGATGGCAGGTTGTCCCCAAGGGCATGCATCTGCTGTTTTCCTCATCAATTCTCTCCTCTCACTTCTGGCTTTTTTGATGCACCAGCAGTGCATATGTGCTTTGCACTGAACCAGGGAGCCCCGGCACTACCCTGGAATGGGTAGAGATGGGTACCCAGCTATTTAAGTTACCTCAGATACAGAACCCAAATCTCCTTCAGTGCTGCTCTCCCCGAGATTTGTGTCCCTTCCCAGAGAGCCAAAGAAGCACAGCAATTTCTTGACATGCCAGCCAATGTCTTGAGACCATTAGCATGGCCATGAGATTGCCAAAAGCCTGTAAAGCTGTAGTTAGAGTTCATATTGAACTTAGGGCTCCAAGACTAGGCATAATTCAAGGTAAATAGAAAACAAAGGTGAGAAGAAGAGTTCCAGATGCACAACAGGTGTATCTGTGCATGTCTGCAGTTTCCTGAATGAGTGTGTGTCAGAGTTAGTTGGAAGGGTACATATGAGTCTGTGTTTTCATTTAGCAATTCATGAGTCACATTGCATTGTCTTTATTGCAATCAGGTTTACTGGGATTCTGGGTGTACAAAAGCTCCCTAGCTGAGAGATGCTATATGTGTTGTTGGGCTATAACTTACAGCATTCTTCACCATTGGCTATGCCATCTAGAAAGCCATATTTTACTCATCCCTGACTTAGCCCAAAGGACAGAAGGCCAGGAAGCTCCCTGCTCCACACCTGTACTAGATGGTGTGTCTATGGCACATTCTGCCCCAGCAATGTACACTCAAGTTGATTGACTTGGACTCAAGTTGAACTTAAGCTGCTTCAACTTGGATGCAACCTGACAATAAATTACTCACTGACTCAACTTGACTTGTGCCTGGTATATTTTTAGTGTCCACCTTGCTGCCCTTTGTTCAGTAACATAACACAATAATCCAGAAGGGCTGAGGTCTGCTCCTCAGCCTGCCCTTGCTGCATATTGGAGGAAACTTCTAAAACTTTTCTAAGAGCTGAAGGCAAGATTTGTTCCCAGAGCACAAGCTAAGTTTTTCAGAGGAGAACAGCAAATGTATAAAGGAACAGGCTTGAGGAAGAAGGATCCTCCTTCTACAGCTTTTGGAGCTTCAGTAGTGCGGAGTAAGAAGGATCCTTTTCCCCACTTCTAAACTGCAGACTCTTTTATGCCCATTGACACAAAAGCCTCCAGCTTTGGGAAGGGGAGTGAGAAGAATCCTAGTCTCCATTTCTGAAGCTGCAGATAGCAAACACAAATGTGGAGGGCTGATTCTACTTAAAAATTGTTAAAACTGACTTTATTTGACTCTGTCCAGAAATTCTAGAATATAGGTTGGGATATAAAGTTGGCTCCCAGACTTGAGACTTTAAGGTAGGGACTTGAGACGTGACTTGAGACTTGGAGTAAAACATTTAAATACATCCCTGTTCTGTCCTTCTTTGCAGCTGTTGCAGGCATGATGGTGACCCATGAGAGAAGCTGAAACTGTGGGGAAATAATGAAGCTGAACTGGTGCCTCCTGGCAACAGTTGCTATTTTGGAGTACTTTGATAATTTGTTTAGTAGAGGTATTTCCATTTCTGGATTTATGTAGGTGTTTCTGCTTATTTGCCTTATTGAACTGAATAGGTGTTTACTCATTTAAATTTTACTTTAACAACATGTTATTGAACAGATTTGTAAGCTGTCTTGTTAAATCCACTGAGCCAAAAGGCATGATAAAAATATGTTAATATACATATTAAGCTGAGTAAAGTAGACAACACAGAAAATGAACCAGCTGAACAACTCCCAGTTTGACCATGAAGCTCATAGGTTGCCTTGGGTGAGTCACTCTCTTCTTCTGTCCAACATGCATCATGAGGATACTGTGAAAGTAAAATGGGATGATCTTATATACTCTGCCCTGAATCCCCTGGAGAAATGTCAGTATACAAATGTGATATGCAAAAATATAATAGCAGTAACCTAGCTGCCATGAGCATGCAAGAAAATCCATTTATTCACAGGATTCATTAAGTGCAAATGTGATTCTTTTGAGGTTTTGGCTTGGTCTGATGATGTTCTCATAGAGATCCTGCTTCAGCTATATGTCTTCATTGAGTTCACTGTTAAGGAGCTGCCTGGCATGTATGCATATTGCTGTTCTGAAATCATAGAATCATAGAGTTGGAAGGGGCCCCATCAGATCCAGCCCCCTTCTCAATGCATGATTTCCAGCTAGAGCATTCCCAGCAGGTAGTGGTCCAGCTTCTTTTTGAAGACCTCCAGAGAGGGAAACCTGACCACCTCTCTAGGCAATTGGCCACATTGCCAAATTGCTTCACTGTCAAGAAGTTCCTTCTAACGTTCAATTGAAATCTACTTTCCTGCAACTTAAAACAATTAGGCAACAGTAATCAAGCCTGCACCATCCTCTTTGTAGCAGCCCTTGTGGTATTTAAAGAGTGTAATCATGTCACCCCTTAGCCTTCTCTTCATCAAGCCGAAAATGCCCAGCTTCTTCAACCTCTTCTCTAATGTTTTGTTCATCGTACCTCTTATCAACCTTGTTACCGCTCTCTGAACTCGCTCCAACTTGTCTATATCCTTCTTAAAATGAGGCTTCCCAAACTGCATATAGTATTCCAAATAAGACCTGACCCACACAGAATATAATGGGACTGTTACTTTCCTAGACTTTGAAACTATGCTTCTTTTACTGCAGGCTAAGATAGCATTTGCCTTCTTTGCTGCAGCATCACACTGCTGGCTCATGGTCCTTTTCACAGGTAGTACTGCTGAGCCAAAATGAACCCCATTGAATTCAGTGGGGTTCATTTAGCAGTATCTACTCCAGCAACCTTCGTGAACAAGATTTTCTTTTAAAAAAGACCACTTCTCCCCAAAGCAAAATAGGCTAATTATCAAGAGATGGATAGAGAAAGATTCCAGACAATAGGTATTCTCTCTGCTAAATAAGGATGGTTACTTAAGCATGGATAGCTAAATATTCAAAATGCTATTGGTTGTGCATACATGGATTTCACTTATACTAGGGCTGCCCATTGTTGCTTTTTTTTCACACATGGAAGCTAACAAAGGATGTAGAACACTGGAGGAATATACAATAGGAAGAAGGTGGTGAACTCTTGACTAACATATTGGAAGAGTGAGGCAAACTCAAGAGCACCTCCAAAAGACACATAAAAAGGATTTTAAAGATCCTGGGAATGAGGAAGAAAAACAGAAGCCTCTTTTACTAATGAAGACTTTGGTGAAATTAGAGGATAGATTTTGGCACAGCATTGTTTCTTTGAGTCTTTCAGATTTAAAAATAAGCCATCTTTTAGTCTTTGGGTCACTGATCCATAAAGTAATGAAAAATGCAACCTGAACATGCATGAGTCTATGCACACATGTATAGTTAACTTTTAGGTTTTGTTGCTATTGCTCTTAAACACTGGAGAACATATTTTTAAGAACAAAGAGCCATAACGCCTAAAAGTTTTAGCTGGAGATCACAGAGACAAAACCTGAGACTCTCAATGTACTAGGCCTGTAAAAAACTTCAGAAAAATCCAAAGACTGGATCTGACCAAGGACATGATTAATGAAACTTTTCAGAACACGGAAATCTCACCTTTTTAGCCTAGGCTCCTTTTTTGGCAAACAGCACATGGAACAGACCATTCTTCAGCAGTTAGGACAGTCCCCGCACTCAAGTAGGCATACAGAGCAGCACCAATGCTGGTGAACAGAGGAAAGTGAGCCCTCTTTTATTCAACTATTTTATTACTAGTTTGGTGTACTTATGTTCCAATTTCTCTTTCTATGTCACTTCCTTCATAAATATTTCATTCTTTTTCCCTACCTTTCCAGATCTTTTTCATTCTTTCCTTAGAATCTAATTTTTATACATACAAGTGCACTCACAAATTCACTCCAGTGTTGCACTTTTGATCAAGCTTCCTTTTTTCGTTTTATCAAGCTCTTATTTTCAAAAGTAATGTAGTTAGAGAGAACTCCTTGGTAAACCAAAAATCCATTAGCATTTAATAGCTGTTCTGATTGTTTACTTCAGATATTTACTCCATTTTAGTTGCTTTTTAGAGGATATTTTTTGTGTGCCAATGAATTAAATTTTCCATTATTTTAAGCTTCTTTTAAGACAGTAAGAAAGAGGAAATGTGAAATGCTATGTTCAAATTAGATTATACCATATAATCTCCTGTGCTAGAGATCTTCTGAAATGTAAGTGATTTTGATATGGCAGTGCTGTGTAATTAGGTAAAGCTATTAGAGTTTTGTTGGTTATATTTCATCAACCTTGCTTAGTGCAGTGATTCCAATTGCAAACTAAATAAAATATTATGCACTGAAGTAAAATTAAGGCTGCAGTCCTCTATGCATTTACTTTGGAAGAAGCCTTATTAAACTCAATGGGATTTAGTTGTGAGAAGACGTGTACATAATTGTACTTTTAGGCTCCCATCCTATGATAATCACTAGCAAATAAGTTCTGTTGAGCTCCATGGAATAGTGTTAGAATACATAGGATGCAATGTAAGAGTTCCTTTTTGCCATTAGTTCTTTTTGTCCTGTGTCCAGGTGTTAGCTGTGAAAAATGCAGTCTCTGTGAACTAATAGCATTTACCTAGGAATTGACTTACCATTCAGCAACTAATTCAGCAGGATCTACTTGGGTGAACAATTGGATTTAGACCATTGTCTATACCAGGGCTTATGTATTTCTTTCTCCTACAACAATAGAATCCTATGCGTGTTTGCTTAGAAGAAAGCCTCAGTCAGTAAGTCAATGAGACTTACTCCAAGGTATGTCTGTAAAGGAAAATTACTTTGGGCCTAGATAGCAAAGGGTGCTACAGGAGGAGGGTATAGGAATGTAGCTCCCTCAAATAAAAATTCTGCCCCCAAGAAGACTTTCCTTCAACCCTCAAATTTCTAGCATTACAGATACATCAGTGGTGGAGCTTGGAGTGTGTGGAGAGGGGGTGGGAGGGAGAGGAGCTACAGCGTGAGGAGCGTGGCCATTGTCCATGAGGGCATCGGTACATGGGGCCAGAGCGCATGGGGGTGAGGCTATGGGCCAGGACGCCTCAAAAACATTGCCGCTTGGGGCGAATTGCATCTCCCACCCCCACATCCTTATGCGACTGAGTTACATAAAACTACAGTGAAGCATTTAGAAATTCAGTTTAAATATTGAAAGAAAGGAGAGAAACAAAGTTACCAAGGAAATGTAAACTCTAGATTTTTAGGTATGAATGATTTCCATTGTCTCACTCTCTGCAGTGCTAGGAATTTGAGGACTAAAGGGAAATTTCATCTAGAGGGGGAGAGTTCTTACGGTGGGGGGATGTCCTTATTTTGCTCCCTTCTAGCTGCACCCCTACAGATATACAAACATTTGTTATCCTTACTGCACGTGCAATAAAGCTGGATCTCTAGTGGCAGATTACTCTGTCCCTGGGACCATACTAAGGCCATTTCCGCACCAGCCTGTTATAGCGCGATTATTCCACTTTCAACATCCTATGGAATCCTGGGGTTTGCAGTTTCGGGAGAGGCTGGCCAGCCCCTCCCGAAACTGCAAACCCCAGGATTCCATAGGATGTTGAAAGTGGAATAATTGCGCTATAACAGGCTGGTGCAGAAATGGCCTAAGTACTCACTGTTTTATTTCCTTGTAAGTGACCATTGTCTGCACCTTCAGACTGTGGAAGCCTTCTAGCAAAATATTCCTCATACTTACCAAACTGATGAACCTCCCTTGACCAAGTAATATGTCACTGACACAAAGCACAGCCAGACATGCATTTACAGTGATAACAGGGAAGGATTACGGTGAACAAAAGCAGCACAGGGAGTTGGCGTATGGAAACAGAAAACAAGCAGGAACGTTTAGAGGGAGGAGATGCTTTCCCTACTTATTTACCATATATAGAGACAGACAACTAATTATAGTCCAGATACTGTTGGATTGTAATTCTCATTATGCTGACACAGCATAGCAGCCGTGGTCATGGATGATGGGAGCTGGAGTGCAACAATACACCCTTCTCCCTGTGTTGTAATTGATGAACACCGAGAGTCTATCCAGAACATTAATAAATGAAGAGTTTTAGATTCCAAGGTGGCTTTTAAAAGCACCAGACATTACTGCTTCTTGTATTAGAATTTAAACCAGGTCTCCACATCAATATTATAAGAACATTTCCCTTCCCCTCCATGTCTGTTTTTCCTGTTTTTCTTTCTCCTCCTTCTATATGCCCTCTTGGGTCTTCCCCTCTATATACCGTGATGCATCTGATATAAATTATCTAACTGTGCTGCACTGTAGAAAAGATTGCAGATGGCAGGCTGTTTGACAAGTCAATTCCCTTCTTGCCATGTTTTCTCGATTTGCTTAATCTATTTCTAGCTATCTGCTCTATTTGTTTGCTTATTTATTCAGGTGCTACTGGTTACCTTTAAAATGTAGCTCATGGCTCCAGGCCCAGCATTGCTCAAAGTTAAATGAAAATGCTTTCTTTAAAGTAGGATATTCAAAGAATTGAGAGCCAGCATGGTCCAGTGGTTTGAGCATTGGACTATGACTGCTAAAACCAGGGTTTGAATCCCCACTCAGATGTGGAAACCCACTGCATGACTTTGAGCAAGTCATACTCTCTCAGCCTCAGAGGAAGGCAAAGGCAAACCCCCTCTGAACAAATCTTACAAAGAAAACCCTATGATAGTTTCACTGTAGGTCTCTACAAGTCAGAAACAACCTGAAGGCACATAATGACGACAACAACAGTATCATCGATCAAATCACTAGAGCCCCTTTGCATACCATACGTCAATAGTGCGTTCCATTACAATCCCAGCATTGCCATTTCCATGATGGTGTTGGGTTAGGAACAGACTCTACTGCACCCTTTCACCTTAAGCGGATGAGTACTACTATTGCCACTGGTGTTCCCTCTGCACTACGGTATCATTGGCCAGTCTCTTTCCCTGCCTTTTCCCTGCCCCACAGATCCTGGTTGGGTTTTTTTGGTAAGCTGGTACACTGTTGCATGTTTGCACTATAACGCTTAAAAATGTATTTAAAAATTAACTCAAAGGAGAAATTTAAAAGAAACATAGAGAAGTGATAGACTTTGAACTTACCATGCTATGGGAGTGGCTGAGGGAGGTACAACCTGGGCACACCTACACCCTTCCCACTCCTGGATTGGTGACAACAGGAAGCACTATCAAGCACTATTGAGGAACTGTATTGACCAGACTGATGGGGATTGTAGTGCTAAAGAAGGCTATTAACGTTTTTTCCCCCCTAAAAATGAATTAGGGCTGATTTGCAATGCGTGGGAATGTGACAGCAGCTAGTTAGTTATGACATTGTGTGGTAGCATGGGTCCTGGTCTGGGAACAATGCATTGCTCTGGTGGGATGACGATGTCATGCGGAAAGGGCCCAGCTCTTGTCTAATGACACAGTTACCAAATCCGATCATTCTTTCAGCCTAGCATACCTAGAATGGAGATATCACATTGGATTCAATTCAGTCTGCAGCAAACCACATTCAAGGCAGGTCTGCCATAACAGGAGATTCACTGTCTTTAAATATGAGCAAAACCATCCTGCCTGGCTCAAAGTGTGGCCCAGAATAACTTTCTGGGATATGGGATACTGTAGCCTGCTTTCAAATGGGTCCTGATTTGCTTCATCCAACTTCTAGCCCCCAGTGATCAGCATTCAGTGGGGGAAAAGACCTGTCAGATTGCTCTAATGTCCATTGGCATCCCTCACTTTCTGAAACTGTTTGGAAGGCTAGGATAGCAACCTCTACCAAGAGATGCAGCAGAGTGATTACCTGTGTTCCCCAAACCAAAACCCTCCCACCAGCGTTGGACTCCTACCAGATGTGACATAAACAAATATACAATCAAATCAAATAAAGTGAGCAGCAGTATGGACTAGGCAACCCCGACAAAATGGCCAGTCAGAAATAATCACCGAAATTACTAAACAGCCCCATAGAAGGTGACTAGCATAAACCCTGTATGGTTCAGGTTCAGGTTATTAGAAGCACCGTATTCTCCCTTACGAACCTGCCTGTGATTTGAAGTCTTCAGGGAAGGCCCTTCTCTCTGGCCTGCCACACTCACAGGTACATCTAGTGGGAACATGGTAGAGGGTCTTCTTGGTGGTAGCTCCTAGGCTCTGGAACTTCCTTCCAAGAGAGGTTAGACTGGCACCCTCTCTGGTATCTTTCCATACTCAGGTTATGACTTTTTAAAAAGGAATGAGCAGACCTTTGAAATCTTACTGCTTATGGTGATTTGGTTCTGCAGAATTGTGCTGTATTGTCTGTGTTTTGTTTATTTGTCATTTTTAAGAGTGATGTTTTTTAACTAGCTTTCATTTTATGGATAGTTTGTTTATATTTTTAAGTTTTGTATTTGATATACTTTTTAGCCATGTTTCTTTTAACTGTTGTAAGCTCCCTTGAGTCCCAAACTGGAAAAGAGGTGGGATAGAAATACATATAGAAATAATAAGCCCATATTGCATTGTATTTGTGTGGAGGTAATTAAACCATATTATCGTTAGTCTCTGTTTGGGGCAGCATGCAGTAGACTTAAGGGCAACAATATGGAACATAGAGGATTATGTTTGGCAAAATGTTTCTGGAATGTTTAAGGTTTTCTGGTAGATTTTCTGAAATTATGAACAAATTATTCTGCAAGTAATTTATTGGGTCTCTTCTTACCTATCTTAGTTGTAAGTATGACCTTCTCTCTCAAGCTGAGAAGCTCTAAGCCTGGACCTATCTTTAGGAAAAGTGATGTAACTGCCCCCAGCAGCAGATCTGGGGTGCTATGAAAAGGCAACAAATTGTTAATTGTTTAATTTGCTATTATTGTACTTTTACTGTCAACAGTAAAGTGAAATGTCCCTGTAAATTTTTTTCATTATCTGTCAAAATAATTTTCCTGTCCCTGGATACTTCTCAGGCCTTTTCCACATTTTATATTTAAAACGGGGTGGCGCGTCCTCCAGTGAGGACGTTTACACTTGAGGGCGAACTGGGTCCAGACTACTTAATGTTTGTCCGGACTTCAGCCCGCTCCAGAACGCCCAGAACTGGTGGTTCCCCGTGCTATTGAAAGACCGATTAAAAGAGGACTTTCAATAGCCCAGCGCGCCCCAGTCCGTCGCTGCTCTAAGTGTAGATTTGCAGGCTCGCGCCAGTGCGAGGCTGCAGATCTTCTGGGGGCGGGCTTCCGGCTGGCGAGCTTCTCCAGTTGGTGGAGAGCCTCCGCCAACCGGAAGTCTCCATTTTCGTCTCCAGAGAGTGTGTAGTGCGGGCGCACGCTGCTCCGGATCGTCATGGATTGTCGGGTGGGAGCGTGCCAGTCCGGTGAGTAATGGACTGCCCCGTTTCCCCCAAAGTGCGGAAAAGACCTCAGTCTTTGGGGTCTGTCAGTTGCTGCTCTGCCTCAGGCTGCAACATGTTTCAGGATAGTTCCAAGAAGCAGAAAGGACTTCTCATTTCCTTTATCTTCCTCTGTTCCCTAGCGTACTTAGCTTGTCTCTGAAGCTAAAGCAGATTTCTCTAGAGGAAAGTTAGCTAGACAAGGGCATACTATTGCAATTTAAAGTACATGCTCTGTTAAGGGTGCTGTGTAAATGTGTGTCAGTTGCAGCAGAAGCGCCAACTTGGAAGCTCAGGTGCTTTTGGCCAAGGCTTGCAGGATCCACAGCTTTCTGATTAGCAGGGATAAAGATGATGTCATCTGAAACTCATTCCAGACTTTTCTGCCCTTGTAATTGACACAGTAGCTGGGGTCGTGGTGGTTTGATTTTCCTAGCAACATTGTATTGTTTTGAGTTATCCATCTGGTGATACAGAAGTGTACATGTTTGCCCATGTGAGTTTTGGCTTGGTTTTTGGAAAGTAGCTATGGGGATGATCCCAATGAAGACTTGGACATCAAACTTTATCACACCTATTCTCTCCTGCAAAATTGTCTTGCAGTCTAGGGAATTAGTTGCTATGGATTCTCACAGGTGATCAGTCGGTATCTTTTTTCTTGACTGACTTTTCTCATCAGGTCCTTCAGATTATGTTGGTTCCTTTCCACCTCTTTCACTCGATATTCCATGTCAAAAACAACAATAACCAACAATTTCTTACTAACCTATGACCTTTCCCATACTTCTGATTATGAATTCTCAGCTCACCTCCTAAGGGGCCCAGTGACAACTCATACTCTCCTTAATTCAAACCTTTTCCTAAGATTTCATGTGCTTGCTTTCTCTTTGTCTTTACTGATTGATGAAGCCTTGGTTTTGTATTTTGTTCCATATTCTCCATCATTCTTAGCATATTTGCAATTATTCCTGTTACCAAAGTCATGGTTCATATTTTAATTAACTAAGTCCTTTCCAGGATCAGTCTAGGAAGGAATGAACTAGAGGAGGGCTGGAGACCTGCGTACATTCACTAAAATACAGTGCCTATATAAGAATGCTCAAGTAAATGAAGCTTCCTGTATGTGAGATTTGTACTCAGAGAAACAGAACGCACAGATTGTCCATGCAGGAATATATGTTCACTGGTTCTATTTAAAAGACTCAGGGAATATATGAACATCTGGACCAATAGACAAGTTGGTCTACCCCAGTGGTTCTCAACCTGGGGACCAAGGACCCCTGGGAGTCCACAAAGTCCTTACACAGATCCCATGAAACCTTGTTGCTGAACACCAACAGCAGTGGCAGCAACAGGGATATAGCAATGTGGTGTGTGTATGGGTGCCTACTATTTGCAAACTACTCCCTCATTTGCAAAAAAAAAGGTCTGCATAGCAATACCAGTAGGAGAAGTGAGTCCTGAGGTCAAGTTTACCATCTAAAAAGATCCAATAAAGAAAAAGGAGGGCGGGAAGAGGATGGCAAATGCCTATGAGAGTGAGCACTTGTCAGAGAAACTTTTCATGGGTGGAGGAGGGTGAATGGAAGAAAATGGTGGTGCCGCCACTGAGAGGAGGCCTGGCTTCTGTGTCTCCACAGCAATGTCATCCCATGCACACCATGTTGAATTCTGTATTCTCTCATGCGAAAAAGTCACCTCCTGCACCTCCCCTTTCCTGGTTGCCTCGGAAACAAAGGGACACTGGGACAGTTTCAGTGTCTGCACCCCTCCTCTGCTGCCGTGTCCCTGATGAAAGGGACACGGCAGCAGGCATGTCCACACACCCAAATTATGACTCTGGAGGCCAGGGTTTGAATCTCCACTTGGACATAGAAACCCAGTAGGTGACCTCGGCCAAGTCACATTCTCTCAGCCTCAGAGAAGGGCAAAAGTCAAGAATCGTGCCAAGAAAATCCCCATGATAGGATCACCTTAGGGTTGCCAAAAGTCATTTTTCAAAGGGAGAGACATGGTGGCTAGAAAGAACCTTCCCCTGTCAGTGATATTTTGTCGTTTGTACCTTCAAGTCACTTCTGACTTATGGCAAACTTAAAGTGAACCTCTCATAGTTTTTTGTTTTTGCAAGATTTGTTTTGAGAAGAGGTTTGCCTTTGCCTTCCTTTGAGGCTGAGAGAATGTGACTTGTCCAGTCTTTATGCAGGGATTTGAATCCTAATCTCCGGAAGCCCTTAATAAATACACACATACATACATATTTGAATATTTAAATAAATATTCAAACATTTAAATCTAAATTTAAATATTTAAATCTCGGGTTAAGTTTTTTTTGCAGAGTGAGGGGGTCCCTGGCAACAAATTATATTTACATGGGGTCCTCAGTAAAGAAAAGGCTAAGAACCACTGGTCTATCCCATTTCTATAAGTTAATTGCTACCCTAGATGACACCCACACAGGAATTCGATATTGTACTTCTTTTATACTTCTTCTTCTGTTTCATGATAGATGAGCCAAAGTGGGGAAGTTCTACCTCTTGATGATGCTGGCTGTTGGAAAACTGAAGGCTTCCAGAATGGCTCCAGAAATTCTGGAAGCAGCCACATCACAGCAATAAGACTGCCCCAAATGTTTTTCCAGTCCAGCCCCATGCCCCATATCTCAGAGGATGTCTGTTGTCTCTGCTTGGCAAAAACAATCCAAAGGATCAAGCATCCATTTTTATACCTGCACTGATAATTGCAACTCCCAACCTCCAGCCGGTTCTTCTCTTATTATCACACATTGTTCTGGTCAAAGCTAAGCTGTTATGATGATTCACCTTCCCTCTGGCACTTTGTCAAAAGTAGCTAATAACATCTGCACACATTCTAAATATCAAACAAATCTATTTAATAACACTCATATTTCAGGAATTATTTATATGGCTCTGGGTTTCTACTTCCAATGAAATTCTTAATATCATTTGAGCACCTAATACCATTTCTATTCATGTAAGTACTTGTAATTAGAAGATGATTTCCCCCACTCCCAGGTCATCTAATTCCTTGAGCATAGTCAGGAGAATAAGTCACTGCTGGAGTTCATCTAATTGGTCTACTACAAAAGAAGGGAAATGTCTAGCTTATAAGATATCAATGACATTCTAATACTGCAGGGAAATTTCCTTCCATCCTTTAATATTACTCTAATCTGCTTCAGCTTGGTGGTGGAAAGGAATGTTTGTGTTCCGGTGGTTTCTTCTCTGCCAAATTGTGTCTTTAGGAAATATTAATGCTGTTTTGTGAATGTGGGTGTTATAGTTGGATAGGAATGGGCAGCTGACTGTGCTACTCAAAGATGCTGTAGAAAAGAGATGGAGAGAGAAGCTGGAATGGACAATCACAATGGAACCTGTGATACTTTTATAAACTATAGAGCTCTCTTTTTTCCTAGAGGACTAATTAGATGAATTCCAACAGCTCCAAGAAAGCAGTTCTCTAAACTTTCCCTCACTGATTTGTCTTGATATAGGTCCGTTGAGCCTCTGAATATTAGAAAAGGGTTTTTTTTTCTCTTTTTTTCACATTGGCTGGGAGGAGGGGTAGGCAGATTTTAATGGATGTTTTGGCAACTCCAATAATATAAAAATAAATGGTTTGATTTTCTTCCTTTCTACTCAAGCTTTCTGTCAGTCACATCAATTCTATTTCAAGATATTTCAGGGAGTGCAAAAAATAATAGGATAAAAATGGCTCATTTCACACTGCTTTACCTCCTGAGAAATGCAGCCTTTAAATTTGGTTAAAAAAAAGTATTAGGACATTGCACTAACTCAGAACTCAAGAAAGGCGTTTGTTTGTACTATAGCTGCCTGAATCCCCAACCAGCATGGCCACAGGCTTGGGGATGCTGAGAGTTGCAGTTACCACAAAGCAACTTTCCCAAGCCCTCCATTAATTGAAGAACTTAAAACACTACAGAGGTTCTCCTACCAAAGCTCCACTGAAATACACAGCAGCAGCAGACAGCAGAAGGCCATCATAACCATGTTGATACCACAGTCTGGACAATTACTTTTTAAAAGTAATACATTTCTGTTACTTTTTATCATTACATTTACAGTGTTTGTTGAAATATTGAATTAGGTAACACATCACATTATTGGTTCTACTGCACTTTTAACTTTTTTTTTTTTAACTTTTCTTGTTTTAAAGACTGGAGTTGATAAGAACAGTACATAAAAACAGAAGAACTACTGTCAAAATACCTCAGAATTCACTTAAAAAGTAACTCATCAAACTGATAAAGCAACTTTCCCCCTATTCACTGCATTGCTTTTCAAAAGACAATTAAGCAACTTTGCTGGTAACTTGTTCCCTCCAGCCTCTTGGCGTAGACCAAACTAGACACGACACAGCTATTTCAGCTTCCCCAAGCCGTAATAGCTACAGTAGCAGAACCGGACCAACCATTAGTAGGCAAAATGAGGCAGCCACTTCAGAGAGCAGATTTAGGCTATCATGAAAAGCCAGTGTTTATTAGCAATTTGTTTTGTTATTATATTTTGACTGTCAGGAATGGAAAGATGCGTCTCTGGGATTTTCTCTTAGATGTGCTGAGATTTATTGTCTGGATTGGAGGTATTTAGTACCTATTTAAGTACCTTTGTTTGAATGGGTCAGAGAATCACTTGCTTCTCTGCCTCAGATACAAAAATGCCTGAGGGCAGTCCTGTATAGAATTTGCTTAGAAGTGTGGCTGTATGATCCCACTTCCTGCCACTTGGCAATCAATGATATAGAGCAGGAGTGGGGAAAAGAGAATGGGGAAGTATCACAATATTAAGTAAGTCTTACTGCACAGTGTAGAAGGGTAAGGTACAAATAAACAGAATGATTGTTTTTGCCATTAGCCAAACATGTATTATTGCAACATATATGTAGACTCTTATGGTCAAATGTTGATTTACCATTTTGGACCCTTTTCCTCTTATCGTTGTATTTGTTGGTACCACTTCAGAACATGCCTTGGTCTATAGCTAAATCTGAGGTTTTGATTGGAAGTGAATGGAAACCTTTCCTTTCCAAACTTTTCTGTCATTTTCCTCTATAGTGCATATTCTTGAATGGATGCATAAAGGTCAGCGCAATGGCACCTTGTGCTTGACGATGCAATGTCGAAACCCAGGGTACACCACAGAGAAGTTATGGATATAATTCACAAAATGTAAATTGCACCTTAGAGGTTTATAATTATGGCTCTTCTGCATTCTCTTTGTTAGAAGGTCAGACTCCCTTGAACCATAACCCAGTAAAATCATTGAAAGAACCTAAGGGAAGAAAAGATCAAACTGGATCTGGGTGAAATGATAGCAATTTCACATTACTGTCTTCCTGGAAGGCAATATTGCTCCTCTGCTAATTAGTCACTTTTGCTACATCACTGCAACCTGCCCTCCCTCTGTTTTAAAAATCAATTTACAATTTACCTCCACTGTCTACTGGTTTCCCTTGGAAAGGGCATTTAAGAGATTATGGGAAATTAAAAACTAATGAAGTCTGCAGTCCACTTGGAAATCATTAGCATTCTTATACATCAGCCATATCTTCTGCACTGATATTTTCTACTCCCTGCATTTTCCTTCTGGACTGAATCAAAACATAGCCCCCAAAGATGCTATCATAGCACTGAGAGATGCACAGGAACTACAATAAATGCCAACCATCCTGATATTTAACATATTCAGGAAATTTGGGAAACAGTTACCTTGAGACCAAGTTCTGCCATTCTTTGTCTCTCTTCCATTCTGATTAACGTGTACGACATTAATAATTATTTATACAGGTTTTACAAAAGAATAGAACAGACAGAAGGAATCGAATGAGTCACTGTCAAACCTAACCAACTCATAGCCGTCTAGCATACATTCAGCCAAAAGCTTGGAAAAGTTTTCTTTTTCTTGGTACTGCAATTCTCAGCTTCCCACTGCCAGTGACCATGTTAGCTGGGTGAGTCAAGAGAGTAGTAGTCCACAAAAGTATTTCCCCCCCAAGTTTTGAATCATTCAGTCTGTCAACAGTGTAACCAGGCTGCTGTGTTTGTAACATGCTATCAAGTATTACTATCTTTTTTTTTAAAATCCTTAATATAGCATCAAAGTAAATTGTTACCTCACTGTCTTCCCCACCCCAATGAATTGTGGTGCAAGGATAATTTCTGAAACATCTTGAATGTAATGACTACTACTTCAGTACATTTAATCATGTTGTAAAACACAAGACATTTCAGCATTTTGAACCTTTAACCAGAATCTTACATTGTTGAGCATAAGACCCAGTGATGGTGTTATACTTTACTTACATCCATTGAATAAATTTACAGCCATATTCCTTAAGACACAGAGGGTGATATGCTCAGAGACAAATAAATACTTGCTTTGGAGGAGCTTCTTCATCTTACACAAGCTTTAGGATAATTATGCACCTTCAGTAAGCTCTCTGTAGTACTTAATTTCTTACACATAATTAGGCTTCCTGACTCTTTCAGCTATAACCAATCTGTGATGGCTCATTCACACATGCTGAGAGCAATGGATGAATTGATCCATGTATTCACAACTGTTATGGCTCATACACATCTGCTTAGAGATGGAGGAATCCACTTATTTACAGTCTGTTTCACTTTTGCATGGATTCACCCACAAGACACTATACCATCATAATCTTCCTAGCCTGTTCTGATTTTGAAAGCTAAGCAAGGTGCATCCTCCTTAGTACTTGGATGGGGAACTTCAGGGAATACTAGGGATGATCCAGCTAGGAAAGAATCGCTCCTGCAGCCCTGATGAACCACTGCCAGATGGAATAATGGTCTGATTTAGTATAAAGCAGTTTCCTGCATTCATAAATCCAATGTCATTAACCTGTTTCCATTTTAACCTATACATTTTTAAAAACCTCCACACACAAAAAAATCACATTTCAATAAGACATATTTGCAAATACATTTTTCTTTCAAAACACAAACTTCTAAACAGATTTGTTTGGCATGGAAGTTGCAAAGTAACATTCAAGGAGTGTGAAGTCCAATAAATAACTTAGTTCTGATTCACACGTTGATCTAGAACAGTGGTTCTCAACCTGTGGGTCCCCAGATGTTCGTGGACTTCAGCTCCCAGAAGCCCCAGCCACTATGGTCAATGCTCAGGGCTTCTGGGAGCTGAAGTCCACAAACATCTGGGGACCCACAGGTTGAGAACCACTGATCTAGAAAGTGAAGTTCCAGAAAGGTTTGTATCAGAATTTTGAAAGATTAGACTCCACAAGCATTCTTATTATTCATTACTTGATTTGTTGATAAACTAACCACAAGGCCATGGCAAGCATACTTGCTACTTCTGACAAGGTGGCAGTAGAGATTAGTTAACTTGATGGGGGAGAAGGTAGGGAATCCACCACTACTGGCTTCACAGGCCTTTTGAATGAATCTAAGGGGAGAGGGTGCAAGGAAGCCTGTTCACTCCCGTAACTGTAGGAAGGGCTCCTCCAAACCAAATGAACTAACTTAGAATTCTAATCCCTCCAAAGGGAGACCTCTTTGTGCCTTCTAAAACTATACCCCTTTAGTGGGAGAGGAAAAAAAGAAAAAAGTTCCTAAAACAGAGGGGGGGGGGGAAATATCCTAAAATCCTTACAGAGCCAGCATGCTGTAGTGGTTATGCATTGCATTATGCCCCTGGAGATGAGGGTTTGATTCCTTGCTCAGTCATGGAAACCCGCTGAATGACCTTAGGTGCGTCACACGCAGCCTCAGAAAACCCTGTGATAGGTTTGCCTTAGGGTCACCATAAGTCAGAAATGGCAACAACAACAACAACAGTAGTGTAGCTTGCCACTTCTGTTACATGCAAAGATATGGAATGGCTATGTTGTTACAAATAACCTGTTTTTCATTGAGAGCTACCCCTACCATTAGGCAGAGAAGCGACTGGCAGTTGCTGTGGGGTAGCAACAGCAGCCTCTTCTCATTTCTCTAGCTTCCCTAATTGTCCTTCTTCTTTTGGGAGGAGGACAGAGTTATGTGCATAGTCGCCAACAATACCTTTATTCAGAAGTAATTATTGCCACTTATCGTACCACTGTCAAGAAAGAGCATAATCTTAACTAGTGAAGATGGGCAAAGACCAGCTGCCCTGATACTAGGCCAGCTGAAGTTGTGCCAAACAGCATACCCTCCAACTGTCCTAATTTGGCAAGGACAGTCCCAATTAATCCTTTGTTGTCCCATATTTTTTTCAGTTGCATTTAAAATGTCCAGTTTCATTCTCCTATTCCTACTTTCTCCTTTTGTCCTCAGCAGTCAAGTAAGGACAGGAGGGTGATGGGGTGATTCACCCTGGGTGGCAATGTTTTTGGGGTGTCCCAACCCGTAGCCATGCCCCAGTGTGCCCTGGCCACACCCTGTGTGCCCTGGCCATGCCCCCATGCATGGCAGCCATGCCCCCATGCACAGTGGCCCCACCTCCATGTTGTAGCCCCCCTCCCCCATACACTCCAAGCTCCACCACTGGTCCTCAGCTTACTTCAATTGCTGCAAATTGAGTTTAAGGTGCAAAAGTAATTTTCACTCAGATAACTCAGTGGAGAGGAAAGGAAAGGAGGTGGCAAAATCTTGCTCAGGCAAAAGCAAATTGCTGAGGCATCTCCTAGCTGGTCTGTTTGTTCTCATTAATAACATTTACCACATTCTGATGCATCTTGGCCCACATGCTCTCCTTGTAATCTGTGAAATACTGGAGGGTATATATGTGTATCACATAATTGGCCTCTTCTCTCTAAACTAGTCCTTAATCAGATAAAAGGATGCTATCCCCTTACCAGTGCAGAAGTAAGATTAAGTAGCCAGTCCAGCAGGCCTCTGTAAATTGAATGGAGTGCTGAACCATTTTTCTTAGGCAGAAATTTCTTAGGTAGTAAAATATCTTAGAGTTGGCCTAGCTCCCGTTTCTTGTTTGACTAATGTTTGTCTATTATGGTCCAAAGGACTTACTCTGTTGACTGAGGTGCTCCTTGTTGTTTGGCTCACTTTTGTTGAGAGCAACTGTCTTATTACCATAGGCAGAATAGAAATGAAACCCTTACAATTTACTAGACACATGTTATGAGCTAAAAGTCACTGCTAGGCATGAAGGAAACTCTGGAGAGATAACATGTAATGTTACGAAAAACTGTATGTGTTCTGATAGTAGGCAATGAAGTGCTGGCTTGTTTTGATTGATTCATGTGCTTTGGGGAAAAGGAGAGGATTTTCTTTGCTTCAGATGATTCCCTGAAATGGAATGCTGAAATTCAGAATATTATGCACCATATTTGTGCAGCAAATGTATCTAGTTTTTTTTCTTTTTCAAACTATATGAATAGCAAAATTGATGTGTATGTTTAAGTTCAATTAAAATGTTACAATGCTTTTGACACAACCATAATGGTGCTTCTCTAAGATATTTTTTTATGGTGTTTTTCTTTTGGCTGCAACTCTCTAAAGCAAGCTGCAATTTTCCATGCATTAAAAGGAAACCGTTCAGGGTTTGAGACTGCAAATAATTTGTGGTGGTGGTAGTAGTAAAAATCAGCAAATGTTGCTTATTAGGTAAAAATCAGCAAATGTTGCTTGTCAGGTTATCAGAGATCAAGCAACATCTGCTGAAATTCCCTCTTCCACATAACTACTGAAGTTACAGGAAGTCCCTCCAGTTTTAACTCTGGCAAACCTAGGGTGGGTGAACTGCTGGAGGGGAGGTTGGTCTGACCCAACTTTGGTGAATCTCATCTGGAAAGTTAGCCAAGGGGAATTTTTATGATCCATAAAAGCTTTCTCATGGTCACTAGGAGAATTTTTCACCATGAGACAGACTTTGAACATCTGTATTTGGTTTGAGACCAGAAACACAGATAATGGTTACCATTTCTACGGAAGCTAGCTAAGGGGATTTCAGATATGGTGTTGGAGATCCCAGGGCAATTGTGCTGTCAGGCTTCAATATTCATACTAAGGCTGCCTTGAGTAGTCTGTTTCAGGACTTTGTGGTCTCTATGGAGGATACAACACTGTGTCAGTGTGTAGCTGGTTCAACACTTAGGACAAGATACATTCTTGGTCTGTTTTTTCTTCTGTATGAGAAGTTGTCTGATGTTAGAAAGGGTTAAAATGGCCTTCTCATCATGGTCAGATCACTTTCTTGTGAAATTTGGTATCATAGCTGATATTCACCTCTACAATGGTGGAGACTTATTAAAATGATCTGCCCCCTAGATGAATAGTATCTAAAGATTTCTGAGTGCTTTGTGAGAAGTTACCAGTGGCTAGAGCTAATGGTTTAGCTGAGGCCCTGGTTTCAGTATGGCATGATAAAATGAGGTGGACCATCAACTTGGCTGCTCTTGAATTCTCTCTCCAGTGCTGTGGAACTTGATTGCCTCTGTGGTCATCTAGGTGATAAGACAAGGTGGATATCAGCTAGAGCACCTTTGGCATAGGACTTGCTGTGGAGATTACTGAAGACATGTGTGAGCTCATAACCATTGCCATTTCCACATTAGACTGTTATAGCACTATTATTCCACTTTCAATGTCCTATGGAATCCTGGGGTTTGCAGTTATTTCTAAACTGCAAACCCCAGGATTCTATAGGATGTAGAGAGTGGAATAATAGTGCTATAACAGTGTAGTGTGGAAATGGCCCATGTTTACTTTGCAGCTGTAAAGGTGCCAAAATGGCCAATTTTGCTGCCGCTATTGTATCCTCACATTTCTGACCTGTTCCAAGTAGTCCTCTTTGGCAACTGTGCTGTGGGGTGCCACAGGGCACAATCCTAACCCCACAGTGAACTATGTTTTGCTAGTTTTAACCCTAAGGCCCTTTCCACACAGGGAGAAAGACACAGGGTAACACGGGGTAGAACGATCTCACCCGGAGGTCATCTACACTGTGGGGTGCGCTAGGGCGGTTAGAAATGTGGAGGTTCCCCACCTCAAACCGCCCTCTCGCGGCCACAGGGGTGGCGCCGCATGTTTTATAAAGACCACATTCCCCATGGGGAATTGCAGGGGCACGCAAGTGTGTCCCTGCAGAGCTGCCCGAGGGTGGGCTTCCGACTGGCACCGGAAGCCACCAGCCACCATTTTGGGTGCTGCCGGGCGCTGCTGGATGCCACTGGACACCGCTGCCATGTAGAGCGGCAAACACGCGCTGCTCCCCGCAGCAACGGATCGAGGTAAGCTCCATTCCCACGTTTCCCCGCGTTTCACGCCCCCCGTGTGGAAAGGGCCTAGATTACTGTAATGTGCTGTATGTGGGACCGGATTCAGATGGGGCAACTAGTGCAGAATCCAGCAACTAAGTTGATTAACGAATCATCTTACTGTGTACATATAGATTTTTGGATGAAAGATCTACACTGGTTGCCAATGAGATATTGAGCCATTTTCTAAGTATTACTCATAGTTTTGAAGATTCTATGCAGCAAAGGACCAGGTTATCTAAGAGCCTGCCATCTCCGATATACATAGCCCAGATCTGTATCTTCTGGTTGGTGGGATTCTGCTCATTGTCCCATGAGCTAATGAGTTTCATTTAGCTGTGATGCAGATGAGGTATTCTCTGTTCTGGCTCCCAACATGTGGAATGGTCTCCCCATGAAAGTCAGTGAACTCCATCAATTCAACTAACTAGATGGTCAACGACGCATTTTTCTAATTGTTAACTCCATCAGTTACCAGTTACTCTTGTTTTTAATGAATGGTTTTATGGATTTTATTTATTTTATCCTTTTAGCTACTGTTTTATTGCATTGGTTTTTATTGTGAAACATTTTGGGATTGTTTAAAATTAAAAACAATATATAAGTGTTTTGAAATAAATAAATAACATTTATAAATTCCAATTTTTAAATTCAGTTTTTGTTTTCTGATAAATAGAAGACACATTGGACATACCATTGGAGCGCGTCCATCTATCTCCAAATGAGTTTGAATTTTCGTCTCCTCTAGATGGAAGTGAAGCCAGAAGGTTAACACCTACTGTTTCCTAAAACTCACATAAATGCTTTTAGCCAAATGTAAGATGTAGTAAGGTTTTTTATGAATTGAAGGACGGTTGACGCTTTAAGCCTTTCTTGCTGACATTACAAGAAATTCACCTTTTTTCCCTTTTAATTTCTCATTTTATTATTCCAGGTTAGGTTAATGGAACATTACTTTTCATTTGCCTTTTTTTATTTAAGTAAAAGGTACACTGCTGTATTAAATTTCAAGAGTTTTTGCATTATGGTTGGATTGCTTGGATTGATGTCACACTCTCAGATGCCTTTCGAGGATCAAATCAGATTTTTATGAGTGAAATTGGGAGAAGCACCTTTAAGGGTGAAATCCTGCACTTATATTCCTGAAATTAAGTGCCACTGAATTTTCCTTCTGAGTAGATATGAGGTGCCATACCAATCACTTCAAAACTGAACCAAACCATACTGAATATTTTCATAACAACACCCTAATTAATATTAATTTTATCTGCTTCATTAAAAAAATAAACTGCAGTGAGAAACTATTCATATTTACTTGGAAGTAAGTCTTACTGTGGAGGGATCTGCTTCATAAGGTTAAGACTGCTTGTCAAAACAAAGTATAAGAGGACAGATTAGAATATTTTAATTTGATGAGAAATGTGTTTAATAAAGACATTTTTGCTTAAATCTGCCTTGGCTTGAATAGTGTTTGCTCATTGATCTTGATTACATTTCTCTTGTGACTGATGAGTCCTAGCATGATATTGTGTGGCTGTATTATTTTCCTCTGCCACTTATTAGATTTTATGAAATCGTTCTAATTATATACTGTTGTGTGGTATAATGTTAGATGTTTTTGTAGTTTGTAAGCTACTTTAGGAAAAATTTTGATTTTGAAATATCCATAAAATAAATTTATAGAATAAATTAGCATTAATTCTCTGCAATGTACCCTGATAGAACAAGTTTAAAATATAAAGCTAGTGATTTCAATGGGATGTAATATAAGTTGCAGTATTCAAACACTGATACAGGAATAATCTATAAGGAGATATTTTGAGCAGTGATTATTCATTTATATTTGTTTTTTTTTTTTTTAACTTGCCAACTTTTTTTTTTTTCTCAAAGGACCTCTGTGTCTTAAAGAACTCCAGGACAGATGAACATTCTTATGACACAGGAAAATTATTTGCTGAATTTCTGCATGGCAGAGGAACCCTGAAAAAACACAGAATGTGATAACCCTACTGTATGTGTAGGCATTTATTATGGAATAGCATCACTGAGAAATCTTCCTCCTATGACTGCCATATATAAATGGATAGGAAGCTGACAAGCACTGAATTGAACTATCAGTTATTCTACTCCTGTGCTGATTGTTCCAGTGACAAAATTACATTTCAAAAGTAATGTAACAAAGTCATTGGTGTAACATCAATATTTTCTAATTCTTAATAGATTTGGATGGCATGGATACTTATGCTGTCGGAGGCAGGGCGGGGCCGGGTAGGCTAGGGAGGCCTCAGGCCGGGGCCGGCCTTGGTCCGAGGTAGTCCTTGCGGCAGGCAACGAAGGAACGGCGACCGGTAGGTCCGTGGAACGAAAGCAAGCCTTGCAGCAGGCGAACGGAGAAACAAAAGGAAAGGGTTTCCTCACCCAGGCAACGAAGGAACGGCGGCCAGCAACACCTCTGGACGAAGCTTCAACCGGCGTAGGACACGGAACGGACCGACGGCGCAGGATATCCGACGGTTGTTGCCCCGTGCCGGCCTTGTCTCTCCTGGCCCTAAATAGGGCCCTTGACCAATCCTGCAGCTCTCCCGCAGCTGCAGGCCCTCAGCCGGCCTCACAGCTGCGCCTGATCGGCCAGCTGTGAGCGCTCCGCCCGGCGCTCCAGCAGCCGCCGGGAGCGCCGGGCGGCCTCCTTGGCCTGCCGCCGCTGCCGCCACGTGGGCGGGGCCCCGATGCCCTCCTCCTCGGTGGGCAGACCCTCGGCGGAGTCCGGGCGCTGGGTGCCGACGACGGACGGTCCCTCCGCGGCGGCGTGGTCTGCTGCAGCACCCGGGAGCTCGTCGTCTGTGGCGGGCGGCTCCGCGCCCCCCTCCCCGGCGGCGGGACTCGAACCGGCGGCCGGGCGGCCATCCGCCGCAACGGTAAGGTCCGTGGCCTCTTCCCCGGTAGGGAGACCTGCGGGGACGGCCGGGCACCCGTCCCCGGTGGTGGGCTGCTCCGCGGCCCCCTCCGCGGCGGCGGGGCCCTCGCCGCCGGCCGGCTGGCAGTCTCCGGCACGAGAGGCCTCCGCCGCGACTCGCGAGGAGGCCGGCGTGCTCTCGGCCTCGGGCGCCATCTCCGCCGCGTCCTCCGCAGCTTCGGCGGGGCCGGCAGGGCCGGAGACCCCGACATCACTCCCCTCTCCACGGACGCTCCCCCCGTGGCTGGCCGTGGCTTGGTCGGGTACCGGCGATGGAAGGCGCGCACCAGGCGGGGTGCATGGACTCCGGAGGCGTCTTCCCAGGACCGCTCCTCGGGCCCGTGTCCGCGCCAGTCGATTAGATACTGGAGATGGCCGTGTCGCCGGCGGGAATCCAGGATCTCCGCGACTTCGTACTCCGCTTCCCCATCGACGGTGAGCGGGCCGGGGGGCACCCTCGGGCCGACATCGGGCCGCACCCCTGTGGCCGGCTACAGCAGCGAGCGATGGAATACCGGATGGATCCGGAGGGAGCGAGGGAGCTGCAGACGGAAGGCCACAGGGTTGATCTGTGCCGTGACCGTGAACGGGCCAATATAGTGAGCGTCCAGTTTACGGCTGGGGCGGTCGGACCACAAGAAACGGGTGGACAGCCAGGCCTGCTCCCCAACCCGCAACGGAGGCCCCGGCTGCCGGTGTGCATCGGCTGCCCGCTTGTACCCTTCCTTGGCCTCTTCGAGTTGCTTTTGAAGGACAGCCTGCAAAGCGTGGAGCTCCTGTAACCACTGGTCGGCAGCTGGCACAGCCGACGGAACCCCGATGGGCGGGAACCACCTCGGGTGGTACCCGTAATTGGCCATGAACGGGGACTGCTGAGTCGAGGCGTGGACTGCATTATTGTATGCGAACTCAGCCAGTGGGAGAAGGTCACTCCAGGAGTCTTGCTGGTAGCAACCGTAGCAGCGGAGGTACTGCTCCAGGGTTGCGTTCGTCCGCTCTGTCTGGCCGTCTGTTTGTGGATGGTGGGCTGAGGACAGGAGCTGTTTAATGTCCAAAAGCCGGAGCAAGCTCTGCCAGAAGCGGGCCGTGAACTGCACCCCCCGATCCGTGACTATACCGTCCGGCAGGCCGTGCAGCCGGAAGACGTGCTGCACCACCAGGCGGGCCGTCTCCTTCGCCGAGGGGAGGGCTGGACATGGCACGAAGTGGGCCATCTTGGTAAACAGGTCCACTACTACCAGTATGGTGGTGTGCCCCTTGGATGCTGGCAGATCAGTAATAAAGTCCATGGAGACCATGCGCCAGGGCCCGGCTGGTGTAGGCAGAGGTTGCAGCAACCCGGCAGGCCTACCGGCCGGATACTTGGCCCGGAGGCACACCGGACAAGAGCGGACGTACCGGTCCATGTCGCCCCGAACCCGGGGCCACCAGAACTCCCGCAGGATCAGGTGCAGCGTCTTGAAGCGTCCAAAGTGCCCGGCCGGACTCCCGTCATGGCAGAGACGGAGGACCTCCTCGTGGCAAGGTCCGCCTGGCACGAAGAGCCTGCCACGGTGGTACAGTAGTCCCTCCCGGTGGGACCATGGGGATGCGGGATCCGGTGCCTGCAGCCTCTCCTGGAACGGTTCCCCCGCCTGGGCTGCCCGTATGCGCTGCGACAACGCCGTGATGTCAACGGTGGCGGCGAAATTCTCGGGTCGCAGGATGGTGGACCGGGCCTCGGGCTCCCGGTGACGGCGAACTCGGGCTTCCGGGACAAGGCGTCTGCTCGCCGATTGTGAGCTCGGGGAACATACTGCAACCGGAAGTCGAAGCGGGAAAAGAATTGGGCCCACCGCATCTGCCATGGAGTCAGCTTGCGGGCGGTCTGCAAATACTCCAGGTTACGGTGATCCGTCCGTACCTGGACTGGATGCTGGGCCCCTTCCAGGTGGTGGTGCCAGGCCTCGAACGCTGTTTTCACGGCCAGGAGCTCCTTCTCCCAAATGGTGTAGTTTTGTTCGGGAGGTGTGAGCTGCCGGGAGTGGTACGCGCACGGCAGCAGGTGTCCCTCGGGGCCCGAGGGCTGGAGCAGGACCGCCCCGACGGCCACGTCGGACGCATCGGTCTCCAGCACAAACGGCCGCTTAGGGTCGGGGTGTTGCAGGATCGGCTCCGTCGCGAACCGGGCCTTGAGACGCTCGAAGGCCAGCTGGGCCTCGGGAGTCCACCGGAAGGGCGCCTTACCCCGGAGGACCCTGGTAACAGGTGCTGTTAACGCCGCATACTCCAGGATAAACTTCCGGTAAAAATTCGCGAACCCGAGGAAGCGCTGCACATCCTTGCGGCTCCCGGGGGACCGCCATGACACGATGGCCTCCACCTTGGCTGGGTCCATCTCTATCCCCCTCTGCGTTACCCGGTAGCCCAGGAAGTCGACCTCCTGGAGATCGAAGGCGCACTTCTCTAGCTTGGCGTACAGCCGGTGTTCTCGCAGACGCTGCAGGACCGTGCGGACGTGTTCGTCATGCACCTGTTGGTTTGGGGAGTAGATGAGGAAGTCATCTAGGTAGATGATCACGAACCGGTCGAGCAGGTCGCGGAACACGTCGTTGACAAAATGCTGGAAGAGCGCCGGAGCATTACACAGTCCGAACGGCATTACGGTGTACTCGTAATGCCCGTAACGAGTCTGGAACGCCGTCTTCCATTCGTCCTCCGCCCGGATGCGCACCAGGTTGTACGCCCCCCGCAGGTCCAGTTTCGTGAACACCCTCGCATGCCGCAGGCGTTCCAGGAGTTCTGGGATGAGCGGCAGGGGGTACCGGTTCCGGACGGTGATCCGGTTGAGGGCCCGGTAGTCGTTGCAGAGCCGGAGCTCCCCCGACTTCTTGCGCACGAACAGGACGGGGGCCCCCGCCGGAGACTTAGAGGGGCGCACGAAGCCACGGCGCAGGTTCTTTTCCAGGAAGTCCCTCAGGGCGGCCAACTCAGGTTCGGAGAGGGCGTAGATCCGGCCCGCCGGTATCGGGGCTCCCGGAACCAGATCGATAGCGCAGTCGTAGACCCGATGCGGGGGTAGATGATTGGCATCCTTCGGGTCAAAGACGTCCGCATAGTCCTGGTACTTGGGTGGCAACGTCATGGAGGACATAGCCCCTGGGGACTCCAGCATGGCCAGCAGGCGCTCCGGCCAACAGTGTTCCTGGCAGTACGGGGACGCAAACAGCACCTCGCGCCGAGACCAGGAGATATGAGGATCGTGGCGCGCGAGCCACGGCATGCCTAACACCACTGGGAAATGGGGAACGGTGGACACCAGGAAGCGGATCCGCTCGACATGGCCCTGGATCTCCAATTCCACCGGGACGGTCTGGTGGGTGACTGGACCCGAGCGCAGCAGCCGTCCATCAATCGTCTCCACTGACCGGGCCTCGGGCAGCGGCTCCAGCGGGATGCAGAGGCCTTGGGCGAACTGGGCGTCGAGGAAGTTGTTGGACGCTCCGGAATCTATCATAGCCCCGACCGGAACGGCCACGGACTCGCCGTAAGTCACCGTCGCGGCCACCAGCAGAGGGTCTCGCTTGGGTTCCGAAGTGCCTCTAGGGCCTTGGTTGTCAGGCTCCCCCAGGACCCGCAGGCCCTCTAGACCTGGGGTTGGGCGTTTCCCGACCTCCCGGCCGGACCCGACCCGACTTGGCAGGGCACACCCAGGCGAAGTGGCCTCCGAGCCCGCAGTACAGGCAGAGCCCGGCGCGCCGACGCCACTCCCTCTCTTCCGGAGTCAGCCGAGCACGAGCCGCGCCCAGCTGCATGGGCTCTCCCAAATCCGCCTGGCTGCTGGAGGCGCTGGTCCCGGACGGGGCGAGTGGCAGCCCTCGGGGCACAGCGACCCCGGGCCGGGCCCCGACCGCAGGCCGCGGCCCTGGCGTCGCTGACCGACGGGCCTGTCTGCGCGCCTCCAGCCGCCCGTCGATGCAAAGGGCCTGCTGGATCAGCCGCTCCAGGGTAGGAGGCGGGGAGCTGCGCGCCAGTTCATCCAGGATCTCGGCTGAAAACCCGGCCCGGAACTGGTCTTGGAGGGCGGGATCATTGTAGTCCAGGTCTTGGGCTAACAGGCGGAAGGCGGTGGTGTATTCCCTCACCGAGCCCCTTCCCTGCTGTAGCTGACGCAGCTGACGGCTGGCGGTCTCGGTCCACACGGGATCGCCCCAGACCTCCCGGAAGGCCTGCAGGAAGGCTGCCACGCTATCCAAGACACCACTGTTCTGCCGCAGCAGGGGCGTGGCCCACCGGGCGGGGGATCCGGACAACAGGCTGATGATGAACGCCACCTGGGCCTGCTCGTTCGGGAAGTCCTGGCCACGTACCTGGATGTACAGGCGGCAGTTCGCGATGAACGTCTCGAGGTCTGTTGGGTCCCCGGTGAAGCACTGGGGAACGGTAATTGGAATTTTCGCCGCAGGAGGGCGGCCCGCTTGCAGCTGGCCCACCTGGAACTGTAGGTTCTGCAGAGCCTGGGTCAACTGGTCCACCTGGGTTCGCAGGGTTTGGTTCTCCTGAGCTTGAGCAGCCACCTGGGCCCTCAGGGCTGCGTTTTCCCCTCCATCCGACCCGGCAGGTGACGGGGCAACAATCTGTCGGAGGCAGGGCGGGGCCGGGCAGGCTAGGGAGGCCTCAGGCCGGGGCCGGCCTTGGTCCGAGGTAGTCCTTGCGGCAGGCAACGAAGGAACGGCGACCGGCAGGTCCGTGGAACGAAAGCAAGCCTTGCAGCAGGCGAACGGAGAAACAAAAGGAAAGGGTTTCCTCACCCAGGCAACGAAGGAACGGCGGCCAGCAACACCTCTGGACGAAGCTTCAACCGGCGTAGGACACGGAACGGACCGATGGCGCAGGATATCCGACGGTTGTTGCCCCGTGCCGGCCTTGTCTCTCCTCTGGCCCTAAATAGGGCCCTTGACCAATCCTGCAGCTCTCCCGCAGCTGCAGGCCCTCAGCCGGCCTCACAGCTGCGCCTGATCGGCCAGCTGTGAGCGCTCCGCCCGGCGCTCCAGCAGCCGCCGGGAGCGCCGGGCGGCCTCCTTGGCCTGCCGCCGCTGCCGCCACGTGGGCGGGGCCCCGATGCCCTCCTCCTCGGTGGGCAGACCCTCGGCGGAGTCCGGGCGCTGGGTGCCGACGACGGACGGTCCCTCCGCGGCAGCATGGTCTGCTGCAGCACCCGGGAGCTCGTCGTCTGTGGCGGGCGGCTCCGCGCCCCCCTCCCCGGCGGCGGGACTCGAACCGGCGGCCGGGCAGCCGTCCGCCGCAACGGTAAGGTCCGCGGCCTCTTCCCCGGTAGGGAGACCTGCGGGGACGGCCGGGCACCCGTCCCCGGTGGTGGGCTGCTCCGCGGCCCCCTCCGCGGCGGCGGGGCCCTCACTGCCGGTCGGCTGGCCGTCTCCGGCACGAGAGGCCTCCGCCGCGACTCGCGAGGAGGCCGGCATGCTCTCGGCCTCGGGCGCCATCTCCGCCGCGTCCTCTGCAGCTTCGGCGGGGCCGGCAGGGCCGGAGACCCCGACATCTGCTATGATAAAGTAAAGGTGAACAAAGACTTTAACAATCACTGTATCTGAAAGTCCTTATTGAAAGTGTGGATACAAATAAAACACGAATTTTATAGAAGACTTCCGCTGTGGACCTCACCCCAAGAAGCATTTAATATTGCTTCAGCAAAACAGGTAAAATTATTGACGTATCAAGAGTTGCTGAAAAAGGACGGTACAAAGAGTACAGAAGAGGAATTAAAAGAGCATGGCCATGAATTTAACTGGCTCCCATGGAGACAATTTAAAATGGATCAAAAATTATATGAGTTTGAAAGAAATGAAAATGAACTGGATGTATTGATGAAAGAGGACCAGATTTTATAAAATATTGCTACAAAGAGAGATGGAATCAGAAATTGTTAAAAATAACACGGTTAGATGGGCTCAAAATATAGGACGTCCAATTGAATTGGATACATGGGTGAAGGCATGGAAAACAGATGTAAAATTTACACCAAGTTTGAATTTAAGAGAAAATTTTTATATAATGTTATATAGATGGTACATGACACCTGTAAAACTGAAAAAAATAACAGGAAATGGGAATGGAAAATGTTGGAAATGTGATGAGAAAGAGGGATCTTTTTCCCATATGTGGTAGACCTGTAAAATAGCAAAAAAGTTTTGGAAAGAAATACATGATGAAGTTCAAACTTTGAAATGAAGCCGGAACTCTATTTGTTGAATATGTTAGGGTAACAAAGATAAATATCTCATCAAAAGACCTTGTTATATATAATAACTGCAGCAAGACTGACTTATGCTCAACATTGGAAAGAAAGAAAATATATTGATAAAAGAGAATGGAAATTCAAAGTCCTGGATATGGTAGCGACAGAAAAGTTAACTTTTTCACTCAAAAATAAGCCAATCCAGGGCTTTGAAAGAGAATGGTGAGAGCTATTGAATTGGATAAAAGAATAAGATGGGGAAAAGAAAGAAAGATTGTGAGAAAAGTGAAAGACAAAAGGAGGTGGTAAAAGATAAAATATAAATAGTTAAATATAAGTTAAAAGTAATAGTTTGTGATTGTTGTAAAACAGAGGTAATGTATGGAATGGAATATTTATACAGAATGGAATGTTAAACTCAGATTCAACTTGGAAACTTGATGTCTGGAAGCGGGGATAGTTTTTTTATTCTTTTTCATTAATAAAAATTACTTATTAAAATATTTTCTAATTCTTTGAGGGGATTTTTACAATTTTTAATAAGAATTTTCAAGATGTACTTCACGGCCTAGTTCCACTGAACTAGACTGCAAAGTGTGGAAAAACACACTAATTTCCACAAAAATCTTCAGCCAGCTGGTAATATCTGTTTTGCTTTTAATTAGGAATGCAAACAATCCTTCAAGATGGATTACTATTTGAACCACTACACTGAAACAGGAACCCCATTAAAGAAAAGTAAAGAAGTGTCCTGCCACTTCTTGATTATTTATGCATTCTTGTATTTCCTCCGTGATAATCTCTCACACACAGCAGTACAGTTGAAAGCTTTATTATCATCCCACTCACTAGCCAGAGTTATGCAGGGGCTATCAGGCATCTTAGGAAGCCAGTAGATGACATCCCTGCTCTCCCTTTTTTAAAATTCCTGTTACTGAACTCCCCTACATTTCTCTTCCATTAAATGACTGCTCCTAACTTCTTACATGGCTAACCAGATCTCCAGGCTTCTGTCTCAGGTCATTTCCGCCCTACACTGTTATAGTGCTATTGTTTCACTTTCAACATCCTGTGGAATTCTGGGATTTGTAGTTTAGTGAGTCCAAAGAGCTCTCTGGCTGAGAATTCTAAATTCCTTCCATAAACTGCAAACCTCTAGAATCCATAAGGTATTGAAAGTGGAATAATAGCACTATAACTGTGTAGGGCAGAAATGGCCTTACAGTCTTATCTTCCCATTTCACTTTGGAAAAGAGCTCTAGGACATGGATTCCTCCTTGGGGAGGCATAAGTAAGCAGAGTTCTTCCTTCTTAATTTTTTTTTTCTTTTGCACAAAACTGAGGTTTTGTTAATTAAAAAACCCCTCCCGTGCTGTCAAGTACTAGGTTAATAACTCAAGAATTTTCTTTTAAATTGATGAAATTGGCTTTAGCTGTGTAACCTCTATTAATATTAATGACAGCTGCGTCTAAGAAGCCTTCACAATCACACTGAAAATGTCCCACTTAAAATAGGATCCTCATTTCTTACATACTTCATTTTAGGCCAGCAGTGGTGACATCTTTCTGCAGATTTGCATTAAAAATTATCAATTCTCTTTTGTTGTGGCCATCAGTCATTTTCACTTACAATGGCCTGTTGACTCCTATCACGGCAGAAGGGTCTTTAAAATGGAATTGCATGGCAAGAAAAATTAAAACTGGCAAGAGTTTGTTCGCAGAGTAACTAATTTCATTCAGATGAGTCTGTTTAATATCCTGATTTGCAGAAACAATATCTACATATTCATAACTTATAGCAGAAAAAGAAGAGATCTTGAAATAAAATATGAATAGGCGTGAAGACTGAAGCTTAATCCGTATAAGACTGAAATACTCTGCATTGGAAAAACTGATTATTTAGATGGAGTTTTCATCTGGTTTGGCATGAGGTTCTATCATTCTGAACCCATGAGTGATGGATGCATACTAGGAAGTACTTGGTGCTGTACACAGAAGTACAGCTGCCATTGTTGACCTGACAGTGGTTCATCATATAAAATGGTTCATCATCTGTGACCTTATCTAAAGAAAGATGACCTACCATCCTTGAGGATTGCACTGATTATATACAAGCTAAATTATTTTAATGTGATCTATGCAGGGTTGCTGCAATGCAGCTGTTGAATACAGTTTACAATACAATACCTATGCAAATATAAAATGGAATCAGTGAATTATATGACAACTTGAACATCTGGGGAACTATGTTCTCCAGTTAAGGATATGAAGCCTCATGTTTCTCATTCCTGTACAAAAGAATAAGTAAAAAAATTCCCCCTTGTCTGGAAGATGTTTGCTGACCATATTAACCATATTTCAAGGATTTGCAAGAATGATTTTAATGCAAAATGTGCAAATTGCACAAAACTGCAATAGCTGTTACATGGTTTTAAAAATTAGACACATTAGATGGGTAGCTTGCATGTTTCTGATCAATGAGCCAGGCCTTCTCAGTTTCCTATGTGCTTTGTTTCACAAAAGGAAAAGATACTAGTTTTATGAAGAGGCATTTTGTGGAAATTGAGTGACCTCAGTGAAAATAGTGCTCCTTGTCTTGTTCTTGCAGTGGATGAAAAAAAAAATCTTATGGGGGGGGGTTCACAGATTTCTCAACAGGCTGCCTTGGCATACCTAGATACCCTTTCTCATTGTGAATCAGTGATTTTGCAAGAATTCTTCACACCAGTTGTGCAGATTGCAATATAACAATTCAATGCCAATTACATGGACTGCTTATTTTCTTTAGGGCATAATTTAAAGGCCTGCTTTGGTTCTTTCAAAGGCCATTTCCGCATGAGGTGAGGGAATCGCTCCGTGCCGGTACTTATGGGATCTTTCTGGGCACGGACCAACACAGACTGTCCCTTAAGCCCTTTCACAGGGCTCCTTATCTCGTCCAGGGTGAATCGGAGCAGTGTGAGGTCTTAGATCCACACTGCTCCGGCTTCCAAAATGGCTGCTTCCAGTTGTTTGTGGGTCCTGACCAAACGTGAAGCTCACCACACCTAAAGCCCGCCCTCCGCAGATCACAGGCTTTCATTGGTGCGAGCCTGCGAATCTGCACAAGGGAGCAGGTACGCAATGGTGCGCTCTGAAAAATTAAAGAATGGTTTTCTACCGTTCTTTAAAAAGTGTGCCGGAGGACCAGCTGGGGGCGTTTCGGAGAGGACTGAGGTGCAGATCTGAGGTAAGTAGTCCGGTCCTAGTCCGCTCCAAGGTGCAGACGACCTCCATGAGAGGACGCACTGCACCATTTTAATTCCCTCGTGCAGAAACAGCCAATGTCTTAATTGTTTCTAAACAGGCTGCTTACACAGGAATGAGCCAACTTGTATACTGAGATAAGGCCCTGCCTATGAAATCAAGAGTAAAAGCTGAGAAGACTGATAGAGACCAGTGGTGGCTGCACATCTTCAGAATGCTCTCTCCATGGAAATACATATGACTTTTACAAAAACTGTGAAGACTTTTTAAAAATTCTGATCTGCATTTGGTAAATGTGCTGTGACTGTAAATTTATAGTTTCTGCTGGTTTTTATTGGATGATTTTAATTTAACATATTGTAACTTTTGTGTTTTATGTGTTTTAAAATTCATTGTAAAATGTCTTGTAAGGGCAGTGTACTCTGAAAGTCAAGATAAAAGTATTCCGTAAAAACGCTTTTTTTAAAAAAAGAAAAAACCCAAATACATCAATTTTACTTAGAATAAAGGATATGGTGATGTGAATATGCTGAAGATATGTGACCATAAAATTGGACATCAACCAGGTAAATGCAGGATCATTTAAGTCTCTTTTTTGTTTTGTTTTGTGGGTGACTAAAGTGTGTGTTGAAGTCTCTCCCACTCAGTTCTGTGTTACTTAAAAAGCTGGATTTTATCTGGCATTTGGAATGTGGGTGCAATCTGATAAAAAATATAATTAAAAGGCACGAGGTGACTTTGCACGATGTGAAGTGTTCTCAATAATTAACAGACGAAGGAAATATGGACAGAAGGCATAATGGCAGGAAAGTTTGGAAAATTTCAGTACTCAGTACTCAGTTCAGCTCACAAACTTCCTACCCTGAAGGAACCATGCCCACAAATATTTGCTTGATTTTTTTTTTAAAAAAGCCCTTCCATACTTGCTTCAGGAGCTCATAATGTTTTAAAAGATTTTTTTGGCTGTGGTAGTAATCAGTAACTGACTTCTGCTAAGTGGTAAATACATAACACAGGGATGGAAAGAATATTTGAAAATATTTGAAACATGAAAAAAACATGCTTTTTGGGTGCTCAGAAACTGACAAGAAGAATCTTGAACTGATTAGAATCTTTGCAGTTTGGGGTTTATTCTCTGCAAAATTCACAGAGGGTTGTTTTGTGCAAAAATCAGCATTTTCTCCACAGGAAACAGCCTTTTCTGGATTTCATTCAGAAATATAAAAAGATGCTTAACGTTTTAAACCTCTTCAACCTATAAAATTACTTAATATGTTTTTAATCTGTTTAAAATATGTTATTATTGTTTTAAATTGTTTTAAGGCGGCTTCAGTTCATTGTACAGTGCACAAGAACCCATGCTATTGGGCAGAATATAAGTATTTTTTATAAATAAATAAAAATAATGTCCTAGACAGGGTGAGGAAGCTGTCTGAAGTGGTGCTTAAAAGGCAGCAAATTTATAGTTGTTTGATATATTATTATTGTGCTTTTACTGGTAAGAAGAGGTAAGGTATTAAGGCATTTTCTGCCTTATGTGTCAACATAACTTGGCTGCCTGAAATAACTTGGCTCAGTCCTTTGCAGCTTGACGGGGTAGATGGAATTTTCTGATCTGCTCTAGGGCAGCAAAATGCTTTGGAACAGCCCTGATATTCTGCACTTCTGGCCAATCAGCAGCCATTTTAGTGTATTTGTGTCATGCTTGCTAGTTTATGCCATCTGCTGCTAATTGCTTGGCTTAGGGCCTTTGCTCTTAGCTTCTTTGTGGTGGCCACTTATTCTACTCTGCAACATTTCACAGATGAAAACTGGGACACGTGTACCTAAGCAACATCAGTGTGCGGCCAGGATGGCAAAAGTTATTAAAGAGGAAGAGCAGTCTGCTTTCACCTGAGCCTACTGAGTAGGGCAAGATTATCTCCTTCCTTTCCTCTCCCCCACCCCGACCCTGCTCTCTTAACTGAGTGCAGACTACTTTTGCACTTTAAACTCAATTTGCAGCAACAGAAGTATGCTGAGGACAAAAGGGCGAAAGTGGATAGAGAAGAGAGAAACTGGGACTTTATAAAAGCAGTTGAAAGGATGGGATAACAAAGGGTTTATCAGGAATATCTCTTCCAAATTGGGACGATTGGGGACGTGATGGTTGTTACTGCTTTCAGGACATACTCACAGGGCCAGTTTATGGAGGGACCTAACCAGGACTCTTGGTTCTCTCTGCTCACTGGCCTGAATTGAGATTAGGGCTTATTACTGAGGATGGCAAGATGCAACCTTCGTAAACATGTCCTTTAAAAGACCCATAGAAACCTAAAATATGACAAAATAGCCATAGGACTGGCAGCGTTATGGGTCGTATAGAGACAATGTTGACCTCCTGTAGTTCTTCAGGTTTGGGGGGAGCATATGGTTTAACAATAGGATGTACAGCCCTTCAGGGGTTGCAGCTGCTGTTGCTGCTGGATTGAAATATTTCAGCATCAATTTTATATGCAGTGATAGCAGGGTAAACATGGAACTATGGAGGGCTGTGAAAATAGGGAAGTGTGTGCAGCCCAGGAGTGTAGCTATGGGGCAGGAAATGAGGGCACTGCTTCCCCTAGAGAAGAATTCTGTCCACACAAATGAAATTTTCCTTCAGTCCCTCAAATGAACCATTTTCAAACTCTCACTCCTAGAACTCTTATATTTGACGTTTTTACATTCTCTTGGTTACTTTGCTTGCTCCTTTTCTTTGTATGGCTGCACCATGCTCTTAAATGCTTAACTGAAATTTCAAATTACTGCAATGGTGGAAATTTGGGGAGTGAAATAAATTAATTTTGTGGGCAAAATTCTTATTTTGAGAACAATTCCTTTATTTCCCACCCATAGATATGTCCTTGGTGCAGACACCCTGTTCCCCACCCTCATATAGTCCATAAGTTTCTGTTTTCTTGGTGCCAAATTTGAGCTCATTTGAAAAAGGATTTAGATGAAATAAACAAATAACTTTCTTAAGTATATGTTAGATTTTAATGATGTAAAAAATGTAAACAGTGATGAAATGAGGAAATGACTATATTGTATCCTGTTTTAATAAAAAAGAAAAAAAGAAAAAAAAGAAAAAGGATTTATTTCTGTTCAAGTATAGTCTGGATATTATGCCAACAAGGTCACAGAATAAGAGCAGATGGAGAGATTTGGGCGGAAGCATGAAAACATTTGCAGTATTCAAATTACATTACTTTTGTTTTTCAGTCCATTTAATGTACTGGCCACCACTGGGTCTGGCATAACGAATCACACTGTAGAGTGCATAGTAGGCTGGAGAGTAATCAGCATACTGAAAAAGTTCACTTTTTAATGATTCTTTTTATGGTTATTGTATTAGTTTGCTTTGGCCTTTTTATCCTGGTTAATTTTTTCCTCCTTGGTTTAGAAGGGATGCATTGCTCATTCCATTTTAAGAGATTCTCTCCATTATTTATGGCAAAGGCACCTGGAGATAGGATATGTACATTTAAAATATTTATTATAGTCAAACTGCATACATTAAAAAAAAAACAAGGCTTTTATGCACTGATGTGGAAATATGCATACATATGCCCAAGATACACTATATATCATGTTCTGTGTGAGTGTTCAAGTGTGTGGGCAGTTCATTAAGAATTCAGGAAAAAAGACACCAATAACAGCTTTTTAAAAATGCTATAAATTTTCAGTAAACGCATAGGCACCAACTTATGTTTCTGTATTTTTATAAGAAAGTCCAAGCATATCTGCATTTTGTATTTACTTGAATTTAAAGTACTGCATCTCATTATATCACTGTTTATCTAAATAAGAATATCAGTTAAATTTGTGGAAACAGTAAGAAGTATCCAACCAACATATTTTATGAAAAAGCATAAATTGATGAAATGTTAGGGCAGCATTCCTATAGTTTTTGCAAGGTTTCTTAGGAACCACAGGAATTTTTGGATTGTCCCTCCTGTTTATGAACGCTTCAGTAGGCAGTGAGACAGGTCCAGCTTTGCGAGGAGGAAATTTTGCAATTCCCTCAAATTTGTATGGAATATTCTGTGGTCCTTGAGTCCTGATGTTTAATTTCTGAAAGAGAAAAACTGGGGATCCTGGCTAGCAAATTCAGGGAGCTGCAATCCCCCTCCTGCAAAGTTATTTTTTCAAGCTGTGCTCCAGTGTTAGATGTGATGTACACAGGGTCCCTCTCATTGCAATCAGTGGAAGGGAAATCATAAAGGTAAAGCAGGAGAAAGAGCCAGTACGAATTAGTAGTTTGAATGTTGGACTAGGACTTTGGAAGACCAAGGTTCTACTCTCTGCTTGGCTATGGAAACTCACTGGATGATCTCGGGAAAGTCACACTCTTTCAGCTTCAAAGGAAGGCAATGACAATCCCTCTCTGAACAAATCTTGCCGAGTGAACCCCATGACCTTAGGGTCTCCATAAGTCAGAAATGACTTGAAAGGATACAGCAACAATAACAAGAGGAAGAATCTTCAAATAGTATGGGTGGGAAAGAAGGGAGAAAGGCAGATCCTTTTTCTTTTTCCCTTCTGCTTTTGTGAGCGTATAGAAGAGGCTTACAGACAAGGAAAGGTTGTTTTGTTTTGTTTCAGCCTTTGGATCTTCTGTTCCCACCACTCCCTGTGGAATTCCTCTGCGTAATTCTTTTGTTTCTGCTTCAGTCCTGCCTCTATAAATATCTGCTGCAACCTTTGTTGTCCTCAACAACTTTAAGATAGTTGCTGGGCTCTTGGTTGCCACAAGAAAGAAAGGGAAGTGGTAAATCCAATAAATAAATAAATAAAAGACGAAAGGAAGTTCCAAGACTCTATAAGCTCCTTTCAGCACTTTATGAAGAGCCAGCAGAGCACTTGCAAAAGTCCATCCCTTTTTTGATGCCTTATTGGGATGCTTCAGCATTCCTAATTGGTACATATATAAACAAATACTCCAGTTAATTTTGGACAATAATGTCCAAAATCTCCCAGCCAGCGTGGTCACTGTTTGTAGGAAGGTCACTAGGAACTGTAATGGAAAAAAAGCAACTGTCTTATTTTGTATGCTGCAGTGGGAGAAAAAAAATGATCTAAGTTCTTGATGTATCTGTTAAGCATACAGAAAAGGATATTATAAACCATGACCAATTCAACTTGCCAGATTAATTTATTAACATCACCACCCCCAAAATAAGACAGCTTTAATTCTAGCAACAGAAATAATTTACCTCTGATTCATGGATTTCTAACAAACTACCTAATCATCTGCCACAAGAAGTATCTTGTGGTTAATAACAAGCCAACTATTTCTATTGTAAGACTGTAATTTGTGTTCTGAGGGATACAGAAAAAGAAGTCTCAATATAACTTCCACATTAGTCTGCTGCTAGCTGAGTTTATGAAGGGAATCCATGGAGTGTTATTCATATATCACTTTTTATTACATGGGGATTATAATATAATAGAAGAAGATGAAGGAATGCAGTACAATCTGTACCGTAGCTCTCATTTTTCCAAATTTAAAAAGCAATCCAAGAGAACCTTAATCATGATTGAAGAAAATTAATATCATAGCACAAAAAGCTTTTGAGAATTACTGGTTAATTTTTGCACAGTACATTATGAGTATGCATGGTTCTCCCACACACCAGATTTGAAGTTTGATTAGCTTTCAGGAACAGCCAGCTATTTGAAACTACACCAGGAGAGATATATAGGCCTCCCATGTAGTGGTACCGTAGTACATTTTGAAGTGCAGGCCCCTGGAGCAATGCTTTTGTGATGCTAACTGGTTTTAATTATTCATTTAAAACAAAGGCATCCCATGCTTCGTATTACACTTGGAAGGGTTTGCAACAATATATTGTTTCCCCATTTTTCCTTCTCAGCTACTATGAAGAATTCACCTAAGCTTAGAGGGGAAAGAGGAAGCCAGAAAGGAGAAATGATGTCAGAGAACTGACATCACAGCCCTGCTAAACAAAAAGTCCCAGCATTTCAGCTCTGCAAGCCATGACTCCATCATACCATGGGTCCCATATCTAGTCGTGGTTATGTGTTGTGATGTAAGAGATGAAATGGTTAAATGAAGTTATTTGGCATTCCTATAGCTACATAAATGTAGGTGGTAAGGATGGAATATGGTTTTACTTATTTAGTGCACAATTCTGTAAATGTCAACTCAGAAAGAAGTATAATTTATTTCTATGACCCATTGTGTATAAGATTCCAATCCTATTTTAGACCATTTTAGGATTAAAGCTAGGTATGATTTTTATGTCTCACAGAGGACAAGAACTGAGCAATATTCCAAACAGAAGACAAAGCAGAAGAGGTCAGATATGGAGAATGTCATAATTAATATGCATATAAAGAGTATGCTAAATGAATATGCAAAATATACCACTCCATTTAAATTAAGCTAGTGTATATACAAATTTGAAGGCAATGATCTTGTGCATAAACAAGCCTGTCTTCTGATGTGCTTCAGCATGCTTTCCTAGATATGACCATTCTCTGAACCAAGAAAGAAAGATTTTAGAGGTACAGATAAAGTGAGGGAACAAATTAACTACTTAGTGACTGGAAGTCCACTGTTTCCTACTATCTATTACTATAGATTATATTCTTGTAATTATCTTGGGCAAGTTGTTAGCCTTACGTCCTATACTGGCTTTTATATGGCCCATGGTGAGAGATTGATGTCAGGACTTCTGTTGTCTATAGATTTCTGCAAGAGGTAGTGTTTATTAGCTTTAATATGGTAACACAGTCATAAATTTATATAGGTGCACCTACCAGATGAGAACCAAAAATAGGCAGGCAGGCAGGCAGGCAGGCAGGCAGGCAGGCAGGCAGATAGATAGATAGATAGATAGATAGATAGATAGATAGATAGATAGATAGACAGACAGACAGACAGACAGACAGACAGATAGACCAAAACTGATGTGTGTGTTTTTGTGTTTTGCATGGATCTTACTAAAAGCAAACAAGAAGATTATTTCAAGCATCCAGGATGTTCCTGGACAAGGAACAGGTTGAACTCCCTGGATCTACCTCTTGCCAACAGATTCCAGCAATACTCTAATAATCCTCCTAACCAAATTCTTCCTGTCCCCCTTCTTCTCCCTTTTCTCTACTGAGGAACAGACCAGCATCTCTTTCATTGCTGATTATGGCAAGTGCCAATTCCAACAGCCACAAACAACCTGACATTCACACTTTTTTTTTTTTTTGAAAACAACAAATGAATTGCTTAGTAACTACAAACCCACTGTTTCCCACTTCCCACCACTTTGGACTGTATCTTCACAAGCTTTGCTTTTCCTCTAAGCACAACAGATGCACACTGCAGGTGTGTCTCAAATAGTCTTCCCACTCTCCAGTATCTGGAATACCCTGGCACTAAGTATCTGTACCAACCATCCTGCATGTGCACTATCATAGTTATCACATTATTTATCTGAACTCTTGGAGTGAACTACTAGATCTGTAATTATATAAAAACTTGATATAACATACTTGATATAACATGAGTAGATAGGTATAGAATTGCACTGTAAATCTGCTTGGAAATGAATATGTCAACCTGACATATATATTTAATCTATATTATATTTTACCAAATGTCATCATCCATAATTCCTTGATTACAAAACAGACATAAAAACAAAACATGAAATATAAAAAGGCCATAAAACCAAATTCCAAAAATAGAATATACTATTGCATCTAGAATAAAATAAGGCATAATGCAGTTTAACACAAAGGGAAACCCAGATCAATCTTTTCATTGAAACAAACTGATTGCTCTGAGAATAAGTTCACTAGCTTTATCCTGAAGTGACTTCCTAATTGGAAATGGGAACATATAGTTAGATAATTCAGCATACAGTTCACGTTACAGTAAGAATGCACATAGGTCTTCTAGTTTTGTCATATTACAAAAACAGACCCTTGCACTTCTTGGAGATTAATATAGTGCATTTGTTTAATTAAACTGTCTGTCTTCAGTAACGAGACTGGGTACCCTTTTGCTGAACATTCTTTGCAATAATAGCAAACCTGTTGACTTGTCTGCAGTATACGTGAAAAAGGTCTCAGGATTGTAGTTGACAACAAACTGAACATGTGTTAGTAGTGCAAAAAAAGTAACAAAGAGTCTCATGTAGTTTAAGGCTGCATTAATAAACCCAGTTTCCAAGTCATAGGAAGTAATAATTCCACTAAGTGCCCACTAATCAGATCTCATCTGCAGTATTGTGCAGTTCTGGATACAGTACTTAAGAAGGACATAGATAAATTGAAACAGGTTCAGAGGAAGATGTTGAAGACTGTTGGGGACACTGAAAACAAGTCCTATGAGGACAGATTGAAATAACTGAATGCGTTTAACCTAGAGAAGAGGAACTTGATAGGAGGAAGCCATGTTATTGCTTTTCAGCTATCAGTAGGGTAGTCAGGACTTGTTATCTGCTACTTGAGAGGGCAAGACTACATATAACAAGCAATAGCAATAGCATGTGTATTTCTATACCGCTTATCAGCTAAGTGCTCTCTAAGCATTTTTCAATGTATTAGCTAATTGTCCCCAACAAGCTGGGTACTCATTTTACCAATCTGTGGAAGGATGGAAGGCTGAGTCAACCCGGAGCCCGGCCGGATTGAACTCACAACCTTGTGGCTGCAGTACTGGCATTTAACCACTGTGCCACCAGGGCTCATATAACAAGCTAAAGTTAGTGGCTGGATTTAGTTTGGACAGTAGAAGAAACTTCTTGATGGTAGGAGCAGTTCAACAATGGAATCAATAACTTAAGTGGTATGGAGACAGTGTGGGGTAGTCCTCTGAGTGCTGGAATAGTTCTCTGAGAGACCAGGGTCTGAATTGCTGCTTAGTCATAAAAACATACTGGGTGGTGTTGGGGAAGTCATACTCTCTCATCTGATGGGGAAGGCAATGACAAACCTCTTCTGAACTAGTCATGTCAGGAAAATGCTATGATAAGAGTAATCAAAAATTAGAGTTCAATTAATATGGTGTAGTTGAAACTATTAATTGGATCTGAGCAAAGTATGGAGCATGGGAAAGTTACTTTTTGGACTACATATTCCATAATTCTCAGATAACATTGCGCATGCCAGCTGGAAGATTGTGAAGGTTGTAATCTCTCAAAGCACTTTTTCCATGCAACAGCTAAGTCCAGGACTGAGAATGTTTGGTTGATTTCCAGATTGACTGAACACTTTCTGATCATTATTTTTACCTCTAGAAGTTTTATTTGAGGGTCACATCTGACATATAAAAGAAATCAATTTTCTACTTCCCTTAGTAGGAACATGATTCCTCCCTGCTACTTTAAAATATTGAAGACATTTATTTCACTACAGAAAATTTACTGATTTCATTATTTTAGCATAGGCTGCTGATTGCTTCTGAGTTTCTCTAACTTAAAACATGTTGAGTCAGATTTACTTTAAAGACCTTTAGCCTCTGCAGGGATTTAACCTGAAGAAAAAGGTAAGTCAATATCTCAGGAAGTTCTCAAAGCATTTTCCAGTTCAGTGAATGGGAGGAGAGAAGGCCTAGTTATTATCAGGGGTACAAAACAAAAGCATAAGCTCACACACTAATGATGGATGAAAAGTAGACATAGGGCTCAACCTTTCTGAACTTTTAGCTTTTAAGATTTTAGCTTATTCTAACACTTTAAAAACCTTAAAAGGATGTCTGATTGGAATACTTGAAAAATCAGATTCATTTTGTAGCTTGCAAATCTTGGGACTTGTAGCAGGTGTACAGAAAGGGTCAAATGTGAGTTCAGGGATCCAACAGTCAGCTTTTGCCTTGCATCAGCCAAACAGCAAAAAGGGACAATTGCCTCAAACCAGTTCCAAGTCAAGACATTGCCCAGGGCACTTCCATGCAGTTTGAAAGGGTGAAGTTCTATAGTTCCCTGGAAGCAGACCTTCCTTGCATTAAAACTAAATACTAAATTAATACTAAATGCTAAATAATAATAATAATAATTAAAAAAAATAAACAACTTACTTTGAAGAAGAAGGATCCAAAAAGGAAGTTACTATTCTTTAGTCCTGTTAGTGTGCTCTCTCAATCTCTCTCTCTCTATCTCTTTCTCTGTCTCCATGTTTAGTTAATCAATTAATTGACCAATTCTCTAAAATCTCCAAGAAATGTTTAGTTTATTCAACAAATGAGAAGTCCAGCCACAGGCAAGAGTCAAAGCTGGGATGATGGGACTACAAAGGCAAAAGGACATGTGCTAAAATCATTTTGCAAGTAATTTCACTAAGCAACTGTGACATGTGTGGCCAAGCAACATCACAGCATGGTCAAGATGCTAAAAGTTATTAATGAGGAAGACTACGTGAGCTAGGAGAGGTTGCAGCAGTTTACTTTTGCCTGAGCTTTCTGGGAAGGGCAACTTCTAACTTTTGCACTTTAAATGGAGTTTTCAGAAATGGAAATAAGCTGGAGAGAAGGGGGAGAATAGGAAGAGGAGATAGAAACTGGGGCATTTTAAGGTAGCTGAAGAAGTGGAATGACAGAAGATTAATCAGAACTGTCCCTATCAAATCAGGATGGTTGGAGGATATAGTAGAACAAATAATTCTGATCTGATTCTGATCCCAGAAATGCTGCCCCTCCAGTGTTCATCAAACTCAGAAGTAGCAGTCCTTTGTGACTAGGACCATTTCCACCTGACACTGTTATACTGCTATTATTCCATTTTCTATATCCTGTGGAATTCTGGGGTTTGTAGTTTAGGGAGGGGCATTTATAATTCTCAGCCAAAGAGCTCTTTGGTCTCATTAAACTACAAACCCCAGAATTCCACAGGATGTTGAAAGTGGAATAGTAACACTATAACAGTGCAGGGGAAAACGCTGTAAGACATTGGGGCAGAATACTGTCCTTACATTCTTTCTATAACTGATGAACTCCAGAGCTTGGAAAAAATATATTTTTTTTAGACTACAACTTACAGCATGGCCAGGTTAGTTGGGTAATTCTGGGATTTGTAGTCCAAAAAGTAATTGTCCTAAGCCAGTGGTTCTCAACCTGTGGGTCCCCAGATGTTTGTAGACTTCAGCTCCCAGAAGCCCAGAGCATTGACCATAGCGGCTGAGGCCTCTGGGAGCTGAAGTCCACAAACATCTGGGGACCCACAGGTTGAGAACCACTGTCGTAAGCTCTCATAAAATCTGGATGGTAAATCAGCACTAGTGTCCTTCCCTACATTGTGGGGAAATCAGCTCTGGAAAAAGAACAGTGGTCTAAATGCACCTTTTTGTGGCAGAGACAAGATTTGTAGCTTTGTCTCTTAGCCACTATGCTGCTACAACAGCTCTCAATAAGAGGCTCGAACATACATTATTCAATAATCCTGATTGTTCAAGGCATATTTTTTCTCCCAAATAAATCTGACCAGAATACCAAATCACTGACATATTAGAAAGGCAACATATGTTGTGGGAGGTAATTTACATCATGTCTCAGGCATCCCGTAGAAATGACAGAGCTTTCTCATATTATAAACAGCATTCTGCCCATATGTCTGTGTCAATTTTGCACACCAGGACCTTTCTTTAGTTTCATCATGCTTTCTCCAGGGAACAAAAAGTGGAAATGTTTTACATTTCATGAAATATTTACCAGAAAGTAAAACAGATTCCTCCCCGCCTTCATCCCCCCTAAAAAAAAACTTTAGGGAGAAATGTGTTGACAGTTCTGTGTATTTCCTACTTGAATCATGGTTTAGTATGATACCTTGTTTGCCATATAAAACCCTGTCTCTGTCATGATGATCAAGTGATAGAGAAGAGGTCCCCCCCGAAAAAAATCTGAACCAGATTTCTCAATGTGTTTCTCACACATCAGCCTCACTAACCAGTGATTAACTGCTCACCAGCAGAGCCTCATTTCATTCAACAAGTTGCTAATGCACAGAGCAATCCTAATACTATTTATGCACACACAAAATGTCCACTTGGGTTTCTAGGGATTTTCTTCTTAGTCAGGATTGCAGCTTGAAAATGTTCATTAGTCTTATTCCTTGCTTGTTGTAGCCTCTCCTTACTGTCAGAGACCAGCTCAGAAATAGAGTATCTCCAGTCCTTGAGCAACTTGTAGATGGTATCTTATGTGGGAGCAGATGGATAGGCTTCTTTATGTGGGGAAATTATTCATGTATTTTAATTAGTTACATGTATCCTCTCTTTTTTCCAATAAGTCCAGCATATATTGGCTGTTCTTCTCCCTATATCATAACTACACCCCTATGAAATAATTTAGGCTGAGGAACAGAATGAGAGAGAGAAAGTGAAAGAATGGCTCTAGGTCACCCACCAGATTTCATGGCTCAGTGAGGATTTGAACCTGGATTGTCCAAATCCAAGTTCAGTATACTAACCCATTTGGCTACACTACTGTTCTAGTACCTTTGCCTGTCACGCTCTCTCTCACACACATACACAGCACAGGGTCTTCTCTTTGTCTCTGCCACTCTAGGACTACCAGGTTACTCTGTCTTCTTGTCCCTCAGAAGCAGCATAGGTTTTGCTTTTACAAATTCTGAAGATGTATTTGTATTGCTCTTTCATCTAGTTTTAATTATTATTGTTTCTTACTTTGAATTAAATGTGTAATTTTATTGATATATACTGGTATTTATATATAGATATAGATGATATAGATATAGATAATTAAACATTTACACAATACAGTGGATTCTGGGTTGACAACTCAGAAAAAAAGGGATGGAGCCAGACTGACCTTGTTTTGGAGGGAATTCCAAAACAGTGAAAGTTCTGTCTTATGTATGTACAACCTGGTCTCCTTAAATGGTGGGACACACAAAAGCATGTCAAATTATAAACTGGCTCATAATGGGAGAAGGTGGTCTTTTGGACATTTGGGATCCAGCTTTTGTATGTCAGGACTCTGTATGTCAAAACCTCTACCCTGAACTTTGCTCAGAAAGAAACTAGAAACCAGTACAATTGGTACAAATCTGGTTATATATGGTTTCTAAGGTGTACATCAAATAACACCAGAACACACTGCATTTTGCAGTAATTGCAGCTTCTGAAAACATTTGAAGGGCAGTACCATGGAGAGTTCATTACAGTAGTCCAAAGATGAACTGTATCAAAATCTGCCTTCCCTAGGAAAGAGACAGTGCTGACACACCAGCAAAGCAGCCAAAGGTATTTCTGACCACAGCAGCCACCTGACTTTTAGGAACAACACAGGATCTCAGAGCATTGTGATTCTGCAAACCAGTTCTTTCAGACGTCATCCGGAACAGCTGGAATTTTAACCCAGGCTGGCTTTCTTGATGATCAACAGAATTTCTGTCCTTTCTGGACTGAAACTCAGTTTATTCACCCACATCCAGTTCTCCACTGCATCTAGACAATAAGTCATGAATGTACAGCATCCTTGCAAAAGGGTAACAGAGCTGTGTACCATCAGCATAGTGATGACCCCAATTCACAAATTCTAGATCACCTTCTACAGCAGCTTTATGTAGTTTGCATTTGTCATGTGAAATTTTTTTCAAAAAATTAAAAAGCCCTCATCCCTTAGAGATGGACAAATCACCTCCTTTCTGTTCCATATTAGATAAGTATTTAATCATACATCCACAGAACCTGCCCTGCCATGAGGATGGTTGGGGCAGTTGACTCAGGTAGCAGATGACAGGGGGCTAGAAGATTTGCTATTTGCTATCCTTTGGTGTTCTGTGTGACTGCTGCTGCAACACCCACACAACTGAGTGATTGTGGATCTCTTGCTTAGACTTCAATAGGATAAAGGAAAATATGTTCATGGATGTCTTTTTCTACCAGAGGGATAAGTCCAAGAGTGACTCTCTTTGGCAGTTGGGGCCACAGGTACATCAGCTATCCCTTCTTGCCTATTGGAAAGGTTGGCTGGTAGACTGGCTCTTTTCTTCCCTCCCCTACACACAGCACCTCCTCATCCATCCACCCATATGACATATTCCCCAGAGTTGGTAGATTGTTGAGTTGGCAAGGCTCCCTTGCTTAACACTGTGTCAGTCCATGGTGACTGCCTGAGCAGAAGAATAGAGCATGTAGCAGGAAGTTTCTGAGGCACTGGAGGAGGAGGAAAAAACCCCAAACAATCTGGCATATGAAGCATTTGCAACTGGGTCTCTGATTATTACTAAGGCAAAGGGTGGGAGTGCTGTCATCAACATCTGCTTCTTATTTTCTGCCTTATGTATCTGCCTATGGTCAGTGTTGAGTGTGTGTACAGAGATCAGAGGGATGCTGTCGACAACTCTTCCTTTTGTGCAGAGAAAAAATGCTGCCTGCACATGATGTGCCCATTCTGGGGAAAGACAACACTTCCTCTTCTGGCTCAGAGGGCATCCCAGCTTGAGCTGTCCCTGAAAATTCATACCAGACTTGCATATCATTCTTTAGATTTTTTTAAAAAAGCTCAAAAATTTACATTTCTCATATACAGTTTCTTTTTAACAGAATTTCAAATGTTCTTATGTGATTTTTTAATCACTAATGTACTAATTTTTACACAGATTTCCCTAATATTCATGTTTCTGAGTCAAGAACTGCAAGACAATCCTGGGAGAACTGCATGCTCCAAAGGATACTCATGTTTGGTCTATTAATCTGAGATGTGCAAATTACTTTAAAGTTTGCTTTAAAAGATGGAGCAAACAAATTACTCTTCCATCATTAGTAGTTGTGATAATTTAAGCAAATGACTTGCTGGTTAGGAGAAGATACCACCTTTTATTAATCCAAGTCTTCCCATCCTTATCTGTATGCCTTGTTAGAGGAGAAGGAAATGCAATCAATAAATGTTGACTAGCTCAGAAATACTCAACTTCGAAGTCAACTTAGTACAACGTATTTACTTGGAAATAGTCTAGCAGGTCAGAAGCTTGTAAAGTAAAACCAGAGACAGTCTTGTCTATATAGGACATTCAGCAAAACTATTTCACTAAAATGCCAGGGCTATGCAATATAAACAGTATATTGAAAATGATGTACATGCCAATAGAAATATATTTATAACATGCAATTCATCTAAATGAATGTAACTCAGCAATTTTAAGAGCCAAGTAAGAGAAATCATGATGACCTTTTCAAGTATTACTGTTTCTAGACTCACCCTTTACCATATTTATTGCTTTAGTCTAGCTGAGAAAAGCCAAGTGAATACCTGTAAACTACCAAAATGTCAACTGAAATATCATCATTAACTTTAATATGTTGCTCAGTGCTAGATATTGATGTCACCAGTTCATGGTCTGGGTGAGTGCATCCTCACTCATAGTGAACCTAAATTCTTTTAGAGGTAAAAAATTAAATTGGCCTTTATGTCACCAAAAAGAACAAAAGTTGCCTTTCTGATCTTCTTGTAAAGCAGCGAGGGGAAGCATTCAGATTTTAACATGATGTTGGACTACAAGTCCCAGAAACCCTACCCAGCATAGCCAATAGTGATGAGTGCTGGGAACGGTAATCCAACAACACCATGAAAAGCCATAAATTTCCCAGTAATTATGCAAAGAAAAATTTGACTTTACTGCTGGCAGTTCATATTTCACTTCTTCTTCTTTTTAAATGATTTCCCCAATGGTTTCTAAACTTCTGTTGACATGCATGAGAGCTTTATAACAGAAGGTGTTCAATCAGTTATATATATATTTTAAATGAAGTTATAAATGAAAACCTGCTCTGAATGTTTCCATTGCTTCATTCATTCCATTGCTTTTATTTTTTTTAAAAAATTACACTCAAATCCTTTATATATTCTCTCTAAAGTACTCATTCATTTCAACTAAAATAACTTTCACATCAGTAACTCCAAAACATAGCTTTAAGATTCTCTTTAATATCACGCTTTTCTCCTAAGTAATTTTAATGGCATAAACTCTTGAGGTTTTTGCACTATGCAGTGTCTTTGGGGTGCTATTTTGGAATGGGCAGTCTCATATGATCTACTTTTATGATATGCCAACTTTTAATTTTGAGGAGAGCAGGCTACATGAAAAGCCTATCTGAAAACCTTGGCAAAATGATGGGCTTCAACTGAGCTAGAAACTATTTCTGAAATCAGTTTTCACTGACAGCATTCAGCAGTCATCATCATTAAACACCTTTCTGAGACTGATTGCTCAGTATGAGCCTCACTCACCTCCCTTTTTGCTTCTACTGTCTGCTTGCCTGCTTTGTTCATCTCCTTTCCTCACTGTTCCCTGGTCACTGCTGTGCTCTGGTACAGTAGTCAAGCACCAGAAGCAACAACAGTTGCCGTTATCGGCTCATTTGTCTGCCCTTTCTCCCTGGTCAGCAATGATAACTTGGCCCAATGTCAGAGCAAAAACATATTGGCTATTGTGAAGAAGGAGTATAGAGTCTCAACTGATGATGTATTGACTGAAGATCCCCAAAACTGCAGGAGGCACAGTGTCAAAACCTCCTGCATACCTTCATGTGTACATGTTCTCTAGCTCACTCGAACAAGGCTTGAATTCTTATGTCACTAGCTTTGAAAACAAGTAATCTAACAGTCAATATTGTTGCTCTGTTAATGTACCATCTCTTATAATCTATTCTGACTTTAAAAAGAACACATAAAATAGCACAGGCGCATTTAACAATCAGGGTGGAAAAAGAAGTGACAGAGATAATAAACCTACAAATTGGTAATTTTTAAAGAATCTGTATTGGCTCCCCCCCCAATTACACAGCTTATTTTAATCAAAATTCCTGAAGTCCTTAATGCAATAGAGGAGTCTACTGACTTTAAAAAGAACACATAAAATAGCACAGCGCAATTTAACAATCAGGGTGGAAAAAGAAGTGACAGAGATAATAAACCTACAAATTGGTAATTTTTAAAAATCTGTATTGGCTCCCCCCCCCAATTACACAGCTTATTTTAATCAAGATTCCTTGAATACCTTAATGCAATAGAGAGCATAACACAATAGTTTGTAAGTAAACTTTCAAATGGTGAATACTGGCAGGTCAGTAACTGCAGAAAAATTGAAATCATGAGACGTACTAGCAACATAGCTTCTTAGGTTAGATTAGCTGAAACATACAAGAGGCTGAGATGCGATTTGTGTATTGTGTGAAGGTGTCTTAGATATAATTTATGTATTAAAGCTGCCAAGTCCTGCCTCTCAAGAGCTACACATGGACTAAAAACAATACATAAAGCTGTCTCATCCTGAAATCATGAGTCTATCTAGTTCAATTGTCTACATCCAAGGTGTCTTGAGTTTCTTCTTGAGACCTACAGGATACGCTAGAGACAGAAACTGGGGTGTTTTATATACAAATCATATACTCTGCTACTGGGCTATGCCCCTTTCCAATATTATACAAACATGCTTGTAAGTCAGGAGGGAATCTTGTTTCCAGATGTTGGACTACAACTACATCCTTCCTGACCACTCCTGATTGAGACTAATAGGAATCCAAAAACATAGGGAGGATACAGTCAAGGTGAAAGTGATCTTGAAGACTGAAATGGTAGAAAGTCAGGCTACAAATCTGTTCAATCAATAAATAATGGTTAGGAAAGTCTCCCTTAATTCAGAGCTTCAGAGTGAGAGGCCTTGTATATGTCACTGGTTTGCAAAGTCCATCAACCCTCATTGCTGGCTAGACTGATAATCAGCCCAATACTGTCAAGAGGGCATATTCTCCACTGCTGTCTTAAAGGCTAAGTTAATCCCATTGGAAGAAAATTAAACCCATGTCACCCTGAGTCAGTCTTTCCTATTTGGATTGGAATGACCATCTTATAAGGCTTCATGCAATGGCTGCAGCACTTTGGCCATTTTGAACATATTGGAAGACTACAGTAGGAGCTGAACACCTGCCAGTATATCAAATCCCTTTGCACAGTCTTATTAATTAAAAACCTGAAAACAGTTTGTTCACTACATGTTATATTTTACAGTTTTAATGTCTGAGGACAATTCCCTTCCTTTATTCACATATAAATTTATGTGTCTCTTAAAATGTACTTTATGCTGAGCATTCCATCCCTCCATAATACCTACATTCTTAAAAAAGGTTCAGAGTTTGCTAGAACTGGATCCTTTTTTATTTTAAAGCTGCCCCTTCTTATTTTTGCCTAAAAACTCTTGGGTGCTTTGCAAAATAATGTGCCAAAGTGCCAATTTTTTAGAAAGGTAACATGCATAAAATGCCTTGAATTTCAAGCACATTTACCTTAAAAGAAAAAAGTACTTTCCTCATTTATTTAAAAGTCATTCACAGCAGTTCTATTTAGAAAACACTAATAGTTTGAAAGGTCCCTATTTGAGAACTAGTTTGAATTAAAGTCAAAGCAACATCCCCTGCAGTCCTAGATTAGGGAGGCAACATTTTATCAGCTGCTTGGCAGCTTAAATTGTCAACAATCTTCTTGATATATTTATAGTCCAGGATGTCCCTCTACTCCTTTCGGAACACGTGTGCAATACAAATGAGCCTCGTTTATAAGGAGAGCTCCTTCTTTACAGTTTTAGTATTTCTATCATGGAACCCCATTAGAGAGTGATCTGGTTGGGGGATTTACATGCCAGGCATGCATCCTAATGACTGAACACCATTTTCATTCAGATTGTACTGAATGCATTCATTGTTTTAAAACAAGCGAGAACCTTCTCTGTAATGTCATAACTGTAAGCTGTCCTGGTGGCAGAATTTGTTTCAAATGCTGGGAGATTTATAGCAAAGATATATGCGTATTGTTTCTAATTAGCATTCTTTCATATTTTGGACATATCATGAGATGATGTAACTCACCGGAAAGGCAATGACGCCTGATAAAGCAGAAGGCAGTAAGAAAGAAGGAAGACTTCATTACAGATGGATTGATTCAACTAAGAAGGCCACAAGGCCTGAGTAGGAAAGCTGATGAACAGGGTTCTTGAATGTACAAGGTTGCCATATGTCAAAGAAACTTGACAGCAAACAACAACAACAACTTCTCCAATCTCTGTCTCTCTTTCACATATTCATTACCAGAGAAAGTCTTTAATCCAAAGCTCTCAATTTTATCTTTCAAATCTTTGCCTGGGCATATTGAACTCTTCATTTAACTAAGTGAGAGACTCTGTTATGTCGGTAACATTAAGTCAACTTCAATATGTCACCATCTGAACTTTTCCTTCTCTGACAACAGAGAAGTAACTATAAAGGACTCACTGCAAAGGAAGTCTAGACAGGCGGCCAGACCCATGAACATCAGAATGCTTAAACTTCTAATTTGTTGTCAGTTCCTGGCATTGACAGTTATTATTGCTAATGTGTAGTATAATTATATAAGCTATTAAGATCCTGATGAAACATGTTATCTTATGGCTTTGTCATTAAGAACTGATAGTGAGATAAACTTCCAAAAGGATGTGTTTAAATATGGCAGGGGTGGACAACTGAGGTGGACATGGGGACAATCTTCTGCCCATGTAATCTCCAGGCACTACAGAGACTGCCAAAAAGCCACCCCGCCCCCAAGAACAGAAGACTTCTGGTTTGGAACAACGTTAAGCAGTGCAGAAGCAACAACTCTGTCTCTACAACCTATGTAAGAAAAAGGTAATCCTCACTGCTGGAGGCTTCTAAAAGAGCCAATTCTACCCTCATTTGGGGGGTTATAAAAGGGTGGTCTGGGGAGTTTGGTGGACTGACAGTTGCAGAAAAAGCCAAGGGGGCTATATGAGACATTGCCTATATATAGGTCTTTTGTATTGTTACAGCTTTTTGGTTTTGTCTCCAGTAAAAGCATACTTAATTTAAAAGTGGATGGTGATTCTCAGGCATTTGGACCTGGTGAGACATAGGATATATTCATACTGATACTGGGATTTACAGACAACATTTGGTTCTATCCTGGACTAACTAAGATTTTCAAATTTTTATCCATTCCATCTGATGGGAAATCATTTGTGCCACCATTGGTCCTAGTTACTTTTACTCACAATGTGTGTGGTTGTGTCTGTGTGCATATAAGTCTGTTTGATTTTTTTTAAAAAAAAATGCACAATATATCATCACCAATGCAAGTTTGCAGGGACCAGACTTAAAGCCAACAGGGCACAGCTTGAACTATAGGTGCAGAAATGGATACTGAAACAAACATTTGAAATGCCTATCAAAGCTTGGCAATGTCTCTGTTGCCATGTTCCCTTGTCATCAGTAATGCGGGAAGAATATTCAAAAATATTCAGGAAGCAATGATCAAAAAACGTATTTCTTGAATTTCAAGAAAACCTGATGACAAGAATTGTAGCATGATGAGAATCGTTGCAGTTAAAATTTTCTGCACAAAATTCACACAATGTTTTGCATAAGAAACTACATAAAATGCTGTTTCCTGCACAGAAAATGTGGTAGATTTTTTCTGTGCAAAATTTGCACATGGCTGTTTGCTCAGAAAACAACATCTTTTGGGAATGGAGGACTCAAAGAATTTACAACAAATTAAAAAAAAATTGTAAAAAATCCACCTAATGCAAAAATTAAGATTAAACAACCAAAAAGTTAAAACCAGATTTAAAAACACATCATTAAACATGTATACACACACACCAGGACAACAATTAGCAAGATTCAGCACATTATTTTGGTGGGATGGGCCTTATATAGTCAATCATCAAATGCCCGTCAAAACAGAAAATTCTTTACTTGTTTGTGAAAAGGACGGGGTGTGTGTGTGCCAGTATAACTTCTCTGTGGAGTAACATAATGTGGCTATTCTATTTCTTGCAGAAATATTGCACAGAAAATATTGTTTTCTGACCAAAACAACTATGTGTGAATGTTGCACAGAACAACTCCCAAAATACGAATAGTCCTCAAAAAATGTGCACTTTTAAGATTTTCTCACAGTGAGAAGGAAAATTGCTAAATATTTTTTGCTTTCTTTGAGAAGAAAATTGGTGAAGAATTACAGCCCCTCTGAGTCTCTTGCACTTGCTATGAAACAAGTGCAAGTGTGAAGCTCATCTCACCACTGGGCACTCTGAGTTCAATACTGCTACCTCAGATAGCATATTTTGAGTGTCTTGGAAGGACACCAAACTGTTAATGATTGACTTTGTCATTATTGGTTGTTTTTGTTTTACTACTGCCAGAGGTGGGATGGAGAGATTGTGGGATTTTCTATGGCCATTTTGGCACTGGACTGTTATAGCGCTATTATTACACTTTCAACATCCTCTGGAATCCTGGGGTTTGCAGTTTTGGGAGGGGCCTGAGGTCCCTCCCAAAACTGCAAACCCCCGGATTCCAGAGGATGTTGAAAGTGGAATAATTGCACTGTAACAGTCCAGTGCAAAAATGGCCCAAGTCACATGTCACTCTAGCTGGCTTTAAATATTTATGTTAAGTCAGTTGGGCAGCACTATTTGATGCTACAGTTCAAGCAGCAATATATGAGGGCTAATAAAGAAAGACAGTTGGGTATGTATGACTGGCTTCTATTAGTGGCTTTGCTTTGTCCCACATGTTCTTCCAAGCCTGAGTATCTTCTTCAAGTGATACAAAACTAAGATCTTAGTGGTTAGGAATAAGCAGAGCATTTAAGGGGTATTTATAAAAAAAAGTTATTTAGCATTTGGAAAAACATGTTAGGTGCTTCAAGATGAGGCTCTTGCATTGGAATTCCCAACCAGATGAGATGCTATACCCTTTTAGGAGAAACATTTTTTTATTATTATTAAATCTTCAAGAATTAAACTTTTCGAAAATGTATGCTGCCCTGCTAAACAATTTGTTTAATTAATATTTTAGTATGATTTTGTTACATATTTTTCCCCAAATGCATTTCTGTGCATGTATTAAACATTGCACCCATTCTCAAGATCTCTTTGGTGAAAACTAAATTATCATTAATGCACACATAAACCCTCTGAAGAATAATTTGCCTTGAATCTCAAGAAACAGGCCCGATTAAAACTAAAATAAATTAATTTCAAATTGCAAAAGGTGGAATACTTGCCAAGCCAACAAATGCTGCCCAGTAATGCCACAAGATATGTAGGTTGTTACTTTTTCAGGAAGAAAAACATGAAACATCAGTTATGTTATGTACAGGAAGCTGAGCCTGCAGAATATGGTCCTTTCCATAACGTTAGATCTGTGTACTATATTTTGCATACCGCAGAGAGTTTTAAATAGGGCCTGTTTATTATAGCGACTTCTCTATAGTCTACCAAACAGTCACTAGAGAAATTCAGAAAGAACTGGAGTGGAGAGAGATAAGCGTAGTAAGCAACACCTTCCTATTACAGTATAGGGACAGGTCAAAAATTAATTACCCTAAATTAGAATCTGATGCTGTGAATGTCTCTTTCTCTGCCCTGTGACAAATTAAGGGCCCTATGCATGCGTTGCAAAAATAGCAGAAGGTTTTATCTCACACAACAAGACACTTAAGAAATGAAAAGAAAAGAAAAAACAGCTCAAGGAAGAGGAAGAAGTGAAGGCGGAAGCAGTCTCTGCAAAGCCTGAAACCATATGCCAGCAAAATGCAGCCCTCCAGATGTTGCTGGACTATAATACTCAGCATTCTCTGTTGCTATCATAGCTGCCCAGTCCTGATAGGAGTTGCAGTACAGTGGTATCCAGAGAGATATGCCACCAATGCCAAATACCAAAATAGCTCAGGACATACGAAGTCTTATACTATTGGGGTGCTTATGCTTATGCTTTTACTTGGCCAAGGACGATAAAATTTGAAAAGTTAAATTGAAAAAGGAGAAAGCATAGTTTTCATTGAGTTACCATCATAACATAAGACAGTTATATCTTCATTGTGGGGACAAAGGAAATCAATTATAAGTAGTTCAATGGCCTAAATCCAGTTGCTAGGCCCAACTACAGCAGAATCACTGAATCAATGGATTTTATTTACTATTACATTAGCTTACAATACATCTGAGCTACTTGGGATTAACAATTAGATTTGGGATCTATCCACACTATGTAATTTTAACATTTTCAGTACCACTTTATTTAAATGACTGTATGCTATGGAATCCAGGGATCTGTAGTTTTGTGAAGTAATTAGAATTCTCTGTTATAGGGAGCTCCAATTGTGTAGTTCAAGGAAATCCATAGAGAATGCTTAACATCTAACTAAACTACAAATCCCAGAATTCCATAGGAAGTAGCCATGGCAGTTAAAGTGGTGTCAAACTGTTATAATTGTACACAGTGGGTACAGCACTTTTGCATTATTTGTAATAAGTTACTGCCAAGCTTTTTAAAATAACTTTTTAAAAGTTGCTTTTAAAAATAACTTCCCAAACTCTGGGAAAGAGATATTTTCTCACTCAGAAGTAGGAATGTGCATACAGTAAATTACAGCTTTAACATATGTATCGTTCCAAGCAACAGAAACTGATTTTTTTTTTTAAATTTAACTTGAGCCTAAAATAATAGTAATAACTGCTGGGACTCTTGGAAATCTCTCATTCAGAGGGTCACCATAAGTTGAAGTTGACTTGACAGGAAATTATAACATTAGTTGCTGTTCAAAGCAGCTCCGTTGTAACTTCTGAAAAGACTCAGCGATAGGATAATTTTAATGCAGTGGGTTCACCAGGTTGTGTGTGGTAAATGTAGACTGCACCAGCTTACATCATCAAAGTGAGGTGAACCAAACCTAGTCACACAACTGGTTCCCAAAATGAAGAGCAAAAGCAAAACAAGGCTGGCTGGCTGTTGGCCCATCAGAGGTGGCTGCTCTCCTTGTCCAAGCTGAGCAAAACAAGGGCCCCAAATAAGGATGCTTCTCTGACCCCCCTCCACCTTTGAAATGCACAGAGCAATGATAAGCATCAGGTGGTGATGATGGGGCTCCAGCTTTCTCAGCTTTTGCTGCTGCTGCTGCCTTGAGGAAGCATGTGGTCACTATTAGGAGCTCCTGCCCCTGCTAGTTCCCATTGCTCCTTGCAGCATCAATCTAGCAGGGCCCCAAGCCCTGGCTAATCTTGAAACTGCCTCCTCTTTTCACACACACACTATTTCCATGGTTTTCCTGCCTCACAGCCACAAAAAGAGACTGCTTTCTTCCTATCCCACATTCTTGATGGCAATTTCCTCTCGTATATCCCCTCCTCATTACACACATCCTGAAAGCAGTTTGCTGCCTCTTGCCGTTGTTCTCTATGGCCATTTCCACATGGGGGTAAAACCCCGCGCTGTGACGACCGGACACGGAGGTCATCTACACCATGGGGTGCACTAGAGCGGTGAAAAAAGGGGAGGTTCTAGACCTCAAACCACCCTCGTGCAGGCATGCGGGTGGCACTCCGTGTTTTATAAAGACCACTTTTCAAGTGGTCTTTTTAAAACTTGTGCGTGCTACTCCGTCGCAGCGCCCCATTTAGAACTGCAGGGACATGCTAGTGCGTCCCTGCAGAGCTGCCCGGGGGTGGGCTTCCAGTTGGTGCGCTACCCCGATTTGCAGAGTGCCACCGGAAGCCGCCGGCCGCCATTTTGGGTGCCACCGGATGCCGCCGAGCACCGCTGACATTTAGAGCAGCGAATTCATGCTGCTCCCCATGGGGACAGAGGGCCCCACTACAAGGTAAGCTCCATCCCCGCGTGCTTCGCCCCATTTTCCCCCATTTCCCCGTCCCCCGTGTGGAAAGGGCCTATCTCTTCACATGCCTTCCACTCCCTCTGTCCCACTCAGATTTTCTTAACATTCCAATCCAGTTTGAAATGCTGCATCCTCCTTCTGATCAGATTTCCCTTTTGTTTTGCAAAACTGTATAGTTTTAAAATATGTGTGTACATGTGTTTGGGAGGAATAAAGGTATTGTTTCCTCATAAGAATTCTGCTCCCCAAATGAAATTTACTTTCGGTCCCCAAATGTCTTAGCATTTTAGGAACATAAAATGTCAGTTGAATATTTTGAAAAGCAGTTTAGGCATCCAAAGCAAAGAGGCAGGCAAAGTTACCATGGGAATGTTAACAAAGCAAACTTACTTTCAATGGCTTAGTCTCCAGAATGATAGAAATTGAATGCAGAATTCTTATTTGGGGGGCAATGCCCTCATTTTGATCTATCCATACACATATCCTGTAAGAGTTTTTCTGGACTGCAAGGGTTCAAATTCTGCAGAGCTTGGAAAGCTTAGGCTTTTGCAAAAGTGATCGTGCTTGTGGGAGGATTCTGGGAATTATTGTCCAACCTCTCTCACCCCCATTTCAAAGTCTGAAATCTCATCCCCCCCCTTGTGTTGGGGAATTCAGCTGACAAGGAGGTTCTTTGATTGATACATCATGGCTTGTTTCACAACAACTTCACTGTCAGAAGGGTGAGTTTTATAGCCTTGGCTCACCCTCCAAACACGAACAGTTCCTTAAATGTCCACACTGCTTTAGATTTAAAAAGGGAAGCAGAGTGATTGTTAGGTGAAAGTACTCACCGAAGGGAAAATGTGTGGTATCCACAACTTCTGTATAATGTGGATAATGTTGGTAGCAAATGCCTTGAAATTTGGATTTCCCTTCTCTCCTTGCACAGTAATTTGGGTGTTGCACAGAGAAGCTTATTGTGCCAGGTTCCCCTGAACATGCATATACACAATACCATGCTGGAGAGATGAAGGAAAAAGCATGGGAACATCTCCCCTCCAGTCTGTTATAGAAAGGTGGCTGCTTAAAACAACAAGTGGAAAGGGTGAGATAGCTGAAAATTGCATGGAACAGCTTGATAGAACAGTTGCAGTGAGACAGGCATGCCTATAACAAAAGACTAGGGGGAGACAACAGCATTCTGATGCATGGTTCTTTCATCAAAGAACATTACTGTGACCACAAAAATACTAATAAAATACCGCCTTCAGTGCAAAGATCCACTGAATGCCAGTAAGCCAATTGTATCTGATTTTTCCCGCATGGCAACACAGCTGTAGGAAACAGTAACCTACATGTGAATCGTGTGTAACAAATTACTAAACCTCTAGTCACTGTCTGAGGGATTACTTAAATATTAAATGGGAGATGCAAGGTAATGTTCTGAATTTAATATGATTATATTGAGGGCTATAGACATGAATTCAGTCCTCCCCTCCTCCATTGTGGAGGCAACGTTAAAAATACAGTGAAACATCTTAACATACTGAAAGATATACTTAATAGCAAAAGGAAATGATCTACAATGATAAGCTAGCCTTAACATTAGGAGGAAAAACACCACCACTTCATTCAACCCTTTTGCAAGGAATTTAAAGACATGATACATGATTGAGGTTTGGAAAGTGACGGTTTGGACATAATAATGTGTCACATTCAAGGTTACGATAATGCTGCCATTATGGCTGGAATCCATGGAGGTCTACAAGCTATTCTTAAGGGAAAGAACAGGAAAACTATTTTTAATGGATGTGTGGACCATTTGCTTTACTTGCACAATCAACACTCTTTTACTGAAAATGCATCATGTGTAACTTTTTTTGGAGCTTTGGAGGCAATATTTTCTTTCTTTGCTGTGTCCATCCATTGATGGGATGTGTTAATTGACCATACTGGAGTGTCAGTGAAAAGGCTATCTACAACACACTAGAGTGCTCATCCTGCTGCAATTAAGCCTATTGAAGAAATGTTTGATAAATTTTTGGTGATGATTGAAGCTCTTTGTGATCAACATGAAAATCTGAACACAAGAGGTACAGCACAAGGTCTTTTGCCTACTGTCTGTGACTTCACTTTACTGTGCTACCTGTACTTCTGGTGTGATATACTTGTTAATCTTACACAGCAGTACCTGTGCATTATGGGCTTATCTCTTAACAATGTGGTGACAAAGCTAGAGGTGCTAAAACTTTGGCCATTTCCACACCGTACTTCCTTCCATTGTCCTTCTGTTGCAATCCCAACAGTGCCTTTGCCAGGAAGGGAACACAATGCTTACATACTTGTTAGGAGGAATACTACCACCACTACCACCACTGTAATCTATAAATAACTTTCCTACATATCTACATCTTTTCAGTGTATCATATTGAACAGAACATGCTTCACTCTCCAAGCAAAGTTTCATGCTTTCTAAGAACTTTGAACAAATGAGAAGCAAGCCTCACACACACACACACACACACACACGAGAAAAAAAGGAAATTATTAGAAAAGGGAACAACCCTACCAATCCATTGATTTTTTTTAAAAAAAATACTCTTAGCAAATAAGCTACACTCTCTTGACTTACAAAAGACATTTTTTCCACACTATCATTCAGTTTGATCCAGGGGACAATTCTGCTCCCTGACATCAGTCTTCAGAATCAATTCACAAATCACAGCTGGATAAGAAACAGGAACAAACTTCATAAACAGGTCAGCCCCAGAACATATTTCTGCTAATCTCTGGGCTTCTCTAAAGAGATCAGAACATGAAAATCTGATTAAAAGTGAAAACATCTGGATACATATCCCAACCACTCCACTCCCTGTGGTCTGGTTTGTAACAGGAATACAGTTGGTTTGCAGTTTAGTTTTAAAGGACTGAATTTGAAAAGCTCTTTCAGAAATTATCAGTGTGCTATTTGCTTCTCCATAGTGGCTTCTTTTGTGACTGACAGTACCCCCAGATCTGTAATGTCTTAAAAAGAAAAAAAAATGCTGCACTATTATTTTCAAATTGCAGACATTTAATATATATTAATAGAAAAGGTTTAATAAAAGTAGCCCTGGCAATAAATAATAAGCAAATACATTTCCTTTCAGAAGTCTTATTTATTTCCCTAAAGAGTGACATTTGAATTGTAGTGGCAGGATTTATTCACACCAGTCTGCTAAAGATATTAGCACTTGTCAAATACAAATTGATTTCTGTCTCAACCGTCCACCCTCTTTAGGTCCTAATCAGGTTGTGGAACTGCATGACTCTTAAGTGATTTTTATTTATGTTAGTGATTCTACACAGCATCAACAATTGTGTTGACATACCTTTCACAACTTTATATTGGGAATTAGAACATGACTGTCTTTAAAGAAGAAAAATCTTGCTTCTAAAATGGGAAGGTATTAGCATATGGAAATGTTACCTTTTAGACTACATCTTCCAGAATTGCCCAGTCAGTATAGCCAACAACGATGCTGGCTGGGGGAATTCTGAGAGCTGCAATTCAGCAAGCAATTTTTACAAGCTCTGGTAAATACTACAGAAGTATAATTCTATATGATACAGTTGGTAGGGTGTTTCAGTAACTGGAGTGTGTACATTTACAAGCTTTTCAAAGGCTGAGGTGAAAGAAGGAGAGAAATATGATACGGTAAGATACAGAGGAGAGAGCCAGTGGGTGTAGTGGCTTGAGTGTTGGGTTTTTCTGGGCCAGATTTGTTCACAGGGGATTTGCCTTTGTCTTCCACTGAGGCTGAGAGAATGTGACTTGCCCAAGGTCACCCAGTGAGATTCCATGGCCTAGAAGAGATTTGAATCCTTATCTCCAGAGTCACAGTCCAGCACTCAAACCAGTATACTACTCTGGCTACTTTAGATTCACCTTCGGGTTGCCATAGGTTTGAAATGACATGGCACACAAGAACAAATAACAAAGCTATTGAACATATTATCTCATAGTAATGGCCCAGTCTAATAAGCAGTTGTATGAAGCCAGTAGTCTGCATACAACAATGAATCTAAGCCACTAATGTCTAAATTTATAAAGTCCAAGATAGTCCTTCTGTTTTAGCTGTTTTGCTCCCTAAGACTGAACTGTAAGAGAGTTGTCAGTCACTTAACAGCAAGCCACGGAGCATGGTATTGGACTGAATATAGCACGCTGGCCCCAAATTGTGCAGGGTTGGCTTATGGCCTCAAACTCAAAGGTCTAATATCAAAAGAGAACGACAGCTGGACCAGGAATCATTGCGGTACCCATTTTCTAATCTTGTGTGAATCTATTATGAAATTTCTATTGGAGGCAGAAGAGTGAAAAAGGGACCCAGTACTGCTGCATCCAGTGTAGTGCTAAGCCAGTGGTTCTCAACCTGTGGGTCCCCAGATGTTCGTGGACTTCAGCTCCCAGAAGCCCCAGCCACTATGGTCAATGCTCAGGGCTTCTGGGAGCTGAAGTCCACGAACATCTGGGGACCCACAGGTTGAGAACCACTGTGCTAAACCAAAGCGAAACAGAATATACCTTTGGTCTTTTTGTGGTCTGTGGAAAGACTCTCTCCTTTCAGAGATTTTTCAGTCTCTGAGTGCAAACACGCTCAAAGGGGAATTTGTTTTGAGAAAAGGAATGTCTCTAGTGCTGATGAGGTGCCATTGTTCTGTTTCAGTCTTAAGTAGATCAGTAATTAAAGGAGAATATGCATGAAGATGTCTATCCCATAATGAAGTGCAGATGGATGGCATCTCCCTTTGGATGCACTGTGGGGTATCATCCATTCACCCCGCAGCATTTTCAGTGGCTTTGGACTTGGATAGCATCTCGACATACTGGACTAGATATGCTTTGGCACATGCCTAGAGTGTGCTATCTAACTATAATTTGCCTAGAACATGACATTTATAAACTCCTAAAATCTCAAACTCAATAATAAACAGAAACTCAATAATAAACAGAAATTACAAATCTTATAAAATGTACAATGATAAAGTGTGCTGCTTTGAAATGGTTCTTAAAGAAACAATGTGTAGCTCAGAGCTAGCTACAGTTTATAAATAGGAACAGAAAATTCAGAACAAATTGAATATATATTCTTTAGAGATAATAATTAAAGATAATTTATGATATAATTGCTGAAAAACTCCTGTCAGGGCCTCCTTTGCACTGAACCAGATATCATAGAAGAAGTCTGCTTAATTACTTGCAGATCTTGGGCAAAATGTATCAAATGCTGTCCTCAAACAAGCTTACTGTTTAGAAACAGAAGCTACATTGAAGCAATGCTCATTTTCTTTTAATGTAAAGCCAAATTAAATGATAAAACAGTATTTCAAATAATTTTATACATACGTGGGGGTACGACCACTGAGAAAGGTGTAACTTGTTGCCAGCGGTGGTGATGGGGCTGTAAAGATTGCACATCCAGCTTGTTTGTGATGCCTAATCCTGTTTCTGCCTTTAAACTCCAAGCTAAGGGAGCCAAGAAGCAGGTTCTTTGCTTCACTTGACCTTCTCAAACACTCAGACACATTTAATCCTCACAAAAAAACAAAACAAACAAAACCCTGCCTTTTGAAGGGATATAAAAATATGTTGGTTCCAGTTCTGTGGTATTTTTCCAAATTCCACTTGCCTTCCCTTCTTGTATTAATCTGTGAAACATTGTTCTTTTCTCCCTGCTTTGAAATATCTTGCATATTTTTTCTTAAAGTGTGCAGTTATTTGTGTACTATGTTCTTTCTTTCTTTAGATTCCTGGCCAGTATACAATAAAATCAGTTTAAACAACTTAATATAATTTAAAATTTAAAGCAATGGAATAATTTCAACATTGTAAAAGCATATTAAACAATTTAACTATTGAAAACACTGGCACTATATTAAAGCATGTATGTGCAGAGTTCTGGATGAAATCACTCAAATCCCAAAGGTTTTTTATTTAAAAAATGTTTTGAATTGGGTGGCAGAATAAAAACAGGGTTGTTGCCAGTTTGGCCTGCAAGGGAAAAGTATTCCACAGCCAGGATACTATAGCAGAGAACACTCTATTCCACATCTTCACACAGTGTATTTCTCTGACTGGTGGGACACACAGATCTCAATCTTTGGGCAAACATATATAGGTACGTACAGAATCTAATGTCTGCATTTCTCCCTAATGACCAAAGCATGTTTGTATATACTTCTTTCAACTGCACACATTTTTAGCCATTAATTTTTTAAAGTGTATCCACTGTTTTGTGCATACTTTGTGCATACTTTATTCTTCTGAAACACACTGTGAGCCTTGCAAGTATATTCCTAAACTGTGGTGCATCTCTTCTCACAAGGAGTTTCAGGAGATATGAAGGCTACTTTCCTTGAGACTTCCAAATCAATGCTGTCCATTTTGAACCCTAAATTTCTGGCACCAGACCTTGGCAATGTTCAACAGAGAGCATATACAGCCTTCATATTTATGTCTTCCTCCTCATTCAGCCCTAATTTTTACTGACTTTAGTGTGGACTGGTGTTACATATTTTGGTAGCGTCTTGAGTTTTAACTGTGTTTTCATGTGTATTTCTTATGTTCTCTGACTCTGTTGAAAAATAATCTGGTGATCACTAACCAGTGATTTTCAGATTGGTGATCATGGGATAGATCTGCAAAATAACAACAAAAGCAACAACTTACTGTAATCAAATGGCAACTTATCGTATGTGGTCATTATATATTAATTCTACTACTTTATAAGTAACATATATTAATATACTAGCTTTTCATACAAGGACATGGTATAAGGTTTAAATTCTTACAAATGATATGAAAGTTGAAGACTATCTTATATTGTAACCACCTCAGCCATCTCCCAAGGGGACCAATATTAAAGACATTGACAGTGATAAGGAGAGAATGACATTTCCCAATGTGACACAGAAGTTGCTTCTAACTTCAGCAAGTATGTGAACTAAAATCATGACATTTGTATGATCTTTAGGATTCTTTCGTACCATTTCTAAACTCTTTTAATAGATCCCAGTGAGGGATTTTTCACATGGGTCTCATAAAAGAAAAGATTGCAATGGTGACATGAAATACAAAATATAGTGTCCCAAAAATATTTCTGGAACAGAATGTAGAAGTTTTTTCCCTTCTCATTTTTATTCTGAGATAATAATATATACAGAGCATATGCTAGAATTACCATGATTTCACAGAGCTGGTGTCAAGGTTGACAGTTTGTCACCACAACAAGATAAGGGACGATGGAGCAGAACAATTCCAGGTCATAATAGTTGGTGAGAAAGCACACACACACACACACACACACACACACATAGGTATATGACAGAGTGGGTTGGAGCTGAATGAACAGACTGTAGAGGAGAGGCTGGGGCAGAAAGTTGAGACCTGTTGCTCATACTGAAGAGAAGGAGCAAGTGCAGAATGTTTGCAAAACAAAGTGAAGTACCATTGGTTTCCTGCCTGAGCCACCAGTCCTTGGGGCATAGCAGGGGCAGTTTACCAGCCCTGTAAGATCTGTTTTTAGTGAACTACCTAGGTGAGGCCATCCAAAGAGCAGGATAGCAAACTTATTTTGAGATACCTAATGCTTTAATAGAACCCTGAAATCTAGCTGCCAGAATTCTTCATCTGTGACAGCACACTTGGAGAGAATCAAATTTATAGGCATAACCAGGTTACTACTTGGTTTCTAAATTAATTCAAATAGGAGCAAAACACAACAAGAGTACTCTCTACTTTCTTGTTTACCTTTTTAATTGAACAGCTGATAATTAAAACTAGAAACTTCAATATATACTCCAACGAGTTACAGATGACAACCAGGATACATGTAATCAAACAACATCACAGCATGGTCAGAATGACAAAATGCATTAATGAAGAATAACACATAAGCTGGAAGAGGTACAGAAATAGGAACTCAGCCTGTAGGACAAAGGGGAAAAGGGAGGAGGACAGAGAAACCGGAACTTTCTAAAAACTGCTGAAAAAGTGGAATGACAGAAGATTAATCAGGACCATCCCTGCTAAATTGGAACAGTTGGAAGGCATGAGTTATTAGACTAATGGTTGCTGTGTCTGGGACATACGGAAACATTGATGAAGGGCCCTCGCCACGCCTCTTGGTTCTCCCTGTTCACTGGCCTGAGTTGAGAATAAGGTCTAAAATGGCAGAGGGCAACATGCAACCTGTATAAACATGTTTTTTTTTAAAGAGCCACACACTGTTAATTGGGACTGTCTCTGCCAAATCAGGACAGTATTAATGGTCTTAAAATCAAAACACCCCATATACATTCATTGGACCAATGTAATTGACTGCAGAGCAAACTACAAAATCAGTCTTGTGGTGGTAAAAAAAAAAAGCACTCAAGGTATCATGTACTTCCATTAAACCCTATGATAAGGCTGCTACGAGTCAGTGACAACTTGAAGAGACATAACAACTAAGTTTTTGTAGCTCACACAATTCATCATAAGGCATAAATACTTAAAAATAAAGTATATAGGGGAACACAACCTATGGTGCTGGGAATCAGAGTCTCTACATTTTTGCTTTGAGATGTTGTGAAGAAGTGTTTATTTAGCTGGAAAAGTTAGGCTCCCAACCACGCTGGGCATGGGTTAACTGGGAAGAAAGGTAGTAAATCAGAGGCAGTAAAGTTTTGCTTCTCCATTTGAAGTTACAAAGCACCTCCTCTAAGAATTTTGTTCAGCAGTATCCAGGACCTCTATTCCCAACCTTCTAAGAACTGTGTGCCCTTTATAGGCCTCATACTTTTTTAAAATAATAAAAATAAGGATTTGAAAGAGATCACAATCCTCTTTTGTATCCAATACGTTATATTTGGGAGAAATACCAACCTTAATTTTCCTCCTGCATTTCTCTTCTTCTGCCTCTTTTCTTCCACTCATGTTTTTGTTGTAAAGATTAAGGGCCTTTCTGCACTACACTACACTATTCTACACTACACTATTTCACTTTCAATATCCTATGGAATTCTGGGGTTTGTAGTTTACTGAGGCCAAGGAGGTCTCTGGCTGAGAGTTCTAAATGCCCCTCCCTAAACTGCAAACCCCAGGATTCCATAGGATATTGAAACTGGAATAGCACTATAACAGTATAGTGTGAGAAGGCCCAACATCTCCCATTTCACTATATGGATGCAAACTAACTTATTTAGACTGAAGTATATACTTATAGGACTAACAAACAAATTAACTTATGGAACACAACTTGGAACAGGGGATATAAAATAGTGCCACCAGTACCAGGTCTGCCATTTCTGAATTTCAAAGTGAATCCACAAAACCTATCAGATTTTGAATCTTTAACCATTTTTGTTTAAACCCAAGTCCTGATGAAAAAGCCTCATCCAGAAATTATAAAATATTCATTAGCCCTATGACTGAAACAAAACATGGAAAACATATTTTTAGGAAATGACCTATCGTGACCACTGAAATAATATGCGATCTTAAAAAAAACTCACTCCAGGTAGTGTCAGCATGAACCATAAGAGCTTTAAAATATTCAATCTTGTCACAATTCAGGGAATAGTTCTGACAGAATTATATTAGGACAGAGGTATCAGCTCTATGGACAATGTGTGTGGTCATCTTAATTCTTTGGCCTTCCTTGATGACAAATGGAAAAGCAGAAATAGAAGGCAGAAAACAATCATCTCCTGTTTATCTATCGGAAGATATTCTTTGTGTTGACATGAAATTAGGAAATGTCTTAAATACAAAAGGATGAAAACAAAAGCATACTTAATTGATGCAACCCCTCAACTAACAAAATAAATTTCAAAAAAGATAAATGTCAAGTATTACATCGAGATAGGAAAAAAGAAACACACCAGTGTAGGATGTGTAACACCTAGCTTGAAAACAGTACATGTGAAAAAAGATCTTGGCACCTTAGTAGGCATGAGTCAACAGTGTGATGTGGTGGCTGAACCTCCCCAATACCATTCTGGGTTGCATTAACAGAAGTATAGTGTCCAGTTTAAGGGACGTAGTAGTCCCACTCTATTCTATTTTGGTTAGACCTCAGTTGAAATACTGTGCAGTTCTGGGAACCACTGTTCACAAAGGATATTGACAAGCTGGAATACGTCCACAGAAGAATGATAAAGATGATTAAAGGTTTGGAAACCAAGCTTTATGTGGAACAACTTAAGGAGCCAGCTATGTTCAGCTTGGAGAAGACTGAGAGGTGTCATGATAGCTATCTTTAAATGTTTGAAGGAATGTCATGTAAAAGATGGAGCCAGCTTGTTTTCTGCTGCTCCAGAGACTAGATCACAAATCAATTCAAATAACAAGAAAAGGGATTCCACCAAAACAATTGGAAGTTTTTTTTTTCCTTTTTTGATGTTGAGCCATGAAATAACAAGACCAGCCACAAGAGTTGTGTTAAACTAAGGGCAACTTTCTTTGACCTGTCCTATTTAAAACTGTGTTGGCCTGGAGAAGATGCAAGAGGGGTAGCAATTTGATATGGGCCCAGCTGAGGCCAGGTGTTACCTTGTGATTGCCTCCTCAGTCTTCCCTTGGGCAAAAACACCTCAGGGACAATCCAGATTGCTTTGGCAGCTCCCCAGTCAAGAATTACTGGAAAGTAACCTGAGAGTCCTATTCCAGGTTAACCTCAAAGGTAGCCTCCTTCCCCATGCCCGTGTTATAGATCACAGTCCAGTGTTAACTACCACAACATATATTTTCCAGCCATTTAAGTTAGTCAAGTGCCCCACCTCGTCATGCAATTTCATTACTGGACAGTGCCCTCCTACAGTGCTCTCAGATGTAGCTTTTATCTTGCTATCAACCTGTTCCAAACAGACTATTCTGCAGGTAGTCTGGATGGCACTGTCTTCCATTTGTAACTCTTCTGTGTCTTCCTATCATTCTTTCCATTTTTTTTTCTTACTAAAGACAACTCTATTAAAGAAGGCAATGTGGAAGAGATGCACTGTGCTTATGATCAGAGCCTTACACATCCTCCATATGCAAGCAGAGCTGTTTTATTTTTGTCTTTTCTAGCTAACCTTGATTGATTGGTGTGGGCAAGTACCTTTAACTTCTATACCGGATGCCACGTTTGGGAGAACTGCCAATAGAAAGCAAGTATTAGTAGGCCTTAAGACAGCCAAGTCAAATGCAGTTAATATAGTGGCCTCTCAATGAAAGAAAAACCTTGTCATAATTTCACACTGAATTGCTACATCTTTTCTGCTGTTACAACATCTGCTGTAATGTTGTATCCTTGGTCCAGGTGATAAAATGATTAATATGTGCATCATTCATTTTGTATGACAGGAATAAAGTCATAATCATAAGATCAGTGCCTATTACTCAAAGTAACATTGTTTTCCTTTGTTAGAGGTATTTTTTTGGCAGCTGGAGACAATTAGCCTAAGACAACTTTTTATTTCAGTGACATAATAGCTTAATTAAAAGCATGCTGTCGAGAGTTTGTGGGGAGGTGGTCACATTTTTAAAATTGCTTTTGACAATAGCAAAGATACACCTTCCAAATACTTCCTCCATAATGTAATTGACTTTGAGCACAAGAAATTAAAGTGTGTAAACATGAACTTTAATTTGATTGCAATAAAGCAACATGAGAGGCAAAAAAGTGCAAAAAGGTTACAGGTTTCCTAAGGAATTTTACAATTCCTACATGTGTATATCCTCAGAATAACTTTATGTAAATCTATCAGTTGTCTTCCCCCCCCCCGCAGTTTGAACTTTTAGTATGCTTTCTCTTCCTCAATAAATCCATTTGCAAAGATTATGTAAGAAATATATAATGATGAAGAGTCTTGAACAAAAAAGTGTTTATATATCAATTTTTTAAAAGATTGATATACATTTTGCCTTATTTTTGGTCCCAAATTTTTAGGCATCTGAAGGCACAAATTCAGCAAGCATCTGGATACTTTTCAATGGGAACTAAGTGCAACAAACATAGGCTGTAATCCCATACATGTTTACTTGGGTGTGGGAGCATCTCAGTGACCTTAGTTTTATGCATAAGATTGTAATGCTAGTCTGCATTCAACTCAATAACAGCCTTTTAAAAGGTATTTTAATGCATCATTGTGCATTTTGGGATTGTAAAAAAAATACCAAGAGAATCAAAAACAATTCTTGATGTGTTTTAGAATGGATGCATCAGTTCACAGCAAGAGAGAGAGAGAGAGAAAAAGAACACCTCCTTTAAAAAAAAAATGGATCTGGAAGCCAGAATGGCCTAAATTCTATTATTAGTACTTACTAGAGCAGATTCATTGAATAAGTTGGATTTACTAATGTGTTAATTCACCATGAAATAGTAGAGTCAATGGGTTTACTTTGGTTGGGACTAGCCAATATAATTACAGCCTATGTAAGTTGATTTTAGAGACTTTGTGTAAACTTAGAAAGAAATGAAAATTTGAAGTAAAAGACAATGTCTAAGAGCCCTAGCTCACTCCTGGCTTCCATAAAATGGAGGTAAGTTTCAATAATTGTAACACAGAAGGCTACTCTGAATGATCACACTGACTTCAGTGCACATGTAAGCCTGTCATCACAAATAAATAGAATACTCAGTGATCAAGTTATACAAAAGGCATTACTTCTCAAAGCCTATAATTTCCCTGAAATTTCAGTTTCACTGAAATCATCCAACTAGATATGCTTTTAACTGAGGTACAAACTGGGTTGCATCAGCAAACACTGTATTATTGTTGGCCTCTTTTTTCCCCTAAATTTTCTGTTTCATTTCTCTATGCAGTATTCCATTCAAAGATTATAAAAAAATCATCAATGTGATGAGATCAGAGATGTTATTTGAAAACTCTGTTTCATAAAGTTTAAAACTCTTGAGAAGAATTGATGGGTTAGCATGTTAAAACTACATACTCTGTATGTCTGTACCTTTAACATTCAAAACAGAATTAGTTTGTTTTGGTGTGATAATAGCATGCATTATTCAGTAGTATGCAAAGTGCTGTCTGCAGTGATACAGTAATCTGCAAACACATGCTTCCTACCAGTAATCCCACATGGCACAACAAAGCAACAATATAAACTTAAAGCAATAAAGGAAACAGGCGTATGTATACAAAAGAAATGCTGTCTTAAAATGGATTGCTTACTGTCTACTCAGCAAAAACACAATCTTATTATCATGTAGTAACCTTCCCCCAATGTTTTTTGAATCCTTCTAAATGGATATCTGGCAGATGGAAAGACTATTCTCTTCTAGAATTCACACATTTTGCTGTTTACAGCAGTTCTGAATTATTTTATTCATTTAACCACATTTATATCCCACAATTTCTTTTATGCACTCTTGGTAACGTTCATAATTCTATATCTTATTTATATTCATATATGTAATTAGATAAGGGATAGGCAAATGTGTCCATTCTGCTTTCTACCATGGAGTCTATGAATTTTGGTAAATTCAAATAAAAGAATAAATTCAAACAAATATTCACCCATTTTTGGACATGGGTGAATCTGTTATTTTTTGTTTCTTTCTTCAGATTTTGATAAATTATGATTCTTTGTAAGATGAACTGAATGGACATTCTACAGATTAGGCTGAATGATCCAGTGAATTGCCCCAGGTGATCCAGCACATCTTATTGCAGACTGATGGGCTGAACCAAAATACCAATCCAACAAGTATGGCACTATAAACTTCCCTATCTTTAAATGTGATATATGAGTTCTTTGACCACTGCATTTTTTAAAATTTATGCTCATAAGCAGAAATGCAGTTTTGTTCTACAACAAAGCCCCAGTGTGTTTTCTTGTATATTTTTAGATTGGTCATTCCAAGTTTTACCATATACATGTTACTTTTAAAAACCTGGGAAAATATAAAAACAGTTCATCTTATCATGTACTCATAGGAATGAAATGTTCTGTTCAGACAGCCAGTACAAGAAAGAAATTACTCTATCCTTGTGCAATGTCATGTTTAACAATTTTTTGTCAATCCTTGTAATCCTTAGTAATACACAATGATACAAAATATTGACATCAAGTCATACTTTGATTTTTTTTAGTTTTAAATTTTACTGGGCGTATTGAAGTAATATAACAATTAGCTGAATTCTCCCTTATGAAGAAGATATGTTTTATTTTTCCAGGTTTCTCCTTTCCTTTCTATCACCAAGAGAATTCAAACTTCTATTGATGTCATCAAACATTGATCTCAGTGATGCCCAGTGGATTAATTTTCCATAGAATCTCTGACCAACAGAAATGCTGGCAAGAATGTCAGGGAACTGAAGTCCAACAGGGTAGTTTAGAAGCATGGTGCTTAGATTTGGGAATGATTCCTCTAAATAAGTGGTTCCCAAACTTTGAGTCTCCAGATGTTTTGGACTTCTCCTCCCAGAACTCCCAGCCAACTAGGCCAACAGTCAAGAATTCTGGGAGCTCAAGTGCAAAGCACTTGAAGGACCAAATATTGCTCTAAAGGTTGATGGCAAGATCAAGTGGAGAGAAGCTGGTCTGTGTTGCCCCATACAAACTGCTTGCATCTGTTGTAACATAAGATATTTCAGTAGAGGCAGTTCATCTGCACAACATTTTCAGAAAGAAAAGAAAAGAAAAGAAAAGAAAAGAAAAGAAAAGAAAAGAAAAGAAAAGAAAAGAAGCAACACAGTGTTAAAGCAATCTCAAACAATATTTTGGACAGGTGGGCTTCCAGGCCTACCCCTTGTGTAACACCTTCTCTAGAACAGGGAATATACTTTTGCTATTAAACTAGGACTGTGAAACACTAAGATTTATTTTAATTTCTTATTAATATAGTTACATCAAGAACTGCAAGCCTCAAATACTATTCTTCATGTTGTCTTGCACTGGTATCAATAGGATTGTACATGTATGAATACAACTCTCTCTCTCTCTCTTTCTCTTTCTGCAGTGAATTAACCAGAAACTTTTCTGCCCCACCCATCATAAGAAAATAGGCATTTTTTTTCAAAAAAGAGCTGTAATTTGCCAAAAATTCCTTAAAGATATATCAATTACTGTATTTAAAGTTTTGTCATATCTGTATGATGTTATCCTGTAAATGCATAGATCTCTTGTTTACAAAAGAAACTACAGACATATTTGCTGTTAAATGCCTTAAAAATGCCTTTTTTCTCAAAACATACATTTCTAAATTTCCTTTCTCTTAACATTTGCATTTACAAACAGATTTTGATATGTTCTTTGAGCTGCAAATTACAACAGAACATCTGAAAAGTATGAAATCTGTTGGAAAATTACTTTCCAATCCACATGATCCTCAAAATGAATAAGTGTTTGTATTTATATGTCACTTATTAGATATGTACCCCAAAGAACCTATGAAAACTGGGCTGGATGGTGCAACGTGGTCTACTCTGGTTTTATTATCATTTCTAGGTCAGTGTCATTATCTTTCTAGGAAAGGTGTTTTGCTCTTGGCCAGAGTTTACCTCGATGTGATTTAGCTGACATAGTTGAAATTTTGCCAAGGTGAGAGAGCATTTCAAGTTCAACTACGAGGGAAGCAGCTTGGGCCAGTGCCACGACTAAAAAAAATATGCAGCTTTCGGAAAGAGACATGGAGCAGAAGTTCAGTCAATTTTGAAAATGAGGGAAGCCATGTGTCCTTGGCTTCTGTGAACACTGGAACATTTGAAGGAGAACTTTTGCACAGGCGAAAGATTCCCCCCCCACCTCCCTCCAGAACAAAGATATCTGATGTGCTCTGAAATTGCAGAGATTGTATTTAACAGAAATAATAAGTGGCATTTCAAATAGTGTTTTTCTTCTGCCTTGAATGACAGAACAGGGATATTTCAAGCCTGGAGTGTGAAATGAATGAAATCAAAGTGCTGAAGGGAAAAAGGTTGTGTTTGAATAGTACAGGGAATAATACTGGCCAGTGGTGGAAGCACAGTGCAACCTGGAAACAAGAATAGAGAAAACAATTCCAATATAGTTTGATATTTACATTTCAGAAAACTATCCAAACTGATTTTATTTTTCAACAAGAAACTTTTATCTTCAAAATTCACAGTCAGATCCCAGAAGTTCTTGCTGGTAAAAGTGATGATAAAGGTCAAAATTGTACATATTATTAAAAACATGTTTAAATATGAAGCATATTCAACTGAGAAAAGAGTGTATAAAGGGTACACAAAGAGTGTATAAAAAGCCACTTTGTCCTTATGCCTTTAACTTAATCCCTTGGTCTGTATCTCTTAGTGAAACTTTGCAGAAGCACATGCCAAAGAAATAGGTGCAAATCACTTATTATGTAAGAGAAACCTGCAGCAAAATGTTACAATATGAAATGCTACTCTTTGAGAATTCAGATCTTAGACTACACTATTGCCACCTTGCTTTTTGCCCCCTCAGTAGTCAGTCACTTACTGAGCTGTTTATGTTCCCCCCAACCGCACTTTTGATATTTTTCCTTCTACAAATACTACCCTCTGTTCCTACCCCTGAGAACCTACTGATATCTCTCTCTTGTATTATTCAGATTATATGGCACCAAAATATTACATATTACACAGAGAAGAAATAATTATATTGCACTTACACTACACATTAGTAATTTGTTGCATTATGTCTTTGCCACATAATGTCACAAATGGCGTATTCCTGCACTGTTACCCTAGCTGTCATCTTCCTCCTCTCCATCACTTCTCCTAAATATTAGACTATAACTTCCTTAATGCAAAGAATAGACTTTTTGTTTTTCTTCAAGAGGGGCAAGCGACCTATGGCCCTTGACTTATTTTTCTATATTCCTCAGCCTACCTTCATATAATTCTACTAATTATCAGTTTAGACCTTTGGCAAGGATAATTTATCCCTTTTCTAGCAACCTGTTGAGCAGGAAGGAAATGTGGAGGAGAGGTGAGTGACAGAGAGGAGGAGGAGAGATAGATAGAAGAGGGGTGATACCCACTATTGGCTCTGGCAAAAGTATCACATGTACCAATAAGCAATAATAGCAAAAAATGCAAAAAACTCTACAAATAAAATGTCCTATGGACAACAACTGTTGTGTACTGAAAACAACATCCCAGCAAATCTTACTGACAACAAACTAGGCTTGCTTACTGGCTGAAAGGTAACAAAAATACAACCTAGCAAAATCCTCTAGCAATATGAGCTGGTTGCCAGAATTGTTTGAATTAATCTCTCTCTCTCTTTCTGTCTCTTTTTATGTGTGCATTCGGGATATAAGCTCTTGACTATATCATCCTCATATGCAAAGAAAAATTATTAGAAGTAAGTTTATCCTTGCTGTAGGAGAAAAGAAATATTCTTCTTTAGTATTCTCCCCCTATTTGACCATTCTGCAGGGGTGCACAGCAATTACTCTGCAGAGAAAAACTTGTTGTTTTTCCATGAAAAAACAATGTTTTATGTGCAAAATAGGTTCAGGAAATACTATTTCTGTGCACGATACCTATTTTAAGCACAGACACAGATTTTTTTTTCATGTGTGAAAAAAAAGTATCTTTCTCCACAGAATAATTTCTGCACAACACTTTGGGATGGTGAATACCAGGAGAAAATTGCACAAAATTCTCACTCGTCTATCATTTGCTGTGGTTGGGTTTCTCAATTGTAGGGAGATCCTCTTTCAACCTGGGAATGAATCATTATGCATGTTCTCTCTCTCCCTCTCTCTCTCTCTGTCTGTCTGTGTGTGTGTGTGTGTATGTTGTTAAGGCAGCAACAACAGCAGCCCTCCCTTTTTTTTCTCAGTGGAGAAGCTTGGACGGCATTTACCTAGTCACTAATAAAGGTTATAGATTTGCCATAAATCACACCGTCTATGGCTGTGGTGACGGGTATGTGGAGTACTCAGTAACTGCATAGGCTGTATGAAGCTGAGGCAAGCTGCTTATCTGAAGACCAAAAATGGAAAAAGAGGCAGCAGAGCTGTGATCATTGCTATCCCTTCCACATCTACCTCTGCCACTCCCATCTTGACTTTCCAGAGCTCACTGGACTATGTGCCCTAGGCCTGGTGAAGTATTGCAGTAGTTTAAATCAAAACTGGTAGTCCTTAAACTGGATATGAAGGCACTCTCCCCCCCCCCCAAATCTGCTGCTTTCACTTCTGGAAACCTGTACACAGCCATCATTGAAACCCAGTAACATCTTCTGCTGGACCCTATAGGTGTCACTTTCTTGGCACTGTTTTTGTGTGCCTTCAAGTCGTTTCTGATTGATAGTGACGACAGGTTCTCACTAAAGATAGCTAGTTTTTCAAATAATCTTGACCCAGGCAGTATAGGGTTTTAGAGGTGAGAACCAGCACTTTGAATCTGCTCAAGTTCAGTGCTCAAACCATTACATTACACTGTCTCTCTAAAAGTAAAACTACCAAATGCAGTGGGCCTTGTTGTTGCAGTCTCTCTGCAAGCCTTGCAAGACTGAAAGAGATGGTGAACGCAAGAAAAGGCTTTTAAGTCCCTGTTAAAATGGCATAAGACAGCAGCAAATGATGCACAAATAATCAAATCTGCAAGACTTTAACATGTGGATGTGGAGGGACAATTGTAGATTAAACAAAAACAAGAAATTAGCCTGCTAATGGAAGAACAGGAAATAGGAGGCCAGAAAGGGAAATCACCATGACATTCATATATGTTGAATTTTATGTTGCTGCTTTGTCGTTGTTGTTGCTTGTCTGTGCCTTCAAGTCATTCCTGACTTATGATAATCATAAGGTGAACTTATCACTGAGCCTTCTTGGCAAAATTGGTTCAGAGAGGGAGACAGAGATCTGAAGTGAGAAAGAGACAAAGAGGGACCTATTCAGCTTGTGCTTGAAGGCATTACAAACTGTTTCTTCAACAGTTCTGATGAGTGCAGCAGCTAGAAAAACACACGTTTGGTCTCCTGGGTACAAGTGTTTTCAAAATGCAGCCTAGTCAAATGCATTCTAGGTAGACTAACTGACAAGCCAGCTGAATGAAACAACTGGTGTGTTAAATCCAGGATTGATTCCCTGCATGATTCCAGTTTAATTTCAATGAATTCCAAGTATCCTGACATCAAATAGTTTGAGAGATAGAATCATAGAGTTGGAAGAGACCACAGGGGGCATTGAGTCCAACCCCCTACTATGTATGAACACACATCAAAGCACTCCCAACAGATGGCCATCCAGCCTCTGTTTTAAAACCTCCAAAGAAGGAGACTCCACGACACTCCAAGGTAGCATATTCCACTGCCGGACAGCTCTGACCATCAAGAAGTTCTTCCTGAGCTTCAGGTGGAATCTCTTTTCCTGTAGCTTGAATCTATTGCTCCTTGTTGTAGTTTCTGAAACAGTGAAAAACAAGCCCATTTCCTCTTCGATGTGACAGCCTTTTAAATATTTAAACATGGCTATCATGTTCCCTCTTAACCTTCTTTTTTGCAGACTAAACATACCCGGCTCCCTAAGCTGCTCCTCGTAGGGCATGGCTTCCAGACCTACAGCTTCCAAATGAAAAAGACAATCTGCTAGGATACCTGCTATCATGAATTCATGGCAAGACTTGTTCAGAGGAGTTTTCCTTTACCTTCCTCTGAGGCTGCAAAAGTGTGTCTTGCCCAAGGTCACACAGAGGGTTTCTGTGGCCAAAGAAGGATCTGAATCCTAGTCTCCAGATTCATAGCCCAACATTCAGGCCACTACACAATGCTGGCTCTTTATGGCCATAATACTTTATTATACATTGCTGATTGGAACATTTTATATCTAATCTAGAGATATTTTAACATAATTCACATAACACATTGTGTGTGTTTGTGTATGCGCTATGTGCGTGATTTGAAGAGCTCCAGATTATACTATTAAACACAGCATCTCAGCATGATCTGATTGAACACTTTATCTAACTTCTTGGCACAGCAGGATTTTTTGGTGACTTGAAGGAATATACACACTTATTCATTTCATCTTAAAATATCCAGGAATGGAAATTCCCCTGCACCGCCAAGACAACTGCCCAATGAAATGATGTTATTGCAATGGATACCGTATGCAGTGCTATTTTCCAAATGTAGCATATCACTAGGGTGGCAGTTCTTATCCTATTGTCCATGGACCTCCAGGGGGCCACAATGTCCTCACAGAGGATCAGCAAAGCCTTGAAGAAAGCTTTTACAGTTAAGAAGGACGGAAGGAAGGAAGGAAGGAAGGAAGGAAGGAAGGAAGGAAGAAAGAAAGAAAGAAAGAAAGAAAGAAAGAAAGAAAGAAAGAAAGAAAGAAAGAAAGAAAGAGGGATAGCATTTGAAAGATTTACAACATAATTTCCATGAATATTTTCCTGTTCTTGATGCAAGCAAAAACTGAATTAGATACCCATTTCCAGTTAATGTGCATGAACTAGAGGGGCTCACAGAAACAGAGTAAGACAAGCTCATAGAAATATCCACAGATTGTGCTCTGAAATTGCAGCTCCTTCCAAATTTCTGGGCTCACATAACAAACAGATTTTCTGAAACCATGGAAAAGAGCTATGAAAGTATTGATGCCTTTCATAACAACCTACATGTGTGAAAAGTAACCATGCACTCCTGTTTATCTTAAAAATAAGTATAGAAGGTGATTATTAAACGTAGTATCAGAACTCAGAATACAAGTTTCAGCTATTGAGCCTGATATAGCAAGGCTTATAAGTGCAATGCAGCTCCAGCCTTCCTATGAATTAATTCATTAAAATTAAAAAGATAATATTAGACTATGGTTTGGGGTCCAGGTGTTGGTATTATTATACTATTATTATCACTATTACTATTGGTATGGAATCATTCCAGTAAAAATGATTATGATAGAAAGGGTACATTTACTTACTCCTCCCTTCTCTCAAAATTTAAAGATCCTTGATGAACAACTTTAAATAAATGTCTGATGCACTTTAAGGTCTTAAATTTTAAGTTAAGTCTTGGTGATCCATGGCAATGAAAAATATTTAAAAGGGGTCCCTGGTAAAGCAAAGATTAAGAACTGCTGCACTACAGGTTTCAAACATTGCATCTGTTGCATGAAACACTTGCACAAAGCATCATGTGGACATCTGTAATATTTTCATTTGGTTGGGCACAAATGCAATTACAGTGTGGAAGCAGCTATTACATGCTAAATTGCCAACCAGCATTTGCATAAATATTTACTTTTCACAATATCTATCAAAAGAGTTCAGAATTTGTCAATAGGAAAAGAACAGAATGATTTGAAGTGTGTCTTTATGCATATTTGCCTGTGGAGGGGATATTATTTGTAGGAAAGATTTACCACTTCCAAGCGCTGCTAATTCATTGCAGAAGAAGTGGAAGGGGAGCTTCTTCCCCATTTCTTAACTGGAGGTATCTGGTTATTGGTTTGTTTTTAATGGTCCTTTCAGTGCATGCAATGGAAAGGATATTAACTATGACCCTTTCCACAGCACCCTCCCATCCTACAAATGGGGACGTGAGAAGGATGGGACCGCAACAATGATTCTGCATGATGTTGTCATGGTCCTGTTCTTCTCCTGTGCCCAGGTAGCGCAGTCATGGATTAAATCACTGATGGATTTTCCCCATCAATGACCCGTGATTGCACCACCATCCCACACTTATTTGTCCTGTGGAAGGACAGGAAGCATGATGAAGGCACTTTCTGCCCCAGCACAGCCAGGGAAAGTGCCTCGCTGCACTGCGGAAGGAAGTGATGTGGCCATCGTGCTTCCTTCAGCAGGGAACCAGACCTGTGCGGAGGGAAGAGCTCCTGTTGCGCTCCTTTCCCAGCAGAGCCACTGCTGGGATCCCCCCAGATACCACCACAAAAAGGTAAGCTGTGGAAAGGGTCATAGTAACCCTTTGGCTGATGTAGTTAAGGAAACCAGTCCCAGGGATGGGAGGAATACTTGAAAATATTTTTAAAAGACGTTTCCCACCCCTAGAACAGGGCTTTCAAAACGGTGTGCTATGACACATTAGTGTGTCACCTGAAGTGTATAGGTATGTCACCTACAATCTTGGAAATGTATGTTAGTATTTATAAATCATATATTTTTAAAAATATATGAAAGGTTTTCATGAGATATGTTGTGTCCTCATACATTTTGTTATTACAATTTATGTATGTTTCTGTATGTCTTATAAGGGGTTAGTTTAATGTCTGGTTTGCTAATCAAACTGAATTACTGTGTTGCAAAATAATGCATGTCTAAAAAGTGTGTCACCAGCTGAAAAATTTGGAAAGCTCTGCCCTAGAATGTTAAGAAACCTGATGAGAAGACTGAACTGGCAAGAACCTTCACAGTCTGGAAGTTGTTGTACACAAAATTTTACATGTTTTTTTTTTGTTCAGAAAACATTTTCTGCAGAAGAAACTGCAGAAAATGCTGTAGTTGAGGATTTATTTTGTGCAACATTCACATGTAGTATTTTTTGTGCAGAAGGCAGCATTTGCTGCACAAAAACATGTCATATGCTATTTTTGTGCAGGGTAAATCCCAAACTGTGAATAGCCTTCAACAACCATCCAGTTTTCAATGGCTTTTTCGCAATGAGAAGAAAATCAGTACAATTACTCATGCCTTCCTTCAGGAAGAAAAGTAACAAAGAATTACATTCCTATCCAATCCAGAAGCATGTCAAGGGATAAAGGGGGGCCTCGGAGGCAGGAAGTTCAAGCCTGAGAGACCACAACACTTGAAATTCTGCCCTTCAGCTCTCATTCCTGGCAGGGCAGAAATTTCCACAGGCCTGCAAGGCAGATGTGCTGCTCTGCCAGTGAAGTTCCTTTATGCTGACAAATACTTCTGACCCAACCTAGCCTCCCCGCCACAGGTCACACAACAGTGTGTGTCATAGGTTATGATTGCTCTAAAAAAAATTAAGGTGATTTCATTTTTGCTATGGGTGAATGTTCAGTTGTTCCAAACAGTATATTTGCATTTCACTTCTAGTTAAAGTGACAGCTGAAGGATAAATATGAAAATCAAGCAGAGGGTCTTCCATAACAGAATAAGTGTTACAAGTGAAGGCTGTCTATTTTATTCGTGTTAATTATATTTAGACCCCATTGTTCTAAACCAGCACATCCTTATCATTAAGTGAAACTGCTGCCTCAGGCAAGAAATGTTGAGAGTCAGAAAGGGAAGCACACTGTCAAATATTTCATTTTGCTATTTTACTGGATGGTGAGGGCCACATCAAAGCCCCATGGGCCACTTGTAAGATTTTTTTTCTGCTCATATTCCAGAATAACTTGACTGTCTTTAGGTATTATGAGCTCATGGATAACTTTTGTGACTTCGCCTCAGACAGCAAAATGTCTTGCAATCATTGTATCACACTGGTTTTCTGCTTGAGAGAGAATCCTTGGCAATGTGGCCAATGGGCAGAAAGACATTTGTTTTTACTTTGCCAGTGCCAGTGTGTGCAAATGTGATCCAAATTTCAATATCAGGGTAATGTTTTGGATATCTAAGTATTACCACCAATTTAAAAATTATTTTGCAAAAGGTCAAAGGGCAATCTGGCCTATGGAGACACTCTCATAACAATTAATTCATGTAATCTTCTTTGAGATGAGAGAAACTGTTACTTGTACAAAAATATGATTTCTCCCTGCAAATATTATGATGTTTAATAATTATGTTAATCTGTAATTCATATTCACAGCTTATCAGGAAAAATCATTATTATGTCTTTACATTTACAATGATTGCATAAATATTACATTACTTTTGATCACGCTCGTGCTGTGCAATTAGGTTGCTTTTTTAAAAAAAATGCATAGAGATGAATCAATAAGTACTAATTCTAAAAGAATAGGCCTCTGAAGCCTTTGGAGTTCTGATCTTTATTTAATTGAATCAAACAGTTCAGACCCTAGGGTTCTGAGCCCTGTGGTAATATCAAGTCTCATGATCAGTTTGAGTAATACTTTCACATAACCTATTTTTTTTTTTCAAGTAATCTAGTCAGTTCATTGGAAGCAGCTGGCATCAATGAGTTTTTTTATAAGGTCAGTTTCTGTGTTGATAGGATGCAACACGCTTATAACAGAACTTCCTTCTTCCTTCCTTCGAGGCTTTGACTGCCTACAGATTATTGAACTGCACAGATATAACAGGTTAGAAATATGCCCTTATTTGAGCGGGGTGGTGGTGGAGGTCATAGATCAAGGTGGATATCAGTGATCCCACACCAACAATATATCCTTTCATGTGGTGTGAAACTTATTTTTGTTAGGATATTATCAGAACACTCACATTAGAAAAGTCAGTTTACATCTGTGTCTTTGACACAGATTCTGTAGCCCATTTGTAATACAGGGTGGGCTACTTCAGAGGGTAGGACATCATTTTTGGGGCCTCTAGAGCTGCAACACAGAGTGTATACCTGCTGATCTGACTAAACTGGAAATGTATTCTAGTAAATTCCTTCTGTGTTTTTCTCTTTGGTGTGATTTTTGAGGCGCTGTTGGACCCAAAACACTGAAAAGGGAGATAATTGTGGTTCTGGAAGGCCACTGGAGGTATTATTTCCCTTTCTTTGATGAAAAATATTATTTTTTTTAAATATGGGGGAGAGGTCTGGTAGAAGGATTACTCCAAAGCCCCTTGACACTTTCCCTCTATGGTATAATCAAATGAAGCTTCTATATAAGCAGAGTTGCTAACTGGTCTTTAAGAAGATGTTAACCTGAAAGTATCTTAATCCTACTATCAATAGGGTCAACATTTTCAAAGCTCTTGCCTCAAAAAGAAGTTTCCAGCTCAAGCTGCCATTCAAAGCAGTGTCCCAGGGATGGGTGAAAATCTGGCTTGGTTGATTTTTTTTTTTAATGCACTCAGTTTGCATCTTCTAGATTAGAATACAGCTTTGTTAAGATTTTTTTTAAAAAAACATGCACTCAGTTTGCATCTTCTAGATTGGAACACAGCAATCAAAACAAATTGTGATTGGAAATCCATACTTATATGATTATATACTTATACTTGGTGCATTCCATGGAAGAAAGGGGGGGAAGTGTGGTCAACATGGACGTATTTGGGTAATGTATAAATAAAACTGTGCATGACTGCAAAATACACAAAAATTGAATTTATGCACATGTTCAAAAATGCATATATTTGGAAAAAATGTACATGGATTCCTGTGAAGAAAAAGAAAATCATGTGGAATCAGGACCGAACATTCTTGTTGTTGTTTTTTTTAAATCTCATTGAGATAGAAATTGACAGAACTTCCCAACAAAATTTCCTTAACAAAATACAATTATAAATAGAATCATTCTTTCCAGAATAATATTTGAAATCCTAGTAGCGTCTGGCTTTCTTCTCAACAGTGCTGAAGAAATGGAACACTTTATCACTATCCTCATGTGTTAAATCCATCTGCAAGGCTTATGTTATTTCAACAATGGAACTCGACGGTATATGGTGTAATTTTTACTGTGGTGGCAACTCTATGGCTGGTCTTCACTACTTATAGCCTTGCTTGTTTACATGATTGGCTTTGCTCAGAGGTAACATGGAATAATCTCTATGGCAGATCCATTCTTTTATTCAAGCCAAGTTTGCGATAAGATCCTGGACCAAACATACATGGTCCACCCTAGGTTTTTTGCTTGGGTCTGGGAAGACGAGAAAGTTGGCCTGCAGCATTAAATGTAGAAAAGCTATGGGGTAATATTTTTGCATTGTATGTATTTATTTTACATTCTTCCTTTCTCCCAACATGGGACCCAAAGTGTGAATCTGAACTCTTCAAAGAATTTTGAACTTCTATGCACAACATTGGTATCATAAGTGATAAAGAGCCTCAATTCAAAGGAAGAAAGCAAAACAAGAAGAGCAGAGAAGCAAGGATTATTCCTATAACTATGTATTATACATACACCCAGGTATTTTCCTTAATTTTGTCTCATCTCTTAGACAATGAAGTAGTTCATGCACTCTTGAATGGTAACAATTTGTTTTGTTTTTTTTAAATGGAAGGAATAAAATAAATCCATTTACAGCCATTTACAGGTGGATTTGTGACTTAGTTTATCAGCACAGAGTGGCAGAAATGTCCACTGACTATTGTACCTGTGGGATTCTGAAAGTTGTATGTTTAAAAAGCCCTTTACATGCTCTATGGCCAAAATTATAAGAAGTAGACATAGTAGATAAACTGAAAATACTAACGTGTATACAACAGTGAACATTTAAAAAAAAAAACTTCTGCAGCTGGTTTTCCACAAATCTGTAGGCCATCTGTAGTAGAAAGGCGAGATATCAAAATCTTTAACAAAGCTGTGATTGTACAGATGGTTTAACTGAGCCCTAACTTTGCTGTCTTTTAACAGAAAAACTCTTCATGTATGTAAGCTATAATTGATCATAACAGGCACGTATTATCTATAAATAACCTAATCAACATTCAGCAAGGAGCTGCATAAATGAGCCCATCTACACATTGCGCCTTATAATGAGCCACTACAAGACTAATGACTTATTAGTGCCACAGGCGATGAATGATTAATTAGTCAATTCAAAAGTGACTTTTTAAGGGTCTAATTGCTACCTTTCCTAATTTCTGAAGGTTATGCAGAATTAATGCTATGTTGGCATATTAGTACTGATATAATAGGCTTTTGTTTACCAGCAATGAAATTAAAGTACAGAGAACAGCAGCAAACCAAACTGTGTGGTACACTAAATTGCTTCTTTTTAGATGTATGTGTGGGTGTCTGTGGATTCTCAAAAATACATGCAACAACAATAAAAACAAAAATAAAGAATATTATTTGATTAATTCAGGTGGCAGTAATACAATGGTTTCTGTGTTGCTGGTATTCCTTTGTCACTCATAAGTTTCTGGTTATATTAGCCCTTGGAAACAGTGATGGAAGACAAAGTATGGTGTATGGAGGAAACAGAATCTTGAATGAGGAACAGAAAGTAGAAGGTAGTTCTTGCATTATAGAGGATGTATTAGTGAATGTGTATGAATTTCTATCTTTCTGGTTGTATAGAGAAATCTCAGGTAGACGTAAATTTCTACCATGTAGTAACAAATCACTTGAAATTAGTCTTGAGAATAAAACAGCTCATGGGATCATGCAAGGCAGCATGCTCCAACTGTTCCCAGATACTCAGTCAGAGAGAAGAGGAGACTGTGATTTTTAAAAAAATCCTCTACAGATAAATTGTCAATTTAAAAAAGCCCTGGTTTTCCTCATTTAATTTTTTTTTTAAAGTTAATATTTACTTATTGTGAATAGCAATACAAAAGTGTAGCAGAGGAGCTGTTTTGTTAGGTGAGAGAAGGAAGGCAAAGACCATTTCTGCACTAGACTGTTATAGTGCTATTATTCCACTTTCAACATCCTATGGAATCCTGGGGTTTGCAGTTTAGGAAGGGGCCTTTAAAGTTTTCCTGATTTCCTTTATTTTACCAATCTTAATTTCTTTTTGTGTTGGGTCACTTGAGACTGTAAGACTGAAGAGAGGGACAAGTTTGTCTTTCTTTTTTTTAAAAAAAAATCTGGTATATCAACTGTTGTGATAGACTTTGCAGCTGAAGAGGAGGGGTAGATAGCTTATCATTGAATCAGCCAGTCATCAATAAAATGTGGAAGTCATGCCAGCTGAGATAAAAAGAGCATTCAGGCACAGCTTTCCATTCCATCTTGGCTCTAGCCAGCAATCAGTTCTGCCAAAAAATATTCATAGCTTCCTGCATAGAGACACTTGCCTCCTTCTCCCATGTGTCCAATATACATGGGGTGAAGTGAGTGGGTCAGCATGGGATTATTTTGTTGAGGTTGATGGCAGAGAAAACCCTAAATAACAATAACCTGCCCCATTTTATTATTATTATTATTCTTTTCATTCAATCAAACAAAACATAAAAGGATCACAAACAAGAATTTAAATCATGAAAATGGTATAAACTCTACAGAGAAATATCCATACGTCCTAGCTTATTGATTATTTCACATAACATTCCTTACCTAGGTCTATTTACAACCAGATAAACATCCACAACGGATATTCCCAATCCTACTTCAAGATACAAGAATAGAATTTTCAAAAATTTTTAACATTAAATATCTTCCCTTATTCTTCTTTTCTGTCTTCCCTGGTGATTCTTTAATTATTGCTTACCAACAATTTAAGTAATTTAGACAATATTTACAAAAGAGAAGGAAAACTCCACCTTTATTTATCCTTATAATCTCTTAATCTATTTAATATATTCATTTTCAACTCAAGGTTTCATTCTGTATCATTCCTATTTCCTGTTTCCTTTCTGAGTGGGTTGCATTTACTCATAATTTTCCTACACCTCTGATTCCCATCCATTCTCCATTTTCCATAACTTTCTTTATCAATCTTAAATCCATAAAAGCTCTGACCTCATTTCTTGAGATCTGTTTATAGAAGCTGTACATAATATCCTAGATTTTCTATGTCCCTTTCTATATTTCTTCAAGAGATTTCTTCCTTTATCCCCATTATTGTTATCTCACCCCAGTTTTCCTCTAGTGCAGATAACATGGGGTTCCAAACTTCTTTGAATCTTTTTAAAGAATTATCAGATAATATTATTGTCAATCTATCAACTTCCATTATATCGTATATTTTCATCCACCATTCTTCTATATTTGGAGCCACTTTCTGTTTCCACTTTTTTGCATAAGTCAGTCTTGCTGCTGTAATCATGAAGAGTAACAATTTTTTCTGTTTTTTTTTTTTTTTTAGCATTTTGATTTCAGCAATCATATTTAACAGATATATCTCTGGTGTCATTATATATTTTATTTGCAATATTTTCATTATTCTTTCATGAACCTTTTTCAGAACTTTTTTGCCTCTATACCTGTCCACCACAGATGGTATAACGTTCCTTTCTGTTCACATTTCCAACATGTATTTTTTGTGTTCTTTGTAATTTTTGCAATTCGTGTAGGTGTATAATACCATCTGTGGAGGATTTTGCAATAATTTTCTCTTAGACCCATGCTTTTAATTAATTTTTGAGTATCTTTCCATGACTCCTCCCATTTTTAAGTGGAATTGGATGTCCAACATTCTGTGCTCACTTTATCATATTTTCTTTAATCACTTCCTGTTCTAATTCAAAGTTGAGTAACTATTTATAAATTTTTCCAACCAAATGATCGACAACCGGTTTCAAAATTTTGTCAAATTCTTTTTCAGGTGGTTCTATTCCTATCGTCTTAATATCTATTTTAAATTTTTCTGTTAGCTGTCTTTGTAGTAGCCAATGTATTCTGTATCCATATCCTATTAATTCCTCTTTACTTTTTAATACAACAGTCTCCCCTTGAATTTTAGTCAGATCTTTGTATGTTATCCATTTATTTAACCGTGGTCTCTCTCTCCTATAGAAAGCCTCATGCACCAAGACCCACAGTGGTAGTTTTGGATATAACTTCCTTTTATATATTAACTATACTCTCAATAAGGATTTTCTTACAAAATGGTTATTAAACTCTTGGTTCACTTTTACTTTATCATACCATAAGTATGAATGCCAGCTGAATGGCAAATCCGCTCCTTCTAAAGCTAATAATCTTTCATTTCCTAATTTGATCCAATTGATAGGCCAACTGAAACAAGAAGTGTGATAATATAGTTTCAGATCAGGATAACCTGCCCCATTTCTGCTCCCTCCAAATCAAATTCAAGAAGTCAGTCTCTCTTCTTGTAGCAACAGGGCCAGGGGCACATTAAGGTTTTGTAGACCCTAGGCACTCTTGTATTTGGGTCCCCATCTTACCTTGGTGTACCACTAAGGATGTTTTTGTAAGCCCTAACATTTCCATATACCCTAGCTACTGTGCCTAAAGTGCCTAATAGATAAGGTGACCCTGATCAGGGCTCGGGAATTCTGACTGCCTGGGAAACCGGAGGAGCTAGATCTCTGTATGCCTGAGCGTGGTGGGTGGGATGGGCTTGCATTCACTGTCTAACTTTGCATATAGTGGTTCTTGAACTTAGGAACTAGGAGTGTGTTTTGTGGAGGTGAAGTTTGATTGGTTGTTCTGCATGCATGGTGGACGTGGATTGTGCTCTGATAACTTCTTCTGAGTTATTACGTTATAGGCCCTTTCCACACATGGGTGGAGAAACGGGGCAGTGCACGTGGAAACGGAGCTTACCTGAATCCGGGTAACTCCGCCACCGTGAGGAGCAGTGCGCGTTCGCCGCTCCACACTCCAGTGGTGGCCGGCGGTGCCCAAAATGGTGGCTTCCGGCTTCTGGCTTCTGGAGGCTCTCCGCCAACCAGAGAAGCTCACCAGCCGGAAGCCCGTCCCCTGGCAGCTCTGCAGACACGCGCTTGCACACGCCTGCAAATCTACATGGGGTACTGCAACAGGGTAGAGCGCTCGTGTTTAATAAAGACCACATGAAATGTGGTTTTTAAAAAACACGCGGTGCCGCCCCTTGAGGCCGTGCCAGGACAGTTTGAGGTGTAGAACCTCAAATTTTAAACCGGCCATGCGCACTCTAAGGTGTGGACAACCTCCGGTCGAGGTCGTGCTACACCGTGTTTTTTACCACGTGTGGAAAGGGCCTTAGATGCCATACTGGACTTCAAGTGTTCTAGGGCAATATCTGGAGAACCTCTTCAGTTAGCTTTAATATTCTGTACCTTGAATGTCTGTTTAACCCTCAGGTTAGTAATGATCACTAAATCTAAATTAGTTAGATTGTCTGGCAGACTGCCTTGTGCTGTATGGACTGCCCAGTTTTCACACTGTCAGCGTGTGGTCTGCATATTCTTCAGTGATACAGCAAGACTGATTTGCTATCAAAGTGATGTGGTGAGGACAGAATCCCAGCATGGGATGTTTCTGTCATCAGCAAAATAGTTCCCCAAGCATTAACCTTGTCAGTTATCCCTAGTGCTTATCATGAAATTTGTTATTGTTTTATTTTCATTTTATTCTTTTGCTGATTGATTTCAGTGGAGGTTTTTAATATCTGAAAAAAAAAACTTTTTTACTTCTTACTAAAAGGAAAGTAGCAAAGAAATGTTCTTAAATAAATAAAATGTGAAGTATATTCCTTGTGAGGAAAGGCAAGAGAAGCCAAGTGGGGGACATATTTTTGTTCACAGGACTATCAACAGTGTGGAGAGAGTAATGTGAAGGAACAAAGAGCTGGAGGTTTGATTTTAGTTTTAAGAGATTTTTAAAAATCTCCACATCAGTGCTTAGGTCAGTGGTTCTCAACCTGTGGGTCCCCAGATGTTCGTGGACTTCAGCTCCCAGAAGCCCCAGCCACTATGGTCAGTGCTCAGGGCTTCTGGGAGCTGAAGTCCACAAACATCTGGGGACCCACAGGTTGAGAACCACTGGCTTAGGTTAATTTATGTAGCTGAGTTTAGTAAGCATGTGCATGATGATCAGGGAACTGAAGGAGACTCTTTAGCTTTCCCCCCTTCTGTATTGGATTGTTATAGATTTGGATTAAGCTGTCTTTCCTTTTAATCTAAATTAATCTAAATTGTAAATATAATATTTTTACATACTTGTAGATAACAAATACAGGTACAACACACTTTTGTAAAAAATCAAACCAGAAAGAGCCTTATTAGCTGCTTTAATTTTAGGAGTGCTACATTAGGGTCTCCTTGGTAATGTAGGAAAGGGAACCAAAGCAATTGCATCTAAAATTAATACATCTAATTAACTTGTGAGCCCTCGATTAATGTAGGTCATTTGCTAGGAAAGTACTATAATAATTAGTGGACCTATGTGAAGAACAAAAAAATAAACAGCACACTAAAAATGCTGAAGAACCTGTTGGGCATTCTCATTCTTCTGCAAAACACCCATTCTGAATCAAAAATCATACAAAATGACGTATGTTTTGCTTACATGGAATTAATTACAAAACTAAAAACTAAAATCAAAATAACATCTATATATGGTTTTGCAAGCCTTATTAGTTATAGAAGTAAAAAAAAAAAGGAAAGAAGAAGGAAGAAGAAAGAATACACAAAGTACAACTCAGTAAAATACAAGGAAACTTTCTGCAGACAGTAATGAATAGTGAAATGAATTATTATACTTCTTAATTTGTGTGTCATCACACACAAAGCAGGAAAGGAAAAAGAAAGGGTTCCTGTTCCATAGCTGTAGTTCATTTCATGGTAGTGTCTTTTATGGGTGTTAGTGTCCTACTTTAGCAAGCTGACACAATCCAGTTAATAATCTGTGGCCTACAACTGCATTGTACGTCTACGTTAAATTTTTCACTGGAGTAATAATGAACTACTCATTGTCAAATCTTATGTGGATCCCTCAAGTGCCTTTTGGAGACTGCATGTAGAAAGGACTCCAAATTTTTGTTTTAAATTACAGCACAATAGTAGCTAAACTACATCACAGAAATTACAGACAGAAAAACAACAACAGTTTCTTCAAAACTGGGACCTAGGATAGCTTACATAATTAAAACATATACAGACAAACACATACAGAAAAAACATAAACACTGATATAATTAAAATATATTTAGGTAAAAACATACAAAATGGTATACTTAAATTATACTTAAATCATCTATGGAAGTAATGAGTTACAAGTAGTACTATTATCAGTAATTTACACCCCCTGGCCATTTTTAGTAATAAAAGTGTAATGAAGCTACATTTCAAAAGTAAAGTAATGAATGGGAACTAGAAGATTTTTCATGTAAAAGGTAATTATACATTTTAAAGGCAATTTTACCAAAACTTTTGAGTAAGATGTTTAACTTCATGCCATTCTGTTATCAACCCTATGATTGCTTTGTAACTTTAAAAAATGAGAAAAAGCAATGGGTTACTTTTTAAATTTTTAAACACAATCATTATTTATTTATTTAGGAGTACTTGCAATTAATTACATAATACATTAGTTTTAACTAGTAACATTACAGACTCCTATTATAGAATCATTAAAGGCTTCAGTGTCTTTAATTATAGTCCTGGACCTGCTACCATACTCATCAATAATTTGGTTGCCACAGTGGAGACCAGAGTATGATTCTCAGGTGCATAAGACAAGTTTTTGCTTGTTGTTCACTAGCTGCTACTACAGAGCTGGACACAGACAAATTGTGTTAAAGTCCCAAAAGGTCCTGTGGGAGGGAATGCTTGAGAAAGAGCACTGATCCTGGACTTAATCTGAAATTCTGTTATTACAGGGGTTATGTTCCATCTACTTTTCATTACCACCTAATGATTATTTAACTTCACATGTGTGCACGCACACATGCACACACACATTAATGTAAGCTGAAGTGTAACATCTTCTGTAAGCCATTCTTGCCCCCCCAGACATTTCTGTGTAATAAATTTGAGCATAATAAAGATTATCTATGCAATATTCATTTTTAAGAAGCATGTTCATCCGCTTCAGACAATGCATAGGGGTCAGACTAAAAGGATTGCTTTGGAGAGCACTACGACCTTCAAAAACTCAGATAGTTTAAAAAGGTTATGTCCCTCTCCCAAGCTGTCCATAGAGGGAGAACTTGGGCAAAGGTCTGGAAGAGGACTCAGCAGTTTTCTAACTGATGGCAATAGCTTCACTAGGATTCTTGAGTCCCATTGGTTTTAGGGAGAACATTGATATAGCAGTTGAGCTTTTACATCAGGAAACTTACATGTATCCTGTCTCTGTAGTTATATTTCTCAAAGCTAAGTGCCTCAACCCAACTTGTAAACAATGCAGCCCTTCTAGCATGGCTGTTTCTGTGTTGGGAGGATATCAGCCAAGAAGTGTTGTTGGACACATTTTATTTCAGAATAATTTCCTGTTGTTGGATACACTTTGTTTTAGAATACTCTCTTCCAACAGGAAGAAAATTACTACAATTATTTGTTGTTTCTTTTTGGAATAAAAATAGTGAAGATTTTCCAAAACAATGTTCCATTTTGGAGCCAAAGTAAAATAAGACATCCCCAAAACATTCCAGGCTAAAAGGTACTCAAAGTGCTGAAGGAGTTCTGAAGAAAATATTTTTTTCTGTAGGCATGTGCATTAGATCCAGCACAAAAATTTGACAACAGAAAACAGGAAAATGGAGATTAATCTTAAGTCAAAACTATTCTAGAATAGGCAGGATGAAATGAATGGGACTTGCTGGTCCTCAACTTACTGATTATCCTTGAGAAAGTCCCCATTTCCCATCCTTACTGTTTATAGGAATGACAAGATCAGACAGTTGGATTGCATGCTAAAGGACCATTTTATTAACTATTTAAGTCTTTAATTTTTAACTTTAATAATCTTCAGGGGAGCAGCTGAAGATGGGTTCCAGCTGAGTCAGTGGGTTGAAATCTGACCCTCTTTCTCAGCTACCCCTGAGTGATACACCCAAGTTTTGAGTACCACCCACATCTTGTGTGTACATCCAACCAGCTGTCAGTAAGGGAGACTTTTGTAGAGAACTTCCCCTCCATGTCATATGATCAAAAGGGAAAATATGCCCCAAGGGGAAAAAACCTGGAAAGGTAGGAGAAAAGTCCTATGTAGCCTCAAAAACAACCAACAATTTCCTGCACAAGAAAGAGAGAGTTTGAAGGAATGCAGGTCTATTTGTAGGCAGGCGATGCCTCTCCCTATCACATTATCCACACCCAGTCAGAATTTACTTGTATATTAAATGGGCATTTAAGGAGTCTACCTCCCATAGCTGGGTGTGGATAATGTGAGGTTTGTGATGTCATATTTATTAACAGAGTCGAACTGAAATGATTGCAGATTTAATATTCCAGTTATACTGTAACTCAAATGAAGCATCTATTCAGCAAAACAAAGTCTATATAAACTCAAAAGCATCTGAAGACTTAATCTCCATAAAAAAGGATAAGCTTTTCAAAGTGATTTATAAAGGAGCTTTGATAGTCATTAGGAAGTATATTTTCAAAATGTTAATCATGACGTAGGTACTTTTATGTTTTTCTGAATAAAACTTTAATTAGGAACATATACACTATTGTGCCATGGTTTACATGTATGGTAATAGACAATAAAAACACTGAGGTTCATTAAAGTGATCAAAGAAAACTGAATACCCTTCACTCCTCTTAATAAGTGTTCTGCAGAGAGCTAGGATGTTTTTAAAAACCTGAACAGGCCTTGCCATTAGCGTAATAAGTGACTGTAATTACCTAAATCAAGAAAAGACAACTTATTTGCAATGAACTTTCCAAATTAAAATAAACGTTTGATTGCTAACACAATGAGTTTTGGCTCATGAAATACTAATTAGAACGAGACCACAAACTATTACTTTAAAACAGAATGAGCCCAAAGGACACTGCCCACTCATATGTGTTTGAAAGAACTGCTCTCTCTAATCTAGGTAATGGCTAGGTTCCCTAACAGAAGATGTTCTATGTAGACTAATACATTATGTAACATAAGGTTTTTAAAAACACAGACTGAAGATGATCTAGTTAAAGTTAAGCACTTTCTAGTCTCACTAATATCAAAAGGAGAAGTGTAAATCAAAATAAGCATCAGATAATCTTAAATCTCCCCCTGCCCTGATGGCCTATGACTGCATTTCTAAAATGAATATCAGCAACAAAGATCATAATCAGAGTTTAACCTTAATGTGTTCTGTAGCAAGAAGTAAGGCGCAGCTTGTGAATTTAGTTTACCAGTTGGCTCCACAAGCTGTGATTCTCCGTTTTGGAACTCTGGAGCAGAGGACACACATTCTGAAAGTGCTGGGTTCAATATCTGGCATATCCTGCTGAAACGATCAGATAGCAGATTTTAGTAAAGTCTGCCTGAGGCCCTGGAAAAAAGATGCTTGTGAGAGGACACCATTCCAGCTTAGATGGAGAAAGAGCAGAGCTTGGAAATATTATTTTTTGGACTATAGCTCCAAGAACATTTTAGCCAGAAGAACTCCTCCAAGCTTTGGCACTAATGCAAGCACCTCCCTATGTACCTAATGAATCTGGACTTCCAGAGCAATACCAGCTTAAGGTTTTGTTTGCGGGTGTTCAGAGTTTAAAAAAACCCTCAAAACATGATTCTATCCAGAGTAGATTGAGTTAAATGAATGGGGCTTGTTAGCCATTAATAATTTGAGTCTGATTGATTTCAGTGGGCCTATTCCAGATAGGACTAACGTTGGATTTAGTGTCAGATTTCTCCCAGGCCATTTCTGCTCTTATAGTGCTATTATTCCACTTTCAACGTCCCATGGAATTCTGGGATTTGTAGTTTACTGAGGCCAAAGTGCTCTCTGGCTGAGAATTCTAAATGCCCCTCCCTAAACTGCAAACGCCAGGATTCCACAGGATGTTGAAAGTGGAATAATAGCACTATAACAGTGTAGTGCGGAAACAGTGTCTGTCTGGGCTCCAAACTGAAATGAAATAAGGTCTCCCAACATTCATGGGCACCATAAAATCAATGAACACCCATCTAACATTCCCTACAAGGTGTGTGTGTTTTCCCAAAGAATTGTACAATATTGCCTCATATTTCAGGACACCCCAGGATAAGAAAACCTGTTGGTTTGTTCATTTTGTTTTGTTTTCCTTCTCAGTGCATTTGCATGTAGGAAAAGATACGACAAAACTTTGAAGAAAAGGAGAGTGTTATGCATGTCACTTTTATTTATGTATTTGTTTTCTGTTTACTATTAGCCATTACAGCTACTAACTTTTTGTCTACAAGAAGCCTGAAATCCAAAAATCAAAAAGCAATCTCTGTTTGAAACACAACCTGAAACAATTATATGGACATTTGAGAAGAGATACATCTCACTATTCCATCTCTCCTGTAACTGATTTTTAAAATATCAAAATCCTAGAAGGAGGACCTTTTTTCTTTCTAGAAATGCTGCATATAGGTCCCTGTTGGTAAAGTCTAAACAACCTAAACAACATATTCCATTTCTAAAATAATCTGAGACAGACTTGTAATCTCTTATTATTCAGGACAGGTTATTTTTGAAGTTTAAGGAGTGAGTTCTTAAACACACAAACAAAAACCAGAAACTTTCTAGAAAGGAAAACCTGAGTGTTCCCTGTGGAATGTATTTCATATCCTCCATTGTTTCACTGATAAAACTAGAGACAATCTTGCATTCTGATGTTCTCCCCCATAACAACTGTAGTTCAAACACTTGAGATCTTTGCGGGAAGGACGGAAAGCAAATAAAAGCAGATGAAATGTCTCATTGCAACAGTGGTTCCGCTACTCAAGGTGTGAGCCATGCAGCTGAGTTTTCTCTGGGATTGTCTTTAACTGATAGATGTGATAAGGGAAAAAGAACCACAAGCATCCCATTCAGGGGAGGATAAACCTCCATCTGATCTAGGAAGGAAATTCTTATGTAAGGGAGAGAACTGAAATACACTAGTTAGCTCTCACATCCTTTGTCATTGCTGCTTCCATTGCCTTCCATATGCTGGAGGGCTAACATTTTCAACAGGAGCTTCCTGTACTCATTGGGTAGCATAGGATGGTGGTTTCACTTAGTTATCCTCATTTTTTTTCTTTAATATTTGCATTTTTTTTTTCATCTAATCAAGGGAAAGTTGGGCTGAGATATCTCCCATTTTCAAAACACACAATCTGTTTGCAAAACCTTAAGAAACGTGAAGTTCTTCTAGGGTTATTTTAAAGTTGTTCCTGGTATTATGAATAGAATTAAAACAGAACTGAAGGTTAAACTTGATATTAAGTTAAACTTGACTGCTTATTTCCTATGATTAACCATTTTCCATCCCACAATGAGATTTCCTCAGAGATGCATGCATGAGCAATCAGACTGGCAAATTAATCCTCTGTTTACATTCCAGTGACCATCACAAAACAAAGCACACAACATATTCACAGTTAAGTGAGCAAAATTACCTTTTTCTTTTTTTTTAAAGTGCTAAATGTGTTATCTGGTTTGACCCTTGGTAGATCTTTACAGTTAGCTCTTCATATCCATGCATATAGATTCTGTACCCATGGGTTCAACCAACCTCAACTTGAAGATATTTTAAAAAATCCAAAAAACAAACTTTGATTTTGGCATTTTACATAAGGGAATTTTTTTTTTTTTTTACTAAATCATTGTACACAATGGGACTTGAACATCTACATATTTTGGTATCCACTGTATGTGCGTGCGCACGTGTGTGCCCTGGAACCAAACCGTAGAGCAGGGCTTTCCAAACAGTGTGCCGTGACATGTCGCCTGAAGTGTGTAGGTGTGTCGCCTACAATCTTGGAAATGTATGTTATTATTTATAAATCATACATTTTTAAAAATATGTGAAAGGTTTTCATGAGATACGTTGTATCCTCATACATTTTGTTATTACAACTTATGTATGTGTCTGTATCTCTTTTTTTTATAATCATTTTATTAAAAATTAACAAATAAAACAAATAATTTTTGTTGTATTTCTGTTGACATATACTTGATACTTCCAATCCGATCTGGATTTCATTTTCAATATCTCATATCTTAGCTTTATCATTGTACTGCATTTTACAGCTATTTCATATGTTAGAACTTGTATTACATTCACCATTTTGCAGCTTCATGATAACAACCGCAATCATCTCAATCTTTTCAACACATAGTACCATGAATTACAGATTTCTATCACATGTCACCCAGCAACTACCCACAATTTGCCATTCTTTCTGAATTTCGTCATCTGATTTCCCTTTTAATCTTTGAGCGACCATATCAGCATTTTTATTTTCAATAAAAGTTCCCCACCATTGCTCTATTGTAGGTATTTGCTGTGATTTCCATACCTTTGGATATTCAATGCGTGCTGAAGTTATCATATATAATAATATTCTCCAATATTTCTTGACATTAGTACCATCAACTATATCTATCATATTCAACAAGTACATTTCAGGCATCATAGCAAATTGTACCTTCAATATTTCACAAATTTTGTTGTGTATTCCAGTCCAATATTTCTTGACCTTTGAACATTTCCACCACATATGGTACATAGTGCCCACCTCTTTCTGGCATTTCCAGCAAAGTCCAGTACCTGTGTTATAAATCTTTTTTAGTTTATCTGGAGTTAGATACCATCTATATAAAACCTTATAATAGTTCTCTTTCGGATTCTGGGCCACCGTAAATTTATTTGTCTTTTCCCAACTCTTTTCCCAGAAATCTAATTGAATTGTATGTCCAATATTCTGTGCCCATGTAACCATCACCTCTTTAACTGTTTCTTCATGCTTCTCCTGCTGCAAAAGTTCTTGGCTAATGTGAGCTAATAGATGAGGAGGGCTTTCAAACAGCCATTTAATCACTGTATCTCTTATAAGGGGTTAGTTTAACCTCCGGTTTGCTAGTAAAATTGAATTACTGTGTCACAAAATGATGCATGTCTAAAAACTGTGTTACCAACATGAAAAGTTTGGAAAGCTCTACCCTAGAGGATATTGAGGCCCCAGTTTGTTTACCCTTTAAGGATGCTGGTCATTTTTGCTCATAAAAGTATATCATCGTGAAGTAAGTTCTAACAACTCTACGTTGTTGCCCATGTTCTCATGTCTGGCGAGATTGTCTCCGCAGTCTCCATTCTTACAACAGTGTCAAAATATGACAAGGCATAACATACCACAATGCCAGCCTTCAATGGAATCTGGACCTTTTGGGTGCAGCAAAAGGTTAATACCAATATGAGAGGTCAATCCTTTCCAAATGACTGTTTTCAAAGCTGCTGCTAGAAGTTTGAATACACCTAACCACCTGCTACAGAGATTCACAAATATTCATGACCTGCTGTTCTCCATCATAAAGGGAGGGGAACAATGATACATTGCTACTTTGGGAATAATACAGTCTCATTTTACAGCTAATCCAAAATTATGACAATGAGAAATTAACATTTGTAGCATTTTGTAGAGTGTTCTGAAACACTTCTTTCCCTTAATTCTAAATTCAAATATGCACACTAATATTTTCCTAATTTTAATGACAATTGTGTCACCTGACTCTGAAGATGGCATGATGCCCAGAAAATGTTTCAGTTAATTACACACCAAGATGATCTACTCTTTGGATCATCTCCAGGACAAAGGCCCTGGTATATAATTAAAAACAATGAACAATTAACTTCCATCAAATATAACATGAAGGACAAGCACAGTAAGTTTTGCTATAGACTGTAACCAAAAAACCAACATAAGTCATTTTCTTCCCAAATATGACCTAGTAGCCTTGTGTTTAGATTTTACAATTACACTACTTAATGCTACAAATATTTCTTTACTGCCATCTTGTTCAATTTTTTTTTTAAAAAAGTTCAAATATATTCAGAATACAGAAATAAATATTATTCTCTCCTTAAGAGCCTGAGAAATAAAGATGAGTCCTGAGACATGTTCAGAACTCCCTAAAACATATTTGAAAAGCTCAGGCTTGGGTATATTTTTTGTAGAAAGTGTTCCTTGCATCATAAAAAAGGGATCAAATGGATTTCCACAAGAAGCCAACTGCTGCATTTTCACTATACAAAACCATGAAGAATGACCCTAAAGAACCATGGAGGGTGCATATTGATTTAAGGACTTTTTGTCCTTGGATGATGAGAAATTGTAAAGTAGTTCTTTTCTCTAGAAGGACAATGGGAGTGTTCATACACTTTCCATTTCCTCAGAAGGAAGTAGAGAAAAAAGAGCAATCAAGAAATGGGAATGTGCATGAGGCACTTCTTATACTCCCCTCTTCTCTAGTGCATTCTGTATGACTTTAATCTCCTCTATATGTTTGCTGCCACCTTTAGGATCTGCCATATAAATATTTCTAAATGATCAGTCAATACTGCTAGGGTTCTCATCAGTCATTGCAAAACAAGTACTCTCTTGGATAGTAATCAGATAAATCTCATAGCAAGAAATTATAATTCTTCCAGACACACCTTTTGATCTCTGGCAAGATCATATATGTTCTGTGCAGGTGGGTAATAAATGCCAAAATATGGAGATAAATAAAGACTCACAAACAGACAAATTCATTGAAGAGAAAATAATACAATCCACAATTTAAACCCTTTGATCTAAATCCCAAATACATTAGAAATATACGAGAGCTACATATCCTTGACTATTGAGAACTACCGTGGTATAGTGTAGTGTGGAAAGAGTGTGGGACAGATCTTGTCTATATATGCAACAGAATGAAGTGCCTAATGTATGTGATAGTAGCATGGGCAGCACCATTTCAAAACGGGCAAACATATATTTGAATGTTTCTGAACATGAAACTGCAACAGAAGAAATCCAATAATAGAAGCAAAAGCACTTCTGTGAAGGGTGGGGATTGAACATGTCCCTGGAGTACTGGACTGCTACTCTCATTGGATCTAACTAGCATAACCAATTGTGAAGTACTATTAGAGCTGTAGTGTAGCAACTTCTAATATCCATGAATTGTTCATCCCTACTTTAGACCCAGCTATGGACATTACTAGATCCTGCATTTTAGCAGGGAAATTTTTGTTGTCATCTCTCAGCATTCCAGTATACAACGATGGAGGACTAAAAAAGCCATCCTAAGCTCTTTAGGATAAGACAAAAGATTAGGATTGTCTTATCCTTAGGATAAGACAAAGGAGACCCTCAGAAAAACGTCGTATGGAGTCTTCTTATTCATCCATCCTTTAGTTGCCAGATTGGATTTGGAACAATACTCTTGTAACATTAATCCTGAGCAGACAAGGTACTGTAAAACTTCATCAAGTAGAATGAAGATATTTGACTTCCCTCACCCAAACACCTCCAAGTTTCAGCCACAGCTGTCCTCACCCAGACATAACATCACCATCTAGTGACAAAAATAGAATTGGGTGCTCCACCCTGAGTCGACTGTGAAGGCAACAGCCATGTTGGAAGGGTACATCTGAAACTGAAAGTGTGAATCTGGAAGGTGGCAGAAGAAAGGTACTTTTGACCTGCTCCCAGACTTGTTATGGACTGAAGTTAGTGGTTCCAATCTGGCAGCTATAATCCATGACCTCTTTTTTTTCTCTTATGTTTCCTGTGACTCCTCCAGAAATGAGCCACGTGTGATAACTGAAGCCCCTGTCAGAGCTGCTGATGACGAGCAGCAGCTGCTGGACCCTGTTGCTCTGGCTGGAGACGAGTCCTGCAGCTCAAGAGCTCCCCCTGCTGCCATGGACCAAGCAGGCTCGGACGTTCCTCTGCCTGCTCCTTTAGGGCAACAGGGATCCAGCTGTGATCCCGAGGATGCCCTGGAGCCTGCGTCAATCAGCCCACAAACAAGGTGGAGACTCAAGAGAGCTGAGCAAAGGGAGGCTTCCTTGATTAAGTTCAAGAAGTGATGACTGGCCACATCTGTGCCTGAGCTATATAACTGCCTATCTGGAAGCGTTCCTTTGCTTGTGGCAAACTTTCTACAAGCTCTCTCCTTGCTTCCAGCAAGGATCTCCTGCCTCCTGACCCCTGGATTTTGGACTCTGACTATGGCTTTTGCTTGTTGCTCAGGCTTAGGTAAATGGACTGCCTATGAGTAATTGCTTGCTTTGACTCTTCCTGGTGGGACTCTGCTATCTCTCCCTCTCCCTTCTCTGGGCTAGCTCACCACCCGGATCTCTGACCTTGACACCACCATTCTGTTTGAACAGTACAGTGAATCATATCAGCTGTGATAAAACCACAAGGTAACCTGCAGACAGAGTAAGGAAAACAACTCTAATATAGTTTGACATTTACATTTTAGAAAGCTTTTATTGAAAAGAGAAACTTTCCTTTGTAAAATCTGTAGCAGAATCACAGAAATCATTCCTAGTAAAGGAGATGACATCTAAATGATTGTAACATTGATTTATTTTCTTACAAAAAGTTGTCCAGGTAAAAAGGTCGCACTGAGAAACAATCTACAAATATAGAAGTCCCTCCTCTAAACCCATCTTCCCCATCAAGCTTTTGGCTTAACCTCTTAGTTCTCATCTGCTATGAAACTAAGCATGGGTTTTGGACAGAAGTGAACACAGAATCATTTATAACTTAGTACAAATAGCACTACAACTGAATGTGACTGAACTGAATGCAAATTATACTACATACACAGAATCTGCAACAAAATGTTGAAGCGTGAAGTGTTCTTATTCATCTATGTTTTCTACCTGTGTTTCCCATTTCATTTCTTCTTCTTTTATGGCAGGATGGGCAGAGCATCCCTCCAGTTCCCGCATCATGGCAACCAAGAAGGAGTTTGTTCAAAATATGGAAAATCACATTTTTAGAAGTTTCCAAAAGTGACAAAGCCTTCCTTCTTGAAATTTGGTTAGGGGCACTCTTCATAGTTTCTTCTGGATTCCAGACAGGGGTAGGAACTCTAATAGAATACAGAAAATTTGTGAATTAAGGCCCCTTATTGATAAAAAATGTCAGCTACTATGAGATTTTTCATCCTAGAGTAAGGCTGATAAGTCTTTAACAACAAACAAACAAAGCCAACAAAAGGAAGGAAAGAACAACAACCATTGTTCATATTCTTCAACTGCCTTGATTTGGCAGAGGCTGTTCTAATAAATCCTCTCTTGTCCTGCTTTTTCAACTGCCTTTAAAAGACCACAGTTTGTCACTCCTCTTTTAACTCTCCTCCTTTTAATCCATCTTACTTCAATTGCTGCAAGCTGAGTTCAATATGTAAAAGGAGTATGCACCGTTAACTCAGTAGTGAGAGAGAGGAGAGCAGGGAGTAGAGTCTTGGTCTCCACAGTAAGCTCCGGAAAAAGAAAACTGCTTCAGCCTCTTCTAGCCTCTGTGTTCTTCCTTATCAATAACTTTTCCCATTTTGATACTATTCTGAAGTTGTTCGGCCACATGGATCCCAATTTTCATTTGTGAAATGTTGGAAATGTTCATATATTGTTTTTGTATGAACTTTCTAATGATTTTGTACAAAAGCCATTATATTTTATACAAAATACAGTTTTGTACATTTTTTGGTGTAAAAACAATGTTTTACCCATTTATTTATTTATTTATTTGCAAACAGGTTCCATAAGGTAAGAAATAATGGGAAAATATCCCAAGAACTCATCATCTCCATGTTGTTATTTATTCATTTATACCCTTCCTTGTTCATAGAACTGGGATGATAAAAAACACATCCAAAGGCATAAATCAAAAACACAAAAAGTTACCATTAAACTGCAAACTATTCATAGAGTTACAACAGCTTTTTGAAAATTCAATTTAAAAAGCAAAAGATGGATTTCAACAAATGGATCATTACAAAAAAACCCTGGAGTCAGTTATTACACACTTATTGCAAAGGAAAGTTTTATCTTGCTAATAGAAAGACAGCAAGGGAAGAGCCACTTTAATCTCCCCAGGGAAGACATTCAAAAGCCAGAGAACAGCCATTGAGAAGGCCTTGTCCCATCTTCCTAACACACATCTCTGGGAAGATGGTGTGACCAAGCCAAAAACAAGCAAACAAAAAACCCCAAAACAAAAAAACTAATTCCCAAAATCTTAGAACTTGGACAGTCTTGTACAGGAAGACAAAGGTAGTCTGGACATATGAGGTTTGTAAGTCATTACTTTGAATTGTAATTTCACTGATCAGAAGAACCCGTTTGAAATTTTTATTTTCATGCATGAGAGCAAACTTAGTTAAAATTCTCATCTCTAAAATTTCCATCCCTAGTGGAGGGAGACAAAATTGTCCCCTGGGCTCACTGAAGTTTTGCACCTACCCTATAGTCTTCTTCTTCCACCCCCTGCCCCATAATAGTCACCTAGGATTCCAATTTATTTGTACTTAAGTGCAACACTCAGATTTTTTTTTCCTAAAAGTTTTTTGAACTTCTGCATGCCTCTGGATTTTTGCTTCCCTTGCTTACAGATGGTATTATTTTGGCTTCCCAAGGAGAACTGAGTTTTTTATTGGTAAGAAGACAGCAAAGTTTTGCCAAAGTGACAGTAATCACCCTTTAGGAACATCTACACCCATCCTTTCAGTTTAGGCAGTTAAACACTCTGGAATAGGTATATGCATATTATACTGCAAAGTGCCATGCACAATAATGTCATTATAGAAATACCAGTAATAACACAGGCCAGTATTGAATGGCATACTACTGCAGGATTCCAAATTCTTCCATGAAACTAGAGACCCCTCTCCCGTCTGCCTCTAATAAAGTTTTTGCCTTGGACGAAGAAGTACCTGAATGTTTCTTGACTCTAATGTTTAAAAGGAATGCCTAAAATGATATATTTCTCACTCCTTACTGCTGTTTGCTGCACTTCCATCAAGAAACTCAGAGTGGCCTTTTGTCTCCAGACAATTCTGTGAGGTTAGATTTTGAATTGCCCAAGGCCATGCTGCAAGCTTCATTGCTGAGAGAGGGTTTGGTTTCTGATGGAAATAAATAATCATAAAGATAGCTTTTTACACATAGTTTGTCAGGTATCTGTGAGAAAGCCAATGTAATGTTTGCTGGGCAATTCTAAAACAATGTATGAAATACAGTGACGGCAGAAAAGAACTTTTTGCAAATAAAGGGCTGAAACCTAAGGGGTCTGCAAAACATTTTACACTTTTCAATACACAGCATAAACATTTTTATAACAACTGGTTGTATAGGACAAGGGTGCATGCTCAAGGAGAAAATAGTGACATATTAAAGCCAAGTGAACAGAAAATTAGAACAGTTTGTATTCTGCAATCTATCTATGTATGTTTGCATAGACAGTGAGTCCTGTGCAGAATGCTAAAGATGCTGATCAAAGAGAAGATGCCCAAAAAGAAGTAGGACAAGTAAAGTACTTTGAAAAGTAAGCATTTGAGGAAAACAGTTAGTGATTAATATCTAGGACTGAATGGAAGAGCCAACAAGTAAATAAGACTTGAGGAACATACACATGGGGCTAACATGCCAAGATCCATTTAGAGAGAAACAACTTGGAGAGGAAAATTACTGAAGTCTCACAATGTCTTTGGACATCAATATTGGACCTTGTAATAAAACACAGTGCAAGTGTAACTTTCTATAATAATCTGTTTTGCATCACCTGTAGCAGAGGGCTGTTGTGGATATTCAGCTTGGACTCCCCAAACATTTTGTTGTCAGGATAAACTGAAACCAACAAGTGTAGTTTACAGATGTTGGTTAGAAAGTACAGTATTGTATGTCAGTGAAATTAAAACAGAGTGAAACAAAGAGTTGGATTGTTCAATGCAAGTCAATCAATGAAAAATTGCCCTCACTTCAATATCTAAAATGTTTGAGAATTCTTTACTTAAATCAATGAAAGATTTAAAATGATGTTTGATGCTACAGGAATACTGGTTGCCACTTTGTCTTCTTAGGAATTAATTGGCCAATGTGATGTGATATATATAATGTTTTCTTCTGGCATATGACATGGGCATGGTCTAGGCATAGTTCATTCCTGCTAAATGTATTCCAGCATATTTTTTAATTAGCATTTTTTTGAAATTTATAAATGAATATGTATTTTTAAACTACATTCCAGTGTATGGATGAGAATAATATTCAAGAATATTTTTTAAAAAATATGTTCAAAAAACACATTTTATGATAGTTAAAAAAAACAAAGACAAGAATTCTGGACTGAAAAGAGCTTTTGCAGTTTAAGATGTATTCTATGAAAATTTGCACCTCTTTGTTTTGCACAGAAAACAGAATTTTTCTATGCAGAAAATAATATTTTTGCAGAGATATATTATTTTCTATACAGGAAAAAAATATTCTAGTTCAAAATACCATTTTGTGCACAAGAAATATGGTTTTCTGCATAAAAAACCTACATGTGAATTTTGAGCAGAATCAGTTTTGAATTGCAGATAGTCTTGAAAACTAGGCAAGTAGCTTGTGAAAACTGTCTCACTGCAAGAAGGAAATCTGGTGCTAGCACGAAGAAAGTTTTTTAAAATAATGAAAAGCCATGGCTGGAGTGGGGGAGAAATACACTACAGTTGCATGAGCAGCAGGAACAAGAGTAGAGACAGTGGGCAAGTAAAACTCTGATTACTACACTGACTGGAGAGTGAAATTCAGCTGACCATATTAGTGCTAGTACTAAGTAAAGGTTTAAAAATTAAGCAGAAGCCCTTGGAAGGAGGATGTAACAGTTCCAAGCTGGAAATACTACTAGAAACAGATGTCAGGACTAGACTCAACCACAGCTAACATCACAGCCCACATCATCAGCAGACACCCACAAAGGACTTCGTCATGTACCACAAAAAGTGAACTGCACAATTGACAACTTTTTTTTTAGAAAGTAGTGTTCAAAAGCAACAAAAAGAGTTCAGAAAAGTGGGAAATGTGACAATCTTCTGACACACCTGTACATACCAGAAGATTTTCTGTATCTCAGAAGAAAAAGTCGTAAGTATGACAAACATAGTTCTATCTAGATGAGCCCTAAGAATTGTTGCAAAATCCTTTCTATGCGGCTAAGAGAGTCATGCCCCCTTTACAGACGACAGTCATGGATCTGAATGCTTATCAGTGGACAATCCCCTATATGAAGAGCTGTAAACTACATAGTCCATATGTGGATTAAAGATAAAGAACCACACAAAATCAGAGCCAGAAGCTTGGAAGTTTCCTTTCATTAGGACAGCAGACTGCACACAGTTCACTGGGTCTTTCCAACTATGTTGAAATATACTGTATTTCTATTTATAGCAATTATTTCTAAATCTGTTTCAATTATTTCAATTATTTCTAAATGCATATAAATTACAGTGTCCAAATTTTATGGAAAAAGTTGTTTTTTTACTTATGCTTATGTAATTTCCCTACTTGCATCAAAAAGTGTTACATTTTTAGTAAAACTGCCGTATGAGAAGACTTCACAGGTACAAATGTATCTAATACAAATGAGCTGTAGGGTTTGGAACACTGCAAGAATATCAGAGAAATCATCAGAATGGTTATTGTCTATCTATCTATCTATTTATTTATTTATTTTGGAAAGCATTAATTTCTTGTGAAGCATGAGTATGAGCAAGTTTATAATTCTGTAACAACAAATTCTTTTCTCAGTAACATTTTAAAAAAATCTTAGAAAAAAAGAGGAATATTGTCACATTTATGTTTATTGTTAGTATCTCTCTTTGATTTAATTATCTCTTTGGCAGCTTTTACAGGGACATGAAGCCAATAAATATTCAGCCAGGAGGCAAAACAGTTTAGCATGAAAATCTTTAGAAATTCCCATACAAAAAAGTGGAACACACAAGCTTAAGATTTTATGTCTTCTGAGAAAGTAATTTAAAACTGATTTGTCACCCAAGGTTTAGTCTCTCTGAATGGTGCATACAGTCAGTGGGTTGTTTTCTTTCTGGGGGAGCGATTTTCCCCTTGAAAATTTTAATGCCACCAGAGAAAGGATGAACAGATATTAGGGTCAAAAATCCATTTCAAAATTCCTAAGGTCCATTTAGTGTAAATGGGCTGTAATGCTACAGAAAAGAATGGGGCTCCCTGCAGATTGACTGTAATAAACTTATTTCAAAGTGCACTCTTGCAGAATTATTTTCCAGACAACCAACCATTCACTTAGGGGAAATCTTAGCTCCATTTTGTCAGCAGGAATTTTCTTATTGCTTTAAATATAACCATGTTATATTTAATTTATACTTCTTCCTGGTACAGTATGCATCCAGGGTAAAAGATGTTAGTATTCTCAAGAAGTGTGTTATTCTCCAAAAGTGATCATAAATGCAGACTTTTCAGAGTTTACAAACTTAACTTGCTGGTCTGTGCCCAACACTGGACCTCCTTTTACATAAGAGTGGAATCTAGCATAAGGAGAAGGTGCAAATTCCATGCTCAGTGCTGGAGGGTTGAAGGGGAGAGTAGGAAGGACTGAAAATCCCTTTGCTACTGTGAGTGTCAAATTAGATTTAGGCTACCAGTGTATTTCTAATAAAAAAAAAGGAAACCACATTCTAATTAATTGATGACTCTTGAATTAAGGCAAGTTTGATGCTTCTGAAATCAAGGTACTTTACAACCAACTCAGAACTGTGAGTTCAGTCATCTCAGCATCTCAATGGCTGGGATCCTATAGGGAGCAGTATGTGTTGCATAATAGGGTATTATGCAAGTGTTTCTACTTTCTGTGGACTCACAAAGAGAAGTGGCAATGGATAGAAAAGGCTCTGCCTCTGTTTCTTGAATGCCTGCTTTCCAAGGTAGAGATTGACAGAGCCAAGAACTCTGCCATCCCACCCCAAACAAGCCATTTGAGAGACAGGTGACATAAAGTCTTCAGCCATCTCCTCTTGCTGCCAGTAGGGTCACATTTATTGCCTCTCCTTTCAGTTGCTTTTTTCCCCTGTTACTGTCTTGCCTCCACTGCATTGGCTACATTCCTAACAATGACAGTACAATCCTGATCTGTATAGGAATTACCGCACTATCAAAATGGACCAAAATCTCAGATTATCCCCATTAAGATCTGGTACAGATTCAGGGAATATTCAGGTATGAATGTCTTTCACTCAATGACTGGAACATCAAGTAGTGCCTTGCAGAATTGAATAAAGTATTTCGAATGGTTGTGGTTGGGCTTCTCTTTGAGCAGTTGATCCCTCTCTGACATAATTTCATATATTACACTCAACCCACTCTGTCCCTGATCTGAAGTCCTTTGTTCTCAACAGACATTCAAGGCAAGGTTCTTGGCAAGGTTCTTGAAAGGAATAAGGAAACATGTGAAGGAAATAATATTTGAGGTTACTTATTATCTCTGAACTAAAGCCATCAGAATATTTAGATAACCAACATAAACAATAAAATAAAGACCAGCAGTAACTACAGCTCAGAATTATAGTAACTGTTTCAGAATACTATTTGGCATGCTGTTAGAAAGAAGTAAATAAAGCACACAGTACATAAATGTCCACTATTCAGACTATATAAATAAGTTTAATGCACATGGCACAGAGCCTGAGTGATCAATAACTAATAGTGCAGCCCAGTGTATGTCTACTCAGAAGTAAGCACAATTGCATTCACTAATATTTATTCCAAAGGAAGTGTGCACAGTATTGAAGGTGAAGGTTTTAGTTCTAGACTCATTCAACTGATAGTAAGTCACATTAAATTCCATGTGACTAATTTCCAGGGATGCAAAAAAACTGTTTCAGCATATCACCTTTATATTACTCTACCCCTCCCTCCCTCCCTCTATATATTTATATATGTATTAGTACAATATATTAGGACCAAAACAGATAAAGTGGATGCATTAGCCCATCACTTTAAACCAGGACTCTTGGCTTATTAAACAAGAAGGTAAATAAGCACCATGCTGATCTAACAAGCTTTTAAAAGCATCTTTTGTTCTTTCTTTCATATGGACTGGAAAAGAACCCAGATATGGATAGTAAAGTCTATACCCAGGATTATGATTTACAGTGCTCAAACAAACCAGGAATATAAGTCATCAGGATTTGTTTGCTTTTTTGTGTCTCAAAACCATAACTCTGAGTTCAAACAACAAACTTTCCCTTCATAGGGAAACAACTTCTTCCTGACTTATCCCCTTCCCCAGTGCAACACTGAAGCAGGAGTAAACAGATAAGACTGAAGCAGGGGTAAACAGCACTGTGGTTTGCTAACTCAAGACACTTGGCTTGTTGTTATGTATAAATGTGGCTAATGTTAGTTCTGCTGTGCCTTTAAAGGAAATTAAAAGTAAATGACCTGTAACACATTACTCACATTACAACAACAACAACAAAAAGAGAGTATATTCAACTTAGTTTGCTTCAGTTTGTCGGAAACTGAAATTGCCAGCAGCTGAAAGGCCACTACTTTTAGCAAAAAGTATAAAGCTGACATAAATTACTACCCTAACATCATAAACTGAATTACTTTGGATTTACTTGAAGTGAGCAGGATTAGTTTGTCTCTAATAGCTGGTTGAAGAAAATGTAAAGTGTCAACTCTTGGCTTTTGGTTGAAATTGAGCTAGTGATAACCTGTATAGTGGTTAAAACCTTTAATAAATGAAACTGTGAAACAGCCAACTCTCCAAAATTACTGTCCACTTTATTAAGCTTATTAACATAATAGGAAAAACAATGGGAAAATCAATTTCAGAAAGTGTTCATTAGGAAACTTTAAATCACTGCATTGAGCATAAATATCTATACTATAACAACATAGTACACAGGGAGCTACTATTTTATTGTAAGGCTCTCGAAGGTGACATTATTATTATTATTTTCTTTATTTTTGCCTTCAGGCACAAAGATAGGGCTTGTTTGGTAATTTATTAGTATGTGTTTTGTCCCAATTTTCAGTTCAAGAGATATTCTTAACTGGCAAACTCAGAAATGATAAAACAAGCAAACAAATATAAAAGATTTATGAAAGCAAGTCATATATACAACAAAATACTGCAGCGTTGTGTTCTATTTGGAGTTCCAACCAGTCAGTTAAGTCATGTCCTCTTTCAGAATATTCCATTCCATCTCTGCCCCGATTCCATCTCAGTTCTCCCTCTTTCCCTCACAACTCCTTGTTGGCTTACCACTCTCAGCAAGCATCTTCACTCTTCACTAGAACTTTTAGGGTTTTTTTTTACTCTCCCTTGTTTTTTTCCCCTCCTCTCCAAAAGGGATTTAAATCCTTGACTATTTCAGTTTCACATGTGAAGACAAATATTTTTGGTAGATTTCTCCTTGCAGTGGGAGAAAATGAGTATACTTCATTTTGGGAGAAAGGCAGAATATAAATGAAATCCATCCATCCATCAATAAAATAAAATAAATAGAATAAATAATATTTGTGTGCAGTTCTCACCTGGTATTTACACATCCTGAAGTATGTCAAGAAATTATTATGTGGTTAAATATCCTTTTTAATGCAAAAAACCAGTGTTTTTTGCACAAAATTGGTGGATTATTTATAAAAAATGCATTTTTCATGCAAATAACAATTTACCAATATTCATTTATTTGTTTTGCAAATACAGTGGGTTTTTTTCACAGAACACCATTTTGGTACAAAAAAACCCTCTGAATTTTTTCCTGAACATAGTTTTTTTCCCTTGCAAATATTTTTATACAAAAATATTGTTTCTGGGAACAACTGGGAGTGGAGTTGGACAAAAAAAATATGAGGAATTAGTGCAAATACCACATTATTGCACCCTCTAATGGATGCATGAATACTGGGTGAATTCTGCAGAATCTCATCTTTGTGTTATTCTTCCCACTTGGTTTTCATTGGGAAATCCAGTTTTTGTCTGGCAAATAAATTGTGAAGAATATTCTTTTCATTCATACTACCAATTTGTTGTTGTTGTGGTGGTGGTGTGCCTTCCAGTAATTTCTGACTTTTGGCAACACCCCAAGGTGTTCTGGGGCTGTATGTGTGTGACGCACCCAAGGTCATCCAGTGGATTTCCATGGCCAGGTGGGAATCAAACTCTGGTCTCCAAAGTTGTAGTCCAGTGCTCAAATCACTACACCAAAACAGCTCTCCATGCTACCAGTATGTCCCTCTTATATGTGGGTGGTGTCAGTTTGGCTACAGAAGAGTCCATTTTCAGAAACAATTGGATGTCATATTCATGTCCCTCCACATTCATACATTTAATTTTCACAAGTTTATTTGTGGATTATTTGCCATTTCCTCCACTGCTTCTCCACTCCATTTTTTATAAAGACTTATAAGTTTTGCCTCACATTTGCAGTCTCTCTGAAAGCCTTGAAGGACTGAGAGAAACTGAAACAGATTGCAAACACCAGATGAGGCTGTCAGGGTTGGCAGGATTTGGCTCCTCTGACCATGAGCAGAGTGCAATCTGTGAAGCAAGGCTTTGCCACAGCAGAGGGTCCCAGTGAAGCGGAAAGAATTCCAGAGGCTCATTAAGTAGGACTTAAAGCAGTGGTTCTCAACCTGTGGGTCCCCAGATGTTTGTGGACTTCAGCTCCCAGAAGCCCCAGCCACTATGGTCAATGCTCAGGGCTTCTGGGAGCTGATGTCCAAAAACATCTGGGGACCCACAGGTTGAGAACCACTGACTTAAAGGCAGAATTTATTGCCGCACTCTAAGATAATGGCTTGGCAAAACATTCTAGCAGCAATTAGACAAATAAGAATAACAAGAGATAACAGAGGATAGACGAGCAGCATCTCCCCTTACAATTAGGAAACTGCGGCATGAGGTGTATCTAACTGGCAGCTGGTCAAGGTAAACACCAGCCTTTTTATGCTTCCTTGTCACCCTGAAACAAGTGGAGTAACCCAATCAGTGCTCTGGCGTGTGGCCTTCTCTAGCACACAAATCATAGCCTAAACAATCCTACTGACCTTGCACTTGTTTGTCTGGCCACATTGCCTCTTCCCTGTGCTGTCCACTCAGAGGAAACCTAGCCTGTCCTGCGACAATCTTGTTCAAAACCTTGTTCAAAAATCGTGTAAGGCACCAGAGGAGGTGGCAGCAAGGCTTGCCAGCTGCCTACTTCTTTGTGAAGGAATCCCTCCTCCTTGAAGGCAGAACAGGATGGCTAGTGTGTTCCTCACCACAGACTGAAATGTATTGTGTACTGTACATTTGAATATATGTGGATTGTACTTTTTTATGTTAAATATGATTTGGTGGGTGACAGATTTCCTTTGCAGGCTGGCCTCACAGTTCCTAGCCTTGTAAACCTGTCACTGTTACCTTGCCCTCTGGTCTTCCTTTAAAATCTCTCTTTGGATCTGGAGTCCTCATCCTTCAGATGACCTCACTGTGGATTAGTGTGTGTGCTAGATTTGCTTTCTCTATGGTCAGCCTGACTCACCTTTGTTTCAGGGTAAATCAGGGTTTTCCAAATGGTGTGCCACAACACATTAGTGTGTCACCTGAAGTGTGCAGGTGTGTCGCCTACAATCTTGGAAATGTATGTTAGTATTTATAAATCATATATTTTTAAAAATATATGAATAGTTTTCATGAGAAATGTTGTGTCCCCATACATTTTGTTATTACAATTTATGTATTTGTCTGTATCTCTTATAAGGGGTTAGTTTAACCTCTGGTTTGCTAGTAAAACTGAATTATTGTGTCACAAAATGATGCATGTCTAAAAAAGTATGTCACCAACATGAAAAGTTTGGAAAGCTCTGCGGTAAATGATGCTGTCCAGAGTCAGTTTTACAAAAATAACAAGTAGTTTAACTGTATTTAATAACAGACAGAATGATTGCTCTCGGACTCCAGTTCCTAGTTCCAAATACTTAACACTTTTCAAATTAAGTTATCTCAGATCCCTTTCCTTAAATCCACTCACCCAGAACTCATATGATCCCCTCAGGCTCTCACAACTGATTCATTTAACAGCTTATTCCCAGCTGTCACCAGTGAACTGTCTGTTCATTGCGCCTGTTAATGGAAGAACAGAACATAGGAGACAAGAAAGGGAATTCACGCATGACATTCTTATATGTTGAATTCGTCATTGTTGTTTTTGTTGTGTGCATTCAAGTTATTTATGACTTATGGTGGCCCTAAGCCAATCCTATCATGGTTTTGAGGGTGGCAAAATTTGTTCAGAGGGGTTTGCCATTGCTGTCCCCTGAGGCTGAGAGAGTGTGACTTGCCTTAGGTCGCCCAGTAGGTTTCCATAATGAGATGGGGATTCAAACTGTGCTGTCCCAGTATCCTAATCTAACACTCAAACCACTAAACTATATTGGCTTTGGTATTGAATTTGGGGAGGGGTTGTACTTCACAGGTGATATGGCAGGGCATGGCAGGGTTAGTCAATGTCTGGCTCTCCAGATTGTTGGACTGGAACTACCTTTAGCCAGTGTAAGCAATGGTGAAGCACAATACCTGGAAGGCTACATGTTTCTCATCCTTTTTCTGTGGCAGCACTTATATCTTGTACCAGATCTTGGGCATCACTCACTGTTGAATTATAGGACATTTCTCCTCCCATACTTAGTTGTTCAGGGATGATCATTTCTGCTGTTGTCTGTTTTTCCTCATCTGAAGGTAAGTTTACGCCCTTGACATGAGGATAATTGAAATCGCCCATTGTTACTGAAGATGATAGGTATGAGATGTACTTGTTTCACACCAATCCACCCACAGATCAATTTTCATGTAATACTAACTTCAAAATATTACATTGACTTTGAACATATGCAGAGAAGAATTCCCCACAGTAGATAAGCAGCTGGTATTTAAGTGTAAAGCTACTATTGTGCTATAATCTTAAGGGGATAGAGGAAGAATGAAACAGTGTGTATGGAATTATGTTACTAAATTATGCATCTCCTTCAAGGCTGCCTTGGACTTTTCTGAGAATAGTTCCCCCCGCTTTATTCCTGTTTTACTTTCAGCATATGGTGAACAATAGACACAAACAGATTGGAGCAGTTGGAATGTATTTTTCTATAGCTTCCAGTGCTATCAAACACTTTCAACATCTATACTTCTCAGACACAATGTGCCAACTTTTAAAAAACTTGTAGTAGCTTGAACTAGGGCACTCAGTGCCACTTTCTGACACTACTTTTGCAGCATAGGCTGTACTGCAGCACATTTCTTGCCCCTGCCATTTGTATGATATTGAAATTCCTGGATTAAATGAAGAAAGCCATATGACAGCTTTTCCTTCTATCAACATTTCCATGGGTAAGTTTGTCCTATGTAGCCTGTCATGTCCACATGGCTAGAGCAATGTGGCAAGGAGCATCACAGAAGGGCATTGGGATGGGAATGTTTAAGAACCTTCTTGTTCTACTCATTCTCATCATCCAATGAGTTTTTTTGTAGATTCTTCTATTTGTATCTGCACCTTCTGATTGAAATCATGTGGGTGATGACCCAAGTGAGGTAATACTCAAATTATGAAAGTCTCTCCCTAGATATTTTCTCCTGGTACATTTTGGAAAAAAAATGCATTATGTTCCTTCTAGCTGTTGCGTTGTGCTACTCTTCTATTTAATCTCTGTTTTAATCTACACCATATTTTCATCTTTCAAAAAAACGCCAAATCATTACTCAGCTACCTTGAGTACATTTAGCAATAGCATGTGTATTTCTATACTGCTTATCAGCTAAGTGCTCTTTAAGCAGTTTACAACATGTTAGCTAATTTCCCCCAACAAGCTGGGTACTCATTTTACCAATCTGTGGAAGGATGGAAGGCTGAGTCAAGCTGGAGCCTGGTAGGATCAAACTCACAACCTTGTGGCTGCAGTACTGGCATTTAACACTGAGCCACCACGGCTCCTGATGAAAGACCTGATAAAAATCCCACAAAGACACAATATAAAGACATATTTAAATTGTAGATATACGACTATTTCTGACATTCTATATTGAAGAATTATTTGGGATCCATTTCTGTAACAGCACAAATTTTAAGGAAAAGGAAACACAAGACAGAAGACAAACTGAATTGTTGGTGTGTGCCTTCCTGTTATTTCTGACATATGCTAACCCTAAGGTGAATGTATCACAGGATTTTGTTGCCATGATTTCTTTGCCATTGCCTTCCTCTATGGGTAAGAAACTGTGACTTGCTCAAGATCACCTAGTGGGTTTCCAAGGCCAACTGAGAATTCAAACATTGGTATCTTGAAACCCTAGTGCAATACTCAGATCACTACATCATGCTGGACACATAGTAGAAATCAATTAATATGTGTGGTAAAACACAATATGAGGAGTCTAACAACGCTAAAGCTTCAATTCTGTGGCTGCCTATGTGGAAATAAATCTCAATGAATTTAATTATCAGTAGATACATATAGGATTTCCACTGTAAAGTAATGTAAAAAAATCACCTCGTTATTGCAATAAAAATAAAAGTTTAAATTAGGGTAATTCATTTTAAGGAATAATAGAGTCCATCAAATCATTATTGTCAGCTTTAGGCAAATTACTGAATGTATTTTCAGTAATCTATTCTAAATTTATTGGTGCTGAGATAAGTTGTGTTATGTAACATCACAGTGGGAAAACACTAGTTAAGTAATACTTCTTCTGCACTGATATGTAGCTTATTTTTGAAATGAAACAATATTTTTCTTCATAGAATTTTATACTGAATACTCAAAGCTGATCTGTTGAAGCTTTCTAGGTTATTACAAAGAGTCAAAATATCCATATTATTTTTCTCAGGTGCACAAACCTATATATATATATATATATATATATATACACAGTGTGTACGTGTGTGTGTGTCTATATGGATTGATTGAATTTATGTCTTACTTTCTCCCAAACGGAATCCTAGACAACTTACAATATCTAACAAGGTACCGCTAAAACATTTAATTTACGAAAGTTAAAAAGAGATTAAATATCCCAATTACAAAAACATGCTTTAAAACAGTAAAAACTGTTAAAATATACTTAAAATATAGTTTCAAAGTAATTTTTTAAAAAGATTAAAAATAGGGAATAAAGAATACAGCACACCACTTTACACACAAAACAGGTCCATAATTGATATTCAAGATTCAAAAGTGTGCCTAAAGAGAGAGATCTTCACGTGCTGGTGGAAAGAAAGCGTGGAAGGGAATTCTACGTTTTGGGAACAGCCACAGAGAAGGGTCTCTCCTGAGTCCTTAACAACTACACCTGTGAAGGTGACAGGACTGAGAGAAAGTCCTTCCCTGAAGATCTTAACACTCGTGTTGGCTTACACAAAGAAGTATGGTCTTTCAGATAGTCTGGACCCAAGCTATTTGGGGCTTTAAAGGTCGGAACCAGCACTTTGGATTCTGCCCAGAAATAGACTGCTAGCCAATGCAACTGTTTTAAAAAGGGAGTCATATAATCCCTGTAGCCAGCCCTGGTCAACAGCCTGGCCACAGCATTTTGGACCCAACAAAGTTTCCAAAGAGTTTCCAAAGGCAGTCTCACATAGAGTATTTTACAGTAATCCAAACAGAATGAAATGAAGACATGTCACCATAGCCGGATCTGACTTCCCAAGGAACGGGCACAGCTGGCACATTAGTTTTAACTGTGCAAACATACTCCTAGCCACACCATAGAACTGGACATCCAAGTTTAGATCTGAGCCCGTGTGCACACCCAAGGTGTGAACGTGAGACTTCAGGCACAGTGTAACCCCATCCAGCACAGGTTGAATCTCTATTACCTTATCAGCCCTACAGCTGACCAGGAGCATCTCTGTCTTGTCTGGATTAAGTTTCACTTTGTTTACTTTCATCCACACAATTACTGACAGCAGATATTTGGTTTAGTACAGGATGGAAGGAGAGATAGAGATAAACCCCAAAACTGCCAATCATTTCTCCTAGTGCTTTCATGTATATGTTTAACAGTATGGAAGACAGAAACAAACCCTATGGGACACTGCAGGATAGTGACCAAGCTGTTGAACGGACATTCCCTAGCACCACCATCTGACACCATTCCTCCAAGAAAGACTGGAGCATCTGTAAAACAGCGCCCCTGAGCCCCATCCCAGAGAGGGGGCCCAGAAGAATACCATCATTGACGGTATTGAAAGATGCAGAATAGATCTAGGTAAGCCATTTCATTCAGGATTGCCTGGAGCTCGGAGGATACACATGCTCCAAAAGGAGATAATGGAGATTGGTTGATAGTTCTTCAGTATGGTGGGATAAAGGGATGATTTTTACAATAATGGCCTCATTACAGCCTCTTTGAGTCAAGATGGAAACCTGCCTTGCTGTAGTGAAGCATTCACTATTCTCCTTACCAAATCTGCCAGTTCCTTTGGGTTGCTTTCCACAGCCAGGAAGGCATGGGTCCAGTATGCATATGGTGATTCTCACCTCTCCAAGTATCCTGTCCACATCCTCAGGTTGCACAAATTGAAACATATCCAGTAATCCCAGACAAGCAGGCACCCTGATTATATCCACCAGACCTCTATCAACTATAGCACCCAAGTCAAAGTGATCTTGGTGATTTTATCTGCAAAATGCTCTGCAAACTCCTCACAATGGGCAGCCAAGTAGTTTATATATTGCCCTTGCATGACATAAAGTAAAGGATCCCTGTCCAGTGGAAACAGTTCAGTTGGACAACACCATGTGGATGCAATGGTGGCAGTTTTCACTTCCACCATTGCTATGGCATAGGCTTTCCAATGAGCCCTAGCCCATGTTTGGTCAGATTTGCACTGAATCTTCTGTCATTGTTGGTCTGATCTCTGTACCACTAGTTTCATCACTACCAACTCCCTAGAGCACCAGGGTGCTCACTTGACTCTACCCTCTGAGAAGAGATGCTTAGAAGCAATTGTATTCCAGAGATACAATTCCCTATTCCAGAGATAGCCAAGACTTCCACAGGATCACATGCCATGGCAATAGGAAACTCCCCCAAAAGCCATCATGAATCTATCTGGACCCACAAGACTCCTGAAGTTGGATCATTTTAATTGCTTCCCCACCCCTGCAGAGGCTTGGAGTTCCAGTAAGTCTAAAACCTATCAGATAGTGATCTATACATGACAATGGAGTTGTAGGAAGTTCCTCCACACCCAGATCAACATCATCCCACCCCACACAAAAACTAGGTCCAGAGTGTGTCCTGCAGCATGAGTGGCACCAGATATACTTGGGACAGACCCATGATTTAAAGTCAAAGGCTTTCACAGCTGGAATCTATAGGTTGTTGTGGGTTTTCCAGGTTTTGAGGCCATGTTCTATTAGTATTTTCTCCTGACATTTCACCTGCATCTGTGGCTGGCATCTTCAGAGGATATGATATCCTCTGAAGATGCCAGCCACAGATGCAGGCAAAACATCAGGAGAAAATATTAATAGAACACAGTCTCAAAACCCACAACAACCTATAGACCCATGATTGTCATGGAGGACGTGGACTCCTGAACTGCTCCTGACAGAGAGGTCTCTGAATGGATGTTGAAGTCCCCGAGCACAACTAGCCAGGCGGACGTCAACTCTACCACCAAGACCAATTCAACCAGCTTAGGAAGGGAGATCGTTAAGTAGCAGGGTGAGCAGAACACCAACATAATCCTTATTCTGCCCTGGCAACCCATCTTTAAGTACACACATTCAAACCCAGAAGACTGTGGGACAGGGAAGGTGGTTGTCAATGTCAGGCGGTGGCTAAACAGACACAGAGGCTGGAGCTGGGTTTATGGCTTTAGTAATAAAGAAAGCAAGAGGTTATGTCACCAAAACAAACAGTCAAGTCCCAGGGGCAGCAAACTCAAACAGCAAGGTTTAGCCTGGAACAGAAAGCCCATGACACAGGACGCAAATTCCCGGTTGGTAGACGGTTATTGCCCCATGCCCAACTCCAACAGCGTCTGTCTTAAACACACAGTCTTTAGCCCAGTTGGGGCTGATCAAATGTCCGTTGGCCCAGCTCACAGCTGGAGCCCCTCAAGACTTCAGGGCCGATTCATCAGATACTTCTCCCACAGCCGCTGAGACCTCCGAACCGCCCCCTTCTCCAGCCGCCCCTGAAGGAACGTGGGGGAGAGTCTGCTGCGAACTCCAGGCTGGAGTCAGAAACACCAGCCTCTGTCGGGTCAGAAGCACTAGCCTCTGAAGCACAAACATCTGCTCCAGGTACTGGTTTGGGATCCGTGCCTGGGACAGCTGTGGGGTCACAGGCACACTCCTCCCTAGCCTCTGAAGGAGCCCCCTCTGCTGAAGGCCCCCCCAAAGGATCCTCCCCCGGCTAGGAGTCTAAGTCTAAATCAGAGTCCCAGTCTGAATCGGCAGCACACTCAGCCTGGCTCATGACAGTGGTGAAGAAGATGGAATCCCAACAAACAACTGCAGTTCTGCCTCCCTGTCACCCAGGCCTTGCCTGCTGCTCCATGGAAGAGCCATGTGGACAAAGCTGGAAGAGATCAACTCTCCAGTTTCATCCATCCAGGTGTCCATTGTACCAGCCAGCTCAGCATCTTCATCCAGGATCAGTCCCTGGGTCAAGGGTGTTTTTCCATTTACCACTTAAGCAGCAATATTTTCAACCCAGGAGGTCTGTTGCCAAGGCTATCCAGACTATTTGAGATTAGGGACAGTATACGGGAATCCCAAACTTTGTGGCTCACCCCTTTCCTATGATGATAGCTCTGTCTCCCCAATCTGTATCTTCCTCTATTAATAGGTAGAGGAAGCTCTCTTGGCTGCACTCCTCCATTCATTCATTGGCAGCAAGCTCCCTTGGCTGCACTCCTCCATTCATTCATAAATACTCCCATACTTAGTTGCCAGCAGGACATTTTTTTTAAAAAAAACTAATCTTTAAAGGGGAAGAATAGCCACCTCTCCACTCCACTCCACTCCCCAAATGGCCCCTGCCCTTACTCCACCCCTCAAGTGGCTCCCCCAAAGAGGTGATCCCTTTTGGTGTCGCTGCTTCAGTGGTGACGCTGCTGGTGGCTGGCCCACCTCCCAGGCAGCCTCTTATATCCTCTGTCAAGCAGGAGAGCAGGTGACGGTAGTGCTGCTGGCTCAGTACCTGGGGAGCCTAGTGCCTCCTCTTCTAGGTATGTGGTAGTCTTCTCAGCAGACATCAAACAGAGAGGCAGGCAGCAGTTCTTGAAGAAGAGAGGCCCCACAAGAGTATGATGGAAACTTCTACGCTTCTCTGGAGGAGTGGTGGTGGTGTGTCCTTCCCTTGGTGTGCTGGTTTCCTCAGGCTACCTAGACAGCCCCCAATATCTCCTGTCAGGCAGGGGAGCAGGTAATGACAATGTGAGGAATGTAAAATAATTTATTTTAAAAAGCTAAATACATTTATCTGGAAGGGTATGTGGACTCAGAAAGCCATTTTAGCCTATGGCTGGAGTGGGTAACTTGTGGCCCTCCTCATATAGCTAGACTGTATGTCCTGTTCACCCTAAACAGCATGGTGAAAATCTGGGAGAACATTTTGCCCCAAAGCAACTGTGACCACATGTAGACCCTATCACCTGTAGAAATGCACTTGGGAATCCAGCGAGACAAACTTTAGTACACAACAGAGTTCTTTAAGGAAGTACCTTGATTATGCTCATCTGATATTTCCACAGTGATAACTCAGACTCACTGCACATAGATTTTATATAAGCTCCACCAGCCCAGTAGTCTGAATACACGCTACGAGCTTTTTCAAACATGCATGTAACTCAGTCAATTAATCACAACTCAGTTGGATATTCTCAGTGATTAGTATCTGTTGAGAAGCACTGTGATATGTGCATTCACCATGTAGGCCATTTCCACACTACACTGTTATAGTGCTACTATTCTGCATTTAACATCCTGTGGAATTCTGAGGTTTGTAGTTTACTGAGGCCAAAGAGCTCTCTGGCTGAGAATTCTAAATGCCCTTCCCTAAACTGCAAATCCCAGGATTCCACAGGATGTTAAAAGTGGAATACGAGCACTGTAACAGTGTAGGGCGGAAATGGCTATAGTGTTATTATTATAATGGCTTATTTACAATGTATAACTTTGCATCGTATGTATAGACGTTTGTCTGATAATTTCCTTGAAAAATATTGGAAACCATATCTCATGGGCATCTCTCTTGTTAGTTGAGAGACTAGCAAAGTAAAGCTCTTCAGGTATGGTTGGACTCCAATGCCAATCTCAAGCTTAGTCAGTGTTCCAAGGATGCTGGGAGCTACAGTCCAGCATCTGGAGGACTGTACGTTACCCAACTTCTGGTTTTGTTTCTTGAACTTTCCTTTAAAAAAAACCTTGCTATTGAACTTAAAAATAGTTTGAAGATTTGGGAGAAATTAATCTGCTTTATTGCTTCATGACAGGTGTCTATTCAAGGCCAGAGGAATCAGGCTGTATTATTTTTATACATATCTACTCAACAGTAAACGCTGCTGGGATTGTTGTCACTTACTCCTAGATAAGAGAATACAAGATAGCAGCCAAAGCTGAAAACCCTGTTGAATACACACAGACACAGCAGGAGCAAGAGAGCATTTTTTTACCATCGTCATTCAGTGTAGATGCTATATCGTCCCTTATGTATGAAGAAATAGAAAACCGTGGAGATTTTGAAGCAGGATGGGAAATTACCAGCAGTGTTCAGAAAAGCTAAGTTTGTTTTTCAAAAAGCAAGGTGAAGGGTAGACAACAATGGGTAATAAAAAATGAGGATTTTTGTGGCATAGTTAACATTGATTTCATTGGAATTAACACAGTGTAAATGCCCAGTAAGTCATGCTGTTAACTACACACACACACACACACACACACACACACACACACACACAGGTATTAAGATACTCATACAGATCCCAATCAGACTGATTATATATAAATAATTGAATGAGTTGGGTATGAATGAAAATTTGGCAATTCTGACAATTCTGTCAGCTGTATCTGTGATTAGCATATTTAATCTCACTGAAGAGAAATCTGAAAACTGAAAGAAAATCTTGTGCATTCAAGAGAAGTAAGACGTTAATCTGCTTCGTATCTGAAGCGCAGAAAGTGACATCAAAACAATAAAGACAAATAGTGACCTAAGATTAACATGATCAACATCCGCTTAGTTGACTTTGTGTCCTATTTACAAAGGGCAATCCTTTTCAACAAGTCTTCTATTTGAAGGGCTGCTGTCTTGTCCAAGTCTGTTTTAAAGACAAAGATTTGGCTTCAGATTTACTTGAACTGAATGAGCTAGTTGAACTAACTTTAGCCATTTCTGCACTAGCCTGTTATAGTGCTATTATTCCACTTCAACATCCTATGGAATCCTAGGGTTTGCATTTTTGGGAGGGGCCAGCTGGTGCCTCCCAAAAATGCAAAACCTAGGACTCCTTAGGATGTTGAAAGTGGAATAATAGCGCTATAACAGGCTAGTGAAGAAATGGCCTTTGTTAAAGACTGACATTGAAATCAGTGGAAAAAGTTACTTATGACTGGATTTAAGTCCCATTGATTTTAGTGGGAATTAAATTCAACTAACAACCTAAAGAACCATAGCAGGGGCAGCAGCCTTGAATTTATATATCAACAGTTAAGTGTCTGGCTAGCAGATTGGTAAGGTCACCTATTCAGTCTTTCACACTTCGCTGAGATGTACTGTATTTCCATTCACATTATATTTCTGAATTCTACACTGTCATCTGTGTTGTAGGTACAGTCACATATGTAAATTAGTGTGTGTGTTTTTTTTAGTGATGCATCATCTTTAGTTTGATAATGTGAAAGCAGCCCCCATAATATCTACGGGACTATGGGATAGAAGGCAGAGAATGTTGAGAACTCAACCACTGATTCTGCCAGAACATATTGCTCCAGAAGCTATTCTCAGTCAAATTAATATCTAGTGTGGCTCCTACTGTGCATGCCATCACCATATATATTTTATGTATTTTAACATTAATAATCTGCTTGGAAAATACAGGGTGTCCTAGGATGATGTATGTAACTTAAACCAACCAAATAGAATATTTAAAAATATGCAATTAAAATGAAGAGGCAGTAAAATTCTACAAGCAACCATACTAACAAAAGCACAAAAATCTATTAGAAGAAAGAAAATTAAAAAAAAAATAATTTGTTTGTGCCTGGCTTTTGCAGAGCCTGAAAACTCCCTGATTTCTTATCTTCTAGCAAAAGGAGCGTGAATCACCTTTTCAGAAGCTTATTGGAGCAACAGTCCAACTTTTTAGTATGTACATTGCAAACTGCACTGTTTAAGATAAAACACCCCCATCTCCACCCCATTTCTTAAAACCAGAATGGGACTTCCGATCAATTCTGATTTCCTCTCCCCATTTTTGGTATTTTTTGGCAGCCTGTAGAGGTACTAGGGCAGCAAGCTGGACCCAGGATCCACAAAAGTTGCCCAGCTTTATCTTAACATATTGATGGGGTAATATGGGAGGAGTCAATCCTTTAGTTATTTGGACTCCAAGCCATTTAAAGCTACATTAAGAACTTTAATTTAGGACTCAGCATCCTGAGGAACTTTGGGAGGTAAGAAATGCTTTCTAGCAAGGCAATGGTAGGCTGCATCACTTCTTTGTTATTTTATTACCTCGTTGTTATCATTATTAAGTCTATTTATCAAATTCCAAAATCTTTAAGGAGTCCTTTCTAATCCCCTGGTTATGTGATAGTTGGTAAGGAGAGACACTTTGTCTACTCTAAGACACCAAGTGTTGTGATATACATATCTGTCTCTCTGAACACAGAGATTTAAATGGCTCTAAAACTTCACACAAAGCAATACTTCAACCATCTACTGCAATCTATAGGAAGTTAGGGAAACTGAAGTTCAGAAGACTTAAGTAAAGGTAATAGTGTATATTCTTGTACCTGAAAACATTTTGTACGTCAAAAAGTAAATAAGGCTTTCATGCCGAGCTTACAGTGGCTAAATATATCTTAGTGTAAAATACATATTTTATGAATTATCTGAAGATTAATAGCCATTTCCATTTCTTAACAGTGGTGTGACAAAGATGAAGTGTTCAGTGTCTGAACAGAGAGTATGCAATTAATCTAAGGGTTTTTTGCTTTCCTCATGCTCAACATCTAAAGAATTTACACAATAAGTACATTCTGGGTCAAAACCTAGTAAATCCATGGTATACTCATTAAATGAAAAGCTATATCTTCCTGTCATGATAATATGCACATTGATTTTTTTTTTTAAAAAAAAGAAGCTCTGCTCAGACTATTAGAAAAGGCTCATGCTCTCCATGTGAGTCAATGTGAGAGGGCTCAGCAGAGCTCTTCAGAGTGCATTATATAATCAGATAAAACCTCATGGAGAGGTGTGGTATTATGCAGCAAAGTTTGGAGCCAGTCACTGAATGTGTCAATTGCATCTTCTTGAATGTACAGATTTTTTTTTAAAAAAATGATCTATAAATAATGAACAGAAAAATGACATAAATGGATGGAACACATAGAAAGATCTTTCATTATTAAAATGCATGAATAAGAAATAATCTCAATTTTCACATTGATTTACCACTTGTGGTGATCTGACTAGGGATGCAAATCTTGGATTGTTTTGTTCTCACATGCAAGAATGAAAAATCTCAGAAGTTATTACAAGACATTTTTTTCACTTTTCCCATTTTTCCAAATTTATTTTTTTCTTGCAAAAAAATTAATTTGCAGAAAAAGCATTTTTGTGCAGATTTTTTTTCATAAAATATAACAATACTTTCAATGTGAATCCTACCAAAAATGGGTGAGGGGAGGAAGAGTTATTTTTCCTCTTACTGAAGCAAAAAAATTATACAGGCACACATTTACGTTGCTGTTGCCCCTCTTAACTACACATTCAGAATCTTGGCCAGAAGCAACAAAACATGCATTCTGAGAAGGAGGAAGTTTTGACTCATATGTTAGGGTCAAGTGACATATATTCAATATACATTTGGAAAAGCATGTTTGATTGGACTCTTTTATTTTGAAGAGAACCAGCTGCACAGGCCCTAAAATGGATCCTGGCCTTCATCCTGCAGTAGTTCCCCACCAAAAAAATTCTCAAAAAAATGCTGTCCTCAAATGTGCTCTCCCAATCCTTTTCCCAGCAAATGCACATTTGGCTACAAATAGTGACTGGTGATCTGGGTGTCATGCATGTTTTCCTTCAAAATAAAAATATACAGATCAAACATACTTTTTTAAAAATATTAATGTCCATATCCTAACTCTCTCTTTCGAGTATTTTGCCTGAGAACAATGATTTTACTTCTGGGAACCACAAATAGCACTGGCAGAGAAAGATGAATGACTTATTTGCCCATGTCCCCTCAGGAACCAGGTTGAAATCTATTTTTTATTCAGAAGTAATTTCGTTTATTCCTATATTGTAGAGGTTAGTTTTTGTTACCCTGCGAGATAATGGGAAGGCAATCCAAACCATTTGAAAGCACGCTCTACATAGATTTATTGTAGAACTGAAAGCGGATTTGGCAACAGAATCTTCCAAAGACTGAGCTCAAAGCAAGCTCTCCTCTTGCAAATCAAATCTGTACCCACACAGAATACAATCTGCGTTACAGTTTTCCATATTCCCATATTTCATGATGTTCCCCAGCCCTACTCCAAGCCCACTCAATTATCTACATTTTAAGTACGAACTTAAGAGAAATAATATTTCTGTTGTTTCATGGGATGGAGTCTAAAAGAATTTACACTTTTTAAAAAAATCAGTCATCTTCAAAAAATTTTCATTTACCAAATGTCTATAATCTTGTAATGAGTTTTGTTCATTATTGCATCCTAAAAGTGCAAGCTGTCAGAAGTTAAATCACCTTCTATGTTGTACCACACATGGCACAATGATCCACGATTGGAAACTGGAATGATTGGCAGCATTATTATCATCCAACTCCCACTGCACATTATCACCCCTTCATTTAATCAATGGGTAAAATGATATTATAAGCTTTCTGGCAGGACCACATACATTTCATCTGTCCAAGGATATTCCCTAGCACACTTCTGAGGCCCGTAAAATCATAAATGCCAACAAAAATCAGAGGCTGAGAAAGCACAACACACTAACAAAATCAGTGTTTAGCAGGCATTCAAGTTAGAAAATAAATTGAAAATGAGGCTATTATCATTAGATGAAGCTAGGAAATTAAATGACTTTTGGCTCCAAAGCTCCAAGGCCCCAGCTAGTGTTTGTCCTGCAGCTGGGCTATCTCTGTGTTAGCAGGAGTTCAACAAAAGTGTGAAATCTGTCACAGCCTTTCTGTCATTCTGCTCCTCATCATCTATTTCAGCAGGCTGGTCCCAGAGGTTCATGATGAATTTCAGTTTCAGGCAAGCTCCATTATTTTACAAACTCAATTCTGCCTGGGTTCTCTGCTGCTGCATAATCTACTGAAAAATGAATCAGATATGAGGGCATATGAAAAGTGAAGGCTTCCGTGCTCTGTGAAAATCTTCTTCCCAGTATACTTTTGGGAAACAAATTCTCAGGCATGATACCACCTTGATTATTTTTTGTGAAGAATGGTCAGTGAATTAGGTCTCGTCAGTGATTTTTTTTTTTAATGGTTAGTTTCTAATGGGATCAGCTGGGAACTGGTAGCAACCTAAGACATATTTTTGTATCTGTGTTATTGATATGTAACTTGGTTGGTTGTTATCATCTTATACCTTTTGTCTGACAGATGGGTGTAGGTGTGCATGTGTGTATAATTTGTTGCACGTATGGGAGATCCTCTTCATCATCTCTATAGTAGTATAGCAAACAAAAACAACTGTATTGATCACACCCAATGGATACACATTAAGCAAAGATAATGTGTGCAATAGCACACACTCAGCATCTATATGAAACCTTTGGGATTCAGTGTGACCAGTATGCTGATGACACCTAAATCTATTTCTCCTTTCTGCCAAGCTCCAAGGCAGCTGTTTTGATTCTAAACTGGCACTTGCCATTGGTATTGGACAGGATGAGGGTGAACCAACTGAAGCTTAATCCAAGCAACATAAGGTGCTTATGACCATGTACCTCAGGGGACTGACATTCAGCCTGTGCTGGATGGAGTTATTCTGTCTCTGAAGGCATAAGTCAACAGTTTGCTTGTAGTGAAGTACAAGCACTCAGTATCATGAATACCCAGCTTTCAGTGGTACCAGGAATGCTTTTGTACATTTGAAGTCACTGTACCAACTGCATTCCTTTAGGACCATATCTGGCCATAGTGGCACATTCTTTAGTTACATTCCATTTGGATTACTGTAACATACTCTGTATGGTGTTATCTGCACAGAAATACTATTTTCTGCACAGAAAGTGCAGTGTAAATAATTAAATAAACAAATCCATGTATAAAATTTGTGCAGAATAAGTTCCAAACTGGGAATTCTCTTTGAAAACTTGTGCATTTTTCAAAGACCTCCTCACAGTGGGGAGAAAAATGCCAAAATAATTAATTGCTCCTTTTGGCAATGAAACTGGTGAAGAATTGCATCCTTTAAGTGGAGGACATGAAATTGTGAAAAGCTGAGCTTCACATAATATGATTCCAAGAAAAATCTTGTTCTCCTCCCCCCATCATTCTTTCTGCCCACATAGCCATAAGAAAGGTAGAACTTCTGATTTAACTCTGTAGCCATCTTGTTCAACAACTGGAGTATGTAAGTCTCAGCCACATCTCTTTTGCATTAGTAAGAATACTTGTTAATGTATGAGTCTAGATGATCTGTGCAACTATTAACAGAACCAAATAGAAATGGATACCTAAATTAAAGTTATAGCAATCAAGGATCTGAGATTATTCTGATGTAAACATAACACTATCTCCTGGATTCTAGAAAGAACTCCAGGTATCATAAGTCCAAAGCTAGCATATAAAGTGAGCTATCTCAAGACACAAGCATTGCAAATATAAATATGCATGCTTGCATGAAAGTCAGGCTGAAAGACCAAGGCAAACTGCAGCTTCATGGAGGCAAATTTATGAGCAAGAATGTTTTGTGAAACTGGACCAAATTTCTGATGCCTACAAGGCCTGGATGGTATTGCTTTCATTTAAAATTAGTCTACTTGGGGGAGAAGGTGAGTGAAAAATGTACGTGCTTAAACTCTAAGCTTAAAGATTTTCTCCCTCTGGAACAGGTGGATTTCATTCCACTGATCTGGCAAGGTGAACTTGCTTCTCACAGCCTCCAGTTCCCAAAGGACTAAAGCATGCTGTTGAATGGGGTGGCCCATGGTGCAGGCTGATTCACTTCTGTTAGCAGAACACTAGACGCCAAAAGTGTCTGCACACCTATTTTGTGAAATCTCTCTTACCTGTCATGGACTTCTGATCCTCAGTATTGCATTTTTTGGGAGGTGGAAGAGGTGTTTTTAGGGTCAGAGAAGGCTGCTTCTGCCACTCTACTATAGACATATATCTTGAAAATCCCTCTCTCTCTCTTTCTCTTTCTGATCATTTAGAATATGTTAATCCACAATAGGGAGCAATATTTTTATCTTCCACTACAGCTTGCACAAAATTCTCAAACATTCAGCTTGGGAAGACTGCATGGAAAGTAATTAATTTATGATGATGTCAAAATAGTACATCACCTGTCATTAGAAGAATCTTTTCCTTACTCATGTTCCTAGAGGAGAGGGGACTGGGACAGGAAGGAAAGGGAAGGTGAATGGTTCTAGGTGAATGGTCATAGTTTCTATTACCTTCATCTCTTTCTCATCTTTCTGAGAGTGTCTCTCCTGATCAAAAAGCTGAAACAGTTTGACTCATTTGACTCAAACTCACTTGCATACTGGCATGCAAATCATCAAGGGCCATTTGTGTGATTTCTTATGTATTTACACCTATAGACTATATTTCACAGTTCAGAGAACTTTTGTCTTTGGCTGCATAATACACAGAAAAGCTACTATGGTGAACAAGAACTTTATTTAAAAATGTGTCTAGCTGGAGAAATTAGACAAGTTTCTAGACTCATATTTGACTATTTGGATCATGAAAAACTATTTTACTCCCCATATTTCACTTTTCCATGTATGCCTGGAAAGGGTACACATCCTCTGGGATAAGTTATGTAATGCTGTACGTTGATTCAATATGTCCTGTAGGGTTGAATTGATTTTATAAATGCAGGTGGAATCTGAACAGTTGGCTACAAACGGAGACATAGGCTCTTTCTGCACCGGGCTATTAAAACGGTGCAGAGCAACCTCCGACGGAGGTCTTTTGCACCGTAGAGTGGACTGGGGCGGACTACTTTTTGCAGTTCCACACCTCAGTCCGCCCCGGAGTGACCGGAACTGGTTGCGCGGCGTGTTTTTTAAAAACCTCTTTTTAGAGGTTTTTAAAAAACATGGAGCATGTGACTCCATGTCGCTCCGTCGCCGCACTCTGGTGCAGATTTGCAGGCATACACTAGTGCCTGCCTGCAGATCTGCCGGGGGCAAGCTTTAGGCTGGCAAGCCTCCACCAACTGGAAGCTGCCATTTTGGATGCCAGAGCAGTGCGGAGCGACGAGCTCGCACTGCTCCTTGTCCTGACAGACTCGCCCGGATGCTGAAGAAGTCCAGTGAGTCCCGTTTTTGCACGGTTCCCTTCCCACATGAGGAAAGGGCCATAAACTCATTATGTATTAGTTGCTTAAAATAAAGAATATATGACATTTTGTCTTGCACTGAATCAAAACAGAAGCAAAATGACTGGAGTGACTGAAAATCTTCCATATATAAAGCACTGGTATCTTTTATTTAACACATTACGCATAAAACTGTTGCTGTATGAATTACAAGCTGTTTGGAGGAGAGACCCATGAGTACTGTCACTATGTTAGCTGTAAAAAAAAATATTGCTTTCAGCAAATTGGAATGTGCCCATTTCCCACAACGCTTCAGCCACGTGCACTAAGTTCAGTTACTAAATGTTTGTTGCCTTCATTACTTCATTGCCTTAGGTCATATCTGTTCTGCTTGCAGAACTGTTAGGTTTTTTTTTTTTTTAAAAAAAGTCTATCCTATGGAATACAAAGAACCTGTACTGCAAAGTGTTTTGAAGCCACTGTTTTACTTGTTGCAAAAAGTCACAAGACACTTATGGGCAGCATAACACATTTGTTGTCCAAATCAACTGCCTTTGCTTGTTCACACAAACAAATATTTGTGTGGTATGAGTAATCCCATGCTAACCCAATGATCATTCCCACAACCAAGTCAAGTATTCTGAAGACATTTTAAGTATGATGGTAACAACTTGCATGATAAATAGGGTTAAAAAATATTATGGCCAGGGTAGAATGTAATATAATTTGTATGTAATTGCTTTGTTAAATGTAAACTGATTTTTTTTTGAGAGAATGTGACTTGGCCAAAGTCACCTTGTGGCCTTCTTTGGCCAAGTGGGGATTTGAACCTTGGTCTCCAGAGTCTTAGTTCAGTGTTCAAACCACTACACCATGCTGGATCTCATAATAAGTACATTAGACAGCAAAAAAACCAAATATATTGACTGACCCATAAAGCCATGTTATGGTGTGCTTTTTTTGTGGCATTATACCTTTTTATGTATCTTATTTGGATTATAAATAAATACATCCTGGATCAATCTACTTTTGGTCTGTGTAAGTTTTGATATGCTTGCAATTTTTAAACATGAAACTTAGCCTTGTGATCTGTACTTGCTAAAAGCTTACTTACAGAGATAAAGTTCAGTTTTAGTGCAGTACTGTGGCTCAGTGTGCTGCATGGGCCCAGAACATATCAGTCAATGTCCATTCCCCCTTTTTGCACATAGGAATGACTTTTGAAGGGCAATGGCACAGCAGAGCATCAGCCCAAGACCTCACAGCTATGTTAAATTCTTATACTCAGACATGCACACTGATGTCCATTATGGTATGCTGATTCTGTGATGCTGAGTTATGAGCTGAAGGTGGAATGCTGTGGAGTGCTGAAGAGGCTTGGCAGCCAGCCACATCTGTAGTACACAGTACTGCATGCTTGGTGGAGTGTAGCGGCCGATAGCCACTTTCTAGAAATTACAGTGCTCTCATGCTGTCTAGAATTATGATGTGGTGTGGAGTACTGGCAAATGGTGGCTATGATTTTATGGTACAATTGAACTGCATTAGGGAACCAGGGAAGTACTGCTTAACAAATTTAGTCTGAAGCAATTTGCTTTTTACTCACAGTGAACTAAGAGCAGAACACTGTGCTTCCAGCATATGGGAAATATGAAACTATCTAAGCCTCACAGCAGTTGCCTAAATGTTTGGCAACATGGTTCTCTGTAGAATCATTGTATGTATTGAACTGACTGTTGTTGTTTTTTAAAGGATGACAAATGCAAGCTGAACATTTTAAAGTGGACAGAGGGTTGTTGTTTTTTGGTGGTATGCAGAGATAGACTAGAAGAAGAGGCTTACAGAATATTTGCAAATGCTGTCATTCCTCATATGTAATCATTTCTTGACCCGGCATGTTACTCCATTGTGTACATTGGCAATTACTGCAAGAATTTTCATTCCTGCATGAAAATGAATGCAGACCCTTTTTACGGGTTTCAGGGCAGAAAGGTGCTATTTTGCACAAACAGTTGTACTATACCCAAAGTATTTGCAACATTTTTTTTTCCACAAAAGAACTATGTTGTGAGTTTAAAAATGTTTACAAAACTTTTGCTAATTGTTCAAGACATGAAAAAAAATATTAAAAATGTGATATATATGTACCTACATGGCTTTGCACTCTCAACCAGAAAGGAGAAAATATTTAAATTTTTCTTTCTTGCTTGTGAGAATGAAATCAGTGACGATTTGCATCCACAAGTAAGTGATTCTCTAAATAAACAAATCTTGTTAGGAATGATCTTACACTCAGTTTTTGTATTAAAGACAGTGCAATCCTGGCCACGGTGATCAGAAGTAACCCTCATGATAGTCAGCTGGACTTACTACTGGAAAGTGTGCACAGGATTGCAATTTTAGGGATAGAGAAACATCTCTGTTTCCAGGTGGTGGAACTTTAACTTAAAAAAAAAACCACACACACACAGTTCTGCTCCATTCCATTTCCACATTAGTCTCCAATTTTATTTTCTTGTTTAAATGAAATGGTTAAATAAGTATTTTCTCTCATAATTCATATCTTCATAGCTTAAACTACCTAGAACCATGGTGAAATATTCAGAGAAGTGAAAACTCATAGAGATCTGAGTTTTTATCTTCACATTCAAAAAACTGCAGATAAGGTCATTTCATAGAGGGATCTGTAAAGATTCAATACAATACAGAATGAAAACTAACCAACAGTTCTACCAATGTGGAGTCATCTGCAACACCTTGTTGAAAGTATAGCCATTGGATCCTGGAGTGAGAGTCATGTGTAGGAATTCTTCATATATCAGAGTGAAAAATGATTCAAACTAGCCTGCATTGCAGCTGACACCAAGACACAGAATAAGCTGTTCTGCTTCATTCAAGCACTGATCTAGTGTGAACTGCATTCAAGAATGTAAAGAACTGAACTGTGAATGTTGCTCTGGCATTTTTGGGTGGTCTGTTGAAGTGTTGGGTTAGAGACGAAAAATAAAACTTGAAAATGTTGAGCACATATTTTACTTGGGTACTGACTATTTCGATAGGCTCACGATGAGGACTATGACTGCAGGATATGGGCACAGAGAGACAAGTAACCCTGCTCTTCTATGTCATACTCCCACACAAAATTGCTCCCCAAAACTCAGCATTTGCTTTTGAAAGGAAAGCTTTCATTGATATCACTAGGAGCCTCCCTTCTAATGCCAATGATCAGATGTGGATGTCAGCAGATGTGTTACTCTGTCACTGTTGTTGTTGTTGTTGTTGTTGTGTGCCTTCTAGTTGTTTGTGATTTATGGTGAACCTATCACTGGGATTGAGGGGGCTGAGAGTGTGTGATGCACCCAAGATCATTGATTCCCAAGTGGGGAATCGAATCCTGGTCTCCAGGGTCATAGTCGAAGGCTCAAACCACTACACTATGTTGTAGTTTCCTCCTGCCAAACTCCTATTCAGCCTGATTCCTATCCCTATGACTATCATTTGAACAACAACAAATTAATCTGACCTACCACAGGTTGCTAAGATGGATAATTTGCAGGTCTGGCAAAGTTTCCCACCTGTGTATTAGTGGCTCAAACAAGCCAATTATTTCTCTTGGTCTAATGTGTCATAGCTCAGGAACTTTCAGCATTCTATCCTGCTAAACATCTTACTGAGATTTCATGTGAACAATCTGACCAGCCCTTTGCATAGTTGAATTGCTCAGATCTACTCGGACTTGCATGCTACAGTTAATACAGCCCCAGTAGATGTAACTTTGGTGTCCATTTGTCCAGTGATATTGGATACCTTTTGTTTGTACAGCCCCAAAATATGAACAAGATTCCTGGGCAGGTGAGAACCTCTGTGTGACAGACTTTTTGCCTTTCCTGGCTGATTAAAAAGATGAGAGTATGGAAAAGGAGTGGTCAAAACCTTGGCCCTTTCCACATGTGGGAAAGGAACTGCGCAAAAACGGGACTCACTGGACTTCTTCAGCATCCGGGCGAGTCCGTCCGGACGAGGAGCAGTGCGAGCTCATCACTCCACACTGCTCCGGCGTCCAAAATGGCAGCTTCCAGTTGGCCAACTGACCAACTGAACATGACCAACTGGAGAAGCTCACCAGCCTAAAGCCCGCCCCAGCAGATCTGCAGGCACGCACTAGTGTGCACCTACAAATCTGCACCGGAGCGCGGTGATGGAGCGACATGAAGTCGCACGCTCCGTGCTTTTTAAAAACCTCTGAAAAGAGGTTTTTAAAAAGCACGCTGTGCGACCAGTTCCGGTCACTCCGGAGTGGACTGAGGTGTGGAACTGCAAAAAGTAGTCTGCCCCAGTCCACTCTACAGTGCAGAAGACCTCCGTTGGAGGTCGCTCTGCACCGTTTTAATAGCCAGGTGCGGAAAGAGCCCTTGTTACAACAAGGCAGAATTTTACAATGCCTACAAGAGGCAATCATTAGATTGTTGCTGAAAAACGCTGTCTGGATCCCACTGTAGTGGATAATTATGTGCCCATTTCCAATATTTAATTACTGGAAAGATATGGGAGCACGTGTGTCCCCCAAGCTCCAGAGTCCTTGGATGCCATGGATGATCTAAAATAACACAATCTGCTTTCAGGTCTAGGAACAGGCCAGAACCATCTTTCATAGCTTCAGTAGACAACCTTCAATGGTAACTGGATAGGTGTCCATTTTGACTCTGCTGCATATTGCAGCACCTTTTTGTGTCAACCACCATGGTACCCAGTCTGGGCCATCTTTTTGGCATGAAACTTGTGGATGTGGTTTTTCAGTGGAGCCAATCTTTTCTGGAGGGGCAAGCTCAGAAGATGGTGCTGGGAGATTCCTGTTCTCTACCCTTTGGCTGCTGACCTATGGGGTTCCTCAAAGTTCAGTTTTTCACCCATTACTCTTTGATATAAACATGAAATTATCAGAAAAAGTCATCCTGAGATTTAGGGTACAGTGTCATCAATAGGCAGATGATACTCAACACTATTATTCTTTCCACCTAACTCCAAGGAAGCCATTTCAGTTCTGAACTGATTTGTCTCATATGTTAATACATCAGATGAGAGTGAATGGAATGAAGATGAATCCAGGCAAGACAGGTCCTCTTGGTCAGTCAAAAGAAAGATCAAGGAATAGAGATTCAACCTGTGCTGGATGGTGTCACACTTCTCTTGACTAAATAGTTTCACACTTTAGTTATATTCCTCAATCCAAGCCTTAGCTTGAATGTTCATACTTCGTTGTGGCCTGGAATGGATTAGCAGTTAAACTGTGCAACAGAAGCGTCTGTTCCCACATACACATGGTATAGTTATGAAGACATGTGCTGTACTTACATACTGTTTGAATTACTGTAACACACTCTATATGGGGCTACATTTGAAAAGTATTCAGTAACTGTAGTTGCTTCAAAGAGTCGTAGCTGAATTCTTGACTGGGGCTAATTATAGGAAATACACATCTTTTTATTAGAACATGCCACTGGTTATTAGTCTGTTTCTGGGCACAATTCAAAGTTATCTGTATGACTTAAAACACCTTATATGGCCTGGGTCATGGTTGTTCTCCAATATGAGTTGGTCACCATCTCCATCCCACTATTGTCATAGGTACATCTTGTGGGAACACAAGAGAGAGTCTTCTTTATGGCTGCTCATAAGCTCTGAAACTCCATGCTGTTCTTACAGCAGCAAAGTGAAGACTTTTGTTGTTATTCTGACAGGCCTTTGTTTTGTTTTGTTTTGTTTTATTTGACAGGCATCTAGGAACTCCTTATGGAGTTTAACAATGTACTGCATTGTTCATATTCCTTGCTTTTTATTGAATATGTTTTGAATGACTATTATTTTGTTTTTATTTGATAATTTAATGACATTTTTATTTTTTATGTTTTTACCAATGTGAATTTTTTTCTGTATGTATTTTAATTTTTGTAAGCTGCCTTGAACCCCAGGCCTAGGGGAAAAGGTGGCAAATAAATAAATAAATAAATCCTTTTCCTGAATTAATATATCTCTGTATTCCTGATAAACCTCCCAGATATGTAAAAACTCCTATATATTTGGGTTGTCCAGATGAATAGGTGTCTGTCTGTCTACATATGGTATTAGAGCAGTGGTTCTCAATCTGTGGGTCCCCAGATGTTTTTGGACTTCAGCTCCCAGAAGCCCTGAGCATTGACCATAGTGGCTGGGGCTTCTGGGAGCTGAAGTCCAAAAACATCTGGGGACCCACAGGTTGAGAACCGCTGTATTAGAGGAAATCATCAGAAAGAGTATTTGCCTGTCTTCCTAGGAGAAAGTGATATAGGTAAAGTTCTCTTAGCTCTTCAGTAAAATGTTATGCTAACTACTGGTCTATTACAGTCCTCTGTTGAAGAGAGCACCAACATAGTTCCCTCAGTTCTTTATATTTTTCCAATGTTATACTCTTTTCAAGGAAACTCATACATTTATTAACTGGTTTGTTACAGAGAAACAAACCAGTTAATAAATGGAATGGCAATTGCATCAAAATATATTAACTTGCTTTGTCTTGGGAAGAAAGGATATTGCTTTAGGAAACGTGAAACATAATAGATCATTTCTAAGGAACAAAAATGGGAATAATTTTCTGTTATGTCACAAAGCCTCTTAAGGATATATTGATAGGTTATACTGTCTACAAAAAGACTCTAAGTCCAAGTGAGGGTCATAACAGAAAAGAGCATTCGGTCAAAATATTCAGCTAATTTTAACAAGATGCCTGCCAGCATCTATTTCCTGTAATCCTGAAGAAATCAAATTGTGACAGGTGACATCCACACTCTCTGATCACAATTTCACTTGCTGTATAAACACTGGTGATTGAAATCGTCTGTGTCCTGTGTGCTTCTACATTCATATTTTTAAATTAGATCCTGTCCCATTTTGAGATATGCTGCATGTAAAATATATGCTCCATTAGCATGGTAATGAAGAACTGTGGAACCTCACTGCATGCATTTTACTCCATCTAGTATTATCCTTTCTTATTGTGGAGACCCAGAATCTTTTGGGGTGTGCTTTAAGTCTGAAAATAGGCACAGTTATGTATTTTCACACGAGTTGTTTTCACAGATGCACTTTCCACCTTTGGCTAGGTGTATGTCCACTTAATTGGATCCAAATTCTATGGCCATTTCTGCATTAAACTGTTATAGTGCTATTATTCCACTTTCAACATCCTATGGAATCCTGGAGTTTGCAGTTTAGGGAAGGGCCTTGAGGCAGTATAAGTGTGTGTCTGTGTGTGTGTCCATATGCCCCCCACATATCTCAATATGTTTCAGAGCATACCATATTTTAGTATAGATTATATTTGTTGCTAATATTTAATAACTGTTTCTTAGAAAAGCAAAATGAACCACACTGCAACTTGACCTACAAAATCAGCAACCCAGTGGCTATGAAATGTTCCATAGGTAATATCAAAAATCCTAGTGGGAGCCATCAACGGAGACAGAATCAAAATGAAGGCTTCATTTAATATGTTAGAACCTGGGGAAGTGATTCATAATTTTGATATTCTTTCAAGCAAAAAACAAACAAAAAACAAACTCCTGACTTGGAATACATAGAAATATAGATTACCAATCCTAGGTTGTTGTAAGTGTAATTATATATCAAAGTTGCAAATTAAAATTCAATAGTAATATTAAAAAACAATTTAATGTGTTGAAAGTATAAATACATTTTAAAATGCTTTTTTGCCTTTGTACTTTCTGAAAACACATTTTGAGCTTAAAAAACCTCTAACATTATCTTCCCTCTTGCTCAAAAGGAATAAAGCATTCTTCACTGTTTACTAAATTCTCCTGTATATGCATGACCTTAATGCCAAATACATAATAAAAACATGGGGAAGGAAGAGGAATTAATCAAAGATTCTGCAAGGGTAAACAAAATGTCCAAGAGGAGTGAAAATATTACCCCATTAATTTTTGAAATTACTTTCTAGATTAAAAATATGGCTGTAATTGAAACTACTGTGTGATCATTTTCTACAATCCACAAGCAAGACAAGTCACTGTTGGTCTTCAGTTTAGAAAAATAGATTCACAGAGTTGGAAGAGACTTCAAGGGTCATTACTCCAGCTCCCTGCCAATGTTGGAATCAACAGCAAAAGTGTCCCTCACAGGTGGCCACCCACTCTCTGTTTAAAAACCTCAGAGGAAGAACTCAGTAGCTTGTTCCACTGTCAAACAGCTTTTATTACCTGGGAATTCTTCCTGATGCTTGTTTAGGATCTCTCTCCCTGCAACTTCAGTCTATTGCTGCAGAAAGTTTGCTCCATCTTCTTCATGACAGCCTTTCATATGACTGAAGACAGCTATTATATCATCTCTCAATCTTCTTTTTCCAGAATAAATGAAAACCAACTCCCTCAACTGTTCCTCATGGGGTTTCCAGAACATTTACCACCCTGTTGCTCTACTCTAAGTATTTTCCAGCCTGTCAATATTCTTCATCTTTGGTGTCCAGAACCACACACAATACTGACTTATAGCATAATATTTCTTTACTGTTAGCTTCTCTTGATTTCAACAATTTACTGAAGTTGGTATACCCTAGAACTGCATTACCTTTTTATGCCATCACATTGCTCATCACATTACATCGTTTCCACATGCACTGCTGTCAAGCCAATGCTACACACTGAACATTTGAGCATTTGGTTTTTTCCTTCCGTACCTCAGTCGAGGACTTTACATTCCCCCATCATTCAATGTTATCCTGAATCCTGATTGTGCCTTGTGAGGGGTTAGCTATCCTGCTATTCTCTCATGAATGCCCAGCAATATTTATGTATGAATAACAAGAGAGTTAGCACGGTGTAATGGTTTGAGCATTGGCTTATGACTCTGGAGACCAGGCTTAGAGTCCTTGTCCAGCCATAGAAATCCATTGGGTGACACTGGGCAAGTCATATGCTCTCAGCCTCAGAAAAAGGCAAAGGCAAACTCTGTCTGAACAAATCTTGCTAAGGAAATGCTATGATAGCTTCATCTTAAGGTTGCTATAAGTTGGAAATGACTTGAAGGCACACACCAGCAACAGTGAACAGCAAGGCTTCTTCTGAGTAAAAAAAAAAAAAACTCTAGTAGGAGAAAGTGAGTTAAATGTATGTATGTATGTGTATATAATATTTACACATTTTTCTTATGCTTGAGATGTCTCATTAGAAAAAAAAGTCTACTATCATGAATTTTTGTCCAAAAGAAGATTTATGGTTGTGTGTGTGTTCATTGTGCAAAAACATTGTTTTTATGCAACTCCCTTTTATCTCTGGTAAATAATGAAGAAAATGGGCATAGAGAAATGTGTTGTTACTCATCTGTATTTTTACAATGTCCCCCCAACAGAAGATAATTGAAGAAAGACTACCACAAAATTCAAAACAAAATAAAAAACCACCTCTCAGCTCTAAGAGCTTGCTCTCAGCTTCAAAACTCACTGTTCGGTTTTATTTCTTCTTATCACAGAAAAATGGGGGTGGGGTATGGAATGAACATTTTTGTTTGCAATCTACTAATATATAAAAGTCAAAGTTTGTTGTGTGTGTCAGGCAGGTGAAGACCTCATATGATTGACTGTCTCAGGCAAAGACTTCATATGATTAGCTACCCTAGAAGATTTTATGGAATCCTGGGGTTTGCAGTTTAGGGAGGGGCCTTTAGATTTCTCAGCCAGATAGCTCTTGGGCCTGGACAGTTGCTATGGAGACAAGGCCTGGCAGCAAGGAGGAGGGCCGTGTATTCCCTCCGGAACTCAACTTCTGTATATTAATAACTCTGAATACAGATTGGATTGGGGAATATGGGGAAAAGTTACAGGCACTGGACAAGACGGTTTGGGGAATCAGAGACACAGAATCTCAAATCTCTCTAACAAGTATTACCTATGAGAAAATAAAATCCTAGGCATATATGGATCAGGCCAGCCCTTCCATGAGGCAACATGAGATAATTCTCTCACGTGACACACTGGTAGGAAAGAGAAATAGCATACTTCCAGACTATTGTTCTCCCCTGTTACACTGCCACAACCATCTGCTGACAGGTCTTTCCACTAGTCCCATCTACCCTCTGTGCTGTTGCCCCTCTGAACAATGTTCTTCCTCAGAAATATGCACTGGAGGCCAAAGTGGTCCTGGAAAATTTTCATACTATTACTTTGCTCTCTGTAGTGGAAATGTAGCTCAAACATTATTTTCTATTACTTTTTAGTGGTGGTGGCAGTGATTCTATCAGTCTCCCTGTCAGCATTTCTTCTTATTTGCTCCAGCTTCACCCTTAGGAAAAAAGAGCTATATTTCCATATTGGGTTCTTTCTCAGAGCAAGACTCAGACCATGATCCAAACCTCTGTACAATCGCTAATTTAAATTCAGGTGTATACTATTAAATTTTAAATGCCATTTAGACCTCAGCAAAACAGTGGGCAGCTGTTTAAAGCTTTTTGCTCTGGTCCCCTTAACACTTTGTATTACTCGTAAAAAACAGGAACAGAGATTAGTCCCTCACTACTTATTCATCTTGGTTACTTCAGGTAACAAAAATTTGCAGTTAAATTTCCAGACTGAGATGTCATATAAGAAGGAAAGACACAATTCAGCTTTTTATTTCAAAAACTAGAACTGCTAGAAAACACTGCAGTGGGCTATACACACACTCAGATGGTCTGAAATCTTTGCTTTGTGAATGGTAAAACACAGGAAGGCAAGGTCATGCTTCAGATGTAGCATACAAATTACATTCCCTGTCCTAAGAGACAAAAGGTAAGCAAAAGCAGAGAAAACACAGAGAGAAAGCCGAACAGAATCCTCTAAGAAAACATAGGTTTTGCTATCAAAATGACTGTAAGGCTACAGGTGTACTTGTGGAATACATAAATGTCAAATGCTGTTGGTTTACTTTGCCTTTATTTGATAAATGAAATATTTATATGCCACCCTTATGTTCTTGGTTTTCTGTACTGTACGTTCAATGAGCTGAACATTTCATTCACGAAAATATTTAATTTTTCAGAAATGTGCTTATCACTTTTCAAAGTCACGAAAATTAAATCCTCTGGGCCCAAATTTTGCCCTTTATTTTCAGTTAGCCCACCAAGACCTGATCATACATCACCCAGATTATTTGAACATCAGTTATGGGCCAGCTATCATTCAATGGCACCCAAAATTCTCCATCCATATATACATGTCAGCCTCCCTCTCTACCTCATAGCTTCCTTGGCTTCTCTTTGGCCCTTGGTTTCCCAGCACTATAGAGTTTTTCTTGCCAAAAGAAAACCAGTGCTTCTATTATCATTAAGACACATCTACGTCTTTCATCAATCACTCTTTCCATTAAACTGTGTGCCTTTCTTTTCTTTCTCTTCTCTCTGAAAAAAATAACATTTCTTTCATTTTGACATCTACCTTCTCTATATGCCTTTCACTCAGATCTCTGCTTCTTTGACTATGGTCCCATCTTTTTCACTTTCATCACCATCCTTCCTTTCTTCCTTGTTCTTTTTTTCTTCTGTGCCTTTTGCTCAGCTTTCTAGGCCTCAAGTCTCCCTGCCTCTTCAGTATCCTAGCCTCCATTTCTTGTCAACAGTAAACACAACTCCCTATGAGCAGGTTTGCATGCAGAACTTTCTTCAACTTAATTGTCTTTCAGTGTAAAGTCAAAGGCTATCATGGCCGGAATCCATAGACTGTTGTCGGTGTTCTGGGCTCTGAGGCCATGTTCTAGTAGTATTTGCTCCTGACATTTAATACACTGCACTGTTATGCATACCCCCTGACTAACAATACAACCCTGGGGGATGTCCCATTTAACAATTGGCCATCACACAGGCCAACCGTAACATATGCAAATTGCTTCTTCCCATTCGGGGACTACACAAGTATATATACTCTGTCTCATTTCCATGCCACCAGATCCTCTGAAGATGCCAGCTGCAGATGCAGACAAAACATCAGGAGCAAATACTACTAGAACAAAGCCTCAAAGCCCGGAAAACCCACAACAACCTATTAATTGTCTTTCATTTCCTTCACAGAACCTGCAATCTACCAACAGTTATTGACAACTTGTGGCTTTCAGCCCTGGAAAACAGTTGCGTTTCTTTGAATCTTGGGCATTAATATGTTTTACACAAATAATAAGCTGTTATCATATATACAAAACAAAAGTAGCTGTAGAATTGATTACACCACTCAAAAAAATTGCAAAACTTTTAGTCCTGTTCTTCATTTCTCCCTCTGCCCACAGTTTAGGAATAAGCAAGCTGAAACATCTTATCTATTGCCAACCAATATAGTATGGGAAGCTGAAAGTCATATAGTTCATTACATCTTAGCAAATGTTTTATTGATATAAAATATCTATAAATTTCTTCTACGCTCTAAATCATAGAGTTAAAAAGGAAAAGACAGATAATCTGTTTCAGAAATCGCTGTCCCATAACACTCAATTAGTTTTTAAGCAGCAATTACAGTGATTTCAATTAATGTTCACTCTCTGAATTCTGCAAAATGATCAGGCCTATTGTTTTTCATATTAATAGTGAAAGCTAGCTAATGGTTTGTCTGAAAATACATGTACTTTAGTATGGTAAATTTCCACAAATATACTTTTATGTGCAGATTGCTCCCAGAGGTGATGTATGAGGGGGAAAAAGGCCAGAATCCAGCACAAGGGTCTAAATCTGGGGTGGGAAAGGGTGACCTTGGGGCTTTATGAAACCCCCCAAAGCTTTTTTTTTCAGCCCCAATCTCTCTGATACCTCAGACTGCCCTTTACCTTGCAAATTGTAAACTGAATTGCATCTTTCAGGAGAGTCTACTCAGAATTGTAGTAATATATATGGAGGTAATACCCCCACTGAATTGACTGGAGCAAGAGCTGGGACCATTACTTTTAAAAATAAATAGTTTCCATTAAAACACTCCAAAAGTAGATAGTTGCCATTATAACTGAAGTTTAAAAAAGCTACATCTGTACTTTCAAATTATTTCAAAGTAACAATAATAGTTACTTTCAATTACTTTTAAATAGAATGCTAAAGACAGCTAGCTGGTCTGTGCTACAAAAGTAGTGAAGTCCTGTAGTTATAGTGTAATGTACCCCTGTAATCATAAAAATAACTAAAATAACATTTTATAACAGTTACATTGTAAATGTTGAGAAATTCTTTTAAGTTACAGGCATACTAATTAATTATAAGTAATTTGTTATCTCTAACAAACTACTGTCAAGCTCTCAATGAGTGATAGGATTACTGCCCTACCTGCTTAATAAAGGAGATTTATCAAACAATAGCAAGAAAATGGATAACATGCAATATGAATTTTTGTCTGGATGACAGCTCATACAGTACTTCTTGTTTATGTTTATATGGAACAGAACATCCATCTATCCCACCGAGCTATACTCTAATAAATTTATTTCAGATTTCAGTCACATTATGTTTTGTGAGACTTTCTCCTTAGTTATCTGTTGAGGAATTCATATTGCATGTTTCCATTGCCAAAACATCTCTGTACTGACCACTAGGACCATCCTTTCATATTTTGCTCATTTAGAAGAATAAAACAAACAAAAACAAAACAGAAAGGATTAGAGATACTGTGACGTGTTTTTCATCTATATAAACTGTCATCTGCTTTGAAGAAACACAATCTTTAGGATAAGATGTAATAAATAATAAAAAGGAGGAGGCACCTTGGTGTAAATAAAGGATGAAACATAAATACGGCAGAAGTATTAATAGTATGAAGTGCTAGAAGCCATTTATCACTTAAAGGAAAAAAAACTTGCTTCACAGAATACACCCTCTGTGAATTCATTCCACATCTGTTTGACCTAAAATCCACACACAAAGGAGATATTAAAGAGAGCCAGTGAATAAAAGAGCATCAAATTATATGATTAAAAAAATTCACACAATCACCTTTGGTTTTAGAGAAGAATTAAGCATTTTTATAGATTGACTCATACACCAAAGGAACAGAAAATGTAAATTAATGCTATTTTCCAACTTTCATACCATGCAAGGAGTATACATGTCGTGTAGAAGAGATAGTCAAAGGCCATTTCTACACTACTCTGTTCAGTGCTAGTATTCTACTTTCAACATCCTGTGGAATTCTGGGGTTTGTAGTTTCCTGAGGCCACAGAGCTCTCTGGCTGAGAATCCTAAATGCCCCTTCCTAAACTGCAAACCCCAGGAGCATAAATTTTTGGCTGACTTACAAGTCATGTAACCACTCTCTAGCCCTTTCTGCAGCTTACCTTTTTGCGGAGCTGGAGTGTGGGGATTGCGCGAACAGCCTCTTGCGAGAAGCTCTTGCGTCCCCGTTGCTTCAGCTCTGCAGCCGTTGCTTGCTTGATTTTCCCAGGATGCGCTGGGGCAGGAAGCGTGAATGCCGCGGCTCCGGAGCTCTGCACGCATGGTAAATGTGTGCAGGGCCCCGGAGCGATGCACGATCACACACCATTTTTGGCTCAAAGCCAAAAATGAAATAGTGTGCGATCAGTGCCTGCCGGTCCCTGGAGCTTCATGCGATTGCAAGTGCATCATGTGGACCACTCCTCACAATTGTGTGATGCTCCAAGGGCCCTTTCTCATGGCAAATGCCATGCAAAAAGGGCCTCTGTCTCAATCTTTGCTCATGTCTTCTTCCTCTTCCACTTTAAGATGATATTGAGCCAGAAGACTATTCTATTACAGCACTAAATGGTAAACTCTAAAAGCTTAAGTCCTGTTTGAACAAAAAATTAAAACCAGAAAATTAGCTACTCTGGTATTGCCAGAACATGTGAAAAGAGCCCATAGACTCACAGACTTCACTCTGCCATCTTTGCACATCTATAAAATGTAATTAATTCATTTAAAATTGAGCCAACCTCTTTCAGACACTGTTCCTACCTATGTTAAATTTTGTCTTCTCTTTTGTCCTGTTGTGACCTCATATGCTGATGCCCAAATGCCTTGTTGAGTCTTTGTGCATGCTGCAGCAATCAGAGTGAGTGAATGAAATATTCTCTCTTCTCCTCATGAAATCTGTTGCAACCAATGAGTATCATTCTCTCCAGGACATATGAAGACATACAAGGGAGAAGGACTTTAAGGTGTTGTGAATAAGCTCCTACACCACTTGTTTACTCTGCTTTAGCACTGTGCCAGAATGGCAGCAGAAGAAATTCAAGACCAAAAAAACAAAGAGGAAGGAATAGTGAATTAGGCCTAAGGCATGGTGCAATAATATCACCAAGTTTAAACACAGGGTGAACAGACACTCACAGACATTCCTCCAACGCTACTTTTAACGATTGAATGTCACATTCTGACAGGAGCTAAAATCAAATAATTTATTATATGAAAAAGGGTTATGGTAGCCCATTTTCACAACCAGCATGTATACTAGTTTGAGTACTGAATCATAGGAGACCTGGTTTGAATCACTGCTCAGCCACAGAAACCCACTTGGATGACCTTGGCTGTCATGAACTGAACTCACGCACACAAAAAGAAGCTATGGCTTCTTTTTCCCAGATTGGCCAGTTGCGTTGCGAGGTAGAGAATTTTTTGGAGATGAAGGCACATGGTTTGAGGTGGCCATCTGTGTCCTGTTGTAGGAGAACAGCTCCCATGGTGAAGTCGGAGGCATCGGTTTGAATTATAAATTCTTTGTTAGTGTCAGGGAATAAGAGTAGCAGTTTGGAGGTAAATTTTTTCTTGAGGGCATCAAAGGCTGTTTGGCATTTTTCAGTCCAGAGGATGTGGTTGCATCGGTTAGGCTGGCTGCCAGGTGCTTTCTTTAATAGGTTGGTGAGAGGGAGTGCAATTGTGGCAAAGCCTTCTATGAAGTTATGGTAAAAGTTTGCAAAACCAAGGAATTGTTGTAGTTGCTTTCTAGTTCAGGGGGCAGGCCAGTGTAAAATTGTAGAAATTTTGGAAGGGATCCATGTTTAGGGTATTACTACAAACTTGATACCCTAAATAGTCAAAAGTTTGAGCATGGAACTCGCATTTTCGAAAGTTTAACAACAAGTTCACTGTCTGTGAGTCTTTGTAATACAATGTGTACAAGTTTGGTGTGTTGTCCAAGGTCCTCTGAGTAGATCAAAATGTTATCTAGGTAAACAACAACACCCTCATAGAGGAGGTCTTGTAACACAGAATTGAGGAACATTTGGAATGCAGCGGGAACAACTTGTATTCCAAAAGGGAGAACAGTCCATTGGTAGTTACCTGGGGGGGGGGGTGAGAAGGTGGTCAACCATTCACTTTCAGGGTCCCTAGGTATTCTGTGGAACGCTTCCCTGAGGTCCAGTTTGGTAAAATATTTGCCTTTAACCAATTGGTTTAGGATATCGATAGTCAAAGTAATTGGGTACGCATTAGGCAATACTGCCTGATTAATTAAATTATAGTTCACAATGAGCCTTGGCTCTCCTCCATCTTTTTTCTTACAGAAAAATATGGGATTGGCTGTGGGCTGTGGGAGCTGATGAGGGCTTAATGAATCCGCATTGCAGGTTTTTGTTCAGGAATCTTTTTAGAGCTTCTAGTTCTTGGTTGTTCATAGGGTATATTTCGGGTTTGGGAATTTTAGCTCCAGCTATCAATCTCAGTTTGCAATCAAAGTCTCTGTGCGGGGGCAGTTTGTCTGCTTTGTGCTCTTCAAAAGCTTCTGCAGATCCCCGCACTCTAGTGGGATTTTCTGCAGTTCCTCAGGACTCAAATTAAGTACCGTGTTGGGAGACTTTATTTCGGGCACTAGATTGACATCATGGATATGTTTGAATAATCCTTGGATCCAGTCAATTTGAGGATTGTGCTTTTTCAGCCAGTTGTACCCAAGAACTACTTGGAACCTAATTTTGGTGGGCACTAGGAAGCATAATTGCCCCTGTAATTTCCCCACACGAACAGGTATGGGTTTGGTCCTTTCCTGTACAGGACCCCCTGCCATGGGTGAGCCGTCCATTTGAGATAAATTGATGGCCTTTTTTAGGGGTTCAAACTTTCCTGCAAGTTCTTTGGCCACTGTGGGATTCAATAAACTAGTGGTGCAGCCTGAATCAACTAAGGCCCTGTACATTCGTAATTTCCCATTGTTTCCTTGTAAAGTTAATGTAACATATACATGACGAGTTTTAGCTGTACTTACATTCGCAGACTGGTCAGGATCCCACTCATCACCGTCCGAGTTGGAGGTGGTCAGCAGAGTGTCCTCGCCATCACAAGCTCCAGCAGAGGTTCCACCAGCAGAACGTTTGGTTGGCGGTTGCAGAGTATCAGCTTTGAGGGATGCAGGCTGGGTGGTGGGGATGCCCGACTTTTCTTCAGCGGGTTTCTTAGATCCCTGGCATTCGCTGGTAATGTGGCCTTTCCCCCCACATTGGAAACAGGTACCTTCTTGGAGTCGTTTTTTCTTTTCTTCACAGCCTTAGGAAAGTGGTTTTTTGGGGTGCTGGGGTTCGGCACCCACTTTCTTGGGCTTGTCTCTGCCAGGCAAGCTGGACACTCTCCATGATGCTTTCCACTTCTCCGGCTAGTTTCATCCATCCCAAGAGACTGGCAGGATCTCCTTATGTCAGGCAGTGATCTAGTATGGTGGGGTTTAATCCATCTCGGAAAAACTGCTTGAGGATGTCATCTTTCCATTCCGGTACTTTAGTGGCTAACTTTCTGAATTCATGGGCGTATTCCTGGCGGTCCCTTTTCCTTGGCGTAGTTTTCTGAGTTGGTATCTCGCTTGTTCTTGGAAGAAAGGATCTTCAAATCTTTTTCTGAGGTGATGCATGAACAGCTGCAGATTGGTTGTCTCTTCAGCTCGTTAGTTGAACAGGCTGGCGACCCACTCTGCTGCTTCTCCTTTGAGGTGCTGGCTCAGGCATCTGACTCTGGCGGCACTGTCTGGGAAACTGTTACCGTAGTCAACCATATAATTAGAGGCCATGTTGAGGAAGTATGTTAGAGTGGTGCCATCACCATTGTAAGTGGTCTTCAATTCCTGAAAAGGTCTTGGGCCCACTTGTAGGGCTGGTATCCCGGGAGATGCAGGTGCTATGGCTGCCGGAGCAGCTGCTGCCACTGCTGGAATCTGGGGTGGCGCACGCCCAATCTGAGGCACGAGAAGTCTACAATTGTATAGCTGAGCTCTCAGTTTAGAAATTTCTTCTCATTGTTTTTCCACTTCTTCTTCCCTGAGTAGAAGTTGTTCCATCAAGCTGGTCTTGACAATCAATGTGTCCCATCTTGTAGCCCAGCGACATTGGCGCAGAGCAGTTTCTGGTCGTTCCCCACAGGCCCAGGTTTGACCTCTGTTCGGGGTGGTTGGTGGAATTGAGGGCTGTGTCTTGGGTTTCACATCAGGAGGCCGGCTGGGGTCCATCTAGTCTCTTTCGGGGATTCCTTCACCTGGAGCTTCGACAACTCCGCTGGATGCTCCCTCTTCTTCAGGCTCTTCTTCAATTTTTTGATACATATTGTAATATTTTTACAAGGAGTTCACTCACTCTGTCATGAACTGAATTCACACACACATGTAGAACAATGCTTAAACAGTATTTATTAGGAGTGTGATACATAGTACAGGACTTCAGTGAGTGAACTGGAGGCAATTAGCAAGATTCAAAACATAAAATACAAAGAATACATCTTCCCACCTGCAAGAGACCTTGAAGTCTTGGTGCAGCCTGGCTAAGCTTATCAGTGCATTCCTAGCTTTTGTTTATCTAATGGTCTCTGGTTCTCATACCTTGTTACAAGCAAGCTGCTACTTAACTCCTACTACATATTACTAAAATATGGAGGGCTACCTGACATTGGCCAACTCACATTCTCTCAGCCTTAGAGATGCCATGGCCTACCACTGAATAAATCTTGCCAAGAAAACCCTATGATATGGTTACCATAAATTCAGGTCAACTTGAAGGCACACAACAACAATGCTCATTAATCCAACCATTTTTACTTTGCATCAGGGGTGGGGTAATTTGTCAATATGGAATCCTCTAACATGTCTCTCTTCTCATTCATTACTTCAGTCCCAAAAGGGACTGTCAGGATAGCAAGGCATGTCTCTGAGTATAACATGTAGTTTGGCCTAAACCAAAGCTTAAATTCCCTGCCACTGATGAACGGAACTGGATGTGGATTAGGCAGTATGCAGGTGAAAAGAGCCCATAGACCTAATGTTCTTGCCTCTGTCAGTAGAGAACCAGAACAAAGGACTGGATTTTAATAGTGATAAGGGCTTTTCAAGCCAAACTTTATTATCTGTATTTTTCAAGGAGGATGAAATAGCACTTACTATTTTCCTTTCCAACATTTTGTGAATCAATACTATGCAAAAATGTCTATTAACTTCAACAGAAATTCTATGCATGCAGCTCCTAACTGCCAGGATATATATTGATTCAAAAATGATGTTATGCATTTAAATCAATGTGCATATAGATAACTAACTGGCGAGAGACTTGGCTGGACTTTCTAATAGCCTTAGGTGATGCAGTTAACCTTATGGTTCCAAATTAACGGAATATTCCTAAAACAAAATGTTTTGAATATACAAAAGTCACTCTCTGTTCTAAGTGACACTTTGCAATTTACTGGCCATTTGTTTCAGCTGTAGCTACAAATGAGCTTCTCTCTTAAATTGTGTTATAAATTTTCTGCATGGATGAACTCAGAAGACATACACTACACAGAAACAGTCAGATGTAAGTATTCCCTTTCTGTTGCTCCTTAACGTAAAAGATATAAAGAGTATAAAGTTGGCCTTTCACATTCACTGGGGTTAGGGACCCAGGACCCCCTCAAAGGGGAAAACCTTCAAATATCAAAATGTATGTGTGTATCTGCGGGAAGGGGGTCAAGGCATGGTAGGGAAAGTGGGCACTGAGAGTCCAAACCAGGTCAGGGACAGGATACGGAAAAGAAGTTGTTAGCATGGTGCTCCTGTACTTCCTCTCTCTTGCCCCTCTCCTTCTTTACATTGGGAGGGTATCTGGAGGAGGTTTGTGATACTGAGAAATCAGAATGCGAGCTGTCCTTAGCTGGCCAGGCAATGGTTTGTGGAAGAGGAGGAGGAGAATTAGAGGTGGGTTTTTAAAAGGCCGTGCAGCCTGATTAGAACTCTTGAGAGAGAAGGTTACCCTAGAAAAGAGGCACTTGAGGTTGGGGGCAAGTGTTGGAGAAACTCACAAATAATCAAATCTGTGAATGTTAAAACCATGAATGTGGAGGACCAACTGTGAATCTTTATAAGTTCATTGGATAACTCTAGTAATGGCTAAAGCCATCCAATGAACTTATAAAGATTCACAGTTGGTATTCACAGTTGGTATTATATATTGTAAGTTGCATGATGATTCATCTGAAAACAGTGATTTTTTTAAAAAAACAAACAAACCTGTCCTTATCCAAAAGGGTGATTCCCACCATGAAGTAAGTTTGTGTATACATCTCACACATAACACAAGGGGGCTTCACAGCAGTACGTTGCATCCAGGAGTTCATGTGCAGGACTCCATTTTAGAAAAGAACACAAAATTCAGTCCTAGAAAACAGCCAAACCTAATATGACATCATTCATGTAGAAGGCCTGTTCTAACACTGGTCACAGGCCATCCTCCAGATTCTTGAGCCTCTGCTTTCTACTCTTCTATCTACACCTTCTTCTCTATCACTCTCTGCTGCAACCTCTCCATAGTTTTATCTGCATCTAGCTCAACAGGTTTGACAATTTTTTAAATATTCCAAAAGCCAAGTGAAGGATCTCTACTCTTATTACTTTGCTCAGAAAACTATGGTAGCTGTGGATCCATTCTCTCTCCTTCATTTAAAGATGGACTAGGATGTTATGTCCAAAGAATTAGAAGGTGCTGTATACAGGCAATTACCATAGACCAGAAGTGGACAACTGCAGAGGGGGCAGTGGCCATTTTTTCCATCCTGAGTGCACTCAGTAGGCCGTACTAGCACATTTTGGGGCACTGAAAGTAACATGATATCACTTCTGCCATTCTGGCTGATTTTTAAAGACTTTTGTGTTTGGGGGAAGTGTAGGGTCAAGGCAAGCAAACCACTATGGTTTAGGAATAATTTGAGTGCTTTAGGGGAAAAAAATGTTCCCAAATTGGCTCATTTTAAATAAAATAGTCTGGGGGATTTCTAGGGTCTTCAGTAGCCACACTTGGGGAGTCCTAAGGGCTTAACACTGCCCATTGGCTGCACTCTGCCCACTCCCACCATAGGTAGATACCCATATGAAGGACAGAGATGCTTTTAAGGTATGGAAATGGTTGAAATAATGAAAACTATATTCTGGAGTCAGCAGACATCCTCCCAAATTTACTTCTGGTAGCCTGTCTTTCTCTTTAAAGACTTTTCTCCTATTGAGAATAAGACAAGATCATTATTTTCTACCTGTACAATTCATATCTATCTGTCAATCCATATCTATCTGTCAAACTTGTTACAATCCATATCTATCTCTTACAGTCCAGGAATGCTTCCTTTGAACTGTGTTAAAGAAAGATGCATTTTTAATCCCAAAAGTGAAATTGAGTTTCTGTCTTTAAACAAAAATGAAGCAATATTGAAGAACACTAAATCTGCATTTTCTACTGGAAGAGATAATTGCGTACAGTACAATTTACAAACTCACCCCAGCATTATAATCACAATAGGTAACATGGCTACATTGTGGACAGATGAAGTGGTGTTAAGTTTTGCCTTATGTTTACATGACATACAGTATGGCTATGCTAAATTTTGTGTTGTCATGTAATTTAGGGTATTAGCAACAATAATCTACTTTCTTCTTCTTTTGTTTTTCTTTTCTTTTCTTTTTTTGGTAGGATGCACATATAGATCATTTTTTTTAAAGGCCATATCTAATTTATTTGGAAACAACATGGAGGCAATTAGATTTGGTAGCCTTAACTATAAGTGAAAAATTAGTTTTTTAAAGGTCCAGTACTGGTTTTAAAGGTCCAATGCTTAATCCCAGCTAGAGGAGACCAGCTGAACAAATGATGCTTATATAACTGTGAGTGCACATAGGTTCAGCAGACAGGCCCTTTTCGCATGGCATTTGCCATGCGAAAGGGCCCCTCAAGTGTTGCGTGAATGTGAGGAGCGGTCCACACAACGCACTTACAATCGCGTGATGCTCCAGGGCCTGGCAGGTGCCGACCATGCACTTTTTCATTTTCGGCTTTGAGCTGAAAATGGTGCATGATTGCGCATCATTCCGGGGCCCCGTGCACACTTGCTGTGTGTGCAGAGCTCCAGAGCTGTGGTGCTCACGCTTCCTGCCCCAGCGCAGCCTGGGAAACTCCCAGGCTTCACGGAAGAGGCGGGGCTCTCACGCGAGCATGCAGCAGCTGTGGAGCTGAAGGAACTGGGACGCGAGAGCCTCTCGCTAGAGGCTGCTCTCGCAATCTCCTCACCCCAGCTCTGCAAAAAGGTGCGTTGTGGAAAGGGCCATAATCTGGTTAATTGTTATGCCAAAATGAATAAATACTGATTGCCTTAATTTGTTTGAAACTATATGCTCCAAATTGCTTATAATTTGCTCTTTATGTGCTTGTTGTTTGATACTGGAGCATAACCATGCTGATTGACTGACATAATCCCTCACGAGTTCAACATTTGTGATTTGTATGGAACATGCAGAAAGTAAAGCATTATATATAACTATATAGAGAATCTGATTTTCAGCAGAACAAAATTCCGCAAACACAATTTGCATAGCCACTTGCCCTGATTGCATAGATAAAATATGTGCTGCATACAAAAATGCCCCATTATAAATTTTTCTAGTTTGGCATGCAAATATTCTGTCTATGCACAAAATTAGTGCTTTTGCAGCAGAGAAATCAGATGTGTAATTACCATCACATTTGTCAATGGTCCCTCAGACCCCATACTTATGAAAATTGAGTGGATAACATTGCACAGTAAATAATGGGCACCAAATTTTCAACTTTTTAAAATTTTTAAATCATTTTTGAGGCAAATGCTAGTGCACAGAATCTGTTGCACATGACCAGTAATGTCTCCATTCTAAATGTGAATATTCTAGTGGAAATAGATGATCAAACTTTCCATCAGTCTCATTATTATGAAGCTAACTATTCTACTAATCCTGGGAGCAATATTTAAGCATATCTGTTTCTTACAAGTCAACATCAGTAAGACAGCAAATTAAAATATTTATGAATGCAGCATTATTTTTTCAAAGTCATAGTGACATAACCTGCCATTAAAACTTTTCTTCATTCTGCTCAGGACAAACAGTGGTAGTTCCCCTGAAAAAGAATAAATTAAACATCATAAAGAACAGCATTCAGAAATCACTGTGAGAAAATGAGCACCTTTTGTCTAGTAGAAAAGTGGGATATCAACCAACTAACCAAAGAAACAGACAAACTTTAAAACTCTTAATATGGCCCACTACTGACCTGCAATGTTCTTATTCCTCAACAAAATAATTTCAGATAGAGAGTTTGGTATGAAATTGCTGAATTATAACTTACAAAGAAGTTTGACACTTTATGATTAGGCATCACTGAGCTCATGGTTCCCACACCAAGCTTTAATTAAATTAGTAGTGATAATTTTATTATCAACAATTGCTGCTGTTGCCAATTGATACTGCCTTTATTTGCATATATTTAAGCTTTAATTGAATTGTCAGAGAAATGTCCTTCTGTTGCTCTACACTCATACAGTTAAAATCATAAAAGAAAGAGAATGTGACTGCCCTCACTGGCACCACTGCATCCAATGGCAGCTGATGCCTTCCATGTCCATGCGACTGTGAATATGATCTGGATTTTAGTGTGAAATTGAAAGGAACTGTCCAAAGTACTGAATACATTTGGAAGATAATAGTTCAGAATGATGCATAGCTCCTTTATGCTAAAGATTCACAGATATTCTCGCATGTAAATCATTATCTGCCACTGACTTCACCTTCACACCCACTGCTAGCCCTGCCCTACTATGCATGCAGTGGGCTAATGGCAGAAATGGAGATACTGCCCACATGTGACTGCTCTGTATGTGGGAAGACTGCACTACATAATTTTTTTTACATTTCATTTGTATCACATAAACATTAAGTTAGCACTGTAAGCTCTGTAACATCAAAAACTAGGCTCCCTTTCCCTATGTCTTGTCTTGCAGCATTACCTGATTGTCTCAACCCATCTTGGATAATAGTGCAATGTCTTGCCATTTCATATTTCTAAACTGTAGAGGAAGTTTACATACACAGTGCCACGTTCCCCATCTCTGGCTCTGTATGTGTGTAAGGAATGGACCCAACAGAGATTATAGTGGTAGTGATGAGGTGAAAGTGGCTTCATTTGCAATTCAGTTTTTATCACATGGAAAGTAATGCCTGAAGGAATCAAAACTCTACCTCCCCACCAGGTATTTTGGCATTTAATTGCTATTTGTCCCTGTTGTTGACACATAGACACAGACACCCATTTGTTTATATTTGCTAACTGAGGTAATGACTCTCATTCATCTGGTGGAACAGACTCTAATTTATGAAATCTTAGGCTGAGGTGAGAAACTTGTGGCCATCTGGATTTTGTTCCACTGAACCTCCCATCATTTCTCCCTATTGGCTGTGTTGGCTAGGAATGATTTGCGTTGCAGTCCAACAACATCTAGAAAGTAACAAGTTGCCTACTTGCTAATTTTAAGGTGCAACAAGGGTAAGGTTTTTTGCTTTTGTTTTCTTGATTGAATAGACTATTATGACTACCCTTTTGGAGGCTGTTACAAATATGCAGTAGGTCAGACATAAATGCAGCAAAGGAATAAATACAACCAAGAGAATGATGTTCATAATGCATTTGTTTCACTTCAGGAACAACACCAATTTAGAACTCTTAACAATTTAGGGGATAATTCAGATGAAGTAAGAATATCAAAGCCTTCCTCTCTACATTTTTCAAGATCTAAGAGTAACAGATGCATAATCCAGGTAGCAGGTGCTCTTCTTATATTCTTTACCTGACCTATATACTATGGACTTGAAACTGAGCTAATCACAATGAAAGATGTGTTAGGAGGTGAAAACTGCACAATCTCTCCGCAGTACACAGTGCTACTTTTTACCTCGTATGTATGTATGTATGCATGTATGTATCTATCTATCTATCTATCTATCTATCTATCTATCTATCTATCTATCATCTCTCTCTCTATATATAGCATTTTCCAATTCAATAAAACAAAATTCAAAAATACACAAATGTAAAAAAGAATCACAAAAAAGCAAGAAAAAAGAATGATAGTAAAGAAAAGAGGACAGCAAAGAATCATGAAAAAAAGAATTTATATTGGCTTCCAACTTTCCAAAAATGATCATGCATAACTAAGCAAAATGATGTTTCCAATTATAAATACTATTCATATGCTCCTATTACTTACTCTTTCCAGATATATTAGTTATCAAAACTCAGTTTTCATGTTATTTTTTTCTTGCAAAATGACAGTTAGTCTTTCCAAAAAAGTCATCAGTAATTTTTCTCTAATCAATGTTGTTAATTTGTTCATTTCAGTTAAGTCCATCAATTTCAGCAGCCGGTCCTCAATTGTTGGTATTACTGCATTTTTCCATTTCTGTGCATAGAGCAGTCTTGGTGCAGTGGTCATATATCATAATATTTTTGATATTTCTCCTCCAGTTGGTCATCTACCAATCCCAGCAAATATAATTCAGATTTCAAATGAACATTAGCTTCCAGGGTTTTTTTCCCACCAGACAATGTATTTGAATCAAGAATTTTTGGCAATTCTGCAATATAGTGTTTCTTGAAGACATTTCCTTTTAATTTGATTAAAAGGAACATCAGCAATCTCTTTCTGTAAACTGGTCTCCAAAGAGATGTCACTGTCATTATTAAGGGGAACAGATTATCCGTAAGCTTAAAATGCATTCTAGACCACTTGCAACAGGCACACAGAAAGAAAGAAACTGATTTAATTAAGTCTGCATAGGCTCCTGGAAGAAAATGGCTTGTTAGCTGGCTTTTCAAATGCTAGCCAACGGTTCATTAGTTTTAATGATATTCTATTCATGCCAGAGAAAGCAGAATCTTTTCACATATAAAAAAAAATGTTACTCCATCTTTTTAGCTATATAAATAGAGATGGTTAAAATGGAATTCTGTTAGGTGTTCTTACAAGAAATGCCACTAAGACACTTTGTATCAATAGGAGCTATCCAAATGCTGTAGACTGATGCCTATTCAATTTCATTAAAATGCATCAGAATGAAATTCCGCCTAGCTACAAGTGAGCATTCTAAATAGCAAACTATAAAGGTGTTAGCATTCACCCAGAAGGGGACTTAATGAATAATCCTCCAATACAGACCATGGGTCATCAAGTCTACACCCCTGCAAATACTGGATCCCCATTGAAAGATCCTCAGCAGGTAGCTGTTCAGCCTCTTTTTGAAGATGTCTAAAGAAGGAGTTCCCATCATTGAGGAGAGATGGTGGGGTCTCCTTCTCTGGATGTCTTCAAAAAGAGGTTGGACAGCTACCTGCTGGGAATGGTTAAGCTGGGCAACCTGCATTGAGCAGGGAGTTGGATTCAGTGGACCACAAGGTCCCTTCCAGTTCTACAATCCTATGATTCTATGACCAACTCTAGTAAGAGTTTCATTGCACAATTTGTAGCAGTTAGTTTGAATTTGCCAAATCAGAAGTATGAAGGTCAAATCACAATTTAAGTGGGTATATAAAATTAATGCTTCATAGATGTACTTTGGAAGTAGTACATTTCAGACCAAGAATGGACTCTTACCTCTAACATCAAAAGGAATGCTAGAACTATATGCAGCTGTCTTTGTTGGGTAACTGCCTTTCTAAATAGCTGCTTTTGTTATTCCTTTCTTTCTTCCAATCACTTCCTCTTCCCTCAGTGAGGGAACTGTTTGGCCTTCCAGATGTTGCTGAACTGCCACTTTCAGCATTCCTCAGTGTTGGCTATATGGCCTGTAGCTGCTGTGAGTTGCAGTCTAACAACAGCTGGAAGGACAGACAATTCCCACGCCTGTTTTAGACTGCAGACATCACAGGGCGCAGAACTGTCTTTTTAAATTTCCCTTTACTTCACAATTCACTGTATGCACCACTTGTACTACATACGACTGCTACTGCTAGATGATCTCCAAATGACCTGTATTGGACAGATGATATAGACTGGACAGTGTAGTTAGTATGCTGCCTGGTAGCACTGGCCAATTATCACCTATTTTCAGCGCCATGGTCAGAAAGCCTGCATAGCATTTTTGTCATCTTGTGACAGCACCAATCTAACTAAAAGAACTGTATTATAAGAAATGGAAAAACAGCAAAAGAAGCTTGCCCGAGATCTTTGGATACAGGGCAGGAAGTAAATGTTTTATTAAAAAATTAAATACTGTGATTAAAAGAGAAATATACCAGTTGTAGTGTGGCTGCTCTTTTACTTACTCTTTACTCACAAGTAGATGTGTAGGGCTCTGTTCTGGATTGCTATTTTTCTCTTTTTTAAAACCCCTTTCCAGAGAGATATTACCTGGAAGAAAATGCTTCAATTAACTTTTCCTACAAACAGTGTATTTGATCCAAAATTAGGGCTCTGTATATTTACATGAGAAAAGAAAACATGAACTTGAAGTTTATCTATAGCTGTCTGGAAACAGCAGCACAAAATGAGAAGTGATGTTACACATCATCGCCTCTCACTATCTTTAAATTCACTTTAAAACAGAGCACAGGGGAGATTCTGAATGGGACTACAGCACAGGCAGAAAACAGAGTGCAAAGGATCCCAGTTCATATAGAATTCTATGTTTATATTCTCCATGGTAATCTTCAACATTTCAAATGAGGTGTGAGCTGCATAATTTTACTTCTATGGCATGTTTTTTCAAATGAGATGCAAAGTAAGATTGCACTGAAGCTAATACTGGAACGTTCTGAAAACCTACCCAGTTCAGTGTAAGGGCTTGTATCATTTCCTTCTTCTATGGTCCATACAATAATCTGAGGTATTTATGACAGTTATCCATAACTTCAGTGTATGAATATAATTGTAGATATGCATGACAAACTTTCTTAAACACTGATAAAAAGACAGTGCAGCGACGACATTTATCCCTATTGTTATAGAAAATCAGCAGACGTCTGGAAAAAAAATTAAATATTGATTGATATTTAAGCTGCAGGCAACCCCATCAAGATCAAACCTGTGTCATCTTAAAGATCTTCCCAGTGAGAAATATGTTGCTTTAATTTTTCCCTCGGTAAAGGGACCTGGGCAGAATCATGTCTTTTTTAACTGCCTTAAAGCTTTAAACACTATTGAAGAAAATTCCACCTACAAGAAACATCTTATTTATATTATATGGGCAGCAGCTTTGTAACCCTGTGATATCTACTACTGTGGAAACAAAAAAATAACTGATTTTGTCTCATTTACGCTTTGACTCATTATGAGGAAACACGTTTTGCTTTTATTGATTTGGGTTGTTCTTCTCTTCTGACTCTGAAAGAGATGCTACTTCACTAGTGCTTATTTAGAAGGGAAAGGAGTCAGAAAAAAAATGAGAACATGGTAGAAGAAGTAGTCTTCATATAGATTTGATAAATCTGATAAATTTGGGATGAGAATAAGGATTTAGACCCAATGGAAAAGCAAGAGAATATCTGTTAATTCCTAAGGGAATTCAGGGGAAAATACGATAGTTTCAATACTTTTAACAACTATATTTCACCAAATGTAACATGGAGTCACAATTTGGTGACTGACAGCTATTTTGGAATGGTTGACACCAAAATTTCTATCCATTATGAGGATTTGGAATCAATTCAAAATAAAGTCAGGTTTACCTTTGCTACTTTTCAATCTTATATATGTCAAATCAAAAAATTGGTTTTGATGTATCATTTAGCTCAGTGGTACTCACAATACAGGCCTGGTATTAGGTCTGGATCCAATGTCACACTAGTACTGTAGTAACCAGCAGAACAGAACTCTCTCGTCCTCCACTTCCCTGCTTCTTGCCTCACTTGACATCTCCTCAAAAGCGGTTCTGGAGCATTTCTCAATGTTCTGGAGTACATGTTTGGGGTGCACTGTAAGCTTCATCAGGAGAAGATCTCCTCTTTCCACAGAAAGAACTAATTCCTTTAGCAGATGGCCCAAACTAGATTGACGCCTACACGTACATCTTGAAGAAATATTTGCAATTAGAGACATCTGGAATGGGTATTCTGGAAAAGTTGAATTCCCCATACAGTGGGTATATGGATCTCTATTCTTGCTAGCTTCCCCAGGAAACTAATTACAACATGGCCCATATTCACTCTGTGGCGCTAAAACTTATGGCTAGGGATAGAAAACGTGCCATGGGATGTTTGGTCACTATGGCAACTACAATACAAGTGTGAATAGAGGTTTCTTTCTCCTGCTGGCTGTTCTTTTGAGTTTCAACAGTCAGATTGTGTAAACAAAAATGCAGGGTCCCCCCCATCCATCCATACTTTTAACTGAGTTGTAAACTCATAAATAAACCAGGTAACATTTTAATATGTATGTTTATTATTAGACTATGCCTTTAACTATCCCTTGAGCTCTTGGGCACAGACCACTTCTGGAGAGGCATCTATGCTCAGCTCCTTGCAAAATAGGCCCCAAATGAAGGAAAACTGCTGATAGAGCAGGCATAGGATGACACGTTTTATCTTCAATGGCAATTTCAAATTTTTATTAGAGCGGGACACTTATCTACCATTGGTATATAGTTGAAACTCAGGCACTTGGAAGCTCTAGGTTTAACAATGTTTAGATCTGTACTTTAATACTTAATTTCATATTTTTTCCTGAAGGGAAATTATTAATAATTGTATCCAGTGAAGCATACATTTTGAAAGATTGACCCTGCAAGCTGTTTGGATCATAAGCAGGGAAGGAGAATTTTTAAAAAAGCAAAAGAAGATTAGAAAAAAAAATTATCTGGGTTTCAGTGGAAACTCACCACTCATGTGATGCCACTTTTAATCCACCAAGTTTCAAAGTGTATCATGACCCACTTTCTAAGGTAACTAATTATTAGCTATTGCTTAGCAATTATCAGTTAGGCTACTGAGTGATACATAAGAAGACAGTGGAAAGAATACATACACAGAGAGAAAAATACAGTATTTATTTCACGTTCACTGAGGATAGTAGTATCTTAGAAAAAGATTATGAAACAGCACTCATAGTCAAGTTCATATTTCAGGTTTGTTTTTTAAAAAGCAAAAGAAGTACCACCCAGAAATAGTGATTTGTTTGTTTTTAATTAATCAATTAAAATTAACAAGTTCTCTCTCTTATCATTTAGCAGTTTTTGCCTCAGTTTTTAAATGTCCCTCTCCCTGACGTGGATATCTACAGCTTTTGCCATCAACACATTATTTATTTAGCTTCTCTGTGATCTTCTCTTCTTCCTTCAGTACTACTTTATCTCCATTATCATCAAGGTTCAATTGCCTCTATAGCTTTTTTCCTGCTCCATAAGTATTTGAAGAATTCCATATTGTGGTCTTGTTGCTATTAGTGATACCCCCTTCAGAATCTTTCTTGTGCACCTTTTTCTCTGCTTACTTTCCTCTGTGCAAGTTTATGTTCCATTTCGTTCTCCTCCAGGTTCTGAAAAAAAGCCTTCTTTTTCCCCCTCTAATAATGGTTTCCTTCACGCTTCTTGTTAATCACGCTTGTGACCTCTTGAGCTTCATACTTTCTTTTCTGGCCTGTGGTATACCTTCTACTTCAGCCTCTACTATTATGGTTTTGAGAAATCTAAAGCATTTTGGAAAGGTTGGATTTTTTTCCTTTCAATTTCCTTTACATCAGTTCCCTCATTTTAGAGAAGCTTCCTCTTTTGAAATCAAATGTGAGTGTGTTGGAATCCCATTGCACTTTTCCAATTACCTATAGATTTGACAGTACTGTGGCCACTGCTTCCAACTGGTTCTGATTACTGACAGCTTGCAACAAGTGCTGGACAGAATCACTTACGATTAAATTCATAGTCAGCTCCCCTCACTTTGGTTCTCTGTCACTTAGTTATCAACTTTCTCTTGGACACTGAATAAGTGAGACAGATATTAGAGAAGGTACCAGTTTCCTGAATGCCACAACACATGTACATCATTATAGTCTGGTGAGATCAGAAAAAGGAAAGTTATTAGAAGAAGCTTTTAGTTAATCATTGATAAGCTAAAAAAACCCAACCAAATTCATTTGCGTTTATGTTACAGGAAAGAAAAAGTAAGCTAATGCTTACATTAAATAGCTATTTATTTTTAAGTTAAATGCCTGTATGAAAAATTTTACCAGAATGAAGCTTACCTCTCCCCCAATGCCTAATAACTTGTACCAATCTTGGGCTGGAGACAGAAAGAGAGAGCTGCATACATTTTTGAAAATCCACTTCCTCATTCACCCCACAAAAACTTTTTTCTTGATTTTTCTCTTCTTCTTCCATTACAACTTCATTTTGTTTCCAGACTTATTTTTTAGCTTAATGTTTCTACAATGATTCCAAACAAAAACACAAAGTTAAGAGATTCAGAATTCAATTTTCTGGGATGCATGAGGAGTCTCTCTCTATAGTTTCTGGTGTAGAACACATGAGGACTATTTGGAAGCAAAGAAGGCCACCCCTTTCCAAGTTGCTCTTACATGCTGATTTAAAATATTTTAGCCTTTGAACTAACTAAACCAGAGCTTTCCAAACTGTGTGTCACGACACATTAGTGTGCTGGCTGCATTGTGTAGGTGTGTTGCTGCCACCACCTTGGGCTGAGAAAGACCCTGTGGTCCAGGCTCAGGTGGAGGAGCTGCCTTTCCCACCACTGCTGCCACTGCCCTGGTCTGAGAAAGACCCCGGTGAGGGTGGTGGTTAATTAGTTTAATCTCCAGTTTGCTAGTAACTAACCCCTTATAAGAGATATCAGAGATACGGACACATACATAAATTGTAATAACAAAATGTATGGAGATTCAACATATCTCATGAAAACCTTTCATTTATATTTTTAAAATATATAAAACTGAATTACTGTGTCATGAAATTAGGCATGTCTAAAAAGTGTGTCACCAACATGAAAAGTTTGGAAAGCTCTGAACTAAATCATCATACTTCAATTATGAATTAAAAATAATTGGCTTGGATCTTGTAATCTGAACAACGCTTTGGCCAGTTTTGGCCAGATGAGAGGAGGAAGGTAAGGAAGAGAGCTGTAACAGTTCAGGGAAAGATCGGGAGGGCAAACAGTTGTAACTAAATGAACTAAAAGGAAAGACACTTGGCAATTTTATGTTCTTGAACAGCAACCTCAAAAGACAGATTGTCCCGCTTCATTCCTTCAGCCTGTTTCATGTAGGGACAAATTGGATTTCAGCACATACCTATGGAGACATGAGGAGACACATGCCAGTATATTTGTAGTCAACTTACTTGCCTCAAGATAAGGCAGTATGAGGTTCTAAGTAAGGCTTAAGGCGCAGCAAAGGCTTAAAGGTAATAGAAATTTAAGAGCTTAAAAAATATTTCAGAATAGTATACCCTCTACCATAGAATTTCATATACCAGATTTTCATGTGCATTGGACATGCTTCTGTTACACCACTGGGTTATTCCTTGTTGCATTGTAACTAGGCTCAAGAGTATATTAATATGAAAAAACAAATGATTGCACTCAGATGAAATAAGCAGTGTCTTAAATAAATGAGTGGAAGAAAATTATAAGTGTTCTTCAAATGAGCTGCAACAGGTGTTGAGCACTGAGAAGATTCCACTTACAGCACAAGAGTGAAATGCAAGTGATTTTATATATTAGCCTCTCAATCTGTCATTTGCAAGCACTGGACAAAAATAACCAATTGTGACAACAGCCTTTGAACAACTATGGAAGAAAATCAAGGCAGAAAGTGCAAAGGTAGGTTTACAGTTGAACATTAAGAAAAAAAAATTAATGACCACAGATAATTTGCACAACCTTAAAGTAGATGATGAAAACATTAAAATAGTTCAAGATTTTCCATACCTTGGCTCAGTGAGAAGAAGACTAGGACTTGGAAGGGCAGCTATGAAGGAATTAGACAAGATCCTCAAGTGTCAAGAAATATCATTGAATACTAAAGCTAGGATTACCAATGATGTTTGGTAAGGTAGGAAAAGAGGAAGACTACATTCCAGACAGATAGACTCAATCAAGGAAGACATATCCCTGGATCTGCAAGACCTGAGCAGGGTGGTTGATAATAGAGTGAGTTGGAAGTCTGTCATCCTTAGGGTCTCCTTAAATCAAGATCAACTTGAGATTGTCAGCAGTTAACAACAACAATCATAGTAAGCAATGAGGTTTTTAGTTTGCAGATATATAACTGTATTTTTTTAAAATAGATTATTTATAAATAAATTTTATTTATACTGATATTCAGTCCTAAGAAGGGCACCAATGGCAATTTAAAAGAGTAATATTTCATAAGAGACCATTAAAGCCCTGAGTAGGACCATTTTTTTTAAAAAAATGGTAGCAATAGCAATAGCATGTGTATTTCTATACTGCTTATCAGCTAAGTGCTCTGTAAGCAGTTTACAATGTGTTACCTAATTGCCCCCAACAAGCTGGGTACTCATTTTACTGACCTACGGAAGGATGGAAGGCTGAGTTAACCTGGAGCCAGTAGGATCGAACTCACAACCTTGTGGCTGCAGTACTGGCATTTAACCACTGCAAGATTAAATAAGATTAAATATATAAGGTAAGGTTAAATATATAAGAAAAGCCTCACAGAAGAAAAACATTTTGATCACTTATCTAAAATTCAACAAGGAATAGTCAATTCTCACTTTTTTTTCTTTTTAAAGAAAGAAAGAATTCCACAATTGGGCCTCTGCCACTGAAGAAAGCCGGCCCTACCTCCAACCAATCATTGCAGCATTTGCAGGGAAGCTGAAAGAGGGGCTCTGATAATGAGTAGACATGATAAAAATGTTAGTACAGGAAGTGTTGGTCCTTCTAAAGGAAATCATGAAGTTACCATATATTTGCATTCTCAGGGGCTGCAGGACTGAGCAATCTCTACTTCTGGAAAGTTTCTTCCCTCTTTTAGCAAACAGAGCCTGTGCCCTCAGTTCCTAAAGTAGTTCTGCCCTGGCCGTTGCTTTCCTGCTGTACATGATAAAGACAAAAGCCAAGCTCAGTAAGCTGGACAGGAAGATCATCTTTCCTCAGGAACACTATTTTCTTCAAGCTTTGAGCCCAAGATGCAACAAGCTACATCCAAAGTTTCTGCTGTGCTTGAAAGGTTGCTTCTCGCCTACAAATAAATAAACTGCTTGTGTTGTAACAGACCATTAGCTATGTCAAACATTTAGCAGACAAGGGTAGTTAAGAGCTGAGGGAAACCTGCTCTGCTTGGTGTCATTGTCATCCGTCAGTCTGAGGCCATTTCCGCATGGGGCAAGGGAATCGCCCTGTGATGCTACTTACCAGGTCTTTTGGCTCCCCGGTCTGGTCCAGGCTGCTCCAGAGCAGTGTGTGCTCGGCGCTCTGCACTACTCCAGGGACGACAATGGTGGCTTCCGGTTGGTTACCAGCCTAAAGCCTGCCCCTGGCAGATCGCAGGCTCGCATTGGTGTGAGCCTGCAAATCTGCACAAGAAACCTGTTTCTAGCGGTTTTTCAAAAGCATGCTGGATGACCACTTGGGGTCATTCCGGAGCACGCTGAGGTGCGGAACTACACTAAGTAGTTTGGACCCAGTCCACTCCCAGGTGCGGATGTCCTCCCTGGTGGATGGACTGCACTGTTTCTAATATCCTGTGCAGAAATGGCCTGAAGTGGAGCTTTCCAAAAATATATACTTTTTCATCCCACTTTGGAACAATATCCTGGTACAAGTGCATGCAGCACTATATAACCACTCCCTTGAATTGTAAATGTATGTATACTTATGTCCTGTCCCCTGTTTTTAGACAGCACTCTTAAAGGAGACGTACAAAAACTCATGCTTTATTAAATGTGATAGTTCGTAAAGTGCTCTTCATTTTTTTAACATGGCTCCCTCACTGGAATTTAAATGCAGATGTCACTAACCTTATTTATATCATTCTACTCTGCCTATATTTTATTTTTATTTTCAGCGGACGTGACAAAAATTAAACTGCAACAATAGAATTACTGTTTTCCCTGTACAGCAATATCACTGCCACAGCACTGGCACCAATGCATAAAATTTCCTAATGTATTGCTGGAAATGATGGGAAAACCATCTGTAACTGCTAGAAAGTTAGATGTCCCGAGGCCGAAGAAGATTCAAAAGCATCAAGGAAGAGTGGGGAATGAGAGAAAATTAAAGCATTTAAATTAGCAATTTTATCAAAAAAATTTAAGTGTACCAAAGCTCCTCTTGGGGCTAGTTAAAGCTTAATAAGAATATTTTTGAATATTAAAAAGCATATCTTATTCATTTTAAACTGCCAACCTGATAATCACAGTCAAACATTCTTGTTAGTGTTGCTTATTAATACATACCTGGGGAGCATTTGGGGCCCTCTTCTTTGCCTTTGCTTTACTTTACATCTTTAGGGTGAGCATTAATTAATCTGCACTTACACATAGTTTGTCATTGCTTAATCATAATCCTCTCTCCTGTGGGTTATAGCTCTGCGCTCATCAATATTCCCATTAAAGCATATTCTCTTGAATGTTAAGTAATTAGTAAAATGCACAGTTAAAAAAACACACCTCCCTGAGTAGCTTAAACTGATTAATTCTCCTAACTTATGCAGATATGTAAAAGCCAGCATGGTGTTGAGTTTTGGGAGACCATGATTCAAATTGCTACTCAGCCATTAAGATCTATTGGGTGACCTGGGAAGTCATGCTATCTCAACCTAAGATGAAGGCAATGTCAAAATTCCTATCAGTAAATCTTGCAAAACAAACAAACAAACAAACAAACAAACAAACAAACAAACAAACAAACAAACAAAGTGAAATAGTCACAAGCTGGAGTTGACCTGTAACAAAAACAACATGCTTGTAGTCAGTTAACAGCTTAGGCTTGTCCATGAGCTTCCTAATTTTTATGGTGATTCCAGAGTGTTGTATGCAGATTTTTTTCAGTGCTGAAATTCTCATCTGCCAGAGAAAGAAAAGTGGAAAGAGAAGCAAGGCAGTTTTCTACTACGCACTATCCTGAAGCAATATCAGCAGAATGTGAACTTTAAAAAGGGGGAAAGGCCTAGATTTTGAACGTGAACAGGCTGTACCATTTGTTTTTGTTCACAGTTCCCACCCAGTTGAATATATGAAGCTGCTTTACTTGAAGGATTGCTTTCTTCAAATCCATCCTACCATGCAATTAAGATCAGCTGGGGAGGCTGCTTATGTTGTCCTGTATTGTGGTAGCTAGGGCTACCATCTATGGCAGTGGTTTCCTGGTGGTGACACCTTGGTTATGGAACTCTCTTCCATTACAAATATGATTGTCAATCCACATGCCAGTTGCAAACATGCCTATTTTTACGTGTTGTCAGAATAAGCAAGCATCTGATCTATATTTTTTATACCACTGTTGTTTTCATTTTATCTTAGGCCCTTACCGCACTATGGCCCAATAATGCTTTATCCTGGTAGAATATTGGCAATGTCATTCCTGGGATGGGATCAGGACCTGAACGCTCCTCACTGAACCCAGTCGGCTGCTGGTGGGTGGGTGGTGTTAGGGACACTCTTCTTCCTTCTGCACCTACTGCAGAAGGAACCTATAGTGAGCACTCTGGCCCTTACCATGCGCCTGCAGCTGTGGGGATCGTCGTGGGAAAGGGGGCCTCTACTGGATTTTTCCTAGTAATGGTATATGGCACATTTACAATAGACAGGGACACAACAGCAGCTGTCAGCAATGATGCCGTGCTATAGCACACTTCCCAGACCAGGAGCAACATGTTGCCATGCCAGGATCATGATGTGGTGTGGTAAGGGTCTTAGTGAGCCTTTGCAATTTATTATTTTTATCAGTTACAGTCTGTGATTGTAGATAGTTGTAATTTATCCCTTTAATGACATGTTTTCATGTAAATTCTTACCTACCCTTTTATGAGGAAGGATCATGTGGAAACTGAATGGAGGAGGAGGAGGAGGAGGAAGAAGAACCGGTCAATCTAGCTCAGCACTATTCTACACTTCCCAGCAGAAGATCTGCAAAGCTTCAAGTAGGTTTCTTTCCTGGGTCAAGGAATTCAATCCGGAACATTCTGCATGTGAAACTTATGCAGTTTTGCTGAGCTACAACTATTAAACTACAAGTGGTAGGAGTACAGTCATGTAAGCCTGCTTCTGAACATGTACAACCCACAGGAATAATTGAGTGAATGAAAGAGAACATGATTCATGTGATGAAGATGAAATGAAGAATGAATGAAGAAAAAAAATCAACTTAATTTCAGATGGAGCACAGGAAATTTTGTAGTGGACACATATTATGCACAGCAGAAACAGAACAATTACATTTGAAAAGTAATTTAGCATACTGTCATTAACATATACTCATTATTGAATGATTAATTAGAAGCATATGTCACAGCTATACATTTTCTTTTAATTGGCTTTTGCTAATTACAATATTTATATCCTAAGGTCCCGATCATATAATAAGTTCCATATAAAAAAAGACTTGCAGGATCCCACAGTAAGTTACAGGAGTCTGCCAAGATGTAGGTTCTAATCTGGCAATGAACTGAAAGCCTTATACTCAAAATGCTCTGCCAACACCTCAATTATTTTAATGGGATTAATGCAGGAATTGATGTGTAAATCACATTGATAAAAAGGCTGTAATACTGCACACCCTTCCTCTAGGGCATCCCAGTTTGACTTCTTCCAGAGAAAGTCTGTGGAGCATTGTAGTCAAAGACAATAAGAAAGAAATAACAGGAGAAGAGAGTAAAACTCAGGAATAATAACCTGATTTTTTTAATATATGAAATAAAGAGTGTTTGTTTACAAAAATCTTTTTCTGCCATTATCAGTTCTACTTTGCTTAAAGAATATAAGGCCATAAGAAAACTGCTAGTGGATCACCAAATCATAAGAAAACCTCTACTGGGGCACTAATATAGTAAGAGCATGAAAAAGTTATTTTTTTAAAGAAAAGCTACAAGTCCCAGAATGCCTAGTAGTAAATCCCAGAGAGTTAAATCGTACTTATTCCCAGGTGAATATGGATAAGATTGAAGCTTTCACCACATTCTTATGCACACTTAATTTTAAGTAAGTCCTACTGAAGTCAGTGGAATTAACTTCTAAGTAAATATGCATAGGGTTAAACTGATATGTCATTCATACTTGCTTGGTTCACATATGGAAATATTGAAAGAGCAATCTTAGTTGATCGCTGCAACCACATGGAACAATCTCTAGAGTGATAAAGTATTAACATGACCATCTACTATTAAAATAGCATTTTGTTGTGAAAAGTTAACTCCATTTATTTTTTGGGAATATATCTGTTACACACTGATACAAGAGGTATATATACATCATTTTTACAACAATACCATTGGCAGTGAATAGTATCTCACAGGAGACAGCAATAATTAAAATCCAATTAAAAATAAGCATTGTTAATCCAGCTTGAATGAAATAATTGATCAATCACACCAATTAGCTGATTATTATTTGTTGCAGATTAACCGGCTTCTAAAACATAGCATTAACTTTTTCAGCAATAAAACTGGCTGCTGTTTGTGTTTGAATCACTCTTATTCACTGATTTTTCCCCTTTTTTCATGCCTACTAAGTTTTCATCATTATTTTCTCAAATAAGAAAAATTTAAAATTATGATAATCAGGTATGTTTAAAACAAACTGCCTCCTTAACTTTGAAAAGGGCAAAAAATGAAGCAAATCAATGGATAAATTTTCTCAGTCATGAAAGGATTCCTTTTGACAGCTACCTTATAGATAGGAGTTGCAAAGTGCTGTAGGGAGGAATCCAGTGTATACATTCTGAATGCTGTCTCTGACATTTAATAAGTAACAAATAATAGCTCAAAACCAGAAAAACAATAGAACATGAATAAAATGAACAGATGTATGAAGATGAAACAGTCCTTTTGAAGCAGAAGAAGGTAAATTTCTGACTTGCCTGCTAATTCAGAACCAACAGGGCTTGCAACAGCTGGAATTGATGTGATTTAAAGTTATGAGATAATAGGGAAAATTCCAGGGGTTGGGGGGAATAGTCTCTATTTATGGCAATTACAAAAGACAAATGCTGCCAGTAGTGTAATGTTTGGTATAGTTTAGCAGTTCTCACCCCTCCACACTTCTAAGTGTATTCTTCCTGCCAGATTGCCACAACCTGGGGGCAACAATAGGGAGAGCAGGCAGAAAGGTTACCACACATTAATGTATAAGCAGCAGTGTGTGCAAAGATAAGGAGAACATTGGTAACATCAGGGTTAGAAACAGAAATGAACAAGACATCTCTGACTCCTGTGAAATTTACACAAAGACAAGAAGAACCATGTGGGATCAGACCAAGGACCTATCTAATCTAGCTTTCTATTCAGACTGAGCCCTACAAGTTGTTTGCAGAGCAGGAATACAACATCAGTCTCTCGTTTATCTTGTTCTTATCCCAAGCTTTTAAAAATTGATGTGTACCTTGTTTTAATGTTGTTTTGTCCTCTCTTAAACTTGTGTAGACTTTAAATAAAATACAGACAAATTCAAGTGCATATTTTCTTGGTGCACATAAAGGTAGCCAACTGATATCCACACTTGAGAAAATAAAGACACTTGTATTGTCATTTACTCATTATGGGAAAAGAAGGAACATAGATTTTCTAAGAAAGGTAAGGTAACACATAGGATGGTTCTACTGTTTTGGCTTAAATCCAATTGCTACTCCCAACCCACTGAATCAATGGGACTTATTAACTTGCTTCTGGGCAACTGATTCAATGGAGTTCTTCCAGTTGTGTCCAGCAACTAGATTTGGACATTTTTTTTGTTTCCATACACTTTTGTCTCTTCCAGTCCTTTCATTGTATATTCAAGCCACACCTCTCTGTACATAGTCTGGAGAAAAAGTTACTTTTGTTATAAATCATGTACTAAGCTAGAGCTCAAAGATGAAAAGTAGCATAAAATGATTGTTTCATGAATGTGTAATTCATGAAACAATAAGAAAGCATCTTTTCCCGCAGTTTATAAGGTCAGGCAACAGAAAAAGGACTACACAGGGAACCATGAAATAAAACAAAGGAAAAAAAATTAGTAGTTACTGATTTAGCAATAAGACTTTCAGTTGCGTAGGGACGTGGGGGGGTGATTTGCCTGGGGCAGCAATGTTTCTGGGGCGTCCCAGCCTGTAGCCACACACCCGCGTGCCCTGGCCACGTCCCCACGCACCATAGCCACGCCCCCATGCACAGTGGTCATGCCCCTCCTGCCGTAGCCCTGCCCCCTCCTGCCCCCTGCCCCCCTCCACACACTACAAGCTCCGCCACTGAAGACTTTAAAATAGCTAGTATGTACCCATATTTAGGAAAAAATGCATATTCAAGTGTATCAATAAACTATGGCTATCATCACATTAATAAGCATCAAATGCACATACACACTCATCTTGCCTTCTCTAGTTCTCAACTAATTTTCAACTAGAGTCTGGAAAAGTTTCAAGTAATGGCATAAAAATGTAACAGGTCACTTTCTGGAGCAGTGAGAAGATAGTATAGCTACTTCTATCAAGCATGGTATGAACTGCTAGCAGCATTAGGTCTTAGTTTACTTGTTGCTTTGATACTGAGGTTTTCAGGGTATCATATATAGTGCATTACAGCAAAGTAGTTCTATCTATTGTTTGCAATTTTGTGTAATGTTGCACAGAAATCACATATAGCTGCCTGGAAACTTTATTTTTGTGTGTGAAATTATCACAATTGTCATTCTCCTCCCCACAAAAAAAATCGTGCATTTCTTTGTAGAATAATTTCCCCAAACAATTCAGGAAGTGTTTATACTGGGTAAGAACTATGCAGAAATATTCATTTTCTCTTTGGTGGGCAGAAAAGTGCGGAAATCATTCATTCTCACTTGTAAGGATGACACAGGCCCTTTCCACACCTTACCTTTTTCTGGCACTGGGGTGCGGCGATTGCACGAGCAGCCTCCAGCGAGAGGCTCTTGCGTCCGTGCTGCTTCAGCTCCGCACGAGCTGCCTGCTTGCACGAGAGCCCCACCACTTCCTTCTGCAGTGCAGCCTGGGAATTTCCCAGGCTGCACTGGGGCAGGAAGTGTGACTGGCATGGCTCCGGAGGCTCCGCATGCCAAGTAAGTGCATGCGGGGCCTGGGAGCAATGCATGATTGCGCACCATTTTCGGCTTCTAGCCAAAAATGAAAAGGTGCGTGATCGGCGCTTGCCGGTCCCTGGAGCATCACATGATTGTGAGTGCATTGTGCAGATCGCTCCTCACAAGCACGCGATGCTCCCGGCGCCCTTTTGCATGGAAAATGCCGTGCGAAAAGGGCCATAGTCAAATACTTAAGCTTGGGCTACTCACTCAAATGCAAAGGCCGGCAGCCTCAGTTTGCTTGCTGTAATTCAAGGGCAGTGGCTTTCAAAGGAATGTACTCAGCACAGAAAGATTCAAGAATCAGTTCTGTCCAAATTCCTGCTTGTATGTTAGTACCTCAGGAAAAAAAAGTGTGTCAACATTTGAGTTAACTATATTCCCAAAATGAAACATTATAGATTTTGTTAAAGAAAATTAAAAGCAAGAGGTTAACTTAAGGCAAAACCATTCATAAAGTGGATCCAAAGCTGCTCCTTCATTCATATCAAGGGGAGCCCCCTTGCATCATAACCCACACTGTTTCCTAACAGTAGGACAGGGCCTAAAAGGGGTGTTGCTGGTGTTTTTTAATGATTATTAATTGGTTTTTTTTTTTGCATTATTTGCTCCCAAATATTAATTACTGCATGTTATAAAAGGTAAAATTTGGGTCCTTTTTGAGGGGAAGGAGGATTTCCATGGGTATCATTGTAAAAAAAAATGCAAGGGAGGATTCCACCCCCCCCATCTCCTTATTCACTGCCAAAGGAATTTCACCAACAACAGTTATAACATTCTATAGTCATGAAATAGCATGCCAGTGAAGAATCTTGGATATCCATGTTATGATATGTTGAATCCTGCTAAATACATTTTATGGATTATTGTTATCCACATTTAGCGGAAGAAAGTAACAGTTATGTGACTCTTAAGCCACTTCTGCACTACCGTGTTATAGTGCTATTATTCCACTTTCAACTTCCTGTGAAATTCTGGAGCTTGCAGTTTAGGGAGGGACATTTGGAATTCTCAGCCAGCGAGCTCTTTCACCTCAGTAAACTACAAACCCCAGAATTCCACAGGATGTTGAAAGTGTAATAATAGCACTATAACAATGTAGAGCGGAAATGGCCTTAGTCGTGTATGCATCTTATTCTTTTTATTCATGTCTCCACAACATTTTTATTACAATTGTTTTATAAATGTGAGCCAAATTTGATTTCCAAAATATACTTTGAATTTCATTTTTTGGGGGGAGGGTTCAATTGTTCTATAACAAATCATTCTATAACAATAACAAATCATTGTTATTGTCAAAAACTAATAGCCAGCTATCCTACCACAGATAAGCTAGCTGAATGTCAGACAAGCAGCACGGAACAGGGATAAGTTATTATATTTTTAGTAATGACCTAACAATAATCTCCACGTTTAGTGGCTTCTCCTAGGCTGATTTTCGTAAGGTAAAAACATTACATGGGATCTGAACAATAATTTAACAGCAGCTGTTATACAAAAGAGGCTATATTTTCTCAGTATAATTAGGTTCTCTTATATTGTTTGGTTATTGACCCTTTCCCATTGAATCATAATATTCTATGAGGCATGTGCTTACTAACTTAAATATGGTCTTATTCTCTCACTGATGCTTTATTCAGATGACCCCCCCTCCTTTTAGCTAAAGCCTAGTTAAATATAAAAATGCCAGGGATGACACAAATACCTGATGTTCAGTTCAAAACAAATCAGAAAAAATAGACTATACCTCCTACTCAGAACTACATCAGGCAGGAAGGAAGAGATAAAAACATATTCTTCTGTTGAGAACACAGCTGTTCGAGCATTCATGCAGGGTGCAGAAGACACTATCAACAAAAATATTTCTACATGAATAGAGTGTCATTACTTTTCTTTAAAGTCTTTTTTTAAAAAATGACACTTTTGAAAATTAAAAAAAGTTAAAGGTGTGCAAAACTGCTATTTCTTCCCCAGGATGTATATATATTAGGTGCTATAAGGCTGAAAAAGAAACTCACAAATACAGATTATATACACATAATGATTGTTTCCGATGTGAGGTCTGTAACTCTATTAATTATTATTCGTTAATGAGGTGGCATGCCTATCTTTCACTTTCCCACCATTGGAAGGAAACCATATACATCAGGACTTTTTTCCCTTCTCTCCCCTCCCTTTTTTTTTTAAAAAAAAACAAACCAGAAGCAATTGTGCTCAACTTAAAATGTGTGCACTTGAACAACAGACACAAACACTGGCCAATGGTTAAAAGGCATAGGAATAAATTACATGTTTCCCATATTTCAAATAGACCTATTGAAATGAATAGTATTGGGTACTTCTAACTAACTTGACTTATTGGTTCCAGTGGGTCTTGCATAATAGGGGATCATTCTGGTAAAACCGATAGAAGGCTAGTTCAGATTCTTCCATATCCATGCAAGATAGTTATTTCTGGAGATATAGGCCCATGGGGAACTGATGGTATTTTCACATACTGCCACTAAATTTTTGGATATAATTTGTGTGAATTCATGTGTGGGTTGTCAAGCTCAGGGGGATCACTAATATATCCAGTGCAAGATACAAACTAAAATCCAAGTAGAGGAAAATTATTGAACACTTCTATAAGTTCCATTGATTCAATGGGTTCACTCTGATTCTGACTAATTTATTATTTCCTTTTCACAGGGAATAACTGGACCACTCATTTGGATTAAAGAATCTCTGCCTCCTAAAACCAAATAACATCCCACTAAAAATAAAAACATTTAATGAAATTTGTATTTGTATTGTATTTCTTTCCATTTAGTTTATGCCAGGTCACAGGCATGGATAAATCAGAACGATGAGGCACCTAATGACCTAATAGCTGTATCCAATTGTAAAATAGCAGAGATTTATTACAACTGAAGGAACACATGGCTTTGTACAGCTATAAATTTCCTACAAAATGTCCACTGGTATGGGCAATAGGTTAGTCTATATCCCTGGTTTAGAACAAAAAGTTGTTGATAACTTATCACATGCTCCAGAGTTTATGGAATCTAAAAGGACCGACCTGTGAAGGAAGCAACAAGACCTCATGGTTACTTCAAAGCATATGAACAACAAAAAATAGTGATGGGGACAATTGGACAACAGTAAATATTGGAACAGCCACAGTTTATTTTGAATCCCTTAGGACTTTCTTACCTTTTTTATTGATTTTTTTTAAAAAAATGTTGTGGTGGTGTCATATTTTTACAGAATACTTATATGAAGTGATAGCTTCTGAAATGTGAAACTGTAAATTTCTTACAGAAGCTTGTGGTCATCAGGATACAGCAGATGATGATGTGAGGTTGATTATTCTACTTCGAAACCAACAGGAGGCAGTGAGAAGCACAAGGCCTGGCTTAGCCAGCAGCAGACAAGAATATGGTTTCTAGCAAGCTGGCAATTAACAGCGTGCACCTGTTATTGAGATACTCAGATAGTCAGTCAACTGTCATGCATTTGCATAGTACTAAGACTCAATGGCCATTTTCACACGGGGGTAAAACCCCGCGGTGCGACGACCGGAGACAGAGGTCGTTCACATCGCAGGATGAGCTAGCGCGGTTGGAAAAGGTAAGGCGCCACACCTCCAACCACTCTAATGCAGCCGCAGGGGTGGCGCTGCGAGTTTTTTAAAAACCACCTTCCCAGGTGGTTTTTATTAAACTCGCCTGCACTAATCCGTGGCAGCTCCCGGTGAGAATCTGCAGAGATGTGGTAGCGCATCTCTGCAGATCTGCCCGGGGGCAGGCTTCCGGCTGGCACGCTGCCCTGATTGGTGGAGCACCGCCAGAAGCCGCTGGCCGCCATTTTGGGCGCCACGGAACGCCGCGGAACGCTGCCGAGCGCCACCAAAATTCGGCAGTGTGTGAAGCAGCGGAACCGCGTTCCCCGCAGGGACGGAGCAGGGATGGAGCAAAACGCAAGCAGGTAAGCTCCACTCCCTGAGTGCGCTGCCCTGTTTTGGCCCCCCCACGGGCGAAAAGGGCCAAGGACAATATCCTGCCAGTTCCTAGTAATGACAAGAATCAACACATCTTTCCACCCACTGTAGGAACAGTTACGTTTCATTAAAACTATTTTATTGCTTGCTTCTGCTGCAGATGGATATATGAAGACGTACTTTGCAAAATCCTTTAAGGAAGGGTTGGAAAAATCTAGCCCTCCACCTGTTGTAGACTGAAACTCCAATCATCCTTTACCATTGGCTACGCTGGTTATGGCTGCTTAGAATTGTAGTTCAGCAACATCTGCAGGGCCTATGTTCCCCACTCTTCCTTTAAAAGTTAAAATGAAGAGCAAAGAAAAGAAACACCTTATGTTACTTTCCTATTACTTCCTCCTATTGACCAAATTTAGCTGTGTGGTCAGTCCATCTTAACTAGATGATTTAATTTTTCTCCATTGATTTTAACTCTCTTCACCTCAGATTAATAGAACTGCTTCTGAAATGACCGAAAATCATTACAGATTATCAGAAACTTGAAAGAATAGAAATAGCTACATTTTCAGTTATGAGATAAGAAAAAAGTTGATTTTTTCAAGAAATGGACTATTCATTCTTTCCTGCTTTAAAACAAAATGGACCTAGTGCTTTAAAATAAAACTATTAAAAGTTTTACTACAGAGAAGGAAAAAGGTTCCTTTTAAATAACAAAGGTATGAAAAGAAAAGGGTGCTGTTCTATCTAAAATACTTATTCTGTAGGAAAACTAGTACTATTCTGTAGGCAAAACTCCTAGCTTGACTATCAAGAGAAAAAAAATTATAGTAAATACATTCAGTAAAATAGTTACTATTTTGCTGCTTCACTGAATGCATTTATTCATCCAGCATTCATTGCATGTAATTACAAAAGATCACTACCTTAAATCCTGTGCTGGGAGAAAACTGGAATATAAATTATTTAAATAAATAAAATGATACATCCCCACAAAATTGCTCTTGAGGTGCTCTACGTGACAAACAATTGGATTTCTTATGTTGTATATTAATCACACATCACAAATTCTGTAATACTATTTAAGATTGCTTAAGCGTGAGTGGAAAACTTCAACTTATGCCTACCCAATCTGAGAAGGCAAAGGAACTTGGGAACAGTGTGCTTAATAAAAAAACTCTTAAGACCACTTGGGTTCCTAGAGATGCCAGATCTGGCTATATTGACACATGCCTTATGTCTCTGGCCCTTTCCGCACTCTACCTTTTCATGCAGATGTCTTGTGGTGATCCTGGGATTGGCTCTGCTAGGAGGGGAGTGTGATGGGAGCACTCCCCTCCATACTGGCTGGCTCCGTGGTGAAGGAAACACGATGGTCATGCATCTTCCTTCCTTCTGCAGCACAGCCAGGTACTTTCCCAGGCTGCATTGATAGGGAAAACCCATCAATGATTTAATCTGTGATTGTACCACCTGGGGACAGGAGAAGGACAGGGCTGCAATGAAGTCATGCAGAATCATCATTGTGGTCCTGTCCTTCTTCCGTCCCTACGGCATGTTGGGAGGGTGGTGCAGAAAGGGCCTCAGTTGGACTACTGTAATGCACTGTATATGGGCTGCCTTTGAAAACTGTTCAGAAATTTCAGCAGGTTCAAAACATGACAGCCAGAATGCTGACTGGGGTCAGTTATAGGGAGCACATAACTCCCTTAACTGGTTTCCTATTCATTTCCAGGCAAAATTCAAAGTGCTGGTCATGATCTATAAAGCCCTATACAGCTTAGGTCCAGACTATTTGAAAAACCATCTCTCTCTATATCAACCTGCCAGGTCTTTAAGATCTGCAGGAGAAGGCTTTCTCTCGGTTCTGCTACTGTTCCAGGCTCACCTGGTGAGCAGAAAGGAGAGAGTCTTCTCAGTGGCTACTCCCACCTTCTGGAACTCCCTTCCTTGGGAAGCTAAACTTGCCCCCTCTTGGCTTTTCTTTTGCTGGAAGGCAAAGACATTCTTATTTAAGCAGGCTTTTAATATGTAAGCAGGTGGACTTTTAATTTAACAAGCTGTTTTTAAAATTTTTGTAGGCTTTTATAATTTTAAATATATATATTTAATGTTTTCAATCATTTTAAAATGTTTTATTAATGTTTTAATTTTTTGGCATGCTGGCAGGTAGATGGAATATAAATATAATAAAAAAAAAAAAAAAGGAATATATACATCCAATTGTTGGCCCGGGGAAAATTACCTGATGGGTATTGGCACAGGAGGACTTGATCCAGGCTTCTGAAGTGACTGCACTGACCACTTAAGGATGTATATAAATACTGACTATATGTATGATATGAAATAGGATATATACAATATACAATCTGCCCTATATACTCAGGTCCTCTGGGTACCATTTACTTAAACCAAGTAGGACTAGACTGGCAATAGTAACCCAGAGGACCTTTTTGTTGGCTGTCCCTAGACTGTGGAATGACCTGCTAGAAGAATTCGACAGCAGAATATGCTATCTGAATTTTAAGTAGTACTAAAGACCTATCTCTTCCGGAAGGCCTACCCAGTCAATTGTTAACTATGAATTTTAAACTGACATATTTTAAACGGTTTTATGTGTTTTTGGTGTATTTTAATCTATGATGTTTTTTGTCATATTTTAATTCATTTTGTACCTTGTCTTGAGCCTTGGGCAGAGGTGGGTAAGTAATATATTTATATGTATTATTAAAAATAATGTGTTATTATTTAAAATAATGTAGTTATGAATTCAAAACAAAGGCTCAAGTCTTCTAGTTTGAGATTCATATTTTCTTTTGTGTTTAGTCAGTGTTACCTACAGTAAAAGTATTTTTTTTAAGTAACAAGGAAGCATTATTATATTTTGAATTGCTCTGATTCTGTTATTACATTTATCCTAAACTTTGTAAGATATCTTGATGGTAGATCTTTTTACAAGACATATCATTTAAGAGGATAAATGATGCTACTTTTCAGTGCTATGACTGGACTCAGTTCCTGTACTTTGAAAATTATACCACTATGTCTTCTTCTCTATGCATTCTAAGTTGCATTAAGACGTTAGATAAATTTTTAGCCTATAAATTTATTCCTGGGTCTAATTAATCACAGCTTTTCCCCCACATAGTTATGTAATACATATTAAACATACTTTATTCTTTGGATAATACTCAATTCTTTTCATATCTCAGCTGAAGCTAAGGCACTAGTTCACTGCATCCAGAAGAGTTAAATAGAAAAGTCATATTTATATTTTGATATTAACAAGAATCTGCAAAGAGGGAGGGAGAATCTGTGTAGGAAGACCTGTCTAAACAGGCAACAAACCCAAATAATACCCCACTGAGTCAACGTAGACTCAGAGGAGGGAATCACCAGATGCACGCCCCTCCCTGGGCCCACATCAATGATCACTTCCCATGTCACTTACGTCTCATGCCCCAGAACTTTAAACTGAGTGAAGAAAGTTGGTATCAAAAATGATCCCCTACCTGTGTACAGGTCCAGAAGCTCTAAGAAGCAAGATAAACAATCCAGTTAAAGGTCCCTGAAGATGTTTAAGAACCCCGAAACCTGCAAAATTCCTGCATATCTCTGCCACGCAAATGTGACTGAGGCAATTTGATATCTATGAGCATTTAGCTAAAATATAAACTAGGTAACACTTAAATGATCTGACATTAATATTTAAGCATAGAGTAAATCTAATTAGACCTGTTGAACCTAATAGAGAAGCAACTTCACTCCCAAATTTGAAGACCAAACATTTCCATTTGGTCCTAAAGTGACCTGAAAAAAGCCCATACTGAACAAAGGGAAGTTGGGCAGGTGACCAAGAGGGACAAAAGGTGAGAAAAGGGAGGATATAAAGCTTCAGTTATCCTACCCATCACTGTCTTGTCAGCATATGCTTGCATATGTTGTGCAGCCACATTACATCTTCCTCAGGTTTTCTAAATTCTCTCAGACCACTGATGAGTCATATATCTCCTGGATTCTTCTACCCACCATTTCAGAAGAGCTTCCAATGGTTGTTGAAGGGTGGCATAAGTGGGACCACTAGATTAGTTTGCATTCCCTTGAGATAATTCAAGAGAAATGGGTAAATATACTAAGAAGCTATTTCTCCAACTGGAATCTAAATTACTGCCTATCTGCTGGAAAAATCCTTTTATAAAAAGTACAAATCCAGAGTCATGCGAGGAGAGCCAGCATGGTGTATGGTTTGGGCACTGGGCTAGAAATCTGGAGACTCCATTCAGCAATGGAAATCCACTGGGAGAACTTGGATAAGCCACATCTCCCAGCCTCAAGGGAAAGCAAAAGTAAAGCCTTTCTGAAAAACCTTGCAAGAAAACCCACAATAGGTTCACCTTAGGGTCACCATAAACTGAAAACAACTTGAAGGCACACAACAATAAGCAACAACTTGCTATTCCTTAGGAACTGCAGACTTTCATATACTGTATTTATTGTTACTGAGGAACTGCTGCAACATTGCCTACACTGTGACACAGAATGACTGGGGGATTAAATAATTTTAAAAAAATTACAAAAACACCTAACAGCTGTATAAATGTGGTCCTGCTGCTTCCTTAATTGTTTATGATGTTATTTTTAGTTATGATAGAAGAGACTTGGAGTTTATGTGTATTAATAGAATATATTTCCAGATCAGCTTGATTCTTAATTGAATTAAACCTCTTCAAATATTTAGAGAGTCATAGGAGATATTTTAATTGGGTAATTTTAAAAGCATATTGTTGAGAATATGAAATAACCTCTCCTTAAAACAAAATATAATTAATATAAAATTAGCAACAAAAAATCTCTTTCAGCAACATTTCTCACCACCTTATTGACCTTACTAGTGCCCTCTTACAAAGGCACTACAAATTTTTACTTCCAAAGTATGTCCTCTCCATATCTTGAAGGCAGATTTCATAAGATCCCTGTGGAATGGGGTCAGGTGAAAGATATTAAACATTATGTTTTACATTGTTCTTTTTATAGTAATTTAAGAGGGAAATTTCTGAGCCAGATTATTGTAAGGTTCTTAGGATCCAAAGAGGAATGTATCAACTATTTACAGGTCTTACCCCCTTGGCATACCCCATCCCAGGGGGATATAAAATTAATATCAAATATATCTACTATGGCAGAGAGGTTGCCCAGGCGGGTGCATAGACAAACAGGTCAAGTGACTGAACATAGATCAAGGCCAGGAAAATCCCCAGTCACATTTCCCAAGGACACCTCAGGCAGGGCACATCCGCACCAACAAAAAGGTCCTCAGCCACAAAGCCAGCTTGAGGGGATTACCAGGTTTTCCCCAGATTGAGCAACGCTTCCTTCAATGAATCCTACAAGGTCGAGCTCCATTTACATGAACCAATCATGCAAGCCATCAAGTTGCTATTGTGCAACATTTGTCCTTCTATTTTGGTCATTTTTTTTCCTGGGAAAGGGCCTACTCCAAGGTACGTTCAGCCCTATAAGTAGTTCTCATTTTCAAGACTTTCTTCAGTGAACTCCCCACCACGCTAGCAGACCGGCACTCTGTTAGTCAAGTGCTCCCCTCAGCTGCCTCTCTTCACTGAGATCCTTCCTTCTCACCACGTCCCAGACTGAAGACTTCTGGAGAGGTTCAATATCACTACCTTCACTCTCCTCTCCACTTTATCCCCTATAATTTTTCACCTCTGTCCTTTCTCGATAGGCTTTATGTGTGTGAGTGAGTGACTGCGTTTGTATGTGAGGACATATTTGATAATAAAATCCATTCTTAATTATGACTGTCTGGCTTTTTGCTTGGTCTGACCTCATAAAAATTGAAGGTCTTGCTGGGTTACCCTACCCCTCATTCTACCAAGCTAGCACTCTGCTAATTTCCTGTTTTCACATTTTTGGAGCAAATCAAGGGGTCCCCCAGGGGATCCCCAGAAGTCAGGGTAACACTGGTAGATACATTCATGTTACTTATCAGGTTTTTACTTTTTATATGTCTTAAAATCAGAAAGAGAGTTGTACCTGCTATATCTTTGGTCAAACTGTAGCTAGCATTTTAGATTTTTAATGTGGGTGTTTTGTTTGGTCAGATGCTTTAATAATGGTTTGTAACCACTGCTTTGCATTTGTTTACACCCCCCCACACACACACTTACATATTTGAATTTGCTGTTTTAATAGCTGTGTATTCCTAATGTTTTATGTTATGACATGAAATTACAGCATTAAACTTGTTTACTTACTTACACTATCATGCTGGTTTTTAATTTATCATACCTGCACTTTTAATTTTAATTTTTAAGTTTTTAATTTAGGGTGCCTCCACTTAAATGCATCGGTGACTGCAATGCTTTTGGGGTGGTTAATCTGCTCTTGATTTCAGGTGGAACTTTAAATCCAAGGTGCTAAGTCTGTTCTGAGACCAGGATTGAGTACTTTGGATAACTCTTTTAAACTTTACACTCAAACATTTAGGAATATCACCACTCTGTTGACATCAGAGACACTAACTCCAATGTAAAGTTGAAGGCTTTCACGGCCAGAATCTATAAGTTGTTGCGGTTTTCCGGGCTTTGAGGATGTGTTCTATTAGTATTTGCTCCTGATGTTTTACCTGTATCTGTGGCTGATATCTTCAGAAGATCTAGTGGCATGGAAATGAGACAGAGTATATATACTTGGGTAGTCCCCAGGTGGGAGGAAGCACTTTGCATATGTTACAGTTGGCCTGTGTGATGGCCTGTTGTTAAAAGGGATATCCCCCAGGGTTGTATTGTTAGTCAGGGGATATGCATAACAGTGCATTAAGTACATTAGTAATCCTGTAAAGGGACCTCTGGAGTCTGAGTGGTGTTCATTGGCATATTTTTGAGTCTTGATTTTAGTGTTCTTCAGTACTGGTGGCCAAATTTTGCTTACTTTCCGAGTTTCTTCTTTTCTGTTGAAATAGTCCATGTGTTTATGGATTTCAGTGGCCTCTCTATGTAGTCTGACATAGTAGGTCCAGAATTTCTGTGCTTTCAAAAAGCATTCTGTGTCCAGATTGGTTTATAACATGTTCTGCTACTGCTGATTTTTCTGGCTGGATCAGTCTGCAGTGTCTTTTGTGTTCTTTGATTTGTGTTTGGATGCTGTGTTTTGTAATCCCTGTGTAGACCTGCCCACAGCTGCAAGGTATGTGATAGACTCCAGCTTCAATGTTTGAGTGGTTGCTAGGCTTTCAATATGTTTAGTTCTTTTGCAGAAATCACATTTAAATCTCATAACTGTACCTAAATTTTTTTCCTGACTTTCTGCCAAAAATGGTGCTCAAGGTGAATAACAGTAATAAACAGTAACAATAATATTTATTTTCCACTTCTGTTCTGACACAACCATAAATTTGACTACTGGTTATCAAAACATTTACCAATTCTCCACTTCTTTTTTTTAGTTCAATGGCCATTGATATACCCTAATATTCTACTGTAATAAATAGATTCCTGCAGTGTAGATTAGAAGCTGCAGGATTAAACACTGCTAGTTCAGCATCATGAATTTCATCACTAAGTGGTTTGTAGCAAGTGGTGAAGGCTTGCTTTGGCCATCAGTATGCAGACATAGCTGCACAAAGACAATCACTATATGCACTACATGCCAAAGTGAGCATTTTATGCCTTCAGTATTTTGTGGCTTCAGCATTATCAGCCGTGGATGTTTTATCTGCCTTTCTCTCAATGTAGGTCCATTGTCTGCTGAACTTCTACTGCTTCCTGAACTTTTGATATGAGGTGATTCACAATTCTCTTTTAATGATCAGCTCGCACATTGTGCAGCTGTCATACAACCATTTTTGAGTACTTTCCTTCATCTATCTATTCTTGACTCAAGTCTACAGGCAGCATACACACATCTTCCCATTTGTTGTAGCAGCAACAAATGATTGTAATTCTGAAAATCCTTTTACCACACACAAAGTATCAAGCTTTATTTCATACCCTTTTCCATGGTTGTTGGTTCTTTTCTACTTTGTTGGTTATTTGGTGTGCCTTTCTACATTTTAGGAAATTCTGGTTATTGTTTACAGATTGATTAGTCATCTTATACAACAGTAGCCAGTGAGAACTGCTTGACACACATTCTTGTCAGCTTAATGCATTTTGCAGCAGACTGTTAAAAATCTGCATGATTTTGCTTTGCTTATCTTTCAGCATTTGACATTGTATACCTCACTAAAATGCTAACATCAGAACAAGTACAGCAACACCATGCTTTGAATTCCTCCCTGCCCTGACCTGCACTACATTCTGTACTGCAGATAGTATTTGGATACATCTGATGTGATCTTTAATCATTTAATTAATTAATGTGACCCTCATAATATTAATAGAGTGTCACCTCTACTTTTTGGGACTCGAATCACTTAGGCTTGGCCTTCACAAACAATAACAAGCCTACTTCAGTGCAGGCTTTTAAAACTCTAACTCTAAGGCCAGGCGTTCTTGAATCTCTTAAGGCTCCTGTGTCTCCAAATTGCTGAGAAAAAGGAAGAAGAAGAAGGAGGAGGGGGAGGGGGAGGGGGAGAGTTGTTGTTGTTGTTGTTGTTGTTCTTGATGATGTTTTTGTTGTTGTTTCAGCAGGGCAGTTGGATGGGAAAAAAATCCCGATTTACGGTTCTATTCTATTCTATTCTATTCTATTCTATTCTGGAATCAAATATCAGTTAAAACACTTACAAACTCATTTTAAGTATATTCCCCTTCACATATGGGTCAGAGAGACCTCAAGATAACAATAACTGGGGATGTATAGCATATCCAGTAAAATAAATGAGATAGGCTGAGCCTCCCTGAATTCTGTTCCTGTAGCTAAATGCCTTCCAATGTTTGGGAAGCCTTTTTTAACCTCCAGTGAGTCATATTCCCTCATCTCTGGCCAGGCCTTGAATCTCCTGAAAATAAGACATCTAATTAATCCATATGAGTTACATAACCACAGTTTTTACTTAAAATAGGGTGGCAAATCATAAATTACTGAGTCAAGAGAATCATAGAATTGGAAAGAAGCATGAGGGCCACTGAGTCCTATCATGTAGGAATATATGACTAAAGTACTTCTGAGAGATAACCATCCAACCTCTGCTTTAAAAACCTCCAAAAGACGGAGGCCATTTCTGCACTACACTGTTATAGTGCTATTACTCCACTTTCAACACCCTATGGAATTCTGGGGTTTGCAGTTTACGGAGGCACATTTAGAATTCTCAGCCAGAAAGCTCTTTGGCCTCAGAAAACTACAAACCACAGAATTCCACAGGATGTTGAAAGTGGAATGATACACTATAACAGTGTACGATGGATATGGCCAGAAGGCCCACCACCCTCCTAGGAGTCTATTCCACCGCCAAACATCTATAATTTGAATCCAGAGGTTCATGATCTAGCCTTTGGGGCAGTAGAAAATAAGCTGTTGCCATCTTCTACACAACATCCTTTGAGATCCTCAAAGAAGCTACTAAATAATTCCACTTGCTCTCCATTGCCTATCATAATTTCAGCATCTTTACAGTAGCCCTACCATTTCCTGGTTCCATTCCCATCTCCCCCAGGACTCATCATTTTGTTATAATAATGCCTCCCCATGGACATGCTGTTTAGAGAGTGGGGAAGACTGGAGAAGTGTCTGGCTATGTCCTCATAGCTAAACACAGACTGATGACATCACTGGCTGAAATGAAATGCACCTTAATTTTATACTTCATGTTTTTACACCTTTTAGCCAATTTGTTGGGGCTACTATATTGGATTAAACTTGTATATAAACCTTAATAATTTTATTTTTAATCAGATCACAGTAGTTGTAGTAGTTGTTAAAACAGTTTAAATGGATAAATGGTTTTAAAGTTATATGTATCTTTCAATAACCCATTTTTGATTGTATCAATCTATTTTAATTTTAATTTTAGTCACGTTTTGTCCTAAGCATTGTAAAGGCCATTGGCTATATACAACAGAACTACTATAATACCAACAAGAAATCCACTGGAGTCTGGAGGTCTTGGTGGCTTATGTAATTGTTCTGTATCTGGTTATGGGAGCATAGTCAGATGCTGCTCCAATCCCCTTCTTACCACTACGCACTGAATGGGCAGTGGAACAGTGAGGCCTGGGGGAAGGGCTTTGGTCATTGAAAAGGTAGGAAGAGAATAACTACCTCTGCAGTGACCCAAAAAAGACATGTGCATGTGTAAATTGGACTTATGCTTGCATATGTCAGTAACAGGATTCCAGCTCTTATATGTTTTAAAAAAATCTGTAGTTAAGACCTTCCTTTACATCTTCAAAAATTCAGTGTAGAAATTTAGTTGGTGTTCTAAGCTGCAAGATACCTCTATTACTCCATAACTTTTTCATATTTTTCACTAAAAAACAGATGCATAAAAATAATGTAGCCAGTGATAAACCCATTTATATCTCTGGTTATTCTTAGTTAGCATGAGAAGGATACAGCCTTAATTGCATCTGCTTGTTTCTTCTAGATTAAAACTGCAAAAGGGAAAAGAACAAAATGAACTTCTTACACCTACTGGACCAATCAAACAGGAACTCATTAGTTCCTGGCAGCTGCGCTAATATCTGACACCTAATTTTCAGGCACCAAGCCCAGGCAAGAAAGAGGTAGGCAAAGTCCTGAGTCATGCAGAATCTTTTAGGGAAATGTGTTGGGAAAATTTCAAATGTAGCAAGGATATTTAAACGTTCATTGTATGTTTTATTTCAAATAAGAAAGGAGGAGGAGTAGCCTTATATGTCAAGGATGTTTTCACCTGTGAAGAGATCCATGACTTGAACACCGGAAGCCAGGTCGAGAGCATCTGGGTAAGAATTAAGGGAGCGAAAAACAATAGGGATATTATAGTGGGGGTTTACTACAGACCTCCAGGCCAGACTGAGGACCTCGATGGCGCTTTCATAGACCAAATGACTGCACATTCAAAAAGGAGAGATACAGTAATAATGGGAGATTTCAACTACCCGGATATATGTTGGCAGTCAAACTCTGCAAAGGCGGCAAGGTCCAGCAAGTTTCTTGCTTGTCTTGCAGACAATTTCATGGTCCAGAAGGTGGAAGAGGCGACAAGGGGATCAAATATTCTGGATCTGATCCTGACCAACAGGGAAGACCTTGTTAATGACGTAGAACTGGTTGGATCTTTAGGAGAGAGTGACCATGCCCTATTAGAATTTGGTATTCAGTGGGGAAGAGAAGGTAAGTGTAGCCAGGCATTCGTCTTAGATTTTAAAAAAGCAGACTTCTGTAAACTGAAGGAGCTGCTGGCTGAAATCCCGTGGTCAAGAATAGTCAATGAGAAAGGAGTTCAGGATGCATGGGAGTTCTTTAAAAGGGAGGTACTGAAGGCACAGGCTAAAACTGTGCCATTAAGGAGGAAAAATGGAAGGCATCTGAACAAACCGGAATGGTTGACTAAAGAGCTCTCAGCTGAGCTAAGTATTAAGAAAAACATGTACAGGGAATGGAAGAAGGGGGAAATCACCAAAGAAGATTATAAGCAAGTAGCCAGGAGATGTAGGGAGAAGGTCAGAAAGGCTAAAGCACAGATCGAACTTAGGCTGGCCAGAGACATTAAAAACAATAAAAAGGGCTTTTTTAAATACGTCCGCAGCAAAAGGAAAAAGAAGGAGACGACAGGGTCACTGCGCAAGGAAGATGGTGAATTAATAACAGGAGGAAGAAAAAAGGCAGAACTCCTCAACACCTTCTTCACCTCAGTTTTTTCCCAAAAGGATAAAAACACTCAACCTGGCGGTGGGGGAGCAGGTGAGGAAGTGGGGGAAATGCAGCACAGAATAGATAGAGAGGTAGTACAAGAATACCTGGCCACACTGGATGAATTCAAGTCTCCAGGGCCAGATGAATTGCATCCTAGGATTTTAAAAGAACTAGCAGAGGTCATTGCGGAACCTCTTGCTATAATCTTTGAAAACTCTTGGCGGACCGGAGAAGTTCCGGCAGACTAGAGGAGGGCAAATGTTGTCCCCATCTTCAAGAAGGGAAAAAGAGGACCCAAATAATTATCGCCCAGTCAGCCTGACATCAGTACCTGGAAAGATCCTGGAGCGGATCATCAAACAGTCAGTTTCTAATTACTTAGAAAACAATGCCGTAATTACGAAAAGTCAACATGGATTTCTCAAAAATAGGTCATGCCAGACTAATCTTATTTCTTTTTATGATAGAGTTACTTGCTTGATAGATGAAGGGAATGCTGTGGACATAGTATATCTTGATTTCAGTAAGGCCTTTGACAAAGTTCCCCATGACATTCTTGCAAAGAAGCTAGTAAGATGTGGGCTGGACAGGGCTACTGTCAGGTGGATTTGTAACTGGTTGACTGACCGTACCCAAAGGGTGGTCACCAATGGCAGATTCTCATCCTGGAGAGAAGTGACTAGTGGGGTGCCACAGGGTTCTGTCCTGGGCCCGGTGCTGTTCAATATCTTCATTAATGACTTGGATGAAGGAATAGAGAGCACGCTGATCAAATTTGCAGATGACACCAAATTGGGTGGGGTTGCTAATACGCCTGATGACAGGATCAAAATTCAAAAGGACCTGGACAGATTGGAGAGCTGGGCCAAGGCTAACAAAATGAACTTCAACAGAGAGAAATGTAAGGTCCTACACTTAGGCAGAAAAAATGGTATGCAGAAATATAGGATGGGGGACACGTGGCTGGCTAACAGTACGTGTGAAAGGGATCTAGGAGTCTTCATAGACCACAAGCTGAACATGAGTCAGCAGTGTGATGCGGCAGCCAAGAAGGCCAACGCAATTCTTGGTTGCATCAATAGGAGTATGGTGTCTAGATCGAGGGAGGTATTGGTACCACTCTATTCTGCATTGGTTAGACCTCATCTTGAATACTGTGTCCAGTTCTGGGCACCCCAATTCAAGAAGGATATGGATAAGCTGGAGCAGGTGCAGAGGAGGGCAACCAAAATGGTGAGGGGCCTGGAAGCCATGCCCTATGAGGACAGACTTAGAGAGCTGGGTATGTTTAGTCTGCAGAAGAGAAGGTTGAGAGGGGACATGATAGCCATGTTTAAATATTTGAAGGGGTGTCATGTCGAGGAGGGAGTGGGCTTGTTTTCTCCTGCTCTTGAGACCAGGACAAGGAGCAATGGATGCGAGCTGCAGGAGGGGAGGTTCCGCCTGAACCTCAGGAGGAATTTCCTGACAGTCAGGGCTGTCCGGCAGTGGAATGTGCTGCCACAGAGTGTGGTGGAGTCTCCTTCTTTGGAGGTTTTTAAGCGGAGGCTGGATGGCCACTTGTCGGGAGTGCTTTGAGGGTTTTCCTACATGGCAGGGGGTTGGACTGGATGGCCCTTGTGGTCTCTTCCAACTCTACATTTCAAAAAAAAAAAAAAATGCAGGAAGTGGCATTACAGAAAAGAAGTAATCAAGTAGATTTCCATGTTGCACTTTCAAAGTGTCTGAGAACAGCCTTATTTAATCAATATGCACATTTATGTGCAATATTTCAGTGTGTTTCCAACTTATTTTAGTCCACAGTGACTTAGGCCATTTCTGCCCTATGCTGTTATAGTGCTATTATTCCACTTTCAACATCCTGCAGAATTCTGGGGTTTGTAGTTTACTGAGACCAAGGACTCTTTGGCTGAGAATTCTAAATGTCCCAAACTCCAAAGTCCAGGATTCCACAGGATGTTGAAAGTGGAATAATGGCACTATAATAGTGTACTGTGGAAATGGCCTAAGAGACAATTTGCTGTGGCAAGAGCTAGATCCAGAAACAAAGGCCCTTTCCTCAGCCTACCTTGTCCTGTAGTCTTCTGTTCGTGCGCTACTGGGAAGGGAGCGCAACAGCAATGCTCCCCTTTGCACTGGGTCAGCTCCCTGCAGAAGGAAGTGCGAGCGATATGCCTCTTCCTTCCTCAGGGCAGCTGGGCTCTTTGCAGGAAGCATCTCCACGGTGCTTCTGGGCCTTCTGCAGGGCAGGCAAGAATGTGAGAGTCGTGTGATCACAGGTCATTTCTAAGGAAATCCCATCAACGATATACCCACACAATCACGCCAGCTGGCAACGAGAGAAGGATGGGCCCACCATGATGCCTTGCAGAAGCTTTGTCACAGTCCTGTTCCTCTCTAACCCCATGCTGGGACGGAGATACAAAGGACCCAGAAATATATTTCTGTTTTATTAGAAAAAGCTGCATTCCCACCAAAACTCTTCAAGAAAGGTATTTCCCTGTCTAGAATGTTACCTCCACCCTCTCTAATAGTCTGTGAATGAGAAGAGGGTGATTGCAAGGGTGGAGTGGGAGCAAGGGGGTGGGAACAAAATTAAAGCATTGCGTTCCTCCAAAAAGAAGTCTATCTCCTCCAGTCCACAAATTTCTAGCCTTGCAGAATCCAAAGAAAAGGGCCAGGCACAGTTACCAAAGGAATGCAGAATTACATAATAAATAAGATTTCTGGGTGTGAACATTTTTAGTCTCTCACTCCCTGCAGTAAGAGAAATTTGGAGACTAAAGGGAATTTTTATGGGGTGGCAGAATTCTTATTTAGATGGGAAATGCCCTCAGTTTGCTCCTGCAAATAGCTATACCTCTGAGACTGCACAATAAAACCTTGTCTAGAACCACTCTACTGTTAGAAAAGATCCTTCTTGCAGAGCTGGGAAGGTTATATTAAAGAAGAATGGGGCCATCTACAACTGAGCAATGTTAAGATGATGCTCTGGTTTTCAGAATATTATAGTACCAATGCTCAATTATGGATGGCTTGCTATTATATTTCTTCTTAAAGATAACTTTGCAAGCTGTGTTCTGCTTTGAGTCTTCAGGTTCAAAGTAGCCCCTATAATACCAAATATATAAGAACATGAGCAATTCTTGTTGGCCTATAAAGTTGTGAATAATAAATATAGAGTGGAAAACTCGTATTTCCATCATAAAAGCATAAGAATATTTCCAGCAAACAAACAAACAAACAAACAAACAAACAAGCAAGCAAGCGAACAAGTAGCTGGGAAAAAAATTTATGACACCATCCATTATATTTCTATTTTATGTAGGTATGAAACATCACACAAAATTTGCTTCATTTAAGGTACTGAGATGTGATTCTACTGTGTTGGAAATTCAGCTCAAGCATGTGTATATATATATATTCTCTCTTACACAAACGCACACGCACACGCACACTCCAAGTCTATGCTGGTTCCAAGAAAATAAATCACCAGTAATGACAGCTGCAACAGCAACAAGAAAGAATGGAAAACATCAAATTTGTTCATACTCTAGTGAATATATATGAAGCAATCTAAAGTGTCTGCTTTTCCTGAAATTAATTTCCATAGCAAAGGATCCTGTGGTTTGCAAGGCCCTGAAGTTCCATTATCACATTCTCTCCAGAAGGTCAGGCACAGAACCAAATTCTTCTCCTGCTGAATTCTATAGAGTATTGCCATTGACATCAGTGGGATTACGAACTGGACAATTGTCACTTCCCTTTGCATAAATCCAGCTACAGGTCTGCACTGCTTAAAACAGACTCATGGATTGATTATTTTGCTGTTTACTATACATGCTGATATAACATATTTCTTATAAGAACCATGCATGCCAGGTTTAATACAGAGTCTTGCAAATCTAAGAAAACAAGAGAAGAAAACAGCAGAACTGTTATTATTTGAGTTTTAATTATCAAGATTTCCTCATATTTAAATTCATGTTGTAACTCTCACACTATGATATAATGCTACACCTAGTAAGATTACATTCAAGGTTCTGACACACCAAATGTTTTGGGTTTTCTTGGCTAATTGAGGCTGTATTACATACAATTCATATATACAATATATGAAGTATAGCTACAAGTAAAGATATATAAATTTTGGAAGGAAATACATGATGAAATTCAAAGAATTTATAGTTTAAATTTTCAAATGAAGCCAGAGTTTTATTTGTTAAATATGCTGGGACAACAAAGAGAGATAAGATGTCACCAAAAGACATTGTTATATTTGATAACTGCTGCAAGATTGACATATGCACAATATTGGAAAGAAAGGAACCATGATGATATAAAAGAATGGAAATTAAAAGTTCTGGATATGATAGAGATAGAAAAATTAACATCTTCATTGAAAAATAAGTCTATCCAGAACTTTGAAAGGGAATGGAAAGAAGTCTTAGATTGGATAAAGATATAGTAATAAGAAAAGGAAAAGAATAAAACAAGATTGTATGTAATATAAGGCAACAATGTAATAAGGCAAAGTAACAAAGCAGCAACATAGCAAAGTAAGATGTAACAATGTAAGATTACCTTTTGAACAGAAACTATGTATGAATGGAATGTAAATATGCAGACTCAACTGGAAAAAAAGAAAAAAGCTTGGAAGTGGGGAAGGGGTGATATTTTCATTTTAAACCTTAATAAAAAATATTTTCAAATAAATAAATAAAGATATATTGTGGCCAAATCAATATTTATAGGTTTCAAGATTAAATATGACTGGTTGTTTGGATTACTCTTAAAAATTCTCCTATACTTTTTATGGTGTTGTTATTGCTATTACTACTACAACTATAATTATTTTTTACATTCTTTTTGGACAAAAGCCTCATTCTCTGGAAGACTAAACTGCATGTGATTTCATGTGCACTGTTTAAAAAGAAAAATGTGCTCAGAATGACCACTTTCTCCCTTTCTTTCTCAGGGGGGTGGCAGAATCAGCTACGGCATGTGAGAAGAGAGGCCTAATCTACCCCCTGCCCGTCTCAGTTTACTTGCCAAAATTCATGCCTATCAATTATTTAACTTCCCTTTCAATTAAAAGTGAACTACATATAGTAAATATAGTACAACTATTTAAAAATGACACTCTTAGGTTGTTTACGTTTAGTGCACACCCTGCTTTCACTGTCTTTTGTCTCTGGCCCATGTTTATTACTACCACCAGTGGGACGGGCAAATGTACTGTTCAGTGACATCAGTACCAAACTTTGTGGTACTTTGCCAAGGTAACCAGGAAAATGGAAAAGGCTAATACTTTGGGTGGCAACTTTTAGTATAACGTTTGGTCCCATCCTTTGTCAAAATCCTTGTAGGTGTCTCAAATAATATACAGCAGTTCTGCTTGATTCATACTTTAGGGGAAAGAACGTCCTACTCAACTTGGTGGAATATTTTGTAGCAATAAGGTTTTACATAATAACTAATTTATATGTTTAAACACTGAAACCACTTACAAAGTCATTTCTATCAAAGCCTGGATGACAGAATGGATAATAAATTCTAAGTAATTTTTTTTTCTTTCATTCTATGTTATCATTACTTTTCAACTCAGGTTCATATGTGTGTTTGATTTTTTTTTTAAAAAAAGCACTGTTTGGCTATAGACTCTTACTTGGATGATATAATTCATTCAGCCAACCAAAAAATAACTTTTCACTTCTGTCTTAGAAAGCAAGTTATTAGGGATAATATAACTGCCAGATCTAATCATAGCCAAGGAATGCATTGCCCTCTTTTTATATCAACCTTGATTCAAAATAGAATTTCTTATTCAGCCTCTCTTCTCAATTTCTTAGTTCATTTTAGTAACCTTTATTATGTGCCCACAGAACTGACTATTCCACACAGAAATAATTCATTATATGTAAAGACTGCAGTACAACCTGTGCTCTGGGCAAAGCAGTTTTACCAGAGAATACTTAAAAAAAAAAAAAAAAGCCCTCTCCTTCCTGCCTTTCCTGTCTAAAGATTAAAACATGAATCTGTTTTTGCAACATAGCCACTAAATTATAAATGCAAGAATATTCATCACGCTATTTAACATCTACTTTATGCATTTCTTCATTCCCTTTGTGTCTATTTTGATCTTGATATTTAAATATTCAAAATCCTCAATAATTTTATATTTATTTTTTACCCTTTAATACAGCGGATATATGCAGTTTAGCTTTATAAATTACTGGTTGAACGCATGTACAGAATACAATAGCATCTAATGAAATAAGTGAACATTTATACTGCTAATGGTGATAACAGAAAATGGCAGCAGCTGGTCTTTGGGTTGCTGTCTTCACTGTGATCAAAAGGGACCTGTTTAATATTCACAAGTATCTGAAGAAGGCTGGATTTGTTACAATTGTCCCTCCACATTTGCTAGGATTAGGCATTCAGGACTTTCACAAAAGTGATAGAATTGCAAATACCAACATGTGTGTGTGTGTGTCTGCTTGTGGGAAGAGGACTGAGGCATGGTGGGGAGAATAGGCATCCAAGGTCCAAACCAGGTCAGGGCAAGGAGAGGGAAAAGGAAGGGGTGGGCATAGTGGCCCTGCACTACTTCTCTCTTGCCCATCTCCTTCCTTGGGTGGGTGGGTGGCACATCGAGAAAGGGTGCTGAGAAATTGGGCTGTTAGCCATCCTTAGCTGTCCAGGCAGTAGCTGGCAGAGGAGGAAGAAGATCTGATCACAGCCACCAAGAAGGAAATTTCCCCCAGAAATGAAGCACCTGACGTGGGGAGACAGGGGTTGGAGAAACTCTCAGATAATCAAATCTGTGACAGTCAAAGCCACAAATGTTGAGGGCCAACTGTATTTCACCATATTTCAAAACAACCAACTTCACTGAGGACAGTATAGGAGTGAACAATTGTGTGAAGAATCATGGCGAGGGGCAATGCTTGCAATCCCTCTTTAGCCTATCCTCACACAGAATAGAGGAATAGAATAGTGGAATAGAAGAACCACTAGTATTGAAAATATCTCCTTATTAGGGTAAAACCTATTTCCAGATGGAGATGACTAATCCTTGTACAATGTGTCAAGAGACAGTATGTTTTAAGCAAACAAGATACTATAAAATCTAATTATGTCTACTCAAAGTGGAATCTAGTTGTTTCTGGGTAATTATAAAAAAATAAAAATAAAAATGCCCTTTAGGCAAAGCTTAAGTAACTATATCTATCAATAGTATAAAGGCTACATTGTGATGTCATGGCAATGCTAGTGGAAAAGATTTTTCTCCCCCCTCCGCTGACCCTGCAGTGTGGGGCACTGGCCAACAGCTTGTTCTAGAGGTTTTCCTGGTCCTACAGAACAGTTTTTGAGAGGGTACTCAAAAAACTACAATGTAGAATGTTATCATCCCCTCTCAATTCTATGACAGTAGCTGGTGCATCAGTAGATATATCTCCTGAATCTTGGTCCACATCTATGTACATCTGTTTCGATTTATTAAAATGAAGAACTAATTTGTTTTATTAGAATGAACATTATATTGCTGCTTTTCTGAATATTGTCTCTTGCCACTGTAAAATATTTCTTCTACAATTTATTCTTGACATGAAAGCTTTAGTTTTAATTGTAACCTGCTTTAAGATATAATCTCCACTGTTCTTTCCAAGTATGTCTGAAATAGGGCCATTTTCGCATGGCATTTGACATGTGAAAGGACCCCTTGAATGTCACGCAAATGTGAGGAGCAGTCCACACAATCGTGTGATGTTCCAGGGTCTGGCAGGTGCCACTTGCGCACTTTTTTATTTTTGGCTGTGAACCGAAAATGGTGCATGATTGCGCATTGCTCCGGGGCCCTGTGCGCACTTGCCATGCATGCGGAGTTCCAGAGCTGTGGTGCTCATGCTTCCTGCCCCAGCACAGCCTGGGAAATTCCCAGGCTGCACTGTGGAAGGAAGAGGCGGGGCTCTTGTGCAAGCAGGCAGCAGCTGCAGAGCTGAAGGAAACAGGATGCGAGAGCCTCTCGCTGGAGGCTGCTTGCGTGATCCCCACACCCCAGCTCCATGAAAAGGTGCGTTGAGGAAAAGGCTCAGGTTATGAATATTTCACGTCCTAGATTTCAGTTAATGACACCAAAATCTAAATCAGCTCAAATTTGTCCACTAAACATTGAAGAAAGAATTAGTTTATCCCTACCTAAAAGCTAGGTTCTTTTTATTTAATGATAAATTGAAGAAAAAAGCTCCATTTTTCAAGAGGCCTGGCTACTTTAAATTATTTTTTTTCCCTACTCTGGGCGGGTGGAGGTACACAGAACATCACAGCATCTGTGTTAGAACAATAAGATTGTTGAAGCTTTAAATAAGGAAGCCATGACCACCCACATCTCCAGAGCCAAGTGAGCAAAGACACAGAACAGATCCTTCATTGGCCAATTGTCTAGCATTATTACAATTGGGATGTGTATTGACTAAATTGCCTACCCAGCTTTGTTCATCCTTCTCCCACACCCCAGCTGAGAGGTCCATGTGGACTAACAATTCTTTTCTAGGAGATCCATGTGGGTGAGAAATGAGGCAAGATATCTTATGATTTTTAAATATCTTGTAGTGAGATATCTCAGGGGAGGGATTAAATAGTTTGAACATTGTCACAGTTTCAGTATGTCAATGTATCAAATAATTTATGTTAGAGCAAACTATCATTTATTGAAAACAGCATTTCTGAAGGATGCATTTTAGCTGTTTTCAATTCACATTGGTAATTTCAATTCACATATCTCACTGAAAGCCAATAAAAATTACACCATGCCCTCTGCATACTTCACACCTTAGAAAGCTTGGACCAGTCCTTGCATTAATGAAGCCTACTAATGGGCACATAAAAGATATATTCTTTGGCTTACTGTGGTGCAGAAATGTTACCAGAGAGAAACAATATATGATATTCACATGTGGAAATTCAAAATATTTTATCTGTAAGTTTCTGTATTGGAAGATCACCAGTTTTCAACTTATATTAAAGCCTAGTATTTCTTACTAGTAAATTAGGAAGCATCCCAAGGGAAGGTTGCAGTTCATAAAATATGAGATCTTGAAACTAGAGACTCCAAATCCTTCTTCAACTTTCTGAGCTATCGGGTATGACTGAACCTAAACTTAAATTTCAGGAAAGTTCTGTACAAATTTTGAATTAAGCCCAGAACAACTCAAATTACATCTGTCTGAAAACACTACCTAGTTTCATGCTGTAAGGAATAAAGATAAGCAAAATGCACAGATGTCAATTATGAAATTCTATTTCAAAATCACAGATGAGGTTCTGAAAAATGCGAGATTTGAGATTTTACTTGTATTGTTTCTTTTCTTTGTCTAATTAAATCAACCATCATGTCTCCTAGTCATCAAATTTTGTGTCTGTGTCAAAAAAAAAAAAACTAGATTCCTGTGATTAAAGGCAGAATACAAGTGATTATCCAAACTCATACTTCAGAGGGATTTTATACGGACAATATTTCAGTCTGTCTAATTTCCTGCATGCCATAATATTAGGACACATTTTCTAATCAGAGTTAGCACAGTTGACTTGACTAGTATTGAATGCTCAGTTAGATGGATCTTGCTCTGATCCAACTAAAGCTCCTATATGCTCATGCACTTTATTGCACAAAAACGTTAGAAACATGATAGATCTGACAATAAATGAAGAAACTTGGATCTTATCTAACTCTGCTAGGTAACTAGGACAAAGACACACTGAACTTCAAGTGCTTATGGTTTCCCATACTTTTCTTTTCAAGTAAACCACAGTTCTATGTTATGTCTAAACGGAGAAAACTCTGGTTTGTTCTAACCTAAAAGCTGGTATGGAGGCACAGGCCCTTTCTGTGCCACCCTCCCAACCCACCATAGGGATGGGAGAAGGACGGGACAGCAATGATGCTTATACACGATGTCATCATGGTCTCGTCCCTGTCAATGACTGGCAAGCTTTTGATGATCTCCATGGAGTGAGACCAGAGTGTTGTGTTTGATTGGTGCTACGTGCCAAATCAAGAGATGTGATAGTGGACAAGGAGTCAGTGAATCAGTTCACCCCCTCTACGTGTCATTCGGTGCTTGATGCTGACAGGGAAAAGTCGTTGTCTTTGGATTGTCAATCAGCCGCACTTATTTGTGGTTTAAGAGGGGTCCTTGGCTGGTATCTTGCTAGGTTGTTTTTTGGATAAGTGTGTTTGTATGTGTGCGTGGCCCACATGTGCATTTTGAATGGGTGTCTGGTTGTTAGTTTAGGCTACCCAGGATGGTCCTGGCTACAAGAACATTATCATTCCTTCCCCTCTCCCTCCTTTGAATTTTGAGGTTACCCTCCCCTACAGCAACATTTGTCACCTAAGTCAGGGAAGTATTCATTTCACAACAAATCCAGGCTTTACCCAAACTTGGTATGCATAAAATGCATAAAATGAAACATAAATTGTACTTTCTTTTTCTTTTTTCAAAAAGATCACATTTAATATTCAGCATTCAGTTGTTAGACTTTAAATAGCTTTGGAAATTACGTAGTAGCTAATGTAGAGCTGCCTGGGACAGAATGATATGGCAGGCTATAGCAGCCAGATGGCTATCATTTCTGTTGATATTTAATGAGACTCCATACACAATACTCAGAATACTCCTACTGTTAAATGGGACTTATTCTCAGGTGAGCCTTGGATATTGTTCACATCTACAGGCACAGCAATTACTGGCTAGAAAAGGTAGAGACATGTTGAAAGGTAAATCCCTCCAAGTCCTTTCTAGTTATTCAGTGAAGTTTAACTATGGAACTCAGCCTAGATATTCTGGACCAACTGTTTATACACTCTGCATCTAACTTCATGAAAGTCCTCGATTCACTGTGTTTAAGAGTCTTGATAACGTTAAAAATTCCTGGCGTAAAAATATCTCAGCTGTTTGCAGAGTCCCAGTTCTTATTCTAACTTCCTAGACTCTTCCAGGTCTAGGAAGGAACACTCCAGTATAATAACTAACCAGTTATACCTGGTTCTACTGCATTTTATTCTATTATATGTTATTCTGTATTTTTATGTTGTTGTGTTTTTGCATTGTATTTTCATCTTTTTTTAAAAAAAGTATTCCTGTACTTTTTAACTAAAGTGGGACATGCATTTTAAGATTATTTTAAAGGCGTACATACCTATTTAAATATATTTACTTAGAGAGCCACTGCGGTGTAGTGGACTGAGCACTGGACTACAACCCTGGATACCAGGGTTTGATTGCCCTAGGACCACCATAAATTGGAAAGAACTTGAAGGCATATAACAACAACAACCACAACATTTTTACTTGCACATACAAATATTACACTTTCAATTCTCTCTATGAAATGATAATATTTCTGAGAATGCTCTGGGTTTTTTCCTCAGATGTTTAGATTCAGAAAGTCTCTTCTTTACATAAAGCCAGTTCACACACCAGTCAAAACAAAATCCCCTTGGTCTGGTGGGATGCTGGAGCTCATAGATAAGAATCCATTTGCTATAATTCAAATTTACAGTTTGCATGTCTCTTAAAATATATGTCCAATTAAATGTTATTAAATTGTTTGTTACAATGAAGATGATGCACGCGTTCTGATAATAACTGAACATTTCTATAATGAATGAATCACTAAATGGAGCACATTTCATGCTGGAATTTATATTGGCTTAATACAGTCCCCATATTCAGAATCAAGTTGGATTTTATTTCAAGATTTGCCAGTAACTATAGAGAAAGGCAGTGTCTCAAGTGCCTTAGAATTAGTGACTTGAAATATCTTTGACTCTTTCTCAATAATATACTTTAAATCATGGGTTTTACACATGCATAATTAAGTTAGAATGAGTGGAGTTTTAAAGAGAATAAAATCTGTAAACTTGGTACTCAGGCAGCCACTTCTGTAACAGAGAGGTAACTGATATGTGAACAATTTACAGATATCAAATGTATAATTCCTTACCACAAGCATGTAGTGCAGTGGACTGTATGTTTTAAAGCCTTTTTAGATAGGAACATTACTGTGGCTTCAAAATAAAACACAAGACAGATTAAGCATGACAACAGTCTGTGCTTACAGAAAAGCTTGGACAGCATAACATTTATAAATCAAGTCAAGTGATACACATAAATTTTATTATCAGATGCTATAAAATTAATTACAATGTTTGTGCTTAGCAAGACTATGTCATAAGAGCTTATTTCAGATGAGCCAAAGAGAAACCCAGTGATGTTGATAACTTTAAATTCAAAGGAAGCTTCTTCTCTGGTCCTTAGCATTACAAATATGATCTCTTATGATTTATAAAGGACCACCTCTTTATACTGACTAAGGCAACAACAAAAAAAACCCATTAAATTAATTAGAACTGAAACTGTAAATTGAGTTTGTAAATCTTTGTTGATGGGTGCTAAAGATGATGCTAGTAGAATTCATATTCACTTGACCATAGTGATTCACTTTTTGGTCCCTCTTAGTTGAATGAAGCAAGTTATACTATGAGAGCAGCCAAACTCTTGGGGGAAAATACTGTTACTCAAAAACTCACCAAATTAAAGAAAAATGATTCCAATGCTGACATGCAACAAATAAGGTGCACAACAGGAATAACAGAAAGAAACTTGTATTATGCACCGGTTTATTTCTGAACCAACACCAAAATCTATATGGGCTGTATACCATTTGTTCTTTTTAAAGTTTTGTCCAAATTACTTTTCTGTCAGGGGGCACGTTTTTATAGATGGTTGTGGTTCCATTTTGCCAAGATATAAACATGATTTTAAAATAATGCAATCCCAATACAAAGTTCCATGAGCTTGCACAGTCCATCCAACAATTGTCAATGCATGGTGAAAATCTGCAACTTTCCCAAATATGGCACTGCTTTGAAATTGCTTTTCATTACTTTGGGTAGAAATCTCATAAGGGTTTAAAGCACAGCTTTGCAGCTGTGGTAGATTGGGGCAAGCTTCTGCTTATGGGAAAAAAAAACTGCCAAAAAAATCCCATTAAAATCTCCAAACCAGATGTGACAGGAATTCTACTTCTGGTTTAAAAAAAAATTGTGGGGGTATTCTATATTGAATGGTGTAGGAGCCTAGGACCTATTTAATAGTGAATCGCCACTTCTACAAGATTCCAGGAAAAGCAATCCACCTTTTCTTAAAGCACCTGAGCGGCACGGTGGGACTGGGGCAGAAAATCTATCTTGGAGATATGTACTTTGCTCATTCCTGGTTTAAAGAAATATTTAACCATAGTATGGAATGGAGAGGTATGTTAATGGAAACTGGTCGCTGAGACAGTCAGACCACTTAGTATTCTGTGTGGGAAAAAACCACTAGAGGCAGAAAAGGTGAGCCAGCACCAGAGATTTGAAACATTATTTTCTAGACTACAGTTCCCGTGAACAGTGATTTGGCATGGTCTTTGAAAATAATGGATTAAAATGAAAGTCTGTTTCATGGGCACATAAAAGTTGTGGAAAATTGGAGGACAATTTTTTGTACAGTATTAGCTCTTCCACCTTTTTGGAGATGGATTCAGTACTGCCTTCCCTCATACCTCTTACAGAACTTCAAGGGAAAGAGAGGAACAGCAAGAGGGCAAAATATCAGATATTTGAGTCCCGGGCCTCCGGAAGCCTGCAAAGTGGAAAAATACACACTATGCACAAACTCTGGTTTCTCAGCAGATCAGTGTGTGCTGTAATTGTCTGTTATTAAATCTCAGCCTATACAAGTCTGCTATAAACACCTGCACTTATTAATATATTTTAGACTTTTCCAAGTTAAACCGATACCTTGAGAACAGAATTACTAGGCTCCATTTCACACTTGCCAATAGACAATCTGGGAAAACTATTTGCAAGTAGCTATACTTCTAGTTACCTATACTGCTGCTGCTGCTACTGCGGCTATGATTGTCATTGTTGTTGTTGCTGCTACTGTTTTTACTTTATTTGTATCCTGCATTTTTCCCCAAAAGTGAGACTCAAATTAGCTTACAATTTAAAACAAGTACAATACAGCTGAAAAACATGTAAAAGGTGAACATTAATATACAGTTAAACTTTCTACTATATTAAAGCAATTTTTAAAAAATACACTTTAAAATAGATGAAGTAATAGATATAGTTCCACTTAAAGCAACACAGCACCCTCTTCAAATCCTGTTCTTTAAAAACCTTCTTTTTAAAAAACTTGTTGGAATAAAAAAGTGAAGAAGGATAGTAGGATAATAAGGATGGTAAGAAGAGGGTCATTCTGGCTGCCGTGGGAAGGGAGTTTCCATCTTTGAGATAACAGTGCATTGTATACTACTGTCCTCTAAGGCTATTTTCACCCTACACTGTTATGACGCTATTATTCCACTTTCAACATCCTGTGGAATTCTGGAATTTGTAGTTTGCTGAGGCCAAAGAGCGATCTGGTTGAGAATTCCAAATGGGTCTCCCAAAACTGCAAACCCCAGGATTCCGTAGGATCTTGAAAGTGGAATAACAGCACTATAACACTGTAGGGCAGAGATGGCCTCACTCTTTGAAATATCCCACTGGTTGTAAGTGTACTTTTTCAAGAAAGCAATGTTGCCCATAGTCATTACTCAGTGATATCTTAAATGTAAATCTCAACTATATTATATAACGAAGCAGCAAAAATACCAGCAGATGCTATGAATCAGTGAGAGGAAACAAGAAGTATAATTCTTTGTTCATTTTCTTCTTGAAAGAAAAAAAAAGTAATTTTAGCAATTTACTTCTCACTGCAGTTTACTCCTCTTTATGTGGTGTGCCAAAATTATTCACAATTTGAGACTTCTTTTCCACAAAATTCACATTTGCTTTGCCCAGGAAACAGTATTTTATCTTCTGAACATAACAATCATTGCGAATTTTGCACAGAATATGTCCCAAACTGAAAAGATTGTCATCAGTCCAGGATTCTGCTTGTCAGAGTATCTTGACACTTAAGAAACAAGTTCTTTGAACATAATTTGAATATCTTTGAATATTCTTCCCATCTCTGGAGAAAGTGAGTGGAAGGAGGGGGGATATCCAGCTAAAACTCTTTAGATTGGATTGAGGCCCCAAAACAACAGAACTTTCCTAATGGTTCAAATATTCTTATGTTGCAAAATGGGTAATACCATAAATGGGTGTAAAATGGGTAACACCATAAAACAGGTAACTTTTATCTATACATTCTTTACCATTTCAATAGTTCAAGAAATGAATAATCAGCAGAAAAGAGAATCCAGTTGAAAATATATTTGTTTGTTTTACATGTAGTTGTTAAAATGGAACAGACACCATAAAACACTGAACTCTACAAGTTTTTAGCTTTGCTGTCACATCTCGGTGCACTTAATATCCTTCTGTCATAGTATTTATGACTTCAGAAAGAAATGGGTTATTTCCTATTATCTCTTCAATAAATAGGTAAATCAGCACATATTGCAGAACTACAATTTGTTAATGAGACAGCCTAAAAATTGTCATGGTCTCTAGCTTCAGATGCTTGCACAGCATCTAACCCTTAGAGCGCAATACTGAAGAGTAATTGCATTTTCTGAAATGAATTATACAAACCAGCTGAAGAATTCTCTGACAAGAATAACAAATAATGTGTTTTCCATGTGGGCTCTGAATAGGAAATTGTTGATTCTGCTTGCCTGCTATAATTACTCAAGGGTAGCCTTCTAGATATTGCACTATGACGCTTGTCACTCCAAGCCAGTATGACCAAAAACTAGGTTTGCCTGGGATTGCAGTCCAACAGGTTTCTCACCCCTGCTACATGGGTTTTTGATATTTTTGTGTTTCATTTCCCATTATATGATTTTACTTGTTCTGGGCTTGGTTTTGGAGAGGAAAACAGTGCCTCATCTATCATAATTAATGTATATCTATCATAATTAATATCTATCATAATGTCTATCATAATTCATGTCATCATAACAATAAAAGGTGTGATGCAAGGGTGGGGAACCTACCCAGATGTTGTTGAATTATAGCTCCCACCATCCTCAACCATTTGGTATGCTGGAATTGGAGTCCAATAGCCTCTGGAAAGTCACAGATGTTCTCCAGTCCTGGTGCAATGTTTTCTGCTATAGAATTTCTACATTTACAGTTCTGGGTCTTAGGTGTAATACAGATAAAATACAGCTGAATTAACAGACTACTCATTTAATTGCCACATTATAGTGCAAAACATAGCTAGAAGGTTTGATCAGAAGGCTGTATACTAAGATCCTACAGATGCATAATGAGACCAGAAATTACAAGTCACAAATAAATATTTGTATCTCACCCAATAACTATGTTACTGTAATATGAAAAAGTCTTCCTGCTGGTATGTGTCTTCAAGTCAATTCTGATCCTATTCAGAAGAGGTTTGCTATTGCCTTTTTCAGAGAAGGTATGACCTGCCCAGGGTTGTTTTCATGGCTGTTTTCTACAACAGTCCAGAAGCAAGTAGCAATCAGATTCTGGCATAGCATGTCCTGGTTGCTGCCCTCTCTGAGATCAAAGGGATTCCTATGAATCACATTTTTCTTGGCATATTCAAATTACTCTAGAGTGCTATCCTATTTAGTCACATTAAGGAAATAAATCGTATGCAATAAATAGAGAAGCTGTAGGAGACTTAAACAAGTGCCATTAGTGGTCAATTAACAATGGATATAATTTCTGGGTTAGACTTTTTAAAGTGAGATTTCATTATGTAGGTATATTTCTACCGTGTAGTACAACAGTTTTGTAAGTTTCTCCAGGCATTTTTAATAAGTTTGCTTCATTTACTCTATTATGTTCTAGACTGGAAAAAATATAATTCACTCCATTCACCCTAAAATTATTTCAATTCACAAGATAACATACTTTAGTTTCAGGCTTCATGTTCTATGGCATGTATCTTGAATTATTATTAAGAATGTAAAATAATTTTTCTCTACTATTAAATAAGATGTTATTTCCCAAATGTAAGCAGATGACAGAAGGCTTAATACATAATGTTCTCTGAACTTTTACGAGTACACTGCTGCTATTATTTGAGCTATGGTTTCCTCCTCAGCAGATGCTGCCTTGTTTTCAGTGTTCATTCTGTAGGATTTCTTTATCAGAAAGAACAGATTTTCAAAAAGACTTTCATCATACCGTAAAATGGACAAAATGAAAATTCTAATGTTAGCTTATTGGATGCAGAAGAGGATGCTAAATTTTAAAGTAACAACCCAATTTATGATTACTTAATGTTGTTGGACAAAGGAAGATCCCAGGCTCATTTAAAATAGCTTGTCTTTCATCATGTGGGTCCAATGAGGATTAAGCTTTGTAGTTGAAGATAAATGGAGAACAAGTAAATCAGGAACAATACATGTTTTGGTTCTGTACGAATGTCTGGTTAGCAGCTGCTCCATCTGTGAAATAATTCTCTTAAAAGTAAGTGCCTAGGAGAAAATACATATCATTTCTAAATCAATCATAAGAACCAAAACAAAGATGATTATGAGTCAGATATTGTTGCCTCAAAATATACTGTTCTTCCATAAATATGTATTTTTTTCAGCCACTCAACAACAACAACAACAACATACAAATAGATCTATAGTCTAGTGGCAGACTACAAAGGTTCAAGGTTTAATCCTAAGGCAAAGCTAGGGAAGACTCCTGCTTGAAACCTTGGAGAACTGCCTCCCATCTTTGTGGACTAAAGTCACATAAATGAATAAATATCCTGGCCTATCATGAGGTAACTTCTTATTGTTACACATGTGTCTGACTTAATGTTGAAGTTTGGGCTCCAAAACATACTCAGTGTTCTGTTTCCTTAGAAAAAAAGGTGGCCACCAGCTGTAGTTTAGGGGTTATAAGACTCCCAAAGGGCCTTTTAGGGCTACACCACCACTGTGCCTCAGTTCCCTCCGTCACCACCTCAAATGCTCCTAGCACAGTTTCATCACATTTTTGCCCTCTCAAGGCCCTTCTGCCCTCTCTGGAAGAGCGTATCATTCACTGAAACACCTCAGACAGCAAAATGCTTTGGAACTGTCAAATTACCTCCTAATACAAAAGAAGCATAGGGAGGGAAGCTGCCTCATATTCCCAGATAACTTGTTTGGCTTTGATACTACAGATTTGGCCTTGAAGGCGTAGGTTTTTCCACTACAGGTAGAAAATGGTTGGGCTGCCTCATTTAGAATTTTGTCTAAATTGCATTTTAACACAGCAGCCTTAAATAGGAACAATTCTGGAGTTTACCAGTATCCTGCCAATATTAACAGAAAGTCTGCAAGCCACTAAAAATCATCAGAATTTCATCAGTTGTGGTTGATCCAATAACTGTTATTTCTATGAGCGGAGATGTATATCTCACTATGAAAGAGAGGGCCTTCATCTGCTTTCTAATTTGTGAAGCTTCCTGTTTAATAAAATATAAAAATACCATCCATTATATGTTATCAGGCTCACTCAACTCTCTTCAGAAGTTGTTTTTAAAAAGACAATTATATTAATACTGCTGATTGCAGTGTATGTAATATTGTAACATTAAAACATACTGAGTCTGTTTTCATGGTCTGAATTTTGACTTGCCCAAATATTTCTGTCTATCATCTGGTGTTGCACCTTTGTCTTCATATTTGTTCATGTTCATCATTGCCATTGTTATCTTTGTCTTATATAGATTTAGTTTATTGATTGATATAAAGAAAAATTCTCAGCTGAATTCTGAGAAGCATCAAGCAAGTTCAAAATCTTCTTTAACTCTCAAAATCACAGAGCATCTCAAAGTGAATATGTTTTGTTTTAACTAAAAATTCCATAGATAGATTGTTCCATAGATAGCAAGCAATCAACTGATGGTTCACATTTGCCCAATTTGACAGCAAAGAAATGTCAGGGTGGTTTTTGATAGCATGCTATACCCTTAGGTGTTTGAATGAGAAAGCAAGCAGACAATGCCAGAAAGGCTTAGGGGATGGGTGGGAGTACGTTTTCAGAATTATGAATAAATTACTTGTGCAAGCAAGCTGTTTTTGACTTGTCTCAAATATTAGCACAAAATATGAAGCTAGTATGGAAGATCTAGTAAAACCTGTGATCCTGGAACAAAATGTGTATGCCACAGCTAATTCAAATGGCTTCAGACTTTCTCCCTTATAAACTGAGGATGTCTTAATTTTGCAACTATTGTACCAGAAGACACAACATAATTGTGCCCCCAAATGAACAAAGGAAACTGAAATCCATGGTTAAATTAATTTATTATATATTAAAAATAGAATAATAATCAACCAACTTATCCATCTAGGACGATATACATACAGCATCAGAGATTTCATATCCACATCTGATCTGGAAAAGGAATGACTTATTTCCTAAACAGAAAATCCCAACGCAGAATCTGGACAAGGTATACACTTCCTCTTTCATCAAACTGCTGGTTTAAAGAAAGTGAAGTAAATCTAGCCTTTTTATCATTCTTCTGCATCCTGAACTGATTGGGATGATGACAAACAGTACCTTAAAGGCACCAGATCTTGTCTGGTCTTGGAAGCTTAGTGAGGTCAACCCTGGTTAGTACTTTGATGGGAGACCACCAATAAATACCAGCTGCTGTAGGCTATATTTTGGGAGAAAAAATTGGTCAAACCACTCCTGAGTATTGCCTAAGAAAACTCTCTGAAATTAATGGGGTCTCCATAGTTGACAGGTGACTTGAAGGCGCACACACACACACACACGCACACACACACGCACAAAGTCCTGGCTCTTAAACTTGGCTTTTCAGTCCATGGATATGTGAATGCAACCCAATTTATTACGGAAAATTCTGTGGTAAGAAAAAAAGACAAGAACAGAGATCAGTTTCTGGATGAAAGAAAAAAACTTTACCTACTATGAATCACCTCCTTTATTAAAATGTTTATAACTTGAGTCCTGCAGTATATTAATGGGGAGAATCACAAACCCATTACAGCTGCATTTTCACAAGAATGATGCTCCTGTTTAAATGTTTTGGCTCACATCAGTGAGCAGATAAAATTCTTTTCTTAAAGCCAATGTAAGTGTTTTCTTCTCATTTTGTGATGGGCAACATATCTCCCATTTCTCAGTATAAGAGCCATGATGCAGTTGCAATACACCATAGCAAAATGCATCAACTTTATTCCTAAACCATTTTAGTGCAAACTTGTGGTGCCTGTCCACAACTGATAAAGGCAGCTCAGGGAAATGTTAGCTGGCTGGTTGCAGACTACATAGACTGAGATTACAAAAACTGATTGTCCCATCTCTATGTCACTTGTAGTACAGAGATCAGATCAAAATAATAAAATGCAGCATAAATGAACACCTTTTCCCCTTTACAGTCAAACCTGCAGACATGGAGTAATTAATTGCTGTTGGTTAAAAGAAGTAAATTCACTTGGTACAAATCCAGAAATCAGCAGCTGAATACAGAAATTGTTTCACGGGTCAGCTCTTATATGGCTAGTAGTGAATAATTTTCATTTACAAAATTATTTGTAGGATGAAAACCACTAGCTATAAATAGTGCTGAGCCAAAATTCCTTGCTTTTGGTTGTTCATGTTTGGCCTATAAAGTTGGAGACAATTGGAAGGAGGTGCCATTTTCATTATGGGTGAAATCTGGATCAAACTTACCAGTTGGCAATGAGGCAGCAGAGGGTTTTTAACAGTTTCCTGAATCAAAATTAGTTTTGCCATCACTTCAAGCAGTGGCTTTTTTTCCATTATGCCCCTTAATGGCCCCACACAGATGGCCCTGGATTATAATATTCTCACAGGAGACTACGGGGCTTAAAAGATGTCTGCCACACTAACACATACTGTTATTGTATGCCTTCAAGTCATTTCTGATTTACGACAACCCTAAGGTAAATGTATCACAGGGTTTTCTGGGGCTGAGAGTGTTTGATACACCCAAGGTCACCCAATGGGTTTCCACAGCCATGTAGGGAATCGAACCCTGGTCTTCAGCATCATAGTCCAACACTCAAATCACTAGACCATGCTGGTTTTCTACACCATGTAAAAGCTATTATAAGCCAGTAAGAATAAGAAATGAATGAACATAAATACAATAGGCTTTACTCAATCAAACACTTGGTCCACATTGTTAGGCTATTACAAAAACTGAAATCCATCCATGAGAAAAAGACCAAATAGTAAACTGGATCTCCCAGTCACTTAAAGTGGTAGTGGTGTCATTAAATCGGAGTGGGTGCAAGAAATATTGTCCAGAAAGTACTTAGATAACATTGGGCTATAGAGAAGTCATAAGTTATTGCCTACTATTCCCATTCTAACACAATAATAGCTCTTCTCCATCATTTGTAGAACTCACTCTCTACAAAAGCCATACTCAGTGTTTGGCTGTTATATTCACACCTGCACATCCCAGAGATGCCAAAAATAGAGGTCAAATAATTTGGCCAAACATAGGTTTACATGGTTTCTGAAAATGATGCAACAAACCTATAAGCAGGGCTAGTGTAGTTAGCCCTATGTTGCAGACAGAGAGCTTTTAGGACATCACTGGCAAATTGCACATAAAATAGATATTGGTGGTGAACTGAGAATTCAAACCACATGGCAGAAATTTAAAGTGGTTGCTCTTTGATTCTCTTTGAAATCCTGCCTATATCGTGGGACGCAGCATCTTTTCTCTGTCTTAATGTCTATAAGAGTCAAGCACATGTGGTCTTGAAATACTATCACTCTCTCTGATGCAGTCTCTGTCTCCATGTTTACTGTTCATTCAACATAGTACTTTAAATGGACCAAACAACTAAGGTTGTTTTTACATTTTAATACAAGAAAAATAAATTTTGAAAGGTTTATGGTTAAACACAATGTCTGCTGCTCTCTTGCCAGAATGTATATTTTCCCCATCACAAGAGTATAGCAGGAAAATGAATTGCTGTCTCTTCAGCCAAAGGATTATTAAAATCCCACTATTAATTTTAAAATGTAACTCCTGCTTGACTACTTTAGTCTTGTGTTCTGCAGCCTTTACCAGATCTCATCATGCATCCTTCTATTCAAACTGAGAGGTAACAGCTATTCTCTTGGGTAATTGCTTCAATAACATCACCCTTCCACCCTATCTTTTCTACCATATGTAATACAAAATTCACATTCAAGGCTTCTCACAAGGTTATTCTCAACCTACTTATCATCTTTAGACAGTATTAAGATGTCAGCTCTTGTCTTAGCTCTGCCAATGATACCAGTTTTACATCACTCACGTGTAACAAGGTTTTATGAAGACTTGTCTACCTCACATCAAGGAGTTAAATGAGACAACCATATATCATGTCGTGGTGACTGTAAATGTTCCTATGATCAGTTTAACCATGTGAGGAACCACAAATGAGTAGACACTTGCCAAGGGCTGGGATACAGGGAGTGTTACCATCCCACTTACTTTTCTGTGCTTGGCTTCCTGCATTGCTATAAATAATGGGCTTGTGTTTGAATGGGAGAAACTTCCATGTTGTATCTCCTATTTTCTTTTTTTAAAAAATTACGTTCACTATGATACCTTTAAAAGAAGAACAGCTTAGGCAGGTAGTGTAATAATACAATGGACCAGCAATGGATTGAAACCACTTTTGCCTGCATGAGTCAAGACTGGAGACACTTTCAGCTATACAAGAATTCTGAACTTTCTCAGAATGTTCTGAGCACATCTAATACTACATATAGAAATGCAGAAACTAGGCTATATAACATATCCCTAGATCTGGAGCAAGTTACCAAACCCTATATACACATGGCCTTTGTTCTGCCATATAACAGTTGAGCCCTGGTTGCATTATTTCACAGGGTAAAAGGAAATCTGCATAAATGAAGTATACAACCATTTTTGAAAGTGTTAAAATCAAGGCAATAGAGAGATAGGGAGAATTTTTAGTGTTGTGCTTATAGCTGTTAAAAGGCTGTTGTCTTCCCCCTAATTATAACTGGATATTTTGTGTTCCAATTTTGGGAAAAGGTGAAATATAAATTAATTGAGGGTCATGGTGGTGGTGGTGGTGATGACGATGTGTTGCTGGTCTTTGTTTGTTTTTAGTTTACAAGAATTAGTCTTTGGGAAGTCAGGGTAGATTACTAAAAAAGGATGTCTTTCATAATGGCCATATTATTTCAGCAAACATTGTCATAGCAATATTTTCAAAATATGCAATAGAAAACACTTTCAGCTTACCCCAAGCATTTGTCTTTTCACATCTAGCCATGTTTAATACTAGGTCTGTCAAGTCCAGTCCCAGTAAACTAGAACATATGTTTTTGGTTTATTTGTTCAAGGTAAGTGTGCATATTTCTTAACTATATTCCCTAATTTGGTTTGGATTAGGCTATCTAAATTGTACAGTTTGCATTAGTTCTATTCAGAGTCTCACTCATGACGCATTCATAATTATGTGAGGGGCAGAGTGAAACTATTCTTATTGGTTGTACCCTATCGATCATATTTCCATTGTTCACCTTCATCACCTACCATGCCTTAGAAAGGTAACTTTTTCATATTACAGGAATTTGAACAGGGCCTATGTGTATAGCTGATAGCACTTCATTTTATGGCCTTACAAACTGTTTGTACTGTGGTGCAAGAAGCTCAGACCACATCTAGAAGATACCCATCTAGAAACTTGTTTTGTAATATGCTCCTCATACACAAAATGCTTTGATGCCTGTGTAACAAACCAAATGTGTAATACAACATTTTTAATCACGTTCCAGTTTTAAGAGGAGTTCAAATCAAGTATTAAAAATCCAGGGATTTTAGTGGGCGAGAAAGTTAAATATTGTCAGGACAAGCTACATAAGCCTGGTGAAATACTGAGACCCTGTATAAGTGCATCATGCATGAAGGAAAAGTATATAGAGAGTCCATTTTTATGATTACGGCCACATCTTTTCCCCATCAGTTTCTTTTTTAAAAAAAATTGAAATATTTTCTGTCTCAGAAGGAAAATAATAATCCCATATTTGTAGGAAAAATGTGCTAGAATGTTTAAGGAGGCAACTGTTTACACCAACATCAATTAGTAATGCTTGCAATGTGGACGAGCTTCTCCTTTCAGATGACCATTTGTATATTTATTGGCAGTACACACGGAAGGCAGATAAACACATGTATATCTCATAGCTGGCAAGAGGCAAGATTTTAGCTAACTAAATTTAACACAGTCTTGTGGCACCATAAAGACCAATAAGTTTTATAGCATGATAAGTTTTTGTGGATGGTAACCCACTTCATTAGTTGCTTCATCAGCTGCATCTGATGAAGCAGTCAACAGCCAATTAAAGCTTTTCACAAACAAAACATATAAGTTATTTAAGATTCTACAATACTGTTTGTTATTTTTATTGCTACAGATTAACATGGCTAAACTCTTGCTAATATTTGTTAAAAAAATTACAACATATTTAATCTTTCACACTTGTTCAGTAAAGGTCTTTCTTCTGTAGGTAAATAGTTGAGTCAATAATCTGCTTACTAAAAGCAACCAAATAAACTATATTCTCATTCTGTCTAAGGAGCTGCAGATATAGAAAACTCAACATATCTTCCAGGGTTGTCTCAGGGAAACAGTCACCTAATTGTGAAACCTGTTGAGACTGCATCTATAACTGTATCATTGGAGTTTTCATTTGTAAGCAGATTGGTTCAAAAACAATACATATAGATTTTGATCATCTTGTCACTTGTTTGGGTATAAATTAGGCATTACTCTGCAGAGATTAAGGCATTTACAGGAATACTATCCTAGATAAGAAAAAAAAAAGGTAATAAGGCCAAGAAAATTTGCTAGTATATTATAAATAGGATGAGCATTTTCGCTTATGCTTGTGAAATGTTGCACATGTCAACAAGATATCAGATAAATATTGGATTTGTAGAGGTTATTTTATATTTCACTGTGATGCATAATACAGTTCGCTTTTCCAGCCACATGTATATCCAGTAAGAATATTCCAGCCTCTGATTATTATGGTTTTTCAGGATTTTTGTTATACCCCCTCCCATTTCTAACCCCAAGCAATGTGATATCAAATTCACTTCAAATTCTTGGATATTTTTTTTTCCTTGTCCTTAAGTTTAAGTTTAACCTTCATTCCATTTAATTCCACTACAAAAAAAAAAAATCACCCTTAAAATAATAGGCATACAATAATATGCCAGCTGTCATTATTGTACTTGACGATTTATACTGTTAGTGCTATGGTATAATATTTTGATGTCTTCAGCATCATTTATTTTTATTCATAATGATGCAACTTCCAGAACACCAGATTCCATCTATTTCTAATAAAAAAGGAGGAAAATTAGATATCTACTATCAAAATGCAGGTGTATATAAGAAAATGATTGTGCAGGATGCAGTTACACTCTACGCTCCAGGTTATGTCTGTTTTCCTTCTGCAACCAAGCACAAACTCTTTGCCTTTACCTTTGAAGTTCTCCATTGACATACTCTGCCCAGCCTTTTTCTCAATATTATTACTGTATTTTTGTCCTCAGCCTTTGATCTTCCACCCTTACCTACCTGTGTTGATCAAAAATTTCCTGACTTTTAAAATTACTTCTGTCTATTCTCCCTTGTCACCCACTGTGTCTGAGGCTTTGTCCAGGTATAACTATATTCTCTTTTTCACTTTATATCTCTCCTCCCTCATCTTTTTTTTTTTAAAAAAAGCCTCCTTATTTCTCATATCCAGCTTAAAGTATACCCTGGTATGTGTTTCTTTATTTCCTCCTATGGAAGCCTGATTTTCCTTATATCGTATTTGCCTTCCTCCTCCTTTCTTTCTTGACATGTAGAGTGGAAGCTTCTTGAGGCATACACACATCTTACACTTTGCTTTTCACTTGGTGATATGCCATATATATTGATTGTCCTATAGATAATAATTTATTAAAATGGTTGGATTCATATTCAGGTGTTTGCAGCTGAGTTAGCTGAAGTGGATTTTCCTAAACCCTCCTTCCCATGGCAGACCGTTCAGTCCCCTAAGAATACTACACAGAAGGTCAGAAGACCCTGCTGTAAAATATGGTGTTGAAGGGAAAGATATGACACAGAGGGACATTCCACGACTGGATGTACTACACTAGCAGAAGTCAGAACATGGGTCAAATCACTTTCTCTAGATTAAGACATTTTTACTTAACATTTGTTTTGCTTATTTTTCAGGATGATGACAGACTTGCAAGCAGAATGTGTAGAAAGGTTCAGAGACCTATTTATGCACTAAAAGACAACACATTGCAATCACATGAGCATCTATTCACAAACAAGTTTCACTGAGTTCCTAAAGGCTTACTTCCAGGTAAGCATGTATATATTTGCAGCCTAAATGCATTTCAAGACACAACTGACCTTCATCAGGGGAACTGTATATACTGAAGCTATGTTCTTCAGTTAAGAAAGGTTTATAAAACCACAAAGTTTTCCACTGTTAAAGTGTCAGTTATGGCTAAACATGCATGAGGAGGGACTGTTTATATAGAATACATTTGCTTTCTGTTTTTCTGTTCTCCATCTTCTGTGTGTTGTTGTATTACTAAATAATCACTTTTATCTACATTCTGCAAAGTTCACAGCATCCACATGTACACAACAATTTTATCATAAATACACTACAAGCTAGATGACTATAGCTAATCACCTACTTTAAAAAAACATTCCGGTAAAAATGAAAAAGAAAATGCACTTTACTGGTACAGATGCTTTAGTCAGTAACTGGCAACACCTAACCTTCTTTTTGTCATAGTACAAAGGTGAAGTATATCACTGGATACTATTCTAGAGCAGAACTTGAACAAGAAACTTTTTGGATTACAATTTCCAGAATTCCTAATCAGGGGAAGGTTACTTTTCCAAACTGCTCCAAGGATGCAGAGACTTTAGACAATCTCTCATTCACTGCTGGAAACTGCAAGATGAAAAGTGGCATGAGTCTCTCTTGGACTGTTTTTCACATTTCGTTCACCCTGTCTACTATGTAAACCCCAAGGGATGCATTTGTTAGACTCTTTCCTAGTCAAGTCATAATGACATCATGAAACCATAATGATTCCCATCATCTCACTGCAGTTTGACTACAAATGAGTTTACAAACTCACTCCTCAAGCTTTACAGAATTGGCCAGATACTTGGCCTCTGAGGTGTTCGTTTAGAGAAAATATTTGCCTACTCTAAACTCCAAAAATTGTCCAGCTCCAGTGCACATCAGTGATATTATGTGCACTGCCATCAATGGCTATCTGCAAACTCTATACAGCAGGAGTCTTCTGCAGTCTTTGGATTTATAGAGAAAGTAGATGTCTTAATAAGAGACTATCATGTGAATGAGCATTTGGAGTTTGGAAGAATTTGTTTGGGGAAAGGGAAGTTTTGATGAGATAAACAGTCCAGGGTTGAGAACTGCAGAAGCCTGATGAGCACTTCTAGTTCAAGACCTGTATATGTTTAGCATTAAATATATTGGAAAAGAATAAGGTTATTATAATATTGGGGGCATAATTAATATTGGAAGTGGGACCTACATCATAATGTTCTATCTACTAAGACAGGCATTCTAGTTCATACCTCTAGACAGCTTACATCACATGCTTTGTAGAGACAAAACCAATCCACCCACCATGTAGGGCCTCTATTGTAGCAATATATAGTGATACAGTGCTACAAGGCTGCTTGCAGATACAAGAATATTCTATAACTTTGCATAAAATGTAGTTCTGGAGACCCAGACAGCACATCCTTCCCCAGACTGCATCTCCTTTTTCTAGGAAACCATTTAGCCCATTGGAAATGGAGCTTGGGAATTCTTTGTTTCAGATCCTCACTGAGCTAAGAAAATTACCAAGTGACAGCATCAGTCTCCTTCTCTAGAAAATTTGTTCTGAGGACAGAAGCAGGGAGCAGGAGAGGCATACATAATATCTTGAGTTCACTGGAGGAAAGACAGGATGTACATGTAAAAATAAGTACGATAAGGCTGAACAGCATGGTGAAGGGAAGTATCTCTCTCCCACAAGAGAAAGAGAGAGACAGACAACATATGTTCAGTTGATTTCAACTTGATCCACAAGCATCCTCCAACTGTCTCAAAGTTTACTTCTCAACATGCCTCAGATGGATTTTAGGCATAAATGTAACTGACAGACTGTTTTTTAAAAGCTTTTCTACCCCCCCTCCACTATAGGACTAGCTCTTATCAATAATCTGTAATTGCACATGTTCTTAGCACACATTCTTTTTTTAAAAACTCTGTTCATCTACACTTGATGATATAATCAAGCACAAAGACATGATAATGTAAATGTATTATTATCTAGGTGATTACTTTGACCTATTTAGAAAAAAGAATAGTTAATGTTTTCCTAAGCTGAAGAAGCATGTGGTGATGCATGAACTAATAGACCAAGAAAACATGCATTTTTTTTGCTTATCCATATTTTATCAGAGTTTTCCCAATGGATTAATATACCAAATTCTTAGCACTTAAGGACAGACCATAGAGGAACTTTAGACTGGCAAGAGAAAACTGTGGGTTCTAATAGAAGTAGTTGTAAAAGTTTCAAGTTTGGGATTTTAGACATGGAGGTTCTCATTTCAAGAAGGAAGCCCAAACATGTCTCCTAGGATCTCCTTTGATTCCTTTGGCTTCTGGATCTCTTTCTTAATTCAGAGCATTGCAAACTGAATTATTCTTGGATGTAAAAATATTACAGTACTTAACATGAGAATATCTATAAAGGCACTAGCAAATTCTTGAATTTCAGAAAATTGTTTAACTGCCCAGCAGTTACACAGGACTAAAACATATAGCTTTGTTTCCAGTATTATAACTTCTCATGTAAGGATGGTTGCCATTCAATATCCTTGCTGTCTCATGGAAAATTAGGAATCACATCTATTCTCTATGACACAATAAAGTTAGTTGTTTACTTACTTGGATGAAGGAATAGAGAGCACGCTGATCAAATTTGCAGATGACACCAAATTGGGAGGGGTTGCTAATACGCCTGATGACAGGATCAAAATTCAAAAGGACCTGGACAGATTGGAGAGCTGGGCCAAGGCTAACAAAATGAACTTCAACAGAGAGAAATGTAAGGTCCTACACTTAGGCAGAAAAAATGGTATGCAGAAATATAGGACGGGGGACATGTGGCTGGCTAACAGTACATGTGAAAGGGATCTAGGAGTCTTCATAGACCACAAGCTGAACATGAGTCAGCAGTGTGATGCGGCAGCCAAGAAGGCCAACGCAATTCTTGGTTGCATCAATAGGAGCATGGTGTCTAGATCGAGGGAGGTATTGGTACCACTCTATTCTGCATTGGTTAGACCTCATCTTGAATACTGTGTCCAGTTCTGGGCACCCCAATTCAAGAAGGATATGGATAAGCTGGAGCAGGTGCAGAGGAGGGCAACCAAAATGGTGAGGGGCCTGGAAGCCATGCCCTATGAGGACAGACTTAGAGAGCTGGGTATGTTTAGTCTGCAGAAGAGAAGGTTGAGAGGGGACATGATAGCCATGTTTAAATATTTGAAGGGGTGTCATGTCGAGGAGGGAGTGGGCTTGTTTTCTCCTGCTCTTGAGACCAGGACAAGGAGCAATGGATGCGAGCTGCAGGAGGGGAGGTTCCGCCTGAACCTCAGGAGGAATTTCCTGACAGTCAGGGCTGTCCGGCAGTGGAATGTGCTACCACAGAGTGTGGTGGAGTCTCCTTCTTTGGAGGTTTTTAAGCGGAGGCTGGATGGCCACTTGGCGGGAGTGCTTTGAGGGTTTTCCTGCATGGCAGGGGGTTGGACTGGATGGCCCTTGTGGTCTCTTCCAACTCTACATTTCTATGATTCTATGATTCTACTATCAACGCTCATAGGGTTTTACAGCATGCTAGATGATTTGCTGAGCAGTTGTGTAACTATGTTCCAAATTAAAGCATTCTGCTTTTGTTTTAAGGCTGTCTTGCCGTTTTAAAGGGAAAAATTAAAATCCTTATTTAGGCTTTAAGTCTGCTATATATATTGAAAGTAATGCTGTCTGTGGGAGAGTGAACAACTGAATACTGATTTCAAAAAAATTACCCGTATGGAAGAAACTTCATTTCTTAACTTAATTCCTTCCTGCCCTTCACCTTCCCTGGCCTTGTCCTAATAGAACGTAATGCCAGAAATAAACAGGTAGGTGCTATGCCAGGATTATTCTTTATTATTGTACTACAATTTCAGTCACATGCTTTATAAAGGTAACAGAACTTATATAAAAAGATGAATTGAATCCGTTAATCTGCTGACATGTATAATAAAATATCATAGGAAAACTCATTACTTGCAGTGTTTTAAGTGCTTCTTTGTCAGCACCTTCAAGTCAGGTTTAACATTAATATACAGTCTTGGTACTAGCAATTCTCCTTCTTACTAAGAGCATTAATTAGTCCATAGTGTATCTGGGAAATGGAAGGGGGCACATAGAAGACAGGAAAAACTTGTTAAAGGTACTGCATGCAGAGTGTTAACACTTTGTCACAGAATGCAACATGGTCTGCCCATTTAAAAGTTAAATCTGAAATGCTTCTGTTTGTCTCTCTACCTGAGAAAAAGTTTGGTGCCATAATTCAAGCAAACAAGAAGAGGAGGGGGGGGAGAACTATCATTATTAATATTATTTCATTTCAGCTTGAAGCAACAAACTCCAAAGTAATGCAATGAAAATTCAGTGCCCTTTTCAGTACCATGGACAAGGCCAACCAGATAGTCTTGCAGTCTTACTTATTTTTCTTAAATACACTGTGAAATATTTCTTAAATACACCGTGAACTCTAATAACTACTAACTAGACACTTTGCCTTCAGGAACTGTTGTAAACATTAGATCAGTATTGTATATTTTCTTACATATAAACTTTTCTCTAACTCTACCATTAATAGTGTAATTAGTGCCAAGCCAGATGTTTTTCATTTTAACATCTGAGTTCCAAACCTTCAGTACAATTTCATTACAGTACTGTTGCAGCACATTCAAGATATGATTCTCCCAGTTTTAATATAGATATGTCCCTGAACTACCCCAAAGAAGAGTGTAACAGGTTCTAATTTTAAGAGAAACCAGAGATGAAAAGGAATTGGCTGTTGGCTTCCACCTTCAAGTTATCTGCAGACATGCCTTTGCCAGTTTCCAACATCAGAAATATACCTGAGTGATAGAGACTGGTCTGAAGGGAGATTACTATTTCCTACCAATGCTCCTCACCAATACATTCCTTTTGCTTTTAAAATCACCCTTATGACATACCCACACTAGCTTTATCATGACTGGTACTTTTTAAAGAAGTGGTTTTGCCACCATTACTTCTATTTTCAGACTACTTTAGTTACAAAGTTACATATTTTTCCATTCCCATCGATTTCAATGATACTGTTAAGTGCATTCTTAAATCCCTCCTACAGAAAGTGATCAGGCTTAATTGGCTGTATTTTGTTCTATGTCTAAAACTGCATTAGAATGGATAGTAGTAGTGTAACATAAAGAAGACAAAGACCTCTTTCCAATTGCCCCATTTACTGCTCAGACACAAAGTCTTCTCCAGAAGGACTGGGGTTTTTCTAAGTTATTGAGAATTTATTCCCATAATGTCTTCCCTTATTTTCACCCAATAAATCGATAATTTGGTCGCAAAATCTCCTTCTATCTTCTTTGAATGTTTTTCTCATGTTTTCTGTATAGATATGTGCTGTTCATGTTGTGATGGTTTCTGCATAATGTGTCACTTCCCTTAATTGTATTTTGATACAGAGTGAGATTATCTTCAAAGATGTTTAATAAATAAGATGAATTGTTAGCTTTGTTGATCACTGATTTTACTTTAAGCTCATCACTTTCCATGAATATTAATACACAGTGAATATTTAGAATATTTCAGTATCAGTGAGTATTTTGAAATGAAAACAGCTTTTTAAAGTATTTTTGAATAAGTTATTGCAAAGGCTTTGAACCAAATGACAAATATGCTTCTAAAATTAACTTACCTGCCCAGGCCAAATCAAGGAAATGTTAAACTTCTTGGAGCATCACTTATTTCAAGAGATTTAAATTTAGGCATAACTCCTTTCCATTTAAACTTAGAAGTACTTCTCTTATGCTGCATCATGTTGCCTCTCACACAAATAAAGTTTCACAACTCTGTCTATAGAAACACATCACTATACCAGCTATTCATCCTGTTGAAAAATGTTATGCCATTTCTAAATTAGTAACCTTTCCACGTAAATTTCAACATGTCAGAATATGTTAATTGTGATATTTTCAAACTCATCAGGAGTTTGTATTTATAATTAGAATGATATTTGATAAATATTTTGAAAAGTAGCATTTGATATCATACTATTTCATTCTGATATACCAGTAATGACAGAAATGATGGGAATCATTCCAGTTGTGATATGGTCGGCATACACCACTGGCACTTCCTGAAGTTGACAAAAGTTTGTAAAAATATTCTTTCCTTCCATATTTCTTGTAAAATAGAAACCATTATCTTGATATAAGGAGCAAAGGAAAACAAAATCATCATCTCTGATTCGTTTTCAAATCATAGAACTCATGTCACCCCGCTCTTTTTATTCTAACAATGAAAACAGGTACTGCTTTGAGACTTCAATACTATACTTTTATATGTGAACAAATGAAAGTGTGAAAATAGAAGCAATCTTAGAATCATAAGGATCTCCCATTATTGACATAATACAATACTTCTGATCAATTCAGAGGTGGTGTACTTCTGTGTATCAACATCACAGATGGTGAGCACTTCTTCAATCAAGAGGTAAGTGAGCATCACCACTTTCCACACAAGACTTTTCAAACATATATATATATATATAAAACAATTCAGCTGTTTATGTATTGCCAGTCCAAAACAAAATATCATACACACTTACCCTAAAGTAGTCATAGTGACAATGGTATACCAGAAAGCAGCAGGAATGCTGGTGAATTTGCTGGATGTTGAGCCTTTCTCAGCATAGAACATGACTGTAGCAAAGATTATGATGGCCATAGTGAGAGAAAAGAGGAGAAAGCCAAGCTCTGATGCACAGCTTTTCAGAGTGTAGCCCAGGATACGCAAACCCTGTGAGTGGCGGGAAAACTTAAAGATCCGGAAGACCCGGAAGACACGCAGTGTTACAAAGGCTCCACTGACATCCTCATTGTTGGTCATCACAAGACCAATGTAATAGGGCATAATGGCCACCACATCAATGATGCTCATGACACTACGCACAAACTTGTAACGACTGGGGGCAGCCACCAGGCGCAACAGATACTCAACTGTGAAGATCATGACACAGGCCGTATCCAGGCAGAAGAAAGCTACATCATAGCGCTCTCCACAGGACAGCTCCTTGATGGCACCAGGACTTACCCCACAGGGTACTGTCTCCACCACATTGGCAATGACTGAAACTGCAATGAAGAAGCCCGTAACGTAGTAAAAGACCAGGGCCAGTGTGCTGGTGTGTGGATTCTCAAAGGCTCGCCACATCCTTTCCCGCGCTGTCATGGAGGGCAGATTGCATTCATCAGCATTATCCTGATCAGCATCATCCTGAAGACGTTCAGCGTTTTCCCGTCGTCGATCCTTGTATTCCTCATAACAGCAATCACCAATGATCTCAGGGATAATACCAAAGAACGCTAGCTCCTCATCATAGGCTGAGATGCATTCTTGACGGGGGTAATGAAGCCTCCCTGTTCGATAGAAATTGAGGATATGTCGGAAGATGTCAGGGTCCCGGTCAAAAAAATATTGCTGTGTCTCTGGGTGGTAGAAGAAATCCCTCTCTGAACTGCCCAGCAGCGTATCAGGATAGCGTTCCAGGGTGTCCAGCCAGGTCTGGAACTGGGTGCCGCTCACATTGAGTACAATGAGGGAGTCTTGGCTCCGCTTTCTCTCCTGTCGGGGAGCACTCGGCATAGGGTTTGTGGCCACTGGCATCCATCCTATAGCTGCTGCTCGGGCAAAAGGCAACCATGCTGCCACTCCTGCTGCCATTGTCTCAGCTGCTTAGTGGTATTGCTCTCACTTCTCTTTAGTTAAGTCTACTAAAAGGAAAAACAAACGCACCACGAGGTTAGTATGTCTATTGTTTTGAAATAATACAACCTTCCTCATTTTTTCTTTCACCTCATGTCACCTTCCTCAACCTGTTACTGCTCTCTCTATTATTCAAGTTACTTTAAAATATTTGATTTAATATCTTAACAGGCTATAGTACATGAGGAGTTGTCATATACTCATCTCCAAAGCTGAAGTACATCTTTTTCCAATAAGTTGGTGGAGATCAGAAAAAATCCACATGTAGCAAACAGAGCAAGAAGATGAGTCTGCAACAGTTAAACAGCAGCCTGGCAGGTCCAGTAAGCAGTAAGAAGCTAATCTGGCAGTCAAAAGGTACAGATTCCTGGCTAGGAAGTTTCCTGTTCTAGTCTGATTCTAGGAACTATGTTCAAAGTAGCAACCCAGATCCTCCCACCTACTCGTACAATAGCTGGCCAGGAAATGAGGGAAAGAGGCAGGACAAGAGTCTGTGTTGTCTTGAATAAATCCTTCAGCTAGTACTGATGAAGGAACACTTACTGATTTTTCCCATCTCTGTCTATTAAAAGACAGCAGGTTTAGAAAGGAGTTGTGCAGAATTTATCTCCTCTGAATGCACAGCTGATTCCCTTTATCCCAGTTGATGATCTCTCATCATAACAACCACTTATCTTTTTCAGACTCTAAGAAACAGGGCAGATAGATAAACAGTACCCTCAAACTTTGGGGAAAACAAAATAAAACAAAATGTTAACCCTCCTTCCCAGGAAATGGTACTGAGAAACAGCTTCCCTATGACAAACAGGTGGATAGTTCAGTAAGTAAGATATTTTGAAAAAAAATCAAATATACTTATGGAAGGTAAAGAGAATAAAAACACATCAAATATATATATACATATTAAAAAGAATACAATTCATTTGCAAGAGAGAAGCCAATATAGAAAGAAGAGGGGGTCAACATCTGATTTGATGTAATTCTGATTCAAAATTCTAGAAACAAAAATCATTGGACAAAGAGACCTAAACAGGAGTGGAAGTAACAGAAGGAAATGTTGAAGGGTGGGGGGATAGGATTGGAGATATGATGGTGGTTGCTGGTCTCCTCCTCCTCCTCTTTTCATTCATTCATGTCCAAGCTTTCCTCTACTACTGGAACTCATGATCATACCAAAAAGACAAGCTTTAATGAGAAAGAAAGAGAGAGAAGCTAACAGCAGCTTCAAGGATCAGGGAGAAGGGAGAAGGAAAACTCAGAACTGAAGTTTTAGGAGGTAAAAGACTGCTAGAGATGGAAAGAGAATGGTGTCTTGTTAGTTTGATCCCTAGGAAACAAAACTACAATCTAACAGTACTTTGGAGGTTCTGTGATGAGGGAGGGGGAAGCGAATAGGTCTGAGAAAAAGGGGTGTCCGGAGTCTAAGATTGGGGCGGAGAAGGGAGGCCTGAGAGAGTGAAAGGGGAGTCCCCCGCCCGGCTTGACTCAGGGCAAAGGTCGGGGAAGGTAAGAGCGGTGCAAACGGAACGTGAGAGAATAGGGGACGTTCAGGGCGACTTAGACCGTGGAATCCCAGGGGGCGTGGAGGGGGAGACACCGTTTACGCCGTGCAAAAGGGATAAAGAAAAGGCAATTCGATGGAGGAGATGATGAGCAATGGGAAGCTGAGGGCACGCAGAGGAGAGCCGAGGGGAGAAGTTAGGTCAGGAGTCCGCTCGAGGACACAGGGAGGACACAGGGAGGCTTTTTCGGTCTGTGACAGAAATACGACGGAGGGTGGGGATGGCATCTTCTCGTGGAAAAAAAAATTGCGGGGAGGCGGTGGCGCGGTCGACGAAGTCTCCAGGTGTGCGTGCCACGCGCTCGTTGCCTCAGCCCTCCCTCAGGCTTTCCCGGAGGCGCTTCTCTTGGCTCTTCCCCGCTCGCCCCCGCCCCCAGCGCTGGCAAGTGGAGTCTTGCCGGGGCGTCTGGCGAGCCCTCTCAAACTCTCCCCGCCACTTGACGCTGCAGACCAGGTGGCCCGGCGCCCAGACCTCTCTGGTGGCGGAGAGTCGAGCTTGATAAACTTGGGGGCACCGACCACCATAAACGGAGGCTGTCAGAGGGGGGGCGGAATTGCGGGGATGGTGTCTTCGGGGAACAACTCTAGGGCTTTTCTTGCCCTAAGGGGGGCGGGAATGGCGTCTGAGGGGGGGGGAAGCCAGGGGATTTTCTGGCCCGAAGGGGGGCTTTGACGAGCCAAAGAGAGGTTCCCCCAACCACTTCCCCCCCTCCACTTTGGCCATCCTCTGCAAACCCCCCTCCCCGTTCCCCTCAGCCTCCTCACCTGGCAAAGTCTGGAGCGCTCAGTCGGCATCGGGAGGACGTGGGAGGGGGACGGACTCCGCCGTGGTGGGCGCCGTTGGGGGAGGCAGCTGAGGTGGCTGCCTCTTCTCCTTCTCCTTCTCCTCCTTCTCCTTCCTGGCCAGCCCGCCTTTCTTTTGCTTCTCCCCTCAGCAACAAGTTCAACGGCAGACGCGGGGGACGGGCGGGCGAGCTGGGCGGGGGGAAGGCAGGGAAGGGAGCGCGCGACGCAATCCCTCCCGGTGGCGGCAACTCAATGCAGCCCCTGTTCGCCGCCGCCGCCGCCGCCGCCGCCGCCTTCCTCCCCTCTTCCTCGCCCGCAGCAGCAACGGCAGCCCAGCTCCGCGGCGGCGGCGCTTCTAGTCAGGCAGGCGGGCTGCCGCTGTCCGCGCCGCGGGCTGGCCGCCTCGGGCAGGGCTGGTGGCGGGGTCGGGGCTCCTCCTTGCTCCTGCTCCTCCCGCCTTTCCAGCGGGTGGCCCATGCCTCGCCAAGCTGGGCGAGGGGGTCGCCTGCGGCCGGCGAGGCGGGCGCCGCTGCTGCGGGCGCCGGTGGCGGGGCTGCGGAGGAGGAGGAGGGGGAGGAAGGCAGATCCCACCCTACCGCGGCAGGTTAGGATTTCACGGGCGGCTCCTTCGCCTCCTTTTCCCCGCGACTGTCACCGGAGGGAGAAGGCGGCGGCGGCGGCGGCGGGAGCGAGGAGGAGGGCATCGATCCGGAGAGGAACAAAGAGAATTACAAATCGGAGCACACTCCGGCTGGGTAGCACAGGCGAAGGGACGGCGGGTGGGTGTGCGCGCGGGTGTAGACGCGCGCGGGTGTCGCTGTGCCTCGTCCTCAGCAGCATCCCTCTCGCCCTCAGTCTTTCTCCCTCTCACACACACATTTACACACTTACACGATCACTCTCTCTCACACACACGCACACATACCCAGTTTAGGACATGGAGGGCTTCATTTTCTGTAGGATTACAAAAGATTTATAGAAGGTTTTAATTTTTTTTAAAAAAAAAACATAAAAACGATGCTTTGTATTAATCAAATGCATAGTTTCTGAAACTTTGTTGGCTCCCATCGCCTTTTTTTTTAAAATGCTCATTTGCAACAGAAAGCTAAGTAACCTGAAATTACACAACACGCCCCGCCCTCTGGCCCCCAGAGTACCCCTCCATTTTACCGCTCGTGTCCAAATCGCCTTCAACCAGCTTTCTAAAATGACCGTCATGCCTGGGACGCTGCCTGGGAGTCCCCCCTCCCTTCTCTCTCTCTCTCTCTCTCTCCCAAATCTACTTACCTTTTTCCCAGCCGTCGGATTTTTCAAGCCAAAATTGTCTTTCTTTTTGACCACTAGATGGCGCGTGGAGGACGAGTAGTCTCAGCCTTCAGCGCTCAAAAAAAGGGATCCCGGTTAGAAGTGAGGTGAGCTCCACGTGCTAACTAAAGTGGAACCAGAATTCCCCAGTCAGCCATGCTGTTTGGAGGACACCAAAAAATGCGGTTCAGAAACGATAACATTTTCAAGTGGGCGGTCAACTGGTTCCATGTCATCTGTGAATCCATCCTGGATTTTAGTCAGAACTTTGAGGGAGCTCTCCAAGGTGCTGAGTTCTTCACCAAAATAGGTACAGCAAATTGGATAGCTCCTTTAAAGTTCAGACTAAAAGCCAGAATGGATTCACCAGCCCACTGACATGGAAGCCATCAGTTGCCACTGTTTTATTTTACCAACTAGCCATCGCTTCTCACCCTGAAATTAGATTGGACCTTTCTGAACAAAATTTCCTAAAGATGCTCAGGATGGCGATTACTGCCAAGCAGCTTCACAGTAATTATTAAAGGCACAGATATGTACCACACAGCAGTTAGAGAAGTGATTTATGATGGCCAAGAAACACCGTCTTTGTTGGCAGTTCAATCTTGCATTACATCTACATAATGTTGCACTAAATGTGCTTGATAGAAAAAGAGAAGTTTTTCATTTGAAACAACAAATCTCTTACTTTCTCTCCCTTTTTGTAAATAGGTATGTGTTGGATCCTTCGGTACCTTTAAACTGGATATATATATATATATATATTAAAAAATCTAATTATGTTGAAGGTTCTGTTGTGTGATGTTTGTAGGAACCTGGGTACAAACACTGATCATTCCAGAACTGGAATATTATGAGTTCTATAACACATGATGAAAAACAGTGCAGAAGGTTTACTTAGATGGTAAAAACTGGGAGTGTTTGGGCAAAACGGTCATGAGGATTTGGCTGCAAACAGCCTGTCTTTCTGAAAAGTCATGTTATATTGAATTTGTGCAAAACAAAATTTAACACCCCAGATGCTGCAAAGCTTTTTGACAATAATTATATTATTAAAAGGCCCAGCTCTCCAATTTCCTGTAAGCTAGTCAGGACAAGGAGAATAAATGTCAGTGTTACCATTTTCCAATTCTGAGTGAAAGGGCAGGGCCTCTGATCTAATAATGTTGGATGAATGTTTTGACTGCTATCAAAGCAGCTGATTGATGCCTTTACTTCAGCAGCACAGCAACAAGTTGCATATTACAAATAGACCCATTAAATGTCTCTTTTCCCACTGACTAATATTTTCCAATGCATGTTTATTAAATATTTTTATTTAAAAAAATTCTATAGAACTGCAGGTTAGTTCAGTCCAACTGAATTCTGTGGGACTTACTCCACAGTATGTTGCGTTAAGGAATACACAGCTCTAATATTAATGCAAATATGTTGCTGTGTGAGATTGAGAGCAGTGTGCAGTCCTAAGAGGCATTTTTATTGCTATTGTGTAAAGAATTCTGCACCAATGTGTTTGGCTCTGTCTGGTGGAAAGAATTAGAAGATATCTTGGTAGAAAGGACTTTAATACTGGGTTCCAAGGAAGAGAGCTATGTTGATTCATGTTTAACCTTTGTTCAGGTGCTGCTTTGTCACTAGTTTTTACCAGGGAAAAGATTCATGCCAAAAGAACCTTCATATCTATTGTACCTTTAGTGTTACAAAACTGTATGGATTATGTACTTCATAATCCGTGTATATAGATTACTGATTGTTTATGTGAATTTACCAAGAGTTATTCTTTTTAAGACACACATACACTTTACTTATTTATTTTCTGACTCTGTTGATTTGTTAACAATCAGTTCTGTGAATCAGATCCCATATTTCCTTTTTTCTTGTCTGACAGTTAAAAAATTACACATCTATGAGAGTCATCTAGGTGTTTGAAACAGATGTTGAAAACTACATATTACAAATAACTGTCCTAGTATTAACCCCTAGTATTTATCTCTTGATGGTAGCTCTGTTTAGGAGGCAGTCCCAGAGCCAGCTGTCTAAATTGAGTCTTACATGGGCAACATCAAGATCAGTTGCATTGCAGTTCACCAACGTATATAATAATTCAGCCCTATATTTTCAGGCTGAACTTTTGACAGTAGCTTTGTGCTTTATACACCAGTCACGTCTGATGTTATGCCACTGTTGTACTGATGATCCTAACATCCATTCGTATGTTAATGGTGAGTTGGACTAAACATGGTCCCATCCCCTTTCAAGGAATAAAGCACAAGATTCACTATATGTGTATGTGCATAGATGTGTTGAGTCAAGCAATGCCAACATGCTCTGAGTGGCCAAGTGAATAGAGAGGAAATCACAAGTGCACTTATTTAAGGCACACCTGCCTTTCACTGGCAAACTTTGCCAGCCGCTGAGTCAGTTCCTCCTGCCTCAACACAGCGAGAGTGCATTGTGAATTTATCTGATTTATGCTGTCAAAGTTTGTTAGGAGAGTAACTCCGGTATGATCTGCTCAAGTTGCTTTGGCTGGTTAGGCATCACAACTAGTGGTACAGTTTTTTGAATGCTGGATTGTGACAAACATCAATCATCTCAACCTTGATAGAAAGATTGTCTCGACACACTGAGACATCCCATCAGGAAAAAAAAAAAAAGATGGCTGCAGGTTTCTTTGAAGTGAGTGGATTTAATTTTCATTCTCTTTTGCACAAAGAAAGAAAGAAACATTGAGAGTGTTTTCTTCCTTGCATCTAATACTTTGTGCACAAAAAATTTGTCTTTTGTGCCAGATAAATGTTTCTATGCAAAAACAAAAAAGTAATAATTCTTTTAAAACAAACCAACCAAAAAGCAACCTCCCCCAACAACATCAAAATGGGCAAAACTTCTTGAAAATACATCAGCAAAGAAAGAATTTTTGCATCTGAGTGTGTGCAAATACAATGCACAAATATTTATAACCCCACTTGGACACTGTTGAACATGGGAACTCAGTTGAACATGTTGAAGCATCAATGTGATGAAGGGAGATCTACCTAAAGTGACTTTCCAAATTTAATACTGTAGGCCAGAGGAAATTTAAAGGGGATAATCTCTTAGAGAAGGGCAATACATACCAGTTGGGAGATGGCTGATAATACCAGACCATCTTTGACACACTTTCAATGGTGTGTATGCATGGAAGGCCAAATATGATACGTGTTGCTCTTATTCACTGAACCAGCAAAGGATGACCAAGAGCAGCAGGAAAGGGCAGTTTCTAGAATTTTCGAAATTATACATGCATTAACCCATAGAAAGCTTGGGACATAGGGACTCCGGTTACAGATCAGCTACTGTATTAAAGTTATGGCCATAGCTTCCCGTCATCAGAATACTGGCCATCAGTGACAAACTGGCCGCAGCTACTGTGAATACAGTGATATAAAGCAGTTGCAAACTGCATCAGTAAAAGAACTGCCAGTTCTGAAAAAATTATGGATCTTTAAGGTATGGCTTTAGCTTCAGCCACTGACGCTATTTCATGCCTTTATTCTAAGAGAGCAGATAATAAGAATGAAATATATTTCTCCATAATGTCTTTAATTTACAAATCTGTCATTTGTACTTTATGCTTTCTTTTGTGGACCACCAATGTAGCAGGGCCAAACACAATTGCTATGTAAAGTATGGACTCTTTGGGCCATGCTAGGCTTTTTCTCCATAAAATTCTTTCTGTAAACAAGTGAGACTCTCCTTGGTTTCCCAAAAATTGAACCAGGAAGTGTGCCTTTTGTATGTTCATTATCTGGGTAGAAATTTTTCTTTTTTTACTTTTCAGCATCCTTGTGCTAGCACCTCATTAATATTTAAGTTATAAAGCCTAATTTTATGTAAATTAAAAGTGCTTCATAATCAATTAATCCCTTAAAGTCATAATCCTCTTTCTGTGACATCACAATCATTTACTAGGAATTTGTCATGATGTGATAAAACGGATTATGACTTCAAGTAAGAATTAAGCAGCAGGAACTATAGAGAGAGAGGAAAAATCCTGTTTTCATGCGAGTAATCCTAGCCAAATGCAATGGTGACAGTGAGGGTGTTAGCAAGTGTAATGGAAACATAAATTGCTTAAGAGCTTTCTTGAAGAGATCACTGTCAAATAGTGCTCAGGCAAGGTACACTAGTGGATTACATTTAATTGTTAAATGCAGAAAAATATTTGTTGTTGATTTGAAATTCATTTTATATGTCTGGGGTGCATTGAAAGACAATGGCACTATATCTGTGTCTATATATCTATATCTATATATCTATATCTTCTAGGCTCCATTTTGTTACTTTCAAAACATCGCAAAGTTGATAGGCAATTAATAAGGCATGTATCTCTCACAATTTCCCTATTTGAATGGGGAAAGAATGAGGAATACTATGCATTGAAATGATGGAAGAAGACTTCCCTAATCTGAGTTCACTGGCCAAAGGGGATCTAGACAGAAGGAATTCTTTAGGACAGGGGAACCACAATTACCTATAACACAAGTTTGGAGATGGCTGATGATTTACCTTCAGACAAACTCACTGTCATAGGGATCAGCTTGTACAAACGACAACATATAATCGGTGAGTCTGCACCTGGCATGTGTTTTATTCTGCAAATCAATCTGTATTTTTTTTTACATCCTTCCCAAGGGACAAATGCATCCACTGACTGACCTGTGTTTCACCCCTACTCAATATCCTGAAGCAGATCACACGGCCAATGCATCAGTCTCAGAGGCAAATCCCTGCTGATATGAAACCTGAGCCTTGTTTCAGTGTTACCTCCTGGGTTTGAGTCAACACATGAAAAAGACCCTGTAACCTCCCTCCATTGTTGCTTTCCTCACATGGAATGTGACAGATCTGAAGAGAAGTTCCTGTGAATGTGGAGATTCTTTGTGTGAGCAAGGATGCTGGAAAATGAGGATTCTTGCTCTCCATGTGAATAAGAACTTCTCTTGAGACTTGTCACATCAGAAAAGCAACAGTGGAACTAGTTGCTTACCTCAGCACATCTGTGAATAAAGCTCTAGTCTTTTGGAGCTGGTTAGCTCCAGTCCTTGGAGTCTGTGCTGCATCGTCTGCCAGAAGACTAAAGGAGTTTTCATTCCCACATTAGCCATTGACTTTTAAAACGCATCTTTTGCTGTGTGTAGGAGATGAACTATCTGTCTATTAAACCAAACAGAGAAAATTTAGAAGTCAGAACCAACATTTACTCTGTTTACTTAACTGACTGAAATTCCAAATTATGCATATTTTGTGGATAGATTTAATTCCTTTATTAGTTACAACTGGTGTGTTCACATCTGAATCATTTTTGTCATCTCACATTCTAAATCGTTCATTCATTCATTCACTCATTCTGCTAATATCACAAGACCTTGGGATGATATGCAAACAAGATCAATTTAAAACCATTTTAAATAGGGAGAAATAATTTAATAATTTCAATAGTGTAAAAAGATATGCAGTGGTTTAAACATTTTAAGTCAGTTTAAAAACATGTACCTCTATAGAGTGTGTAAAGACTTCCAGAGCCCTAGCTTTGGTGAAAATCTATGTTTTATCTTGGCTCTGGAATGAAACTGTCATCATTGGTCCTCCAAGAGAAAAGCATTCTGCAGCATTCTGCAGTCAGCATTCTGACAACACAGTCAGTGTATTGTCCTATTGCTAGGACTCAGAGGAAGTCTCCTCAAGCAGATGCTAGTGCTTAGGCAGGTGTATATAGGGAAAGTATTGATCTCCAAGTATTGAGTATTGATCTCCAAGGCTGTTGAGGAATTGAAATGTCATATTCAGATGGGAAGCATATTGGCAGCCACCCCATGTTCTTGCTTTGATCATTACAGCCAAGCTGCTGGTCTCAAACTTCTTGTGGAGGGTTGGGAAACTTTTCGGTGAGCACTGTCACCCCACCTACCCCACAGCAGCAGACTCACTCTGGCAGAGGCAGAGGTATTTGAAAGAGGGAGGAGAATGAAGTTGTTTTATTGATACCTTTATTTTTTGCTACTTGTACCAGACAGTACATCACTGCTTTTTCTATCATCTCATATGTGGTACCTTGACATGAATCTCAGGACATACCAATGGGAAGCCCCATATCATGGGAGGACATGAGGGAGGGTCTTCTCTGTGTGGTACCTCAATGATTGTATATCCCCCACTTGAGGCCTAATTGCCACCAATACTGATGTCATCCTGACACCCAGTCAAAATATGACTTTTTATTATACTCTTTGAGGCCTGATTGATTTTATCCAATTTGCAGGTACCATTGTGCCTTAAAGCTTTTACAACCAGAATAGTCAATAAAGAATATAACTTTATTATGAAATTGAAAAAAAAAAAGACTTAACATTACTCACTGTAGAGAAGTATATGTGTGACAAACCTGATGGGAGGGGGTCTTGACAACAGACCCTCCATGGTAACTGAGAGTGTTTAAGCTGATTGGCTGGTAAAATGGAACCTTGGATAGCCCAGGGGAAGGGCTGGTGGGAAAAGGAAAAAAATTACTGATTTTAACTGTCTGGGTATGTTTGAAGAGGAGTGTGATTTGTGGTGTGTTTGGGAGAGGTTGGAGATTTGAAGAGCTCTGTGGGAGAGACAACTGAGAAACTGGGTGTACGAGAGATAGTGAATGAATTGAAAGAGAGAGAGAGAGGCCCTTTCCACACGGGGGGGGGCTGAAACGCAGCGGAACGGGGTGGCGCACAGGGAGATGGAGTTTACCTTAATCCGGGTGGCTCCGTCCCCACGGGGAGCAGCATGCGTTTGCCGCTCTACATGCTGCTGGCGTCCAGCGGCGTCCAAAATGGCGGCCAGCGGCTTCCGGTGGTACTCCTCCAATCGGGGTAGCGCGCCAGCCAGAAGCCCGCCCCCGGGCAGCTCTGCAGGGATGCGCTTGCACGCCCCTGCAGTTCTTCACAGGGCACTGCAATGGGCTAGCGTGATCTTGTTTTAAAAAGACCACTTGAAAGGTGGTCTTTATAAAACACGCGGCGCCACCCCCACGGCCACGTGAGGGTGCTTTGAGGTGTAGAACCTCACCTTTTCAGACCGCCCTAGCGCACCCCGCAGTGTAGACAACCTCCTGGTGAGGTCATCCCAGCACAGGCTATATCCCTGTGTGGAAATGGCTAGAGAGAGAGAGAGAGAAAGAGAAAAGAATGGTGTGCTGTTTATAACCATTTAGATACAAAACACATTTAAAGCAACAGTGTTACAATAAATGTTTGAAGTTTTGTGTTCCTTAAAACAGTGTCACAAAGTCTTATTTTGAATCCTGGAATATACATGCTACCAATAATCTCATCTTGACCTTATTGCCAACAGTACCACAGTCTTGGAAAATATAAATCACTGCTGATCCTTACATGTGAGAGAAGGGCAGATTCAGGGATGGCAGTAAAGGGGGAGAGTCCTGAAAGGAAGAAGCCAAGTCGGGACAAGAGTGAGGAAGGGACTGTGTTCTCAGAGAGGGAGAACTGAGGCAGACCCATTTGTCTTGGCCCTGGCTTGATTCAGAGATCTCCCTGGCTGTTCAGGTCTGATCACAGAGAGGTGTCAGGCTGGGCGGGCCTTGAGTACGAGGCTTGGGTGCTTTGCGTTTGCACGTGTTTCTTCACAATATGATTTCAGAAAAAACATTTTGTTATATTCAGGCATGCCTCAGTTAATGAAGTAGATGTGTTTCTGGGCATAACTTCTTTGACAGAAAATTTGGTATCAGAGGCAGAAATAACATGGAAAGAACAGGGATAGAATACTATACCATAAAAAAGAATAGTACTTCAGCATGTTTTCAGCAACTTTTCATTCAAAACTAACAATATACACATGTGAAATTTAACAACCAGTTCATATAAGTAAATAAAAACATTTTGAATCTTCTAGAGTCTATTTGAAGACTTCTTCTAAAATGCATCCAGTAACAACTTTTTCTTTCATCAGCCTCCTTTCCTCTTATGATTTCCATTTTGGTGGCCATACTTACAGATCTACGTTTTTTTAAAAAATGTTGTTTTTCCATTCACACATGCTCTGTATGTGAATCTGGAAGGAGCTACTATTGACTGTTGTGTATGCCTGTTGTAGGCAAGTATACACAACTATGATAGCATCAGCTAGAGTAGAATTTCATTCTTTCCCAGCTCAAGCTTTATTGTTTTGTTTGCTGTAGACATGCTGCTGCAGCCTCATGCTAAATGTCTGTTTCGTCACCCTCCTTCACCATCCTCCAAATGCCAACCCTACTAAAACAAACAAACAAACAAAAAACCCAAAACCTTCCACCTAGACTGGGAATGAGAGAAGGAGGGGTTTGGACAGCTGTAAAAAGATGTTGTAAATTGGAGCTTCTAATTTAAATAACTACCTGACCTATCTGCCCACCCAGAACTCTCTCTTCTAAATCCATCCTCACCATAAATTACAATGAATTACTGTCTTTAAGCTCCATACCCGATGAAAATCCATACACAAACTCTCATTGCGATGCCCAACTCTTGCCCACTGCAAGGGATAAACATTCAGGAGGAACAGGACTTGGGTCATGCTATTAGTGATGTCAGTTGTATTAGTTTATGGAAGATGAAATACTCCAAATCAATTGTTGCACAATCTAGGGATACCATATATAATTTACTGATGGTATTTGATGTCAGTGATAGCATTACAGATTTTCCATCATACTTCTCTAGAATGTTGGAGAAGTTTTAATTTATCAGGCTATTATTTTCATATGTGGTGGAACTGTGATAGAGTTTCCCTGTTCTGGAAAGAAATCTTAGAGGGAATAAGTGATGTTATGAATAAATACGTTCATCCCATCCCTAGTTTGACATTGTTGAACAGAGTTAGCAGAGTTGTGATTCAATATTTCATTGAGATCTCTCCATACTGAATACTTAAGTCTTTTTGTTCTGTTAACTCAGAAGATGGTGACAGCTGTGGAGATTCACTGGGATATTTTAGGGTGCATCAATCTCCAGTGTTAAAAATGGAGCAATTAGACAGCCACTTAATTTGGTTTTGTGATTTCCTGGCAGGGAGGAAGCTGAAGAAAGGACTTTCTGATGAATAATCCAAGGATATCAAACCCGCATAATAGGATTTGTTAATTGCTACAGAAACCAAGCAACCCATTGCTTAGCACTCAGATTGTGGTCTTTGCCTTTCTATGGCTCCTCTTGACTGCAGTTACCCCTGGTAATTATTTAGGCAACAGAAGAGAGAAAGGAAAGAAACAAAATTTAAGTTGCCAAGCACCAAAGAGTTGATCTGAAATAAATAAATAAATAAATAAATATTAACTCATAGCTAAGAGAAGTTGTTTATAATTCAACTGCAAACACACAGAGGAATGTCAGTCCTGGGACACTGGTTATTTTCATCAAACAGTTATGGTAACTCTAGCCACGTTTTCATTTCAAATCATAGAGCTAAGAACATAGCATTTGATGTATTAATAGATTTTGGAATGGATCCAAACACAAAGAGGTGAAGAAAAATGCATGCTTGAGTTCCTAGACTTCAAACTGCTACAGTGGGTAGGTCCTGCTATCACCCTGATGCTCCATTTGTGCAACATAGTTATCATTAGTATTCAAACTGAGGGATGTTTTGCTTTAGTTTCAATTGTCCCATGCAACTGTCTTGTGTGTAAAATAAGACTCTCTGGGATAGGAAGATGCCATTCACATGTGGGAAGCCCCAGAGCTTGGAAAGTTACTTTAAATGAAATTAGTAGAAATAATCATTCCAAGCCTATATGAATTTTTTTTATTATACACAGCTATAAAATTAGATTATAGATAATAAAGCTGTTTCTCGGATTGAAACTGAGTTGCTTCTCAGAAAGTACTAAACATTATTTTTCTTTACTATTATGAAAAATAACTGGATGTTATAAACCCCTTGTCTAATGACACATTCTTCTGTCGACTTCTACATTGGCGACAGAATGCCAGGCATTGTAACAAAGCATAACATGAACCTATGCCTGAACCATGGTCCCTTTCATTCTACACAGTTTTAGTGCTGTGATTTTCACTTTAACTGCCATGATGGAATCCTGTGGAATCTTGGGTTTGTAGTCTAGTGAGGCAGGAGAGCCCTCTGACTGAAAATGTTATTTTACCCCTCCTTAAACAGCAAATCCCAGAATTCCACAGTATGTAGCATGGCAATTAAAAATAGAATTATACTGATATAGTGATGTAGTGCGAACAGGCCCCATGAAACACTCCTTCTCTATGATACATGACACCTTTATGAACAAAGGAAAACTTACACTGAAAAAGTAATGATGTTTTCCTCATGAAATAATATAGTTATAGCTTGCTATTTTTTAAAAAATATTATTAAACAAAATTAGGAGCAAATTATTCTAGAATTTAAACTAATAAACAATAAAGATGGGTGAGATTTTCACTTCATTTCTTCCGGTATAAACTTTTACCAGTATTACGTGGTAGCACAAACCACATTTTAAAAGACTAATATAACATTTTTAAAACTCCAGATAAATTGCAAAATGAAAGGAATACAGACTCTTTAACAATCTAGTCAATAAAAAACATAGGAACCAGTTTAAAAAAAATCAGATTTCAAAATACCAAGGAGACAAGATAACTTTTAATTTGCAAAGAGTAAGAAGAACTGTCCTCTGGAGGAAGTGATCAAGAAAAATCCCCCGTTGTTGCAAGGAAAAGTTTTAAAGATGTATACAACTCTTCTTACAAATGTTCATCTTTGGCTGAGTACTTGGTGGTGTATTTCATTCTTCACCAATTCTAATGGGAACTTCTTTAACTTTTACAGATATATGCTATTTTTGGAATACAGAATCTTCTGAATTGTACAAAATACACAATATTGTACAGACAAAAGCCACTTGACCTACTTTCATGCTTACAGCAAAATATATTTTTAAAGCCCCTCCAAAATGTTACTCTTATCAACTATTTGAACTCTAGGGTAAAATATATGTGAGACTGGGTTGAATTTAAAAAGAAAACCTTGCTCATGGAAACCAAATGGAATTTATATGTATTAGAGTAGACAGGCAGTACCTGTAGAATCCTTAATGTATTATTTTTAGCCAAATCAATGAGTGTTCCCTTATAATTTTTTTTCTTCTTTTCCTGGTGCAAGCTGAAACTATTAGTACTCTGAGGGTTAACAGCTATCTTTTTGCTCTGTGAGCAAGAATGAGATGCGGGAAACCAATTTGTTTTAATTAAAGGCTTTTATGCTAGGTAGCATAGAACAAGATAATGCAGCAGGGAATTATGGAATCAAAGGATCAGTAAATGAGGCACTGAACTAGGCATGAGAATAATGTCAGGCAGGAAGGTTTGTGGAAGTGGTGTGCTGGTAAAAATGAACCATTCCATGGCTTGAGGTTCAGGAGAGGCAAAAGGAATTGAATGGATGACCTTGACCAGGTGGACCAGTAAGAAATCTTTAAAGAGGAAGTTTGGGCCATTTCCACACTAACCTGTTATAGCACTATGATTCCACTTTCACATCCTATGGAATCCTGGGGTTTGCAGTTTTGGGAGGGGCTGTCTGGCCCCTCCCCAAACTGCAAACCCCAGGATTCCATAGGATGTTGAAAGTGGAATCATAGTGCTGTAACAGGCTAGTGCAGAAATGGCCTTGCTGCTGTTGTTGTGTGCCTTCAAGTCTTTTCTGGCTCAGGGCAACCGTAAGGTGGACTTATCACAGGGTTTTGTGGAGCTGTGTGTGTGTGTGAGATTCACCCAAGGACACCCAGTGCCTTTCCATGGCTGAGCAGGTAATTGAACTCTTGTGTCCAGGGTCATAGTCCAACACTCAAACCACTGCTGGCTCTCAAAGAGGAAGTTACAGGTGTGAAATGTGTGGTAGTGTAATTACCTAAAAGGTTAAGAAGTTACCACTCAGCTTCTGACATAGATTTTTGATCTGGAAGTCAGTAAGAAGAGGATAGTTGTTCAAACTGACATCACATTTGGCAACATGATAAAAAATGACAAGTTTAATGGATAGTTATATGTACAGACAGTAAATATCTTACCTGTTTTTATCTATGATCAGATGCAGAAGTATGTAACTAATGAGTTACCCAGTACTTACATACACACTATTATTTATTCATGTACTTCATATATTTTAGCCCTCTTTTCAGAGTATCTACACTCACAAGATAGCTCACAACATCCTCAAATAAGAATGTCCCAAACTGAGAGGTGGGTTGGGGATCCAGCAATGTCAGTTTAAAGCAAACATTATTGTCAAAGCTATATGCCTCAAAACAAAGAAATTAAGCACATAGATCATGCCCCCCCCAAGTGTTAATAGAAAACAGAAGCATATTGATGCAGCCTTCTTTTATCTTTATTTCCAACCAAGGTAAATGTTGCAACATAATCCCACTAACTACACTACTTACTCTATACCATGTTATTAGGTGCATGGAAGAACTGAAATGAAGTGCAGGCTTTCATAGTGTCAACATCTGTAAACAGCACATTTCAGCACATTCCCATGCATCTTTACAGTCTTTACAAATGCAGTCCAGTTGATCCATATTTGGGGAAGGAAGACTGAGACCATTTCTGCCCTACACTTTTATACTATTATTTCATTTCTAACATTCTATGGCAGTGGTTCTCAACCTTCCCAATGCCGCGACCCTTTAATACAGTTCCTCATGTTGTGGTGACCCCCAACCATAAAATTATTTATTCATTATTTACAATGCCTCCCCCCGGCAAAGGCCACCTTGCCGACCAGGAACAGGGGTGGATGGGCAGGGAGGGAAGAGGAGCCACGCGTCTCCCCCAGGAATAAACTCCGAGAACCCCCCTGGGCTCTGTGTCTGCTTCGCTCTCATTTCCGCTGGGGGGGCAGTGTTGGAAAAGTTTCCAGAGTGTCGACCCTGGCCGGGGGGGAGGAAGAATCCCAGTGCCTTTGTCTTTTACACCAGGTGCAGCTCGCCCCCCAGAAAAGTGCAGCCTTGCAGCCTCCCCGGCCCTTCCACAGTGCCCCCCTCCGTGGCAAGTGGGGCAGGGGCCGTGGTGAGGAGGGGTCCTGCCCCCCATGCTGCCGCCTCCCCCAAAGCTGGCCCATCAGACAGGAGCTTCTCCCGGTAGCGGAGAAGGGGAGCAATTTCAGTCCCTTCTGAACAGGGGGCAGGAGGACATGAGCACGTGGCTCGCGCTTGCGCACCACCACTCCTGGGCCTTTTCCGTGTGTTACCTTATCGCGGAGGTGGGGGGTGCTGTTCGCGCAAGCAGGTTCTTGCGCGAAGCTCTCTCTTCGCTGCTCCTTTATCCCGCAGCTGGCTTCCTGGTCGTGTGACCGCCCCGCGCCTTCCTCCCCCAGTGCAGCCTACAGCTCCTAGACTGCACTGCAGAAGGAAGGGGCGGGGTAGTCGAGCAACCAGGAAGCCAGCTGCAGGACGAAGGAGCAGCGAAGAGAGGGCACCCCCCACCTCCGCGATAAGGTAATGTGTGGAAAAGGCCCAGGAGTGGTGATGCACAAGCGCGAACCATGTACTTGCGTCCTCCTGCCTAAGACCATCGGAAATACGTATTTTCCGATGGTCTTAGGCGAACCCTGTGAAAGGGTCATTTGACCCCCAAAGGGGTCACGACCCACAGGTTGAGAACCGCTGTTCTATGGAATGTTTGTCTGGGGGTTGCAGTTTAGGGAGAGGCATTTAGGATTCTCAGCCAGACAGCCCTTTGTCCTCAGTAAACTACAAACCCCAGAATTCCACAGGACTTTGAAAGTGGAATAATAGCACTATAAAAGTGTAGTGCGGAAATGGCCTCAGTCCCAAGGCAGTCAAATAAAGGATTCCATTTGTAAAAAAGATTCCATGTTTACAATTTGGGATGTTTTAAAAGCACCAAATGTTAAGAAAACACTCAAAACAGCAACTAAATCTGAAAGATTTACAATCCTTGCCCCTCCACCTACAAAACATCTCAAAAAGCAAAGGAGAGAGAGGTGAAAATCAATTAAAAACTAAACCAGAACTAGTATCACATTACTTTTGTTTTTGTTTTGATATGGTAGTACAGCCCACTCAGGGGTGATTAAATATGACCCCAAAGCTGGTGCAGATGACCACTCCACTACCAAAAAACCCCAATCAACCAACCAACCAACCAAACAAAAACGAACCACACCCTCCTACTCCCTATTCCATCTGTTTCTCACTTCATATATTCTCCCTCCTCCATCAAAGCTCTTCTTGAAAAGGAAGCTCCCTGTTATGTTCAGCAAGAAGTCTGTCCTAAAGGTTGTGCTACCCATCCATAAGCACTCCACTCTAGAAAATAAACCATTACATTTCTAATTCTGAAACAATAGCAGCAGAGGCATATCTAGGGTGGGGGAATGCTGGGGGGAGTGCAAAAAAGGGGAACTCCCCACCCTCCTGCCCTGGTCTGGCCCATCACTGCCCTCCATGCCAGCCAGGGTCCTTCCTGGTTGGGGGGATGGCAACAGCAGCAGCACTCCTGCCTGCTGCCACCCATAGCCCCTGCCCCACCTACTCCTGTCCCCGCAGCCCCACCCCCTGTCTGGTGCTGCCTCAACCCTGCCCCACTGCAGCCCTGCCGTCTGCCTGGGTCCTTCCTGGCCCGATACAGGAGCAGTGTGGCAGACCTTGGCGTGCAATTTCCAGGCTTGCCCTAGGTGCTGGTGACTCTTGATATGACACTGAATAGCAGTTATTTGACATCACGCATTAATTGTCAACAAGGCTAGAGACTAGGCTACACTTCTGCTTATTGGGTGGTGGTTAAGAAGAGGGATTCTTAATGGCAAGCAGGAATTCTAAATGGATCCAGGTTTATTTGTTGCTGTGTTTTTACTTTTTTTTACATTTTACCTTTTTTGTATGTTTTTACATTTCACTGAGTTTTGTCTGGTTTCAAATTTTATGATGGTCTAAATGCTTTTTAACTTTCATAAGCTGCAGATTTTTTTACTTTATTTGTTTTAATTGTTTTGAGTCCCAAGCAGGGGAAATGATGGCAAACAACAACTATTATTTGCTGGGGTGTGTGACAAATGCTTCAAATTTTGTTGCTTCGGGGCCAGAACGCTCTACCAAGTTAACTTTAGATTAAAGCAGAGTTTTCTTTTTCTCTTTAATGAGTCTAAGGGCCTTTCTGCTCTACACTGTTACAGTGCTATTACTCCATTTCCAACATCCTGTGGAATTCTGGAGTTTCTGGTTTACTGAGGCCAAAGAGCTCTGGCTGAGAATTGTAATTGTCCCTCCCTAAACTGCAAACCCCAGGATTCCATGGGATGTTGAAAGTGGAATAATAGGACTATAACAGTGTAGTGCAGAATTGCCCTTAGACTGGAACACATTTCTTGTAACAGAAGAGATAATAATGTGCCTGTGTTTGGAGTTAGCAGATATGTATTGATCTATGGTGCTAATTTCTTTGCCTTGAGGTAGGGAAAGTGTGGTTTGTAAGCTTCATGCAGCCCCCTTTTTTGCAGTTCTCCAGGCACACACAAGAAAAAATACTGGTGCACCATTTAGTGATGTAATCTCTCACCTATACAGTTTGCAGCCAAATTTGATATAATGTAAAACTTTCTGCCACTGAACCAAAGTTCCCTCCTAACATTGCTAGATGTCAAGCAAACCTTCTGCACAAGCCCCTGGGGAAGCTCCATGCCCATTTGAAAGAATACATTATACCAACAAAAGTCAGAATGTTGTGGCAGCAAAGCAACCATTAGTATAAAACATGTAAACACTGATACCTCTGGTCTTTATTTAATTTAATTTAAAGAGGGAGAAAATGTGAGCATGACACAGGGAATTGTGACTGCAAAGGAGATTCCCTCATGGGAATCAATTCATCAGAGAGGGGAAAAAAAAACAAAGAACAATTAATTATAAATTAATTATCCCGAGTCTCTCTTATAGGACAAGTGTTCTTGAAGCATTTCTTCCTGAAACAGAGTAATAGTTTTTCAAACTATTTTATAGCACTTCCTGGCTAGGCAGCCTCAGGTCTCAATGCGAGGGACTCAGTCTGGATCTTTTAAATCATGGGTGGGGAAAGCTTAAAATGTAATTTTACAGTAAGAAGCCTCATGCTAATTAAAGTTAATCAGAATGGGTTTTTTAGTCAGTGGCTATTAATTTATTTTAGAACACATTTGTATTTACTTTAATGGGTTTAACCCTCAGTAGTACGCATAAATTTAATGAAATAGATGAATAACAATTCATAATGACTTATTAAATATGTCTAGATCACTCAAGCACTTGAATGACCTGGAAACTGGGCCCTGGACCTGATGTAATTACTCACAAGACATTTTTTTTTCCTGCTCATTATCAAGATCCTCTTTTCTCAATGAGAATTTATGATTTTTTTTTGAAGTAAACAAGAAAAAAAAAGAGTATAAGATGGCTAGAGTCTCATTATTGAAAGAAAAGGAGGATATAAATGAATAAAATAATAATAAATAATAAAATATTAGGAGCCATAACCAAAAACAAAGCAAACGATCAATATGGAAATGTCAGCTTAGACTTACTTATAAAGCCCAACTGACTTTTCCCAGCCATTTCTAGCAAGTGCTTTGAGAAATTCACCTTCATTCACAAAGGAGAAGAAGTTGCTATTTTAGCCTGTTTCTGAATGAGACAGGCCCTGCATACTACAAGGAATTACTGATAAATGAGCTTTCCACAGGGTGTTGAATTTTCCCTTGAGAAGCACATTCCAGGATTAGAAATGTTTCACGTGGCAGTTTTATGGCAGCAGAGGTGAGAAAACCAAAGTTTTCATCCCACAATTTTCACTCGGCTTCAGCGCTGTGAACCTACTTTGGGTTGGCAGGCCAATTTCAGCCCTGCAAGATCTTTGCTAGACTATACCACTACACCTTGTAGTTGAATGGAAGTAACTTCTAGCTAACCAGAAGTCACCTTGAGTCATATTCCAACTGTTCCTGGGTCTCCTTTTGAGATGTTTCAGAGTCCTTCTCCAAAAAAAAAGGTGGCCTTAGAGCCAGAACTACACCCTACAGAAGGTACTTTGGATGAAAAAGTGTATTTTTTTCACACACACAAAAAAATATCCATTACTAATCATGGTTCAGGGACCATCCAGAGATTCCTTGAAGGCTACATGAGGTCCACAGTTTGAGTTCCTGCCCTACATTGTCTATTGGGGTAAAAGGCACAAGTAAAGACACACACACACACACACACACACACACACACACATAGAACTTTTCTGCTTTTAGAATGTGCCAGGATTGAAATCAAGTACATAATCAGGTACATAATTTCAGAAGAATACAGCTATGGGGATAGTCAAGATCATCTTTCTCCCTTTAAAAACAAACAAACCAACAAACTTCCCCCCAAAAAATCCTCCCAGTGTGCTTTGAGCTGGGGTGTCTCACCCTCTCTTAATGGTATCCTGTTTCTAGGTGCCGCAAGTGGTGGGAAAAACAGACTTAAGTAAAGTAAGGCAGTAAGTGCTGAGGAAATCAGAATCAGGGTAAGGCATTCACAGGAAAGTCAGGCCAGTTCTGGTCATACATTGTAGCGGGACACAGAGGCAGGAGACCAAGAAGTAAGGGAAAAGAATTTTAATTTTTAAGAAGCGGCCGGGCTGCTTGGCTGGCCAATAGTGCCAAGAGCCCTGAATTCAGTTAACAGAATGATTTTATAGCATTTCTGACACACAAAGACATTTCTCCTTGCCCCTCCTTCTCTCCTTCTAGGACTGACGCCTTGCAAATGTTTTGTTTCACTCTCCTTGTCCCTGAATTGTTTATATTTTAGAAATAGGGAACAGGGCAAAACATACAACTCAGTACGCTAAGCTTTGACCTTGCTTCTAGTACAGGAAGACTCTACTAGTTCCGTTTAGCTCAGCACATAGCATTCTTTGTATTCAGCAAAGCAGGCACACAGTTGAAGGATTTCTTCAAACATTTCTATAAGCATGCCCAGGGTCCTGAGGCTATCCAGACTGACCCTCCTCCACAGTCCACTTCAACATATATAGGGCCTTTCTGCACTATACTAGTATAATGTTATTATTCCACTTTCAACACCTTGTAGAATTCTGGAGTTTGTAAGCTGCTGTGGCCAAAGAACTCTCTGGCTGAGAATTCTAAATGCCCCTCCCGAAACGACAAACCCCAGGATTCCACAGGATGTTGAAAGTGAAATAATAGCACTATAACAGTGTAGTGCAGAAAGGCACATAGTCTAGAAGGTTATCCAAAACTGAGGGGAAGCAGAGTAACAATGTCTCAAATATTTCGAAGTCAGGCACTGTAAGCCAGCTGTCATTGATGAACAAAGCTGAAGAAGTAAAAACACAAGATGTACAACTCACAGACAGTGCTGGGGATGCCTTGAGTCTCAGCCTGGGAGGAAAGTGATATATGCATAAAGTGATTGATGGATGGATGGTTGGGAATTCCAAGTAATCCACAAACGCATGAAAACATATACCATATACTAGCCCACTGTGTCCATATAAGCAACATGGTTGACTTTTGGATTCACGTATATCCAAATATCTGTTAGGATTCCATTATAAATTATAAACCCATGTATTGGAGACCCATTATAATTTTCAAGCTTGGATTTCTTTTTTTAAAAAAATGAATTGGTTCTATTTACAAGGTATATATGGATCCCACTACCATTGCTTCAAATAGATGTTCTTTTGGGACAAGATGTGCCATATTATGTGTATTGCAGAAGTTCTTTTGTAATAACATTTAATTTTTTTGCTAGAAATATTGCAACAGCTCTAGATTTAGAAGTCTTTGGAGCTGTATAGATGTCTTTTATTTGACTTTCATTTTTTTTAAAAAAAAAACTAATGCTGGGGTCTATTGTAATATAATATCAAGACTTTCCTGTTTCATTATGGCCTACTTTCTTTGTCTTTTAACTGATGCCCTGAAACCATATCCATTAAATGAACATTATTGTAACATTAGTTATCTCTCAAATTAACAGCATTATTCAGAGTTTTCTCATTCTGGTCCTCATTATTATTAATTTTCACTTATTTTTATTCTATACACTTTTATTCTCCACTATTGTGGTTAATTAATTTTTTCTTCTGATCTATGAGCCATTTTAACAAAACAAAAAAGGGAGGAATTTTATAAAAAAAAATGCAGGGGGACTTGTACATAGGCTCAAATGTCCATTGATAACAGCTAGGGCCTCCTTATCCATTAGGCAATTTAAGCACAGTGCCTAGGGCCAACAAAAACTTTAGGGCCTATGAAAACAGGAATTTATGGACTAGGATAACATCCTTAGTGGTACATCGAGGAAAGATGGGGAGTCAAATATGAGAAGGCCTAGGGCCTATGAAAACCTTAATGTGGTCCTGACAACAGCATAGTCCTAAAGTCATACAGCTAGAAGGGACCCTAATGATCCTGTAGTCCAGTGTTCTGACAGTTCAGGAATATAGATATCCCTAGATTTTTTTTTAAAAAAACTTCCTTGTGACTTGATGGAACATTTACATTATCAAATTGTAAAAGGAACATATTCCTTAATGCATAAGCAATAACACATGCAGGACTATGTCTGTGAAACAAAATGGATAATTTGTGTGACATCGGAGGAAGAAGGAATATTATATGGAAATCTGTACAGACACCAAATCACAATTGCCCTTATTTTTTTTTTAAAAAAAATAGATTAATGGTATCATAGTGGCTGCATTTCTTGAAACCCTGTAGGAATTGGAGATCTGTATGTAGAGGGCTCTCAGGACCATGTAAATTGATGACTTCTTTAGAGTCATTAATTCTGAGAACTGGAAATACTTGGAACAAACTGAAGGGATTTCCTTTATTATGCCTACCGATATATGAAAGTGAGGAGACTACCACACAAATTCAGTACTGAATGAAGGAGATATTTAGATTCCCTTTGCTTCCATTTATCTTGTGAGGAGGGCTGCACACTCAGTTTACTGGTTTGGGGAAAAACTCCCAGGCACTAACTTTCTCTCTCTTTCTCTCTCTATTCTCTCTGCAGAACCTTACAGGCGATAGATTTTCAAAATGGACAATTAACCAGAGTAGCTCCAAAAACAAGGAAAGAACAAGAAATCAGGTTGACAACAAGCTGATTTTGAAACATAAACAATTATTTCTTTATTAAAAGATAGAAATAGGATTTTCCAACATCTCTGGACAATGCATATTACCTTATAATGGGAGTTATACCAGTCTGAACCAGTTTTGCAAGGGCTTCCATTCAGTGGAAATGAACAAGTTGCCGTATTTTCCGGCGTATAAGACGACTGAGAGTATAAGACGACCCCCAACTTTTCCAGTTAAAATATAGAGTTTGGGATATACTCGCCATATAAGACTACCCCTCTTCCAACGCACACCAAATAAAAATTAAAAAAAAATCAGATTTGATTTCAATTCAATTTTAATTCTATTTAAAATATATGTATGTGTATATATATATATATTATTGCGCATCTGTCATTAGGAATAATGCAATCCATGCTAAAAAGTGGGGAGGCAAGCAATATTCACGGAGCGTTGCAAGGCACTCCCCTTTCCCAAACTCCTTGCAAAGTGGGTTTCATTGCAAGGGGCTCATGGTTACTGGGGTGCCAGCCTACCGGTGTGATTTAATGCAAAACGTGTCGCAAAAGAGAAAACCCAAATCTGGTTTGGAGGTCTCTCTTTCCCCTTCTCCTCCGCCGCCCCACTCCTCCCACTGGAAAAGCGAGTGAATGGGTGCTCCCAGTGAGTCAGACATGGCAGCGGTGGCGGCGGCAGGTGCTGATGCTGTGCGGAGGCAGCGAGAGGCAGGCAGGTAGCTGGAAAGAGCTGGAGCCCGGCAAAGGAAGAAGCGGCGGAGGAGCTGGAAAGGCCTCCCGGCTCCCGTTCTCAGGGGATTCGCCACTGAGAGCCCCTCCTCTCCTCCTCCCTCGCCACCGCCGCTCCGGGAGGAGCCAGCAGCTGAGCGCCGGGCTCGCATCCTGCGAAAGGGGCGGCCTCGCCAGCCCCGGGTGCTCCCTGCCAGCCCCGCTGGACTTTTGAGCAAACTTGAGCCGCTTGCTCACTCCCTCCCTCCCTCTCTCCCTCCCCCCCTTTTAATACCCTTCCTCCTCCTCCTTCTTTCCTGGGAGGATGTTCTCTGGCAGTGCTGGGAGGCAGCAGCGGCGCCCTAGCCGAGCGAGCAAGCAAAGTTTTGGCAAGGCGGATGCAGCGCGGCACCCCTTTCCCTCACTCCCCTGGGCCTCCCATCCTCCTCTGCTGGTGAGGGAGGGAGGGAGCGAGCGGCACCCCCCCGACCGCTCACCCTCCTCAGCTCTCGCCCGCTTTCTCCTCATTGGCCTCCTCCACCTCCGCCGGGGCTGGGAAGGAAACAAAATGTTTGCCCGAGCCACCGCAGCTGTTTCCACCAAGGGAAGCAGAGGAGGAGAGGGAAGGGGGCAGCACTCCATGCCCGGCTCTTTGGGGCTGGGGGGCCTGGGGGGTGGGTGCCAGGAGGGGAGGAGGGTGGGGGAGGCCGGCACCAGCCCTCGCCCTCCACATGCCCTGCCGGCCCGGAGGGAAGCCCTCCTTCCCCCTCTCTGCCAACTTGGCCGGACTCTTCCCCACCTCCGCCCTCCCTCCCTCCCTTGCGCGCGCATGGTGGCGGCGGTGCTGGTATATCTGTATCGCGCCCCTAGCTTCCGCAGCGCTCCCTGGCCTGGGAGCTGGGGGCGGAAGCGGGGAGGCAGTGCGACCGGCACTCGCGCAACAAGCCTCTCCCAAAACGCTGCCACTCCCCCCCCCCTCAGTGCTCCCTGGCCTGGGAGCTGTAGGCAGAGGTTGGGGCGGAAGCGGAGAGGCAGCACGACTGGTGCTCACACAACAAACCTCTCCCAAAATGCCGCCGCTTCCCCCCACCTCAGCGCTCCCTGGCCTGGGAGCTGTAGGCAGAGGTGGGGGCGGAAGCGGGGAGGCAGCGTGACCGGTGCTCGTGCGAGGGGGAAGAGCGGCTAGCGCGACAAGCCTCTCCCGAAACGCCACCGCTTCCCCCCTCGGCGTCTTCAGGTAAGTGCGCAGCACCACCCTTGGTGCTTTCATACAGTCACCGCATACGGCGGGGATGCAGCCGCGGCCATTTTTGAGCTCCCTCCACCGTATGCAGCGACCACAAAGACGACATCCGGCGTATAAGATGACCCCTGACTTTTGGGAAGATTTTCTTGGATTAAAAAGTCATCTTATACGCCGGAAAATACGGTAGTTGTCATCCCAAACACATTAGGAAGCCATTTCCTTATAAGCAAGACGGAGATATTTTTTGCAGGGAAAGTTCCAGCCTGTATTTTAAAATAACGCCTGAGTTCTCTAAGATGGCCACGGGGTCCAGACAACTAATTGCTTTATCCTGCATGTGTGCAGACTATGGCAAGACGAAATTCCCTTTTGATGCATCAAAATCTACTTGCAATTAGTGTTTACCAAGCATAACTCATAACAATTCAGCTACAGTACCTAGTAAAATCTGACACGAGAAGTAAAAGAAGAAAGAATATAGCTAAGGATATCACTATGGTTACTTTTATTATTGGAAAAAGATATGAGGCTATGGTTATTTTTAGTACTGGAATAAGGCACAAGAATACAAAAAGAGATATGTCAGATCAGGCCAAAGCTCCATCTTGTCCTACAATCAGCTTCTCACAATAGCTACTCAGATGCTACCATAAGCAGATGCTATGAATCTGTCCTTCTTTCATTGTGCTGTTGGGATTTTTTTTAAAAAATGAATGTCATAGGATTGTAATACGAACATGTGAAATGTACTGCTTTTTTAGAATATTTACATCACTGTTTATAATATAGTGTAGAGTCTTTGTGAATAGCAGTGTACATTATGGACATCATTATTGGGGTTTTTGTTGTTGGTGTTCATCTCTTCTATCTTTCTTCCTAGTCATTGTCATAAAGCCAACATTGGTCAGTAGAATGTATGACTGGAGAATTCCATTCATTTTTACCCCATTGTGCAAGCAGCCTATTCATTACTGTTGCTCTGTGGCATGCTCTTGGCTGTCCCACTGCAGCTATCAGCTATCTTACCCCTTGGGCAAACAGTTCATATGCCAAAGTAGTGGAAATTGTATGGCCCTCTAGGGGCCCTTTCACACTATATAACTATTATGGTTACAGTTAAAACACTATGATTCCACTTTAATAGAGATGGTTCCATCTTATGGAATCCAGGGATTTTCAGTTTAGAGAGGGGCACTTGGAATTCTCAGCCAGAGAGCTCTAGTGCCTCACCAGACTACAAACCTCAGGGATTCCTAGGGTGTTGACAAGGCAGTTAAAGTAGAATCGTACAGCTACAATGGTGTAGAGCAAAAAAGGTCCCAGATGTTCTTGAACTCCTGACAATCTTAGACGATGAATGGTCAGAAATGCTGGGAGTTACAATTGAATCACAACTGTTAGGCCACATCATTTCCATTCCTGCTCTACCACATGAACAGCCAGTGTGTAACTAGAGATTGCATTGGAACCCAATCTATGTCTATTCAGACATGCTTCTTGTTGTTGTTGTTGCTGCTGCTGCTCTGTGCCTTCAAGTTGTTTCCAACTTATGGTAACCCAGAGGTGAACCTATCATGGGGTTTTCTGAAGCTGAGTGTATGTGACACACCCAAGGTCAACCAGTGGGTTTCCATGGCTGAAGGGGGTACAGAACCCTGGTCTTCAGGATCATAGTCCAATGCTCAAACCACTACACCACATTGGCTCTTCAATGGGATTTGCTTCCAGTTAAATGTGGATAGAAACACAACCTATAAGTAACATTGCTTCCAAATCAAGAAGTATTGTTCTAGGACTGATTCTTGTCCAGAGTTTCCTCCATTTTCCTTTCCAAAGTTCTTAGGTTCCTTTTGTTAACATACTTGCCAGCTTATTCCATCTTGAGCCTGTCCCACTACAACTTGTCTCAGTCCTTAAGACTGGCCTTTTCTTTGGTATCATATTGCTATAATATAATATCTTGACTTAGACCTGTCTTGTTTGTTTGCTTACTCTTCCTGTAACCTCCTGCCATCACTAACTCTTGAGAAGCTCAGGGTATTTGGTGCCTCCTAAAATACTGTCCTTCAGCTATGAATTTCAGTGTAAGGCAGGTAGAATGGTTAAATGACTCACACTCTTGTCATTCAGAGAGAAAGCACATTTGTTTTTGGATAACAGATGTGAGTGGATTAAAATGACATCTGGAACTCCTCTACAGCTGTTGGGTATAATCCAAGGCAGTTAACTCTTGGGGCTACTGGAAAAAAATTAAAATGAAAAAGTGGGGAAGGAGTTTGGGGCAAAATACTCTTACATGGACAGAGAAAACTATCAGGCTCATAGTCTCCACAGCACTCACCTGATCAAAAAATATTTCTATCTTATTCCAGGACTACAAGGAAGGGTACAACCATAATAAATCTGATTTAAGTCTTCCTGTATTGGCGCTGATGTACCAAAACTACACCATCCATGCAAAGGGGGAGAGAAGTAGCTACAGAATACTGGTGTTTATATTGCCAAAAAAACTCCATGCTTGGTTCTCTTTAGGGTCACTGTAATACAGCAACAACAAATATTTAACCGTTTTCTTCTCATCATAAACAAGGATGAATAATTTGCATGGTTTTCTTCCTTCTACAGAGAAAAGAAATAATTCTGCACAATTCTTACCTGGTACTCACATATTCTAAAGTGTTTTGGAAATTATTATGTGTTTGCAGGAGAATTGCGTGTGCATGCACAGACATACACACATACACATGCACACACTGTTTCAAGTGACCACATTTTTAAGTATGCAAGATTGAATTTATAATACAACCTCTAAACAATCTTGCACAACAAAACTGTGTGACTAGTTTTTTTCCCCACAAGATGGGTTTTTTTTTGTCCAAGACTTTTGGTTTAACTTTTTTGTTGTGCAAGATTTCTGCTTTTTCTACACGTTTTTTTTTTGGTAAATTTTTTGTTGTACAAGATTCTGTTTTGCATAGAAAACAAAACCACATGTGGTTGTCTGGAAACAGTGGTTTTTGTGCCATCTCCTACAATTCTCATGCAAAAAACTATATGTAATAGGGTATAAACTTTGGCCACACTTTATTAGAAATATTTATAATCCCCTAACTGACAACAGGATCTTCCCTAGTGTGAACTATGGCAAAGGATGGAGGTCTGTCTTGACCTCCCCTTCCTCATGATGGGGCAAAGCATGTGAGTCTCACTGTACTTTGTTTCTTAACAGGCCACCAGTACCTAGACTTATCCTGTAGGGAGACAAACCTACCAACTGTCACCCTCACACCCTGAGCTTTAAAGGGAAAGATGCCTAGAGCTGGTCCTAGAAGCCAATTCTCTAGACACCTGGCATTAACATCTGGGCTGCATATAACCCTGGAGGCAAGTTCAGAGGCCAACGTTTACACGAAGGCCATTTCCGCACGGGGGACTTAAAACGGTGCAGTGCGTCCTCTCACGGAAGTCATCTGCACCTTGGAGCAGACTAGGTCCGGACTACTTACCTCAGATCCACACCTCAGTCCATTCCAAAATGCCCCTAACTGGTCCTCCAACGTGCTTTTTAAAGAACAGAAAAAACAGGTTTTTCATTTTTCCAGAGCGCGCCATTTCATACCTGCTCCCTTGTGCAGATTTGCAGGCTTGCACCAATGCGAGCCTGTGATCTGCGGAGGGTGGGCTTTAGGCATGGCGAGCTTCACATTTGGTCGGGACCCAAAAACAACCAGAAGCTGCCATTTTGGAAGCTGGAGCAGTGCGGATCTAAGACCTCGCACTGCTCCGATTCACTGTGGACGAGACGAGGAACCCTGTGGAAGGGCTTCAGGGACAGTCCACGTTGGTCTGTGCCCAGAAAGATCTGGTAAGTACTGGCACGGAGCGATTCCCTCGCCTCATGTGGAAATGGCCCTAATGTAACAATAGATGCTCACAGATCCACTGATACTTTTTTCTTCCCCACATTTTCTACCAAGGATGTGAGGCAAGGACCTTACACAGCTGTATGTCCCTTCTCAATAAGTTCTGAGACTGCTCTGGATTTCCTTCAAAAAGATGTCATATCACTCATCATATAAATGGACACTGTCACTCCAGAACAGGTGAAGACATTTAAAAAAATGTCAGGATGGAAAAGAGACACGCTTTGCCAGTCCTTTTGCCAGCTCTTTGTCAATCCTGTGTCTGGCCCTACTGAAGCACCACAGCTCTCTCCCCACCTGCCAAACCTGTCTGAGCATATATGCAGGCCACACTATGGTCACCCTTGATGACTTGTTCTGAATTTCTTTTAAATCAGAAATAGCTTTCAAAAATCAGGCAAGCCTATATCATTTGGACCTAGGTTTACCACCAGCACTTTAGGTGGCAGGCCCACCTGCTTGGAAAAGAGGATGGCCATCAAACTGCCATGATGCTCACTGCCAGGCCCATCTGACTGCTGATAACAGTTCATCTTACCCAAGAAGATCCCCCCAAAATGCAGTTGTCATCATAGATGAGAATAAGTGCCTGCCCAGGTGACATTGGTCTTGAGAAAGAGATAATAATTAACAACAGAACTAAATTGGCCCAGGTGTGCCTTGGCATGGCAATAGGTGAACATCACACTCAGCACTGGTTGGTCATCATATACCAGTCTTCTCAGATGGCAAGCCTGTCATGGCCGCAGTGGATACAGCACCAAACCTAAAGGAATGAGGAGGGAAACAATGACTTCTAACCACAAGTACTGTAAATCATGGCTGATTATTGTCCAGAATTGGCAATACGTAAGGGTGGTGCTTTGCTGTGCTAAAAGAAAATGCCGTCATGAGTACCCTGCTTTTTGAAAAAGACTTTTAGTTCAAGAACAGGGCAGAATGCAGTCTCAGTACACCTGAGCAGTTCGTGGACATCCCTTCCCACCATTGATGGTCTTGAAGGATCAAAACTTAATGATAAGACAGTTTTAGTGAATGTACTAGCCTTCAGAGCTTATCCCTTCCTGATGCTACTAATTCACTAATTCTGAAGGCTCTGAAATGGGCAGCCAGAGAGGTAGCATGAAATAAGCTAGCTTTGAATTTGGAACAACACAAAGAGCCCCACACCATGCCCAGATATAGAGGTTGTGTCATTCAGAGGGGAATCCTGGAATCCATTGTTATGTTTTCTTCTTTGTACTGGCTGTTTGGTGCCTTAGATCTTGGGCAAGGATTGATCAGGATGGGCCAGTTTTTCCTGATATCAAAAGGATGCAGACACCTGGACTATCCTGTCATAGCTGGTCCTCATTTTAGATGCCAAAGTCATACATATTGTTCTCACAACCTCCCTCCTCCAAGCCCAGAGCCCTACTGGCATGGCCTTGCCCATTTCCCAGGCTCCCTATGCCAGCTGCTGAAACTGCTATATCTATTTACAAGACAAGATATAGGCAATGCTATTTACTGTTCCACGCACATGATGAGTGAGGAAGAAGATGTTAAGTTTCAGGCAGTACAGTGCAAAGCCTGGACCACTAACATAAGCCTAGCTGATTTGGATAACAGAGAATTTATCACCTGGATTATAGCTCAGTTGTCACACCAAATGTGGACTGAGGAGTTACTGAACTCTTCTACGCGTAGCCATACAGCCACTAGGATGTGGAAAAATTCAAGGAGGATGAAATCTCTTCTTATCCCTTTCTCCACCTCTTCCTAAAGTTACTTGGCCATACACAACCTTCCTCTGAGAAATATACCAATCAAGCTGTATCAGGATTGAATTGCAACTTGGCAACAAGTAGTATATTCATCTTCCAGAAAGACACTCTATTATAGGATACACTGCAACACTGACCAAGTTTGCAAAGGCTGGTGTCTAACTAAGGCCTTTTCCACACAGGGTTTTTAAAACGGCGCAGAGCGTCCTCCAGAGAGGATGTCTACACCTGGGAGCGGACTGGGTCCAGACTACTTTGTGTAGTTCTGGACCTCAGCCCGCTCCGGAATGACCCAAAGTGGTTGTTCAGCGTGCTTTTGAAAGACCACTTAAAACAGGTCTTTCAAAAGCATGGAGCGTGCCACTCCGTGCACTCCAGTGCAGATTTGCAGGCTTGCACCAGTGCGAGCCTGCAGATTTGCTGGGGGTGGGCTTTAAGCTGGCAAGCTTCACTGGTTGGTGGAGAGCCTCCACCAACTGGAAGCCGCCATTTTTGTCCCCGGAGCAGTGCAGAGCGTGGCCACGCACTGGTCCAGACCAGCCTGGACCCGCGCAAGGAGCACACAGGTCCGGTGAGTACCGGCACGGGGCGATTCCCTTGCCCCGTGCGGAAAAGGCCTAAATCTCTCATGTCATATTAACTTTCTTCTTATGCACCCTCTCCTCTTTATCCTCATCCTTGTTTTTATCCTTAGAATTCTATCTGTCTGTACAAGAGCTTTAAAATGTCCATGCATTCCTCCCCCGCTTCCAAATCTTTTCCAAAGCAGCTGGGAGCAGATGATCCCTATGGGGGAAGGGCTGGTGCCTGTAATGCAGCACATGAATGGGCACTGAATTGTACCCAAGGGTGGCACTATGGGGTAAGGCCATCATAACTCAAACCTGGTGAACATACCAACAGTACTGACCCAGCCCAGCACCCACAAGAGGCCTGAAACTGCAAAAAGAAAAATCCCCTCGAAGATGCTGTTGCACTAGGACTGCTGGCAATCACTGCTAGAGAAGAAGGCATGCGAGAGAGGAATGATCCTCTGGGTGGCTCCAGGAGCATTCTATGCTTGCAGTGTCTTCCTTGGTGGCTGGAAACTCGCCTTTCCCTGCTTAGTCTCTGGAACCTCCACTATTTGGGCCTCTTTAGCCTCCACACACTTCCCATACTTGAAACAAGAGCTGATTCCCTTTTCTTTCACCTTTCCCCTTCTTGGGCAATAATTTGGCTCTCCTGGCCAAACTGCAAATTTGCCCAGCTGGAACACTGCCACCAAACCATTGTGGCAGTGAAAAGTACTACTACCATTGCCACACCACTGTGCTCCATCACCTTGCAGTACCCCACCACTTATCTTTCATTCCCTGACTTGTCTGCCAGAGATCTGCAAAGCCTGGGGCACAGTCAAACTCGTGGGCACTTGATTCCCATGCAGACAAATGAAGAATAGCATTATGTGAATTGGGGATGGAGCCAGGGTATACAGAATATGTGGAGGTAGGAGCTCTGTCCTTGCACTAGTTGTGTCATGGTGCTGGTGTCATGGTGCATGATGTCTTTCTCCATCCATGGGGTGTGCAAAGGCAGCCCCATCTTCTTCAGCAGCACATAGAGCTATGGAAGGGGACACATGAAGGTGGGAAATTATGTACCTGGAATCCTGAACTGAAGCATTCTGTGCTGTGGCATTTTGTTATAGGGCCCCACTTGTGTGTCCTCTGTTTTACTCCAAAGATGCTTCAGCTTAGATTAATGTTCATAATAATGTCTTTTGCCTGGGCTCTGTGTCAAATATAACCCTTGTGGCTTTTCTTGATTAAGGGCTGTATCCTCAAGGAATCCTTTGACTTAACTAATTTATAATTTTATGTTGTTTCTTTCTAGTCCATGGGACATAATTGGTATGCCCATTGGTTTATGCTTTAACCTCAAATTGTGAAATGATTAAAATTCCTGATTAGACATTTTATATTGCAAGACTTATGACCATGTTAAACACAGTCTGTGACTTATATCTGGTAGCTGAATTTGGTGCCTGCTATGAAGCTATCAAGGAGTGCTGCTTAAGCATCTGGTAGACCACAGTGCACAGTCGTGGACTGTATTTGGTTGGGTATGTAATGGGTTCTGATTTAACTTGCACAAGTAAACTGAAGGCAGAAAATATTACAGCTGGAAAAGATGATCTAATATAAATTCCTTTATGTGTATGGAAGCAACTACTATTTGTTTCCAGTAAATAAATTTACACAATTGAGATAACTGCAAACTACATGTTGAAGACTGATGTAGATAGGTTCTGGCAGAGCAAATAATTATAGGCATATGAGAGGTATGGCAAGAAAAATCCCTTCAGTTTCAATTCAAGTCTGTTGTTACAAAGAATAAAATCTAGGCAAGAACCATAGCTCAGCTTCTTTCTGGATGAAGGTGAACCAGTACCTTCTGAGCTAGATGACACAGAACAATGATTGTACATGATTGAGAATCCCCACTCCCAGAAGTGAGCAACTCTGTCCCCAAATCAGACTGCCAACAAGGTGCTGCTGTTTCAAGACAGGGATAAGTTTGGTGGTCTCTTTTAGGAGTGCCTGCCTCTGAAGAAAAACTCCTCATGAGTAAATTACTCCTGGTAAGCAGAGGCCCTCCCCATGAGGAAGACTTCTTTCTAAATGTCTGCACCTGTGCACTGGGTAGGGCTTTGGAAGCTCAGGCTTATAAACCTCAGTTCTGCTCAAGAAGAGCTTCTAGAGGCAATGATGCTTACATGCTAGCCCTAGGCTTTCCTATTCCCCTTCTTGGTTCTCTAGCTATTGCTATTTTAGATTCCGTAGCTTATTTTCATCTGAATTCACTGCTATTTGTTCAGACTCTGGCAGGCTAGATCTGGTGTGCCTACATTTTTCTCTTGGGGCATGCCTAAATTTGGGCTCTGGTGGTCACATAATAGGGATAGGTACATCTGTCACCTTTCCCATTCAGGTTATCATTTTACATTGCTATGCTTTCTCTATCCTACTTCAATATGGGGCTGCAAACTCTTTTTTGTTACATAGGATTTTGTACATATTTTGTTTTCATTCTTTGAAATGCGCGCTTTTCTGTGAGAAAGTTTTTTTTAAAAAAAAATCATTTTTGTTTGTATTTTTAATTGACCAAAGTCAACAGTTGACTTGAAGACCCACATACATACAAAGTGAGTTTATTCACATTTTGTCCAATGTATACCTTTTTCTATGAGCATTTTTCAAATATATGTGTTTGAATGCTTTTTTTTTTTAAAAAAAAAACACATTAAAACTCAGAACTTTATGAATTACTGATCTCAAGTAGCATCCAGGTCTTGCCTTAAAATTTGATCCCAATAAGTATTTTTACCCCTCTGTAGGTAGTTTCTATACTCTGCATCCCAGCTATCTTCTGTTTAAAAGACCGCAGCTTAGAATACTTACTTTTCTGGGTATCAATTGCCTTGGTTTGGAGGAGGGATTCTGAAAGTTGCAGTCCCAAAGATGACATTTCTAAGCTACAGAAAACAACTGATAGCAGATGGTATGTAAATCTATCAGGGCCCTCAAGAGTCACAGTATCAGAGGTGATACTGAGTTAGAAGGACAAATGGTATGACCTGATACAAAGCGGTTTCTTGTTGTTTGTGTTATTGAAAAGTTTTTTAAAAAGTATGCTACAATTTCTCCCGTCTTATGATGTTTTGTGAACAATTCAAATGCTGATTCCAGCATAGCTCTAACAAGTTTTATGTGTTCTCTATTCAGTTCAATATAGTATGTCATGACATATTAAAACCAGATTTGGATGTGTACAAGCTAGGTAGCAGAAAACCATTTCCTACACTCTCTATCCTATAGCAGATTTCCCTTCCCCTGAAAATGCTACAGAGAGAGTTAGAGCACTGTGATGAAGGGAGCAAGCTATGGAGTTGTGATCCCCAGAAATCAAGTTGTGGTACCATGTTTGAACAGAGTGTGTTCGTAAAGAGAAGGCACATCCTCAATCCAACTAAAAGATTCTGATTTTCCAGGTAATTTAGTCAAACACCAGGCAGGCAAGGGATCTCTGAAAGGTCTGTCATTTATTATTATAATGCAAGTGGCTTGGTCACAGATTTGGAATCTGAGGCACCAATTGGGCCAGCAGAGGAGACACAATGCCAAAATACTACTGGTGGCCCTTGAGCCTAAAAAGTCAAAACTCACTGAGTCTGAAATGCTTGAGACCACTGCACACTCTCTTTCAAGTACTCCACAGTCCCGGGAGCCAGCTAACAGATCCTGGAGAGATAAGAAAGTGTTAGGCTTCAAGCATGGTACTCTTTCTCAAAGCTCGTTGCTTATGAACTAGATGATGATCAAAACTGAGATGTAAGCAGTCTACAAGTCAATGCCAACTCATGTTTAAAACTGAAGCAGAAAAAGTACAGAACTGCTTCTTGGTAACCACTCATCACATTTTTAAAAATTTCATCCATTTATTAATTATATTCAGAAGGGCTGACCCATCACTAAATTCATGTGGGATGAGGTGGATTCATGCTAATATTGACGATGTGATACTACATTCCTGTACAGAAATGGACTCATTCCCATGTAAATGAACATAGGAATTGCAGCTTTTTTGTTGCTGATATTCTCTAATTTATATCATCATAGGGTTAAAATGATTGTCTAATTCATCTAGCTCCATCAATGAATACATTTTATTCACTGTTGACCCAATGGAAGTGTCAATGTCTGAAGCAATCAATGTCTTGAAATCGTCCAGAGTATGTTTTTCAGTTCTGCAATATATTGGTAATTTCTTAACAATTATTTAGATGACAGAAATGGTTCTGTGTTGTGGACTGCAACAAGCAATAATCCATTCACAGCTGATTTAAAGAAAAATTATCAACCGGTAGAATTCTATTTCCAGCTTACATAACTTATAACTCAATTTGAATTCAGTGACCTACTCATGTAGGGTGTTCTGTCAGGGCCCAATAAAACTACTTTTGCTTCCTCCTTGAAACAGCAAAAAAGAGGACTGTTGAATGCTCGCTGGGCTATAACATATGACTGGTGGAGCACATTTAACCTAATGAGTTACATATTTTACATACCCAATTTCATAAATAGTTCATTTATTTGAACCTTTCATGCCCACATCCTTCACCAGAGAATATACTTTTATGCACCTTGCTAGTATAGACCTGTCTTTCAAGTACTGCAGTTTCCCACTTATTTGACAGTTAAGGGACCAGAGTACTGTCAAAGAGAGGAAACTGTTGAAAAATGTAACTTAAAAACGTTCACTGAACAAAGGGAAGGGCAGTTAAACAGTGGCAGTTGAAGCAGACTTGTAGTGCTATAATCATGTCGGGTGACAGGGCCCTCAGGTTGCCAATGCAGGAGGCAAAGTTGCTTCTCAAATTGCTTCCAACTGTGCTGGACTTTGTTGTTCATGAAACACTATCTCAAGCGGCCCCATGGGGCCATGGAATTGGCAGAGGCCAATTGGCAGAGGCTGGGCCGACAGCTCTCATCTCCTTTGTGCTGCAGCTAGTAGCTGACATTTTTCTGGTGCACATGCTACCCAGGCCTCTCATAGCCCCACCAGCCAGAGAGAGGTGGGAGAGAGCCAGCCAGCTAGGCATGAGTGGGCTTCTGCTGCACTCCACTGGCACCAGTGGCTCAGAGAAGCCAGACACATTTGCAACAGTAACTATTTGTTCAGCAACCAGATGAGGTTATTATCTAATGCAGTGGTTCTCAACCTGTGGGTCCCCAGATGTTTGTGGACTTCAGCTCCCAGAAGCCCCAGCCACTATGGCCAATGCTCAGGGCTTTTGGGAGCTGAAGTCCAAAAACATCTGGGGACCCACAGGTTGAGAACCACTGATCTAATATCTATTAGAGTGCTTATATACAATACATATAATACATTTAATAATTCATGTATTCAATAAAATAAAATGATATAATATCATGTATTAGCTTCTTATATTATGTTCATGTAACAGTGTCATTATAGAAAGAGTTACAATAAGTCACAATATATAAATCCTTTTTGAACACCTGGATAGTCCTTCAGATGGTTGAATGAATCCAGTATTCACAAAACACGATGGAAACAATATAAGTGTTAAACATATTTGGTACATGACATTAAAAACCATCTGTGTCCATTGTTTTGTCTATGTAAATATCCAAGGTAGCAAAAGTGTACATATAAGCAACTCTTTCTCTGTGGCAGTTGCAAAAAAGAAAAGTAAGGAAGCAGCTCTTTCTCTATAAAGGTTAAAAAGAAGCTAGAACAAGAAGAGAAGGACAGTTCTCCTTTGGTACTGTGGAACTGTTTTGTCTTCTTGTGCAACTTCTTCAGCTTCTCAAGCCTCTGTTTAGAGATAATGATGCAACCTTGTAAATGCAAAGTTAGTAAACATAGGCCCTTTCCACATGCGGGGTGGGTAAATGGGGGCGCGCACGCAGGGACGGATCTTACCTCAAAACGGGTTGCTCCGTCCCCGCGGGGAGCGCGCGTTTGCCGCTCTAAACGGCGGCGAATTTCGGCAGCATTCGGCAGCACCCAAAATGGCGGCTGCTGGCTTCCAGCAGCACTCCGCCAATCAGGGCAGCGCGCCAGCCGGAAGCCAGCCCCCAGGCAGCTCTGCAGAGACACGCTAACGCGTCCCTGCAGTTCTAAACGGGGCACGGCGACAGGCTAGCGCGTGCAAGTCACATAAAAACCACTTGAGAAGTGGTTTTTATAAGACTCGCAGCGCCACCCCTGCGGCCGCGCGAGGGCGATTTGAGGTTTAGAACCTCCCATTTGCGAACCGTCCTTGCGCGCCTCGTGGTGTAGAAGACCTCCTGGGAGGTCGTCCTAGTGTGGGCAATATGCCCGTGTGGAAAGGGCCATAGTGTAGATAACTTTTTGAACTGGTTGTTACTTACTACGAACAAATTGCTTTCTTCCTCGTTCCACATGACAAATGTATTCTATCTCCCTCAATGGTATCTAGTACAGTTGTTAATTCTGTGGTTGTCAAAAGAGTAACGTACCTGTGACCTGATTGCTTCAGGGTTCCCAGCTATGGGCTAATTATGAGTTGTACTGAGTGTCTCTCCTTGATGGTTTCTCTTTAAAGTGGTGTTTTCATGGAAATCATTGACAAGGAAATTATGTCCTAGGACTGTTCCTATTTAGAGTAATGTCATTATAGAAAACATTGATACTGGATGTTTGTATTTAGGTCAAAAGGTGGGTAAGTTTTTAAGTAATAAATCCAAAAAGCTTCTCGACAAAGCAGTTATAATGAATTATCAGTGTGTGTATATTGTGATACTACTTCTATGACAAAAAATCTGAGAGAATCTGGAGGATGATTAAAAGTATGGCAATGTTCCCCTAAAAGAGAATCCAAGGTGTTGTTTTGAATTCTACTTTGAATTCTCCCCTTGCTTTACCAGCTTGGAAAATCCATTTCCACCACCACCTTCTCCTCTGGAGATGAACCTTCCTGGATTATGAGCATAATCTCATTTCAACAATCTGCTCTTTTGACCTTTTCCCATTAGTATGTGTGGTCAAAAGAGCAGACCACACATTGCATATATGAATGCTGGTTGCATTTGAAAAAAGTTGAAAGAGCAGGGGATGCCTGTACCCACTGTAGCCTGGGCATTTGTTGAAAAATGTATTTTCTCAAATCCATGTTGCTGAGCTATATTCCCACTGCCTGCCACAAACTAGAAACTGAAGTGCAATTTAAGTTTCAGTTTAAAGTCCTTAAAAACATTATTTTTGCACTAGAAATCTATATAATCCTTTGGGCTGCCAGTCAGAGATTAATATAAAGGTGGGGAAAAAAGAAAGAAAGAGAAGGAAAGAAACCATGCTGCTCTTTCTTTAAACATTGTGATTTCAGAACAAAAGTATATTTTTCTTTGTTGAAACATATAATCTCATACTGTTTGTACTCTTCAGTGTGAAAATTCTGCATTAGTCAGAATCCATGCAGTGGCACTCAAGCAATTTAGGAAATGTTGTAAAATGCAAAAGTTTATCCTCAGTAATATGGTTGAGGCAATGTACTCCTCCAGACCTTCCTTGTAGCATCCATCTTGATTTTTTCACATGTCTGTCTTTTTTGGAACACTTCCTTTGTTCTGATTCATAGAGGTTTCTGATTCATTGAGAAACAGGGCACACCCAAATGGCAGCATAGTGTATCTCTCTTGTCTGGTACAGTAGCTAGGGATATAAATCTTCACTTAAGCCATTCTCATGTGAGAGAGAGGAAATCTTTTGAAACTTTTCTTCCCATTGAGTGAGATTATGAGATTGTATCCACTTTTGGGGTGTTTGCATTTTAGGACAATGTCTATTTGCACAATATATTGTATTGATGCTGATGATAAAAAAGCATGTTTGGCTTTTTGCTCTCATGCAAAGATGAAAAATCTTGTGGCCATTGACATTTTTGATGAGGTTTCTTGATCTCTTGAGACACCCTTTCTTTACTAGGATAAGAAAATTATTCATATTGTTTTTACATTACTAGCTGCAGCCCGTCATCAGTTTAGAAAGAACATTGTTTTGAAGCATACATGAAAGAGCCTGTCATGTATACTGAAGACCATCCTTCTCTAGGAAGTATGTTACTTAATGGTGAAACCCAGTGGGTTTCCATGGCCAAGTGGGGTCTCCACGATTGTAGTGCAATGCCCAAATCACTACACCACACTGGCTCTCTGCACAACCATAATTGTGTGGAGGTAGGAAACAGGATAGTCCCCGAGTCCATTGGCCTTGCATTAAAAGGGAGCACATCACTAAGCAAACATGGTTTTAGATGTGCATGCTGACGTCATAACACACAATCATGAGGGTAGTCTTATGTACACAAAGAAAACTTCTTTCTGACTATATGCCCCATTTGTGTGGTCAGCAGCAAGGATGGTTCCACACTTTCCTTCCACTCAATCACAGACAAGTGAAATATAGTTAGTGGAGAGGGATAGATATGTGAGTCATACCTATCCCACTCCAGTAATGATTAATACTTTGTTGTCAGCTGACCTCTTATTCAACAGTCGAAAAGTGAAGTTTAAAACTACCTCTGCTCTGTAGTGATATTCAGTTATATTCTCCTCCCCCTCCCCTGTATGTGAATGAATGTGAACTCAGAGGCACCATGACATCCCCCAAATGGTTTTAATATGATCTTCCTTGCTAATCTTTCACTTTCTAGTCCCAACATAAAAGTTTTTGTCAACTCACCTGTCCACCACCATGACAGATCAAGGTATAGTTTCCAGGAATGAATGAACGGCTTCGCAATCCACTAGTAGAATGTAGCAGAGGATATGTGGAGGTCTGAGATGTGGAAGGCCTGGATAGATATTTCAAATGTAGCTCCTTTGGGACCAATATTATTTGGACTTTGACCATTGAAAAGAGATTTTGTGCTTCAATTGGTAACTCCAATTCTTAAACAGGGGGTACCTAGCCATTCCCTTCTGTCCAGGATGGAGCACTCCTTCTCTCTCACACCTACTTCTTTCACCATCAAAATGAAACTCTAACAAATTCTTTTTTGAATCTCTGTGTTTTTGTTGGCAGACTTATCAACTTTCCAGGCCCATTGTTTTGTAGAGTCTTAATGCCTGAGACATTGGTGGCCTTTATTTTGTTTTGGAAATATGTCTGAATCTTTGGAAGATGAAAATATGATACAGTTTATCATCCAGTGGCCCACTGAGCTTTATCTCAACTTATCTCTGACATCTAATGATACTGAGCACGTGCTGAGTTCTATTACGTGATGAGCTCCAAACCATTAAAATCAGAGAAAACAGAGCATATTTTTCCTAAATTCACTCACTTCACAAAAAAAGTCTCAAGTTCTGACCATTTGAAGCAAATTACGTCCATTTGAACTAAATGAACCCAAGATCCAAACCTTCCAAGATGTAGCACCAGAAACTTTGATGAGAATCATAGAGTCATAGAGTTGGAAGAGACCACAGGGTCATCTAGTCCAACCCCCTGCCATGCATACATCAAAGCACTCCCAACAGATGGCCATTCAGCCTCTGCTTAAAAACCTCCAAAGAAGGAGAATCCACCACACTCCATGGCAGCATATTCCACTGCTGGACAGCTCCAACTGTCAGGAAGTTCTTCCTGAGGTTCAAGTGGAATCTCCTTTCTTGCAGCTTGAATCCATTGCTCCTTGTCCAAGTCTCTGGTGCAGCAGAAAACAAGAAAATAGCTTAACACATATATAACTGTCTGAAGAGCCACCAAGATTTGATACTGCTGGGGCTATGCATTCAAGCTTACAAAGACAAAATATTAATAGCCACTACTGCCAACAAAGCAGTAGAAATTTGTGAAGCTTTTGAGGTACCTGTAGTACAAGTGGTTCCATCAGTTGAAGAACACCAGGCAGTACAAAACAGGAGAAATGGATTTAGTTTCAACCCCCACTCCACTTACACACACAGAAAGAAGTACAATACAGAATAATATACCAACTCTAAATACATTACCCAGCTAGACCAGACCTGTATGTTTCCCTTGGTCCTCTCTCTATTTGCATTTATTTAAACTTGTTTAAATAGTTACATTATTTAAAATTTTGACACCCCATATTAGAAGACATCAATGATAGATGTTGTGTGAGCTGTCAAATTTGATGCATAACAGAATCTGAATTGGAACTTATAGCCTGAGTTTACTTCATACGTGGGGTGCTTAAAGTGTTTGTCATTTGTTTTTGACTTATAGATCTATTGACTGCAGTTTCAGTTTTTTCCCCCTCTTTGTTGGGCAGATATCTTTTGCTATTTTTCATATTTTTTCTCCTTTCTTTTTCTTTTTTATTATCTTTTTTTTAATTGCAAAAATTAAAAAAAATAGAAATAGAAAAGAGGAAAGGAAAGAGGCCTAACAGACAGGAACCTAATAGAAAGTTTGTTGTGTCTAGAGCTTATCAGTTAATTGGCTAAGGACAAACTATACTATAAATATAGAACTATCTCTGAGACTACAGCAACATTAGGTGGAAGAAATTGTAACTACATAAATTACTGAAAGAAGTGAAAGAGACAAAGAGGGAGGAGGAGGAGAGGAGGAGGAAAGAGAAAGAAAGAGAAGAAGAGAAGGAAAAAGTAAGTATTAAAGGAAGGAGAAGGGAAGAGGAAGAAAGAGGAGAAGGAGGAAGAAGAGGAGAGAGGGAGGGAGAGAAGAAAATACAGAAGGAAATATTTAAGAAGAGAGATTAAAAATACATAAACAAATACATTTATAAAATAAAAGCAAAAAGAAAGAATCTAAAAAGACACACCAACAATTTTTACATGCATCATTTTTAAATTTTATTTTATTTTACTTTTTTTCTTTTTCTTCTTTTTCATTTTTATAAATTTACCAGGAAAAAAATAATTCGCACCTTTAACTTTTCAAAATTTATATGTTAAAATTTTCAATTTTTTAAACAATGCAAATTTTATCTTTTAAAGTTTTTTCTCTTTTTTTCTTTTGTCTTTCATTTTTTGTCTTTGATCTTTTTTCACTATTTAGTTCATTTAATTTTTGTATAGCAAGAGTAAAGATAATAATAGAAGATTAAATTTGATTTTGCTTTTTTTCTTTGTCAGCTTGTCTTCTGAAAAGATTTTTTCTTTACTTTTTTTACTCCATTTTTCTTTTTTCTTTTTTGGATTTTTGAATAACCAATATTCAGTGCAATGATTTTTACTATTCTACCTTAATTTTTAATTCTTTATCCTCCTTTCCCTCCCTTTCTTCACCCTTTTTTTTATTAACAAACGTGGATCATGGCAAATAGGAGAAAAAATTAAGGTAGTGAAGATGTATACCAGAGGGAAAGAAAAACAGAAAGAGAGAGGAAGAAAAGTAACAACACAAGATGCCCAGACAATGGCTTCAGATCTTGCCTAGAAATTACTAGAAGAATTTCCAAAAATGAGAAGTCAGATGATGCAACTAGGTGCTGATAATAAAAATGACCTAAAATCAGAACTGAAACTGGAAATGAAAGAAGTAAAAGAATCCTTAACTCCAATATCTCCAGATATATATCAAATAACATGAAAGTTCAACATTTAGAAAAGAAAATGAAAAAATCAACAAAAAACAGAAGACCTTGAACAAATGTTAGATTTAACAGTGCCTTCAGAGGCAAGAGAGACAGAACACTGTCTGAGGATCTGAGGAGCAGAGGAGAAAAGAAATGAAAGCACATTAGACATGATAATCAATGCATTGGCTCAATTTACGGAAAGAGTAGAGGAAGAAGTAAGAGAAAAAGTGCACCAAGTTTTAGAATTAAAAAATGCCACAAGATATGATATGCTACTTTACCAGAAAATTTATTTGAGATGAGGTTCTGCATATGAGCTATACATTCAGAATGAAGATCAAGGAACAAGAAATTTTCATTTTGAAGAATATCCCAGCAAAAATTTTGAGAGAAAAAAGAGAGTATAAATTCCTGTCCACAAAACTTAAACAACAGGGAAAAATTGGAGGGGATTTTGTCATACTATAAGCAGAAAAGATATACTTTAAACACAATTCCAAAAGCAAGATAATTTTTCAGAAAATATAGAAAAGCTCTTGTATATCAATCAGTCAAGAAAGAAGAGAACAAAGATAATAATTTGGACAGTTCTGATGAGGATCCAGAAGAAGGAAGAGAAGAAGATAAAGAAGAAAATAATAGACAAATAAGAAGGAGGAACTAAGCCAATGATTATGAAAGGAAAAAGAAGAAAGAAAAAGAAGGGGGAAAAGGATAAAAAATACAATAAAATGACAGAAGCAAGGTGTTTTTCATGGAATGTAAAGGGTTTGAATGTGCTATAAAAAGGGGAAAATTCATTACTTAAAGAAGCATCCCCATGAAATAATATTTTTATAAGAAACCCATATACAAAAAAACAGAGGAAAAAATATTTGCATTACCCTACATTAGACAAGAATTCATAGCTTCAGCAGACAAGAAAAAAAATATGAATTGTAATATACATAAGAGCCACTTTGACACCAGAACTGAAATTTGCAGATTCTCCTGGAAGATTTATTGAAGTACAAATTCAATTACAGACAGAGAAAATTCTACTGGTGAGCATTTATGGTCTGAAAGAAAATGAGGCACATTAAAAAAAAACTTAGGGAAGCAAATTTTGGATTACCCTAATGAAAATTATATTTTCATGGGGGATTGGAATAGAGTGATATCACCAATATAGATAGCCAGAAAAATTAATAAAATAATCACAAGAAAAATTACCTATACCTTTCTTTAACACAATAGAACAATTTAGGTTGATTGATATATGGAAATTCCAACATGGAAGCACAGCAGAATTTACATATTTTTCTGAGTGTCATAAATCTTCAAAAGAAATTGATATATTCTTGATCTCAAATTCTCTTGCTCAACATATTTTTAAAAATGGAAAACCTACTGAGAATATGATCAGATCACAACCCAGTACCATTAATTCTGAAATAGAAGAAGAGTGTCCACAACTTTGGATTGGATGAAACATTATTGAATATAACTTCAATAGTTAAGGCAAAGAAAGAAATTAAGGACTATTTTGAAAATTTAAATGGCGAGGTTGAAATTAATACAGTACAGGATGCAGCTAAAGCAGTTTTAAGAAGATTTTCATTCAACAGAAAGCTTTGATTAAAAAAAAGAAATTAGAATAGTATTGACAGATTATTGAGGAAATTTCAACAAAAGAAAATGAATTAAAAGTTACATTATTGTACAAAAACAAATTTCTATAATCTGTCTAGAAGAAATGGGGGGCGGGAATTGAAATTTATAAAACACAGACACTTTGAATTAACAAATAGGCCAGGCAAGTGGCTTCATATAATTCAAAGAAATAAAAAGACAAATCCTAAAGATTTAGGTTGGAAAACAGTTGATTATGGAAAATGACAAGATTCTCGGAGTATTACATAGCTATTTTACAGATATTGTTAACAAATAATATGGTCCAAAATACCAAATTGATTTGTATTTAAATAGTCAAGACCTACCATGAATCTCAGAAGTCTAATAAAAAAAGCTAAACACCTTAATTACCCTGGAAGAAGTATCTGTGTCATTTAAAAGACGTAAAATAAATAAAACACCAGGACCCAATGGATTCCCTGCAAGCTACTACAAACTTTTCAAGGAAGAGTTCACAATCTGAAACAAAACTATGCACAGATGAAGTCGATTTAGTCACTAAAATGTACACAATGTTGCTCAATCTAGAAATGGAACCAGAAGTGATTAAAAGCAATATGATTAGATGGGCTCAAGATAGAGAACACTCAATAGAATTAGAGAAATGGGAAAGGTTATGGATTAAAGAGCTAAAATATGTTTTCTGTTATGATCTGAAAGAAAAGGTGTACAAAATCATCTTTAAATTGTACCAAACACCAACAAAAATATCTAAAATTTACAAAAATCCCAAAAAAACATGTTGGAAATGCTAAGAACAGGAAGGAACCCTATTTCACATGTGGTGGTCCTGTACCTGTGCAAACAAAAAAATTGGAGTGAATTTCAAAAATGGTTGCAAGAAGTCTAACAAATTAAGATTCAACTAATTCCTGAATTAGTACTACTGGGAATACATAGCAAAGAAATAAAATCTTGCAATTATAAAATGTTACATTACATGATCATTACAACAAGAACCATTTGTGCCCCAAAATGCAGGAGTCTGGAAATACCTACTAAAGAAATATGGATTTCCAAAGTATTAGAAATCGCAGAAATGGTTAAACTTTCAATGATGTTGAAAGGAAAAATGACTGAAAAATTTCAAGAAGATTAGGAACCTTTCTTAAATTTTTTGAAGGAAAAAAGAAGAAATTACTGTATTGAGAGGATTCTTGATTTAAAGTCAAAATGACTACAAATATACAAAAGAGGAAATTATCTATGTTATTGACTGATTTATATAATGTACATTGTCTACTGTATACTATATTTATGTAGTCATAGTTGGGATAGGAGGGAGAAGAAAGGAAAAGAGGATAATAAGAATATGTACACATATATTTACACATAGTTAAGTAGTAAGTACTGAGACCCAAAGTAGAAGAAGTCAAGAGGAGTTATTAATTTGATAAGATATCAGGAATAAGAGAGTTTAAAGATTAATGGATATTAGTGACATTGGATTAAATGTGACATTGATTGTATGAAGTAGAGAATAATATGTAAAATCAATAAAATTATGAAAAAAAGAAACAATGACCAGAACAAATTAGACTACACTCTTAAATACATGGAGTCTATACACAGGTGATCAATTGTTTTGCAGGTGACATCCTGCTTTATGTTGCCAGTCCCATAAAACTGATCCCTGCTCTTAAATCCAGGAATTCCAGGAATATTCTGCATTCAAAATAGATTACAACAGATGTTATTTTCTGTGTCTAAATATGGCTTTAAGGTCCCAAGAATTAACCTCAAATTCTCAGGGGCCATTCTGCACTTATCAGTTTTTGAAACAGTTCCAGATACAATTAATCAAAGATCTTGATAAGCTGAGACAGAGACATTTTAAACCACTGGAAAAACAAACCTTAAGCAGATTTTTTTTTAAAAGGAAGAGAATGCATTTAATGTCTAGAATCCTGTCAATTAGTCCACTATAGAATAGATCCATTGAATTAGTTGCTGAATGGTGAGTCAACCCATAGGTAAATCCAACTGATTCAGTGAGTTTACTTTAGTCAGGGCTGTCAATAGGATCTTTAGATAATGTTGCACTAAACAAAATGTTTATTTATTCAGATCTCTTTACTTATTCCAGACTCTGTCCATTTCAGTTGATAAAATATGGTTTACCAAACTAGGTGGAGAAAAGAAAGAAAAGGAAAAAAAATCTTTGGCCCATGCAGACCTATTTTTTTCTAGAACAATAATGTATTCCCAAAATAATACAGGAGGCCTTGGACTCCCTAATCTATTCCTGTATTACCAAATTTTTAATCTTAAGCAAGTGACCTGCATAATTCACATGGACAATTCTATTCCATGGGCAGCTACAAAAAAAGGTAGCACCCTTCAGTGCAACTCTACTTCTTCCCTACTCCAAGCAAATAAATTAAAATCTATTTCTGACTGCCTACCTGCAAACAATGGAACAACTGGAAATAACAGCCTCATCTCCTTTTCCGTGCCACTCAGCTGGAAAGTACCTACAATCCCTTGCTAAAGAGGAGAAAAGCTACCAAACATGTGGAAAGATTATGGTTTCACTATACATGACAGCCATTTCATAGTGGAACTAGCGCTACCCTACAAGAAGATAACTTTTTTTCTTGATACAAATTTTGGTTGGTCAGATAAATTCTGAATATGCTCTTTTATGAAAGAGTTCATCAGAAAACAGGATCAAGCTAGGCATTTGGGTCCCATGCCAGGAGAAAGGTGGCATATAAATATAATAAATAATAATAAATGAATAAATTTGTGCTATTACTCCAATAGATTAAGTGAATGGATAGGCCTCTAGTATTTATAAACATCTAGCAGATATGAAATACCTTCCAGCAACAGGTCTTAGATTAATATGGGTATTAGATTTTAAGATTCATAAAAGATTCAGACTGGAATGCAGTGTGCTTACATTTACCATTTAAATGTATTTCAACACATCAAAGAATCAGCCACTATAATTATCCATGAGCGGCACCAGACACCAACTAGACTGTATAAGATCTGCTATAGTCTCTCCCCTATATATTGAAGAGAAAGTGGCAAATATGTTTTATTCCCACATCTGTTGCTGGAGTGTCCCAGGATGTCTCTTCTTTAGTCAGAGGTTTTGAAAATACTAGAAGATATTACAGACAGTTGATTTCATACTGTGACCAACTCTTTTATTCTCTTCCTTTCTGTGCATGGTAGATAATTAGAAAGCAAAAATCTAATCTATGTACTTTTGATGGCAGCTAAACTAGAAATCCCCAAATATTGGAAAATACCATCCAGTTTAAGTATCTGGGCTTTGTTCAGCCATGCATAGACTGTAGCCCTTTATGGAAAAAAAAAACTCTCTAGCAAATAAAGAGGTCTGCAGACCTACATAGGTTCAATCAATGTATGGAAACATAGCTCATTTTTATTCATTTATTCATTTTTTTAATGCATAAAGGTCACAACTTTTGATTTACATCCACTCTTGTAGTGCTTGAGATTCTGGAGACACTTGAGATAGTTAATTTTCCACATTGATGTTTTTAAAGGTATTATCATCCTAGTCTGAAACTGGCCAGACAGTGTCTTATATTTATATTGTCTTATATTTTCCATAAACAGGCCTATGAATCATGCTGTAGTGAAGATACACACACTCTCTGCTGGTGTATATGAAATAAGAACAATTTTGAGCCCATCTCACTTGTTCAGTTAAGTCTGTCTTTACCTTGAATTGGAAGATGTGAATCAACATTTTGCTCCCTTGTCTATTTTTCAGCTTAACATAGAGCTACTAGTCTGAAAACTTGTGCTTCTGTAAAGCTTGACTACTATATTACTTCTTCATAATCAGCCTGCTATAATATAAACTAACACATGCAATTTTGTGTGACCTTTATTGTATAACATTGTTCTCTCAGAAAATATATGGGGACCTAATTGGTTCTGGCACTCATCCATGCGAGAAATGAGGATAACACTTTGCCCATCTCTGATGCTTTGCATGATGATGTCTCATTTTAACATCTTATCATTAATTTTCTTTACGTTAATATGAGTTTTAAGAGCAGTTAAATATTCCCAATATAGAAGATCATAATTTTTTAAAATGGACTTCTTTAGAGGTTAATAATATTAGATAGTATCACAATATGATACCCAGTATGCAAACAGCAGGAACATGCAGGGAGAAACCAATTGCCTGCAGCTATGTTAAATGAATGCTGTGCCATGAGTATTTCCATGCGATATTCAAAAAGGCCAAAAACCATGGACACATGGGTAAATCAAGATGTTCAAGGATGGGAAAATCTGTCAGATTCACTTTTTTCTACATCCATTTTTTTTTAAAAACAAACAAACCTCAAGTTCGTTCCACCCTGAAAATAAAGAAACATGCAATTTTTTGCAACCTTCCTCAAATAAACTAAAATGAAATTCTCTCCCATTTGCAGCAGCTGTCTTTAATAAGTAAAAGTATCCTCAGTATGGATAGGACCATGTTGCAATTGCTGCCTGGTGGTAACAATAAAGTGATTCTCAGGAAAGAAAGAAAAGTTTGATCCTGCAGTCAGCATTAGTCTGGTAGAATGCAGTGTGATTCAAAGAAATGTGTTCAAGCATAGCACTGAGCGACTCACCAGTCAGCTCCTTTGTGGGTTGGGGAGCGGCACCCTCTCCTTCCATGTCCACTGGATGCCAGAGGCGGAGGCAGCCAGATTGGGGCAGGTGCTGTGTGCCTGCTCAAATTTTCCCCTTTTGTTCCCCTGCCAGCCAATGAGTTCAAAGCAGCCAGCTTTGGATTGATTGGTTGATGGAACGGGCCTAAGTGGAGGCTGGCGGGCTTCACTCAGATCTGCCTGCAGGGCAGCTCCACAGTCGTTTTTTCAGCAGCAGTCCAGGTAGGAGCCTCGAATCAGCAGCAAAAGGCAGTGGAAGGTGGTGGAGAAGGCATTAAAAGGCAATGGTGAAATAAGCAGCAGTGAACAATGGCGAATGGCAGCGAATGGCGGTGAGCAGTGATGTGCAGTGGCAAGTGGCAGCAAAGCATCAGGGAGATGGTGCAGCAGTGTCCTCCAGAGAGGCAGTGGCAGTGCAAGCAGGCCACATGGGGCATCTGGCTTGAGCAGCCTTGGCAGAGCTGGTCACTTTCAGTCTTTTAAAGTGCTACTTAGCTGCAGCTATAGCGCGAGCACGCTATCCCTAGGCTTGGACCTGCGTCAGCCAGGGCAGGCATTCCTGGGTGGCGAACGCGCTTCCCACCCACAGCCCACCACCTAGCACCCCGTCCTCCTCCCCCATCCCATTTTTTCACTCTGCTCATTCGGCTCCTCTGTTTGGGCAGGCCGTTGGGCCAGCCCAATCTCCACCTCCCAGCCTGCTAACTTGGGACAGTCTTTCCATGGGTCGCTAAGCCCCCCAAGAGGGCTGCTGCTGCTCCAGACCCACCCCTTCCCAGAACTAGAGGCCTAGCTGGAAGGGCTTGAAAATCCAGGGCTGACTTTGGGTCCTCGGGAACCTGCAAGCCCTCAAAAGATCCTGCGAGGGTGACTCTGACACCAGCAGCTAGGTCTATAGGCAATGCTGTACTCAATGGCATTGCACAGTCTCTAGAGATGCTGGTGGAGAGGATGGAGCACCTGGAATGCAGATCAGTCATAGCTCTACCAGCCCTGGCTGCAAATTCTCTGCAGCAACCACCAGATGGTGGCCCCAGTTGCAGCCACCAGTCATCCTTCTCATCCAGTAACAGCAGCTGTTCTGCATCATATGCCAGCACCATTAGCCATAGAAGGCAAAAAGCCAGTTGGGTCCCTGATCAGGCAGGGCCTCTTTGCCCGCAGGGGACCAGCAGTGACTCTGGAACATACAAGCAGTAGGTGGCAGCTGGTGTACACTCCCATGTGGCTAGTGGCACTCTTCCCTCTCTTGGATGTTTACCCTGATCAGGAGGCTGCTAACTTCATCTGGCAGGGTTTCGCTGAGGGTTTTCAGATTCCGGCACTGGACCCTTGCCTGGCATCAGATTCTGGCAACCTCAAGTCAGCCTGGGAACTCCCTCACATGGTGGAGTCCAAGATTGAGAAGGAGCACCTGGCAGGGAGGGTGGCAGGCCCCTTCTCCACACCCCCTTTCCACAACCTCAGGGTCTCCCCCCTTGGAGTGGTTCAAAAAAAGACCCCTGGTGAGTCCCGGCTAATTCACCACCTGTCCTACCCATGGGGAAAGTTGGTCAACAATGCCATCCCACCGGAATTTTCCTCGATGCGGTATGCTTTATTTGGATGCTGGGAGCCCTGCACGGTATGCCTCCTTTGACCAGGCTATCTGGCTGATCAGGGCCTGCAGCAAAATGTGCAAAATGTGACATCCAATCTGCCTCCCGGCTTCTCCCTGTCCACCCAGAGGATCACTGCTTACTCGGGTTTAAGTTCGATGGGGCATGGTACTTTGAGAAAACCATGCCAATGGGATGCTCTGCCAGCTGTGCAGCCTTTGAAGCTTTCAGCACTTTCATCGAATGGGCAGTCAGTTACAGGTCGGAGTCCCCCTTTATCGCCCACTCCGTTTATCACCCACTACCTTGATGACTTTCTCATGATGGGCAGGGCTCACCAGGATGATTGTGGCAGGTTGTTGGGGCATTTCCAAGCTTTGGTAGCCGAATTAGGCATCCCTCTCATGGATGACGAGACTGAGGGGCCCAGCACCTCGTTGGTTTACCTGGGTATTCTCTTAGACTCTGTTTGAGGGGTACCTTACTTGTTCTGTGACCAGCTGGATGCATTGTGACAGTGTCTAAAGGGGGTGCTGGGTGGGGAAAAGGCTACGCTCAAGGAGGTCCAATCCTTACTGGGGCATCTCAATTTTGCATGTAAAGTGGTGTTGCAAGGCAAGGCATTCTGTACGCGTCTGACTAGGGTCACTGCCGGCATCCATGCCCCTCATCACCACATCCGCATCCCACAGGGAGTAAGAGAAGACCTTGAGGTCTGGCTTTGTTTTCTGGACAAGTTTAGCGGCATCTCAGTGTGGTAGGGGGTATTGGAGCCGGGCTTGGACCTCCAGGTTCAGTCAGATGCAGCAGGTAGCTTGGGATTCTGGCTTTACTTTCAAGATCATTGGTGTGCGGCCATGTGGCCACCACATTGGAACCATCAGGGGTTATTGCGGGATCTTACTTTCTTGGATTTTTTCCCCATTTTGATTGCTGTGTGTATATGGGCTGGCCGGTTTTGCAACAAAAGAATCTGTTTTTGGTGCGACAACCAGGTGGTAGTGGCTGTCATTAACAGACAGTCCTCCAAGTCTAGTCAGATCATGGGATTTGTCAGGCATTTTGTGCTGGAGTGCTTGGCTGCTAACATCACCTTCTCAGATCGTTATGTTCCAGGTTTAGACAACAAGATTGCAGATTCTCTGTCTGGCTTCCAGGAAGACAGGTTTTGGGCGCTGGCACCAAATGCAGACCCACTGCCTGCACCATTTCCAGAGAATCTTTGGCAGCTTAGGAACGCTCCATAATTCAGGGAGTTCTGCACTCCATAGCCCCAGCAACTGTCAAGGCATACTCCAAGGCGATGGACAATTTCCGGAACTTCTGTGCCGCGATGGGCTAAGCTGACGACTGGCCAGTCCCGGAGCCCAGCTTATACATTTCTTGGCTCACTTGAAGGACACCAGCTTGGCCCCTCACTCCATGTCTGTTCAGCTGGCTGGTATTTCCCTTTTCAGCAAGGCCTATAGGCTTCCAGACCTGTGTGCCAGATTAGTTGTTCGGAAGGCAGTTGAAGGGTGGAGACAGCTTCAGTCATGGGAAAAAGACAGTAGGAGGCCCTTGTCTTTCCAACTGCTAAAGCTCCTTTATTGCCAGCTCCCTTTTATCTGCGTTTTGCAATACGAGGCCAAGCTTTTCAGGACTGCCCAGGTAGTGGCCTTCTTCAGTACTGTCCGGATTGGGGAGCTGGTGGCTAGTTCCAAGCAGGCCAAGTCATCCAGGGCATTACGAGTAGATGACATTTCCTTCCTGGGAGAAGCAGTAGTCATCTGGGACCGGTGGTCCGAGTGTGACCAGTGTGCGAGGGAAGCCTCCATTTGGCTTCACCATCTCGCCGGAGAGGCTCTATGCCCTGTCAAAGTCATGAGGAGGTTCCTTAGGAAGCAGCCTTCTGGTCTCGGCTTCCTTGTTCACCACCAGGACCGCTCCCCCTGACCAGGTTCCAGTTCATCACTGTCTTGTAGGTGGCTATCCACCGTGCAGGGCTCCCAGTATCCAAGTTTGGCAGTCACTCCTTCCGCATTGGGGCGGCCATGGAGGCAGCTGCTTGTGGATTCCCAGTAACAGCCATCAAGAGGATTGGGAGGTGGAAATAAGGAGCATATGCGTGCTATTTCAGGCCTGAGCTGGGGCTCTGGGACCTCTCAGTCCAGCGGTGAGCCAAGCAGCTGCCAGAGTGCTGGCGGTAGTGTTCCTTGGTTCAGCATCCAGCCTGGCAGCACTAGGAGGTATTAATGGTAGCAGGAATGGAGGTTGGTGATAGGCAGGCAGAATGTCCTGCCTGCCTTTTTTGGCAGTAGCATGGCTTGGGATCTGGGACAGCGGGTACCTTTGCCACATATTAGAGGACAATCAGGTCCCCACTGGGGTCAAGAGGTGCGTTGAGTTGCCCAGCTTGGGAGGGCACTCAGCAGGCACCCTCTGGTGGCAGTTGTTGTAAATAAAAAGGGAATTCAGAAGACAAATAAAGAAAGAGAAATGGTCTTTTATATATTCTAGTTAAAAATAAGCATAGCATATAAATTCTTAATATACAAAAGGTTAAAAGAGAACTTGAGCAGTTTGGCAAGTTAGAATACAAAATATATCAAAATACAATACCACAGTGAAGCAGGATACAATACAAACTGCAGCAACAGCAAATCAAGAAATGGAAGTAAATGTCCTCTAAAACAATGCTGCTCTTATAGAGCCTTTATACCTGCTACCAATAATAGAAAGCAGGTGAAGGTCCTCTATAACACCGGTTAACCCCATAATAACTAGAGTTGTAAATCTTGTTAATTTCAACAGCAGTAGGTCCTACATTGGTGGCAAACCATTTGGCTTCGGGCCAGATGGTTGGGTTCATCGATCAACAGGTGGGTTGATCGATGCCCGGATCCAGAACATGCATATGCCAACCCCCTTTTCCTGTTTGTAGCCAATAAAGTTGTGGCCATTTTTTTTCTAATGCGGCTGTGTTGTGTTGTTTTTATGGGGTGGCAGTCGCCCCTGATCACGAAATTAAGGCCTACCTTGGATCACTTTGTTTCAGTTTTTGTGAGATCTGAAACTTCTTTAGTCTCACATTCTTTCTATCCCAAATGGGGAGAAATTTGCAAGCTGTGTCAAATCTTTATTAAAAAGACAAAGAAAACTCTCGCATTGCTACTCATCATGAATCCTATATGCATTTGTTTGTCAGCTTATGCAAAGAGAGAACACATACTGGTCCCTTTTGGGGAATAAATACTATAAGCACTATATTTTGTGGAATTCAAGAGGTAAGAGAGCTACTCCTCTTTAAACAATGGGTTAACAAAGAAAACAACACAACGAGTTGAATGATTTCAATCAGTGTGAGTAGTAGTGACCTCATGGTCCACACTAATGACTTAGTTATCCCATTTCTAACACTGGATTCATATTGAATTCATTTTTCATCCTAACATTCCAAACACTGATAAAATCATAGCAGAAATACTACTACTACTACTAATAAAAAATTATTATTTCACCTTTTCAAGAGTCCATAAAATTAAAACTGGTTAAAAGCATAATTATTGCAAAAAACACAGACAGTACAGCACAGTTCTGCAGTACTAGGGATGGGTCAACTGAATCCTCAAATCCTCGAATCCTCGAATCCTGAGTAAGGATTCGAGATTCCCACATCCGAATCCCTGTGCCAAAATAGGCAAACCAAATCTTTTGAATCCGCCAACTAAATAGATTGTTGGAGACAGGGACACCTGAAAGCCAGGGAGACCGGGACACCTGAAAACCAGGGAGACCATACATACAAGAGAAGATAGTAAGTAGGTGAGGTTTTCCCTTGGAGTAATATTAGCCTTTGCTAACAATTTCAGAAATTACATTTGGGCTTATATTCTAAGATACTTAAATTGAACATTTCATATTGAAGTTCAGTACTTGACTGAAAGCTACAGGCTTGAAATTTCAAGGACACCTGAAACATTCCTTTGCATAGCTCACTTGCAAACCTCTTTTAGACACAATTCTAGGGTTTGGAGTTTTACAAGGGGTCACAGCCTTCTCTGCCAAAGCGTACTGGTGCATCATCAAACTACAAATCCCAGGATGCCAGAAGGAGCTACAAATCCCAGGATGCCAGAAGAAAAGCCAGTTTTGGCCTGGACGATCTCTCTACTGTAGTATGCGGCCCTGTTTACACAAGCAGGAAAATGTGGATCCACATTTTCCTGCCTGTGTAGAAAAGACCTTCATGTAATTTTCAATCTGGTAGAGATCCTGAGGCAAAACTATGACAATTGTCTTGGCCAGATTTCTTCAGAGGGAGGTTTGCCTTTGCCTAGGCTTTTGCTAAGGCTGAGAAAGTGTGTCTTGCCCAAGATTATCCTTCTTTCCTTTGCTTTTTAAACTCTCTTAAAAAAAAAGAATTCAAAAGATTCAAGATTTGTGAGATTTGCGGATTCCCAGAACCTTCCAAATATTCAGATTTGGAAAATTCTGGATTCATCCCAACCCTATGCAACACCCAGTCCCGTAAGCAGTCAGACTCCAAAGGCCTGCAGAATTTTTTTTTTTTTTACGTAACCAGCTTTGGAAAGATAGTAAGGAAGGTGCCAGTTAGGATGGAAAAAATATTCAAAAATATTTGAAAAAGTAATTTTAAAAGCTTTGTGTTGAGAAACTGTGACAAGAAGAATCCTGGACTGATGAGAATCTTTACAGGAGGGGACTTATTTTGCACAAAATTCAAATTCAAATTCAAAATTCAATTGTTTTCAGTAGCACTTCTACTCAGCACTTCTTTGCAAAAGATATTATCATCATCATCATCATCATCATCATGATCATCTTTATTTATACTCTGTCTTTTTCCTTGAAAGGACTCAAAGCAGCTTACAATAACTTAGGAGAACATCGTTAAAACAATAGCATACAAAAATTAAAACACATATTAAACAATAGTAATTAAAACAATATTTAATTACATTATTAAATGACATACAAATGATAATTAAAATAACCAGCACCTTTCTTCATACTAATTACATATTAAATGCCTTCCCAAATAAGAATATCTTTAGTTGTCTCCGGAAAGCAGGCAGGAAGGGTGCTCTTTGGGAAGGGAGTTCCAGAGCCTGGGAGCAGCCACTGAAAAGGTCCTCTCTCGTGTTCCCACCAAATGACCTGTGAAAGTGGGGGGACAGAGAGGAGACCCTCTCCAACAGAGCCTGGGCTGGTTTGTGGGGGAGTATACGGTCTTTCAAATAAGCTGGACCTGAGCCATGAAGGGCTTTAAAGGTCATCACCAGCACTTTGAATTGTGCCCAGAAAGAGTCCACTTTTTATGCACAGAAAATAATATTTCAACACAGAAATCATAACTCCTGTGCAGCAAATGCTGCTTTCTGCACAGAGTGTGCTTTTTTCCTATGCAAATCAACTGTGTTCAAGTTTTACGCAGAACAAATCCCCAATGACATCATTTTCTGTATGATTTTTATGGTATCACCATATTCTATTTAATATGGTAGAAATGATTGGTGAAATGTCATTCTTTTTCTCACAGATTAAAAATCAGTATCAACTGAGGTCTGGGCTATGCAGAAAATAAGACTAGTTTTGTATTGGAGGGAATGATTCCCCTTAAATGTGATGTAACAGTACCCTTTAAAATGACTGTCCCTCATGCATAAGAGATGGACAGGTTTAATTCTAGGTTGCTATTCAATGAAATGGAACTAGTGCCTCTTTTGTTTCTTTTCCCAAACTTATTTTTAAAGAAAGTTTTTATTTGCAATTTCAAATAGGTTACACTGGTATCTATAAGGACTATTACACTTCCATTGTGTGAGGGGACATGAAAAATCTCCTATGACAGAAAACATTTCAGAAATGTGTTATTTGATTTTTGAGATATAAGTGAAGCCTTGAGTGGGTCTAATGAAGTTCAATGGACTTAACAGAATGTCTTCAGCTTGCTGTCTATTTGACAAGGCACTGTTCCATTTTGCACAAACACTGTTTGTAGGAAAGAAAAGGATGAAGTCTGAATTACAAGTGAACAAAATCACAGACCAACCAAGGAGTTATCAAAGGTTGGGAAGTATGTTCCTTAGGGGTAAGTGATAACATATATGAAATATGAACATTTATTAGTTTTTTTTTCTTTTGAAGATCTATATCTCAGTCCAGGAAACTCTGGGAGAACAGTAAGCTACACACACATTGCTCTGCTCTCAGGGAGACAGAATAAAGACTTCAAAAAGCCACTTAGAATATTCACACATTTTTTCCTATATGCTAATGGTATTTAAGCAGGAAAAGAATCATATATTATCCCTGCTGATAGGCTTCGTGGAGAGTTTGGAGAAGTTACTACTTTGGACTACAGTTCCCATAATCCTCCACTCAGTACGGTCACTGTCTGGCTAGATAAAAGTGAGATTTCAAAGAATATTTTCAGATTTTCTCAATGATAGTGAGAAAAGGAATTTTAGCATATTGAGATACCTCAATGAAAAAATCATTTAGTGTTGCAAGATGTTAATACAGTTTGATTTTTTTTCCTTTTCTTTTTTCTTTTTTTTTGTCACAAAACTTCTGCTAAGAGTTTTGGCATAAAAATGCTTTTAGTATAAAGTCAGTGTTTTGTGTTTTCCCTAATTTTTTGCCAGAATATTTCCTGGAAATTTAAAAAATAACTCTCAAAATTACACAAAAGTTCTCTTTATTGTACCTTGCATCTAGAAAACTTGCCAAATTTTCATTTCTTGCATGCAGAGATTAAATAAGCAAAGGTACCCATCCCTAGATGAAAGGCAATAGAGTTGTGATTGATCACCAGCCTTCAATAAGATGCACGCTGTTCATCACAGCCCCCTTCACATTCATGCATTCAATGCAGATTTCTAACGAAGGGGTGGTTATTATTGCTGAACACACATTGGTACTGCACATGTTTGGAATCCTTATCACATGATAAGGATTCCAAACATATCTATCAGTGTTTGTGAAATGTACATAGTCATAACTTTTCACATACTTGAACTAAACACGTAGAAGCTGAGGGGACAGGGTTAAAGGTGTGCACAGGTGAGGCCAGAGGTATTGTCCACTTCCCCTCCATATATATCTTGTACAAGCAGTTTGCTTATGAACACAGCTATTGCCATTTGTGAGAATGATCTGTCAAAGGTGCAATTGGAAGTCTTTCAAGGATCACAACCTGGACTGCATGCCCATTAATTATAGAGATTAACTGTAACACTTGCACAGTTTCAAAGTACTCATCATTCAGCTGTAGGGATGGAGAGGAAATCTGTTTTTCAACTTTCAGACAAAGATACCAAATCACAAAACAGAACACCATTTTGCACTGAATTCTGCACTTTTCAGCATTTTGCGATCTAGTTCACAACTTTTAAAAAAGTGCACCAAAAAGTGTACACAAGAAGCAAAGTATTCACAATGAATATATCAGGAAAATGTATGCCCACGAAAACATTATATCAAAGGGAATTGCTTACAAATAGGGCACACCTTTGAAAAAAATGCATACCAAGTTTCATCTGCAAAAAAAATGTGCACAAAATGCACTCAATTTTCCATGTGGACATTTTCAACCTGATGGAGAATGGAACAGAACAAAAGTTTGGTTCTTAAAAAAAGAAAGAAAGAAAGAAACTCCATGTAGGTGAAAGTGACAGACAAAAATGAACCAACAAAAACAAGCAAACACCATACCAGTAGTCTTGTTGGCCATAAGAATAAACCATAATTTATATGCTGATTTGGTAATACCTTTATTGGACCAACAAAATAGTCATAAAAATGTGCAAAGATATCAAGGGCTTCAGATCTTTCTTCCAGGCAGAATGTTTCAAAGGGCAGAAGGAAGGAAGGAAACATCGAAGGGATTAATGCACAGCAGAAGAGTACCAGTGGGGGGAGGGCAAACAGTGTTGCTTCCAGATTAAAATTCTACCCTCCAAAATTATTTTTTCCTCTATTCGTCAAATTTCTAGCATTGCAGGAAACTAAAACTACAGCTAAGCATCTAGATACACAGATAGGCATCCAAAGAATGACAGCCAGTAGTGGATTATAACACTGGAGACCACTAAGCCACAGAAACCCACTAGGTGAAGGTGGGCATGTCACACACATTCAGTCCCAGAAAACCCGGTTGTAGGTTCACCTTAGGGTCGCCATAAGTTGGAAATGACTTGAAGGCACACAAGAACAACAACAAAACAAAGAAAAGGGGCAGGCAAAGTTACAAACGCAGCATATATAAGAATTGATCTTTGCTATTTACCAAGGGCTATATCACACCAGCTTGTTGTCTCAGAGCAATCATGTTATTTAAACAAATGGAAAGATACTGGTACGGATACAATCATTTTTACATCTTCTCGGTAATGGTGCTGTGGTGCCACTTTGGTGATGCACATTCCCACAATGAATCTTCTGTACTGTCTTGCTGACCCTGCTTTCCCACCCATGTCTGTCCTAAGTAGTACATGAGCACTGTTTATTTTTTTATTTTATTCTACGATTGTGCAATTCAGTCTTTCACATAAGATTATTTACTATCACTATTTCATTTGCTGTTGCCATTTTGTTTTTGTAGTTGTTTGGCATAGTGATCTTTTGTTCAGGTTCTGGCAATACACATAGGTTTTATTTTTGTACTACTCCTCACATTTCACATTCACTATGTGACTGTTGATTCTCTGTATTGGTTTGGTACATCAAGGTAATGGTACTCAGTAATCTGGGACAGCTGATGGAGCATTTCTTTGAGAAGGAGTGGCAGCAAAGGCTTAAGCTGTGATGCTGGCCCCTTTATGTTTCTCAATATTCATAATGACTGAAAGCTTTACGCGCAATTCTTTCTAGCATCCAAGGATGCTCTACTTGCTTGATTTGGCAGTTGCCCTGCACAAAAGACATTGGTGGATGAGACCTGGTGTGAGGTGGCAGTGGTGGAGAACAGAGGTGCTCACCCTGTAGGATGATAAAGTGTGGCTGCACAATTTCAGAATGACCAGGGCCACATTGTTTGAGACTGCAAATATTCTGCAACCTCACCACCATCACAAGATAATGGGTATGAGGGAGGCCATTTCCACTGAAGAAAGTCAGTATTGCAATTTGGTGGCTCTCCAACCCTCTCTTACGCCTCCAGATAGCTGCTTTCTTTGTAGTTGGCTGATCACCTGTCTCAGAGATTGCCATAGATATCTTTCTCAGAATTGAACATGTGCTGCTGGAAAGAAAAAATCCAGCTGGGTAATTATTGCAAGGTATACTGTCCTTCCCTCCTTTTGCCATGTTGCTCTTTCACTATCTCTTTGTGTTCTTCACTGTTGTAGGTGCTAGGAGGGGGTTATGATCTCTCCCACTCATTGCTTTGCTTCTATGAATCTGGGAAAATTTTGGCATGTACCTGAAGATGTTTGATAGTAGCCTGGACCATGTGGCACCCTTCTAACATTGGCCTGCTGCCATTCCTTGGTTCTATATTTATGCCATGAAACACATTGTGGTGCTGGATTGGGGGGCTGGTCTGTTAGAGAATATCCAACGTGTACTAAACACAAGTCCGCAAGTGACTGAGGCTGCAGGTTGCTGATGTGAGAAGCGGTTCAGTAGTCAGTCCAGTATGAGTCAATCATGGGTTATCTGAACAAGATGAAGGGAAGCACAAGGGTAGTCCAGAAGTCATGTCAGCAGATCAGAAGTCCATGTACATGAACCAGCAATGAGTAAACAGGATAGTCCAAATGTAGTTAGTCCAGGGTCAAGACAAAACAGGAACTCAAGAGAGTACTATCAGTCAACCAGATAAGACAGTTGGCGCCACTAAGGCTGAGACAGAACTGCTAGGGTATTTATCAGCAGTTCCTTCAAGGCCACAGTTGCTTCATTAGTGCCTAATTGGGTCCACATTTGTTATTCAACAGGCACTGGGCATAGCATTTCTCTCTCCAGCTCTCAACAAAGGATGGAGGCATATTGTCTTCAGTGTCACCAGCCTCTGGGAAGTTCTGCTGATGAGCAGGATCTCCTATTGCCCTAGCCCCCATCTCCTCAAACTCAGAGACAGCTGCAGCTTGTTGGCACTTCACCTCCTCTTCCCCCTTGTGGGCTGAGTCTTTCAGGGGGTGAGTTATGAAACAATGGCTGCATCATGCCTGCAGAAACTGGTGTGGGATGTTGGAGGAGTACCACAATCCACTGAAGCACTGTAATTGGAAACCTGAACAGGTGGCCCATAGGGTGATTTGGAGGTGCAGTTGCTTCTGACACTGTATTTTCATTAGTTTTCTGATGAATATTCTTTTGCTTTCCTCTCCCTCTCCAGGCAATGCAATTCCCTCAGTGTGTGGGGGTCATAGATGGGACATATGGATGTACCCTCCTGGCTATGGATGAGGACTTTCTGAATCACAAAGACTCCTCCTCCATCCTCCTCCAGGGGACTACTGATGACAGTCACAGGTTTATTGACATTGAGCTTGGCTTCACAGGCAAGAACCACAATCCCCTTTTTTAAATGGCTCTGTTTTGTGACAGGCCATGGATGCAGGTTTGTACATGGAAACCCAACCACAACTACCAATGGTGCTCTAATTCCATCACTCATCCTCACAGATGGTGCCTATCCTATGTGTTGATGGCTGATGAAGCCTTACATTGGCTGCTTCAACAACAGGAAGCAGGTCTAACATTGTCTTCAATCATGTGCAAAATGTTGTTGAACACACTTTTGGACTTCTAAAGTCTAGATGGTGGTGTGTTGCAGCATGGTTCACCGCAGCTGAGGAAAACTCTATTGTGGCTATTGTGCAAGATGTGAGTGACAAGCATTCCAAGAAAAGAAGGATTGTACATGCTGTGGTTTCCTTGTTCTTTCCCTAGTTTAAAACAATGGCTGAGGGACAATTTGCTGAGCTGGAAATGCTGTGAGACTCCCTCCATACTGCTTTCAATCATGTCTGGGTGCCATTTTTGTCAATGCTAAAAGGTTTACACAAGGGACCTTTCACTTTAAATAGTTATAGTGCTATAATTCTGCTGTAACTGACATGTTAATGTCTTTTGGAATCCTGGAGTTTAAAGCCTGTTGAGGCACTTGGGCTCTACGGCTGCTAATTCTTAAAGCCCCTCAAATCCCAGCATTTCTCAAGAGGGGAAAATGGCAGCGCTAATGGAATTATAGCACTGTTATAGCTTAGTGTGATTGTGCTTGAATTATAGTGGGCACTGCAGAGGGTTAGTATAGGCAGGTGGATTTCCCAGTGCAATAGATCTGTAGACTTTGCTGACTTACATTTTTGGGTGGAATTCCATGGTAGCACCTTGCTTTGCACTGGTTCCACCTCACTTGCTATGGTTGCACCCCATGGACTTCAGTTAACAGTTTAAATAGCAAGATACTCCATAGGATGCAGCCATTATGCAGAAATTGTAGTCTAGGTTGTTGGGCAATAGGGTCAATGAAGATGACTGAACTCTGATCTACAGCACATGTCTCCCAACAATGATTCAATTGAAATCACACATATACTCGATGCAGCTCATAATCTGCCCACCTTGTTGACATCTCTGTGTAGTGTGCCTATCCATTCTTTAGTTCACTCTGGTATTCCCTCCTCTTTCACACTACACAATTATTTCATAGTGGGCACACACATGCAGTCCAGCAATTCTCTCCTGTTTTCCTAGTCAGACCTTGCATCTTCTTACAAAATTGTAATTGTAGCTTTCCCTGGGTAACACAAGAGTCAGCAGTGTGATAAGGCAGCTAAGAAAATCCAATGTGATTATGGGTTGCGTCAATAGTATGGTTCCTGAAGTCCCACAGTACAACAAGGTGAGGGGACTCCAACACACCCACTGAGACCAACTCAACCAGCTCAGCAGCAAGGTGGGTGGTACACGAAAAAGAATTTCTATTCTGTCCTGGCCATTCACCTTTAAAAACACACAATCAAACCCAGCAGACTGTGGAACTTGGCACCTGGTGAAGGAGATGGAATCTCAACAGATTACTGCTACTCTGCCTCCCTGCTCCCCACCCACCCCCGGGCTCACTTGCTATTGTGAAGAGAATCCAGGTGGATGAAGCTGGGAGAAACTACAACATCCTCACCATAAATCCAAAATTGTGGAAACCACCACAGAGAGTGGTTGCTGTTGTAATTGTGGTATGCTTGTGAATGACCACAGCAGTACAATTGTGCAATTACAGAAAAACTTAAATTTTCTAAAAAATTAAAAATCCTTACTGGGGAATGGAGCAAATGGAGTAAAAACATCACTGTTTCTGGGCACCATGATGTCCTCTTTGTCCAAACAATGGAAGGGAGTGACTTTGTAGCAGCCTTGATTTAGTATTGGAAAATTATGCTTGCTATTGCTGAAGCCGGGTAGTGGAGTATGTAGGTGAAGTGTCAACCCACGGTATGCTGAGCTTGCCAAGGATGTTCCAGACAGAGGAAGTATCTGATGGTTAACAAAGAAGGGCACAATGTACAGAGGGTATTTCCTAGAATGTCAACAATAGTCTTGATAAGGGGAACCGAGGCTGTGCCGAATTGCAAGGCTAAGAAGGGCTGTGACAAAGCTTTGGGGGAGCGACTTTCTGCAAACTGAATCTATAAGAATCTGTGTAACCAGTAAACGGGGCTCTTGGCATTTTCAGGGAGCGATCCGCCAACAGCCCGCGCGTAAATAAAATTATCTCTTTTTCTTAAACTCTGAAAGGCCTCTGTGTCCGGTGTTTCTGCTACATAAATGGTGCCGTGACTCGGATCCAGAGGTGGAAATTAGCCTGCCTTTGATCCCGTCTCGCCGGGAGGATTGCTCGGCACATTCTCCCTACCCAGGCGCCCAAAGGCAGTTTGTGCCGAATAAAGAGGGGGAGCTGTGCTGGGCAGCGTCTGATCGGCGAGCACGGAGCCGAGGGAGCCTTTGAGTTTGGAAATCGAGCCCTGCCTCTATTGATTTTTTTTCCCTTTTTCTTTTCCTGCCTCCATTTGATATCTTCATCTGTATTTGTTCAAAGCCCATTCTGTGTGTATAGCTGCGCCGTCGTGAGACAAGACCTAGGTAAGTATATTATCTGGATGAAGTCCAGCTGACCCACCCAGAAGGGTGGAAGGGGAACCTGATCACTTCCCAAGCAGTCACTATTACCCAGCCGTAGAAGTGCTGGGGAAACTGTTCTGCTCCTTTGTGTAAAAGGGACGGCGGGAGGCAGGGACGGTGTGAGTGTGTGTGCAAGTTGAGGTGTGACTGGCTGCTGCGGTTCCAGTTACTCGCTGTTGAGCTTTCCAGGGGTACTGGCCAGTGGCAACGTGCGTGGTGTATTTTCCCTTTCGTGTCGGCCAGTGAGACCCCTACACTCACTGGCCAATTCCCTTCCCCTCTTGTGTCTGTCTAGACTTTAGGTGGGAGGACATGGGAGGAGGAGGTAGCAAGCACTGTACTCCATTACAATGTATGTTGAACAATTTTAAGAAAGGATTCAGTGATGACTATGGGGACCCCCCCATGTGCCCCCAGAGGTTACGATTCTTGTGTGAAGTAGAGTGGCCTTCTTTTAATGTAGGATGGCCGAGTGAGGGATCGTTGGAGAGTGATAAAATCAGTCGAGTGTATTCTGTGATAGTGGGAGATCCAGGACACCCGGACCAGTTCCCATATATAGACTCCTGGGATACTGTGGTACGGACCTCCCCGAAATGGTTGAAAAGGTGTCAGGAATGCCAAGCAAAGATTATGGTATTGGGGAAGGAGAAGTTAGCGAGAAAGTTAAAACCGGTGTTAGAGGCTCCAGAGGAGGAACCAGTGGAGCCATCAGCCCCTCTGTCCCCTACTTAGGTCCTGTGCCATTGCCGCCCTATGCACCACCGGCAGTACATGTACAACCCCAGGCGGCACCGGCGGGAGGGACCGTAATGGACCTTCCTCTCCCAGAAATACAAGTGGCTACTCCATCGCCCGGCAGTACGGCCACTTCCCAAGTAGCTACCATTGATTATTCAGGAGTCCGATCGGTTGAGTCCTCTTCCGAGGCCATGGCTATGAGCCCACCTAGCCCGCACTCTAGCCCGCCCGACATTACGGAGGAAGGATTAACCACGCCTCAGAAGACACTTCTGAAGGAAATTTGCTTCAAAGATATTCTGGAATCCCATCAGAGCAGTTTGAATGATTCAATTGAGACTATGCATGCCCTTATTTCATCCCTAGCAGGGATGAATGCTCAGGAAACGCCCTCGCCTGTGGCACACCGAACTCGATCTCAGACCTGTCTGTTCCCGCTTAGACAGGTTACTCAGATGGTCCCAAACCCCAACCCACAACAGGATGGGCAGGATGAGCAAAGACCTCCTTTTGTTCCGATACAAGCATACGTTTACAGACCATTTACTACGTCGGATCTGTTAAATTGGAAGACCTATTATGCCTCATATACTGAGAAACCTCATGAGTTAGTGGAGTTGTGTGCTAGCATAGTGGCTACTCACATGCCTAATTGGCAAGATTGCCAGCAATTGTTGATTACACTATTTACCACCGAAGAAAGGCGGTGTATTGCCCAACAAATGGAAAAGATTGTTCGGGAACGAGCTCCCCAGGGTAACCTCGACCCTCAGGTATGGGTACGGGAGCGAGTACCCTTGCAGGATCCCCAATGGGACCCTAATGATGTCACTGGAATGGAGCGGTTGTTGCAATATCAAACTTTGTTGTTGGAAGCTTTGCGAGTAGGAATGAGGAAACCCATTAATTTGACTAAAGTTACTGAAGTATTGCAAGGTCCCACAGAAACCCCTGGAGCGTTCTTAGAGCGCCTCTTGGATGCCTATCGCCAATATACCCCCTTCGACCCTGAAGCCCCTGACAGTATAAAGATGGTTAATCAGGCGTTTGTCACTCAGAGTTTTCCGGATATTCGGAAAAAGTTACAGAAATTGGAAGCCTTTGCGGGAAAGAATTTACAGGAGTTGTTGGAAGTTGCACAGAAGGTGTTCGTGAATAGAGATCAGGAGGAGAAGAAGGAAAGGGAGCGGAAGATGACTGAGAAGGCGGAGCTGCTGGCGGCGGCTCTGGTGGAGCAGCGTGGAGGAGGGAGTAGAAGAGGGAATCTTTGGCGAGGCAGCGATAACCGGGAAGGAAGAGGCAGAGGAAGGGGATTTTTGAGAAGGAACCAGTGTGCCCGATGTGGGCAAGAAGGACATTGGAAGCAAGAGTGTCCGGCAGGGAGAAGTGGGAGAGGGGGAGGCGAAGGACAGAGAGGGCGCGGAAGAGGACAGCAAGAATGGAGAACAAGTTGGCAGCAAATGCCACGAGCAGAGAATGCTGGCGCTTATGATGGGGGCTATGGAGATTTCGTGGGAATGGCAGAGCTCCTCGACTGAGACAGACCGGGCCCCCTAACCCTCGGCCCCGGGGAGCCCATGGTCACTGCTGCAGTAGGGGGCCGTGAGATAGATTTTATGATAGATACCGGAGCGGCCACCTCTGTGGTTATTCAACCTATTGCCCCGTTGACGCAACAGACGGTGCGAGTGGTGGGAGCCACGGGGGTGGTAGAGGAGAGACCACTGTTGAAACAACGGACATGTCAGTTAGGATCACATTTAGTACAACATAGATTTTTTATCTCCCGGATTGCCCAGTACCACTGCTGGGGAGAGACCTGTTGTCCAAATTACGGGCACAAATGTCCTTTGAAGATGACAGAGCACTGGAGGTGCTTTTCAGGGGACCAAAGGAAGCAAAACTTTTGACCCTCTCTACCCTCAAGAGGAGGAGTGGAGACTGCATGGGGTGTTCTCAGTGTTGGAAGAAAGCACGTGGCAGGCGTTCAAGGTACCGGGAGTACGGGCTGAGGACAATCCCCTGGGAATGGCAAGGTTTATTCCCCCTGTGGTGGTTGAGTTAAAGCCTGGGGCTACTCCTATACATGTGAGGCAATATCCGTTGCCCCGACAGGCTATTCAAGGAATCCAGAGGCACTTGGATCGCCTGTTAGCACACGGCATCCTGAGAGAATGTCAGTCCCCGTGGAACACTCCTTTACTACCTGTCAAAAAGCCCGGGACAGATGAATATCGCCCGGTACAAGATTTACGTTTAGTAAACCAGGCTACTATTACTATTCACCCTGTGGTCCCTAACCCTTATGTGTTACTGGGACTGATTCCCGCCGGAGCTACCCACTTTACCATATTAGATTTAAAAGACGCATTCTTTTGTGTCCGATTAGCTCCCCAAAGCCAGCCCATATTTGCTTTTCAATGGGAAGACGTAGCAGGAAGAAGGATGCAACTGACCTGGACAAGGTTGGTTCAAGGATTCAAGAACTCACCTACTATTTTCGGCACAGCCCTTAGCCAGGATCTCCGAGAATTCCATTCCGAACCAGAAACGAGGGTTTTGCTTCAGTATGTGGATGATTTATTGTTGGCAGCACCATCCGAGGTAGAATGCTGGAAGGGCACTCAAGAGCTACTGCAACTTTTGTGGGAACGGGGATATAAAGTCTCCCGGAAGAAAGCCCAGCTGTGTAAGACTGAAGTCCGATACCTGGGATTTATTATTTCGCAAGGACAGAGAGCATTGGGACCCGAAAGGAAGGAAACCGTGTGTGCCTTGCCAGAGCCCACCAACCGAAGGTAAGTAAGGGAATTCCTGGGGGCTGCGGGATTTTGTAGAATTTGGATCCCGAATTTTGCTGTGATGAGTAAACCTTTGTATGAAGTCACCAAGGGAGCCGAAAAAGGGTCCTTTCCTGTGGGGAAAACGCAAACCCGGGCTTTCCTGGACATTAAAAGAGCGCTGCTTCAATCCCCAGCCCTGGGACTCCCAGACGTGACAAAACCATTCTTGTTGTTCGTACATGAGCGGGAAAACATGGCAGTGGGGGTGTTAACTCAGTCATTGGGTTCCTGGCAACGTCCGGTGGCATATTTATCTAAGCAATTAGATTCAGTAGCCAAAGGGTGGCCGGCATGTTTGAAGGCTATCGCTGCCACCGCGTTGCTAGTCAAGGAGGCAGACAAATTGACACTGGGTCAGGAGTTGGTGGTGCGAGTTCCCCATGCGGTAATAACTTTGATGGAGTACAAGGGGAATTACTGGTTCACCAATGAGCGAATGACTAAATATCAAGCCATGCTGTGTGAGAACCCCCGTGTCAAGTTAGAAGTATCACCAAACCTGAATCCAGCCACCCTGCTGCCCATTGAAACAGGAGGGCCCGTGACCCATGACTGTATAGCAACAATGGACGAGGTGTATTCTAGCTGACCAGACCTCCGGGATACCCCGTGGCCATACCCTGATGTTGTTTATTACACAGACGGAAGTAGTTTCGTAAGAAATGGCCGACGATACGCTGGGTACGCAGTAGTCACTCGGGATAAGATCATAGAGGCACACTCCCTCCCGGTGGGGACTTCAGCACAAAAGGCAGAATTAATTGCTTTGATTCGAGCTCTGACTCTTGCAGCTGGGCTAGTTGTGAACATATATACTGACTCTAAATATGCTTTCACTACCCTCCATGCCCATGGGGCTCTGTACCGAGAAAAGGGGTTGGTTAACTCGGCTGGCCAGGGGATTAAGAATGCTACCAAGATCCTAGAATTATTAGATGCCGTATGGCATCCGAAACGGGTAGCTGTGATGCACTACCGAGGACACCAAAGGGGGAGAGTGAGGTGGTGAGAGGCAACCGGTGGGCAGATCAGACAGCCAAGTCAGCAGCTCTAAAGGAGGAGACCAGAAGAGGTGTGGTGGCCCCTTTGTTCAACGTGGATTTGGCAGAGGTATTTCCAAAATACAACGCAGAGGAGGACCAATTGGCTTGGGGTCCTATGCAGGCAACTCGGAATTTCCGGGGATGGTGGGAATTACCTGATGGACGCATTTTTGTACCTCAGCGTCTATCTTGGAAGGTGGTGCAAGCGGCCCATGAAGCTACCCCCTTGGGAAAAAGTGCCTTAGTAGCTCTGTTACAAAAGCAAGTGTATATAAATGGTCTTCATGCTTTAACTAATTCAGCCTCAGCACGATGTCTGGAGTGTGTCAAGAACAATCCCAGGGAAGGTAGAGGACCCCCACCTGGAACCCAGACACACGGGACACTTCCTTTTGAGGCACTTGTAACAGACTTTACTGAGATGCCCAGGGTAAATGGATATCGCTATCTGTTGGTGTTCGTTTGCACATTCACGGGATGGGTGGAAGCATACCCCACCCGAACTGAGAAGGCAAAGGAAGTGAGCCGAGCATTGTTAAAAGACATAGTTCCGAGGCACGGTTTGCCTTTATCGATTGGATCAGATAATGGCCCATCGTATGTGAACAAAGTGTTGCAGGAAGTGAATCAACTACTCGGCATCCAATGGAAATTACACTGTGCCTATCGGCCACAAAGCTCTGGGCAGGTGGAAAGAATGAATCGAACTCTCAAATCCCACTTAGCAAAATTGTGCCAAGAAACAAAATTGAAATGGATAGACGTCTTGCCTTTGGCCCTGTTTAGAATCCGGTGCACTCCACATAAAGTTACTAAATTGTCCCCATTTGAATTAATGTATGGTAGACCTCCACAAGTAATCTCAGGGCTGAGGGGGGATGTGCAGGAATTAGGAAATATTAGTTTACAGCATGAGATTCAAGCCCTAGGCAAAGTTTTGCAGTCTCAACGCCACCATGCTTTGGAGAATAGGTTCCCCATTCCCATCACAGAGATTCATCCCTTTCAGCCAGGTGATGAGGTATGGGTTAAAGATTGGAGAGGTGATCCCTTGATACCACAGTGGAAGGGACCAAAGACTGTTATTCTTTCCACCCCCACAGCTATGAAAGTAGCTGGAATAAAACCCTGGATACATTGGACCCGAATAAAGAGAACCAAAGGGGGGTGGACAGTAAAGGGAGATCCAACTAATCCATTCAAGCTCACGTTGAGGAGGCAGAAAGAAGAACAGGCTAGGCTCTACTGTTACCACCCCCGGAAGCTGGTAACTCGTCGTACAGCCAGACCTGCAGCTGGAGAGGAGAGAAGAGAGGGGCTAGGTTTTATCGCTGCTGTCCCGGGATCCAGTAGCCCAGAATACAACCAGACCCCAGAAGACCCAAGAAATTGTTATTATGTGGTGTATACTGCTCTTTATATGTGTTCTTGGGGAAGGCAGTGCCCAGGGGGTAGGTGGAACGATCTCCTGGCAGTGGACGGATAATTACTGGTTACATCTGGCTAATATCACAGGAGTGAATCATTTTTGCTTGCCGCAGGGAGTCCCGGCTAATAGGCTTATTAGTACCTGCTTAATTCCTGTGTGCAGGCAGCCTGGCCAAATTCAGGACAGTACTCAGTATCACAGCGCTATATTTGATCAATTGAATATCACCTACGCTGATAGTGCAAATTGGGGAAAAACATCTTACGAATTACCAGCTGCAGAATTTACTCTGCGGACCCCTGTGGTGGCTGGAGCAAATGCTACTTGTGCAAAAATGGTCAATTGTAAAACTAAGTGTCAAGTAATACCTGGACCCCCAATCCTATGTCAGGAGGTTCAAGAAGTATCCTACTACAAGGGACATGTCCTTCTGCCCCACGGATGGTTCTGGACATGTGGATCGCGAACTTGGTCCTACATTCCCGCAAATTTATCTGACTCTCAGCCTTGTTGTCTTAGTCGATTGGTTCCAGTACTTCCTCCATGGCCTAAAAAGCCCAAGCGGAAGATCCGAGAAACCGCATTGGATGAGAATTGTAACGACCAACTCCATTTGTGGTCAGATAAAGAAAAGTTAGCTTTAGCACTCTCCTTGCTGGGAGTTGCAGGATTAACCTTGGAGGATGGATTGGAGATTAATCGGCTTGCTTGCGCTCTCGTGAAAAGTATCAATGCCACCTCAAAGGCATTGTCACTGTTGAATAAAGAGTTGCAGGAATTGAGAGGTGCCGTGTTAGAGAATCGGGCGGGAATTGACTATCTCTTCTTGCTTCATCATATGGGGTGTGAAATGCATAAAAAGTTATGTTGCTTTAATTTAACTGATAATAGTAATGCTATAGAGATACAGATTAATACCTTGCATAAAATAGTAAAGAACATGACAACCCACAGTGATGGATGGTTGGATTGGTTAACATCGTGGCTTCCTGATTTCCAATGGCTGAGGGCTATTTTTGTGATTATACTCCCGGTCATATTAATAACGTTGTTATTATGCTTATGCTTTCCCTGTATCATACAATGTGTTTCTAATATGGTACATGCCACTTCCAGCAAGACTGCTGCTCTGTATGCTTTGATGGCTAATAATAATGCTGATCTGTAAGTGAACTGTTGGAAATGCTATAATTGTGGGAAATTATGCATTTAAGGGGGAATGTAGCAGCCTTGATTTAGTATTGGAAAATTATGCTTGCTATTGCTGAAGCCGGGTAGTGGAGTATGTAGGTGAAGTGTCAACCCACGGTATGCTGAGCTTGCCAAGGATGTTCCAGACAGAGGAAGTATCTGATGGTTAACAAAGAAGGGCACAATGTACAGAGGGTATTTCCTAGAATGTCAACAATAGTCTTGATAAGGGGAACCGAGGCTGTGCCGAATTGCAAGGCTAAGAAGGGCTGTGACAAAGCTTTGGGGGGAGCGGCTTTCTGCAAACTGAATCTATAAGAATCTGTGTAACCAGTAAACGGGGCTCTTGGCATTTTCAGGGAGCGATCCCGCCAACAGCCCGCGCGTAAATAAAATTATCTCTTTTTCTTAAACTCTGAAAGGCCTCTGTGTCCGGTGTTTCTGCTACAACTTCACCCGCCTTGAGGAAAAGGAGGGAAAGAAAAGGAGAGCTACCCCCACTCAGGCCACATGACTGCTGGAATATTGGAACTCCACTGGAATGAAATGTTCACACCAGAAACCATAGTTGAACAGCAGTGATATTAGACTTATTAACAGGTTTTTGCAATGTGAAAAATCTGGTCCAATAATGATGGAAATGCAACACATCATTGTAATGACATGCTGTGATAAGGAAAGATAAAACATGGAACTAAGCCAGTGCAGTCGTGTGATAAACCTATCATATGATAAAACCCTAAACGTTCAAAAGAATCAGAGTGGCCTTTCATGTTAATGGGAGCCTCTGCTATGCTCTGTTTTTCTCACTTAACGGTTTGAGCTACTAATGAATTGAGCTTACTATATGAAAAAGTTTAATAGCATCGCCAAATGATAGGTCCTAGATACACATCACATAGCTATACGATGAAACCACCAACATTCATTATTGTTTATTCTCCTTCAAGACATTTAATTTTGATATCATTTCTGTGAATAAATAATTGGTATAAGAAATTTTTAAAAGATATATCAATATATAGGTGTTTAATGAAAGTTAAGACTCTAGGGGTGACTGAAGAGCAACAAACGATTCTTACATGTATGTACATACAAAAACAAACACATATACACCTGGATCCAGATCTGATCTTACTTAGAGTAGACCTTTTGCAATAAATGGGATTTATTTTAGTAACTCAAACTGCATTGATTCCAATCGTTCTACAGTGAGGATGATTACATCTGGAATGAATTGCACAGTACATGCTATGTTTTATGTTTAGATATTGTCAAGATGGGTTGTAGTGACATGTTAAAAATGAGACAAAAATGTCTGTAGAACTTAAAATACAATAAAAATAAAATACAGCTTAGGTTCAGGCTATTGGATACACTGTATTACCCCATATAAGCCTACCTGAGCCTGAAATGTTCAGGTTCTTCTCTCAGTCCTGTTATCTTCACAGGCATGTTTGGTGAGACTGCAAGACAGAGCACCTAGGCTCTGGAACTCCCCTCCTAGGAAAGCTAGAAATGACAGCCTTTTCTGTTCATTTTGGGCCCATTGATACTATACAGTTACAGCATCATTATTCCAATTTAACTATCATGTTTCTGTCCTGTGGAACCTGGGATTGGCAGTTTAGGGAGGAGCATTTAGAATTCTTAGCCAGAACACTCCAATGGCTCACCAAACTCACCCCAGGTGAGATATGGATAAAGATAAGGAGGGTGATAGCAGAAATTACAACTATGAAAATAACAAAAGTATTTTTAAAAAAAGAAATCCAGGATATTAGAATCCTAAACAAGCTTGAAATCCTGGAGCTTAAACCTTATTCAGTTAGGTGCCAGATGAGCAACACTAAAACTGTGTTCATGAGTTGTAACCTCACTACCACTGAGAAGTCCTTCTTCCTAGTTGTTATCTGCCTGACTCCTAAAGGTGGTCTTAGCTGGCATATTTTAGATTTGTTACCTGTGTACATTGGTGGGTGAGCTGGTTGGTTAGTTGTAGCAAAATAGGAAGTATAGAAATATTAATGAAAAATATATATGTAATATGGTATATGAACAGTAGCATGAACCACTAATGTCTGTTCAATAAAGCCATCAGCAGAGAATAACTATGCTTTTCACTGTTCAGGCTTTAGACTTAATGAGATGACAAGCATTTCATAGATGTGTTATGTTTTCATCTTTACTGTGCTTCACATCAGAGATCTAATATTAGTACTAAAGCATAGTGGCAGCTAACCAGTTAGTGAGGTGGTAAATTTACTTTTGGTTTTAGTTCAAAATAGCTATCCACAATGAGTAGTTCAAAATAGCTATCCACAATGAGTAGGAACAGGATGCAGCAGCTTGGATTAGCTCCTTTACATTCTCTACTAAAACCCAGAGTGGATTCACTGCCACATTGACAATTGGCACCATCAGCTGCCAATGAGATTAATATTTCCACTCTCACCATTTGATATTTCATCTTTTAGTTCTAAACTCACAGGGCTATCTTTCCTTTATCACAAATAACAGCTTTATCACAAATAACAGAATTAACTTTACTATGTGCTTCATCTGTGAAATCACTGGGATCATATATCAGGTTTACTGTTCTAGCTTTAGACTTTCATACATTGTAGAACAACTATAGCCAAGTGCAATACATTAGTATATAGGTACTTCTGTATTGTTCACTTTGAAAATGTGGTGGTAGTAGTACTCCCTTTGCCTCCTCTTTATTATCTTTATTTATACTATGCCTTTTCCCCAAAACTGGGACTCAAGGCAGCCTATGAAGATAACAGCAAAACAGTTAATAAAGCTATAAGTGACACTTGAGTGCATGGCTGTGGCTGTTCATTGTCCATTGTCCATTGCATTGCATTTTTTTTCCTGTATCAGGCATGGGGAACCAATGGCCTTCCAGATGTTATTGGACTCGAAGGCCATTTCCTCACTACACTGTAATAGCGCTATTATTCCACTTTCAACATCCTATGGAAACCTGGGGTTTGCAGTTTAGGGAAAGGCTTTTAAAACTCTCAGCCAAAGAGCTCTTTGGCCTCAGTAAATTACAAACCCTAATTCCACAGGATGTTGAAAGTGAAATAATAGCACTATAACAGTGTAGTGTGGAAATGGCCCAAGTCTCACGTGGCCAGCTGGCATGATCAATGCTCACGGCCAATGAAGAGAATCTCAGTCCAACATACATCGACTAAACAGGGCTCCATGAGGGAAACACACTACTCACACCTGTTATAGACACTCATAAACAGACAGAAGATACACATTAAACAAGCATCTGGGGCACATTCAGACTACTGAATTATAATGCTATTATTACATTTTAACTGTCATGACGCTAGCTTGGGATTAGCGGTTTAGGGAATCGTTGTTCTGTGCCTTCATTTCTGACTTATGGTGATCCTAAGGTGAACTTATCACATGGTTTTCTGGGGCTGAGAGTATGTGACTTACCCAAGGTTACCTACTGGGTTTCCATGGTGAAGCAGGGAGTCGAACTCTGGTCAACAGGGTCATAGTTCAGTGCTCAAACCACTATGCCATGCTGGAGAGAGGCATTCAGAAAGCTCAGCCGGAGTGCTCCTGTCCCTCAGTAAACTATAAAAACCAGGATTCCATAGACTGGAAACATGGTAATTGAAGTGAAATAATAGCATTACAATAATGCAGTGAGAATGGGCACATGACCAGGAGTGCAGCAACACAGAAGGGGCTCACCACACAACATTTTGCCAGGGACAACCTCAACCTTGGGCCCAGACTTACATTGCTATCTTATTTAGTACTAACACAAAGAAAAAGATTTATAAGGTAAAGGAAATCTGACTAAAGCTGTTTGTATCAACCATGCACAGATGCTACATCTAAAAGTGTTTTCAAATTACTCCCTTTAGGTAAATAATCTGCAACGAACAACTGTAAACAATGGAATATTGATTCCCACTGCAATCCAGTGTGGAAGATGATACCTAATCAGATCTATCTCCATGTGTGTGTAGGAAATTACTAGAATTCAAATTCTAAGTGATGTTTTTCTTTCCATGTGCTAAAGTGAGCAGGACTCTTTGTATTTTTTTCATCATCTATGAACTTGGACAGTATGTAGCACAAAATAAATTTAAGAGTTTCTATTTTCATGGCCTCTTCCTATCCTTTGAAAACAGGTGGATCACACTTTGGAGTGGAAAAATGAGGCTTTTTAATGCTTTAGGAACCTTAAAGGAAAAAGTAGTTGCGATGGTAGTGGCATTGCAGTGGCTCTCTTGAAGTGGAGCTGTCTTAATCAGTTGAAGTGTCCAGGTGGGCCACATTTCTCCTTTGCTAGTCTCCTGTTCAGAAATATTGCATCAGGATACAGCATCATTGCACAAGCTTTGAGGGGAAAGGGAAGCAGACTTCTCCTAATGGTGAGACATTCCATGTCTCTAGAGTGATGCTACATCTCAGTGGCAAATGATAGATCCCATGGTCAAAAGGGGAATCAATCTCTTCTGCATTTTAGACTGAGCTTTAAAAAGGAGCTATCCAAGATAATCAACCTGTTTGTACCACAGTTCAGACTAAGACCTGGAACAGAGTTACCAGCCACTGACATGGAAGCTGCTCACTGCGCCACCATGGTGTCATTCAACAGAGACCTTGCAGAGAGATACAGTTGTCCTCTAGATTGCATCTTCATCACTACCACCAATGGTGGATCAGTTTATGGCAGAAAGATGCCTACCATGGGAAGAAAAAGAGGCTGCTGCTGCCACCAAGTGTGGCATTAAAAAAACCAAAAACTTTGCACAATATTTTTCTCTGTAGTTTCTCACTTCATTTCTATACACAAAAGGGTAAGAGAAAAACTTCATAGCAGTTTAAACTGAGAAAATGGATGGTTTCCAGTTTTCATCCTCTCCTCCTAACTCTGTCTCTCTTCTCTTCCATTCACATCCACCTTTTTTTCTCATGCTCCCACTTCACATATTCAACCACCTAATGGAGGAAAGTGGTTTACATTGGTAGGCCCAAAAACAGGTTTCATTGCCCTCGCAATCTGGAACCCTACATGACCATGGTTTCCAAATACTATGTGACAGAGTTTACAATCACCTGATAAGTACAAAGTTTGTGTGTGAAGATCAAAGTAAGTTCACCTGATAGATCAAGCAGTTAGCCCATCCCAAAAAGGTTCAGATAAATAATCATGATGTTTCACATTTCAAAATAAAATTATTAGGGGAGGGCAGGTCTGAAGGGATATAACATTTTTATGTTTTTATAATTGTATACTTAAGGTTTGGCAGGGGCCTAGTGTACACAGAAAGTCCAGACATCTGAAGTAAATTACTTTCATTAACTGGGTTTTAGATAGCCTGTCTTTGCAAGAGCCATAAATACACTTAATCTGCATCATCAGAATTAAGCCTTAATCTGTCCTAAGAGATGAGCGTCAAGTATCGTCATTTCTTAAATAAACCAGAACAATGCTAACTTGGGGTGCCAAAGGAAAATAGAACAGGCAAGGGATGGCAAAGGAATGAGCTTGTGTCTTAGAAAACTAAGATTATAGGCTGGAATAATTGTAGATACAAGAGTATCGGGGACTGGGAGTGTCATTATAACCCTTCTTTATGATAGATACAGGAAAGAGCAGAATAAAATTACAGATGAGTTTCAGAATGGACCCCTTAAGTTACATGAAGAAAAGGCTTTTGAAGTATTCTGTGCAATGTGTTTAGTTTGTGACTGTTTGTCATATCATGTCAAATGTTGAGAAAACTACATGCCACACTAAATATCAACGTGGCCTTCTATGTCATCTGGCTCCCTATAAGAGTATTCTCAGATTCTTAAACTACTACAGCATTTTGGTTTCTTAGCTAACAATTACCAACTGACACTAAAGCTATTCATTTCTTTAAATTTTTAATTGTTTGAAAACACTACCAGGAAGGTTTAATAAACCCATGTGCTTATCTCTGAATGCAGTCATCTGAAAGGCAATTTCTCTTCAGAAGTTTATGAAATTGTTGTTAATTGCTGAAATTACTCTTCAGCCAGCCACCTTCATGCTGCAATCATATGCTCAGTACTGTTTTGACCATAATTTTCATAAGAAAGAAAATAAACAAAATATCACCCTGCTGTGATATGGAACCTGCTCCAGTAAGGCAATTATTTTTGTATTAGTGGTGTTCTAATGTATTTCTTAATCAGTGGGATGTTGTAATTACACAGTCTGATAGATTAGACTTTGCTTTACAATACATCAAGAACTATTGAAGTATGGCACCTTTGCATATTTATTACATTATTTTAACATACAAGTCTGTCATATTTTATGGTGCACAGGTTTTTTAGTGAAGTAAAATGTACCAGGCTAGATAAAGTTGCCATTCATGCTACAAACGCCTTTTCAAGACGACTGATTATTTATTATGAATTTGTTATGATTTTTATTATAATGTCCACAGTGTGTAAAGATTTTTCTGTGTGCATTCTAGATAGCTTTTTATTGGTAGTTTATTTAAAATGTTTCGGTTTCTTCACTTTCTGTTATTTTCCATCACATTATTGATTCTTTCTAATGAAGTTATTATTGTTCAGTCTGTTCTATACGTGTGGGTCCCATTTTAGATTTTAGGAAGGAACCTAAGTCCCTATGTAGTTTAGAATGCCATGGAGATGTAAGGTTTGGGGGAAAATGTTTGGTTCACATTTTGGTGTGAACTTAACAAATTTGCAGTTCCGAAATCCAAATAAGTACTAGGCACAGTTTGTGATGGACCCTTCCTCCCCCCGCCTTTCACTCACATATTCTGGACAGAATGAATACATTAAAAAATGCATACAAATCTTTTATTTTTGATAAATGTGCAGAAAAATGCTTCATTCATCAGGAAACACTTTGGAAAAAGAATTGGAAAAAAAAGTTTACACAAAATTTATATATTTTAAAAAATGCATAAAATCCAGACTTTTAAAACTAATGCAGGCAGAAATACATTTAAAATTTTTTCAAGATTACAACGAAAGAAAGAAAAAAAAGAGTGATGTAATTCAGAATCAAGATGCTATGGATTTACTATTTTTTTTTAAATGAGAACCTAGTAAAACTGAGCTGAGCAAAATTATTCACTCTCAGGCTGCAAGCGTCAGTTATGTTTTGGGTTGCCATTTATATTGTATTGATAGTTTTTCTTTTTTTTTAATTTTCTTTTTATTAAAGTTATAACAAACAATATTTACAAATAATCATTCCTTCTTTTTTAAATATATAAGAACCAGAAAGCAAAGAAATATATATAATCAAATTTATATACCTATATCTTATAAATTTATATATTATCCAACATCTAATTCTGTTTCTATTTCTTCTTCTTCTATTAATCTTCTATCTTAATCTACATAAATAGATAGAGAAATGCTTTCCCTTTTTTATATGACTTGCCATATAATTTTAAAAATATATTTTTAATTCCCTTTTCCTATATCTTTGCTTGTTTTCATTCTTTTCATGTTTCTTTCTGAATCACCCATTTTCTTTGTATGTATTTTTTAATTGGTTTCAGTTTTTCCCCTTTTTTTCCCCTCTTGTTTCACCCTTAAGTGCCATTGTCAAACCATCCATCATTATCATTTCTGATAGTTTAACATCCCTTTCCCCATATCAGGTATATGTTTACACTTCCAGTACTTTGCATAAGTAATCCTTGCATTTGATACCATATATAGTATTATTCTCCAATATCTAATATGCTGTTTTTCTATTTGATGTAACATATTTAAAAGAAATATTTCAGGGTGCAAAGGAATATTAATTTTAATATTTTCAATATTTTCTTTTAAATGCTTTTCCAATATCTTTTAGTTCAGGGCATGACCACCACATATAAAAAAATTTCCTCCTTTTGCTTACATTTCCAACATTTACTGGAAATCTTGTACTTTTTTTTAATTTTGCTGGGTCTAAGTACCATCTATAGAGCATCTTAAAATAATTTTCTTTCAGCTTTTGGGCTAATGAAAATTTTTTGTGTGTTTTTCCAGCTTTTCTCCCAATGTTCCAAGCTAATTTCATGTCCTATATTTCTTGCCCATTGTATCATTGAATTTTAATTATTTCTGTTTAAATTCTTTTTAATAATATTTTGTATAATTGAGCCACCATTAGTTTTTTTTTTCAAGAATGACATTTTCAAATTCATTTCTTTTCCTTAACTTTCAAATCCTTCCAATTTGTTATCCATTTTAAATCTTTTTTCAATTTATTATATAAGAACCATTTACATTTGAAACCTTCCATCTCTAGTTCCTCTCTTGTTTTTATTCTTAGATTTGTCTTTTCTTCTACTAAAATATCTTCATATCTGATCCATTTTTCTTTCTCATCTCACCATCTTCCAAATAAGGTTTCGTGTGGAATAGCCATACTAGGATTTTAATATACATTTTCCCTTTTTAAATTTCTTCCACATTTCTAATAATGCCCTTCTAAGATAATGGTTGGGGAAATTCTTTATCTACTTTGCTTTTATTACACCAAAGATATCCATGCCAGCCAAATTTCAGTTCTGATCCTTCCATTTCCAATATTCTTTCTTTTTAAAGACTTATCCATTCTTTCAACCTGGTCAGGGCATTTGCTTTGTAATATATTTCAAGATCTGGTACCCCAAAATCCTCCTTTTTTTTTCTCTCTATTAACATCTGCCACTTTATTCTTGGCTTCTTCCCCCCCCAAAATGAATCTTGATAAATCTTTCTTCCAATCACAGAAACATCCTTTGTTGATTATTATTGGAAGATTTTAAAAAAGATAATTAATTTTTGGAAGAATATTCATTTTAATTGATGCTATCCTTCCCAATAAAGATAACCTCAATTTAGACAATTTCTGAATTTCTGTTTTTTTTTTTAGTCCATTTTTTTTTTAATTATTTTCATACAATTCATTGTTTTGTTTTGCTATTGTAATATCTAAATATTTTATTTTTTTTTTCTGTCTCAAATCCCATTAATTTTATTATCTCTTCCATTTCTTTTTTAGTCATATTCTTTGTTATGATTTTTGTTTTACCCTTATTAATTTTAAATCCTGCTATATCTCCAAATTTTTTAGTTGTTTCCAGTAACTTTTTCACACTTGATTTTGGATTTTCAAAAAAAATAGAAGATCGTCAGATACCCCTCAATTTGTATTCTTGACTCTTTACTTTAGTCCCTTTGTTTCTTTATCAGCTCTGATGATTCTAAGCAGCACTTCCAATACTGTTATAAATAACAATGGTGAAAGAGGGCAGCCTTGTCTCATAACTTTTTTTATTTTGATTGGATTCATTTTCTCACCATTATTATGATTTGAGCGTTTGTATTTTGTAATTTCCCCAATCCATGTGCCAAATCTTCCTAAGTAATTGTAGCATAAATTCATGTTTGATGTTATCAAAAGCTTTTTCTGCATCAACAAATATAGCAAATTTCTTCTCATTATGTTTTTCATAATATTCTATCATGTTAATTACTGTTCTTATTTTTCTCTTATTTGTATTTTAGGTAAGAATCCACTTTGATCTTCATATATTATCTCATTTCAGATTTTTTTCATTCTTTCAACCAATATATTTGAAAATATTTTGTAATCCACATTTAAAAGGGATATCGGTCGATAGTTGTTAGGATCTCGAGAATTTTTCCCTTCTTTCAATATTAATGTAATGTTTGCTTCATTCCAAGATGCAGGTTTTCCTTTGTCAACTATTTCATTAAACATTCTATGCATCGGCTTTAGTTTTTGTCCTACATATTTTATAATATAAAGAAGAGAAACCATCGGGCCCCGGGTATTTTGCTGGTTTTGCTTTTTTAATAGTTTCTAGTATCTCCTTCGTTGTAATATTAACATTTAAAGTATTTTTTTGTTCTTCTGTCAATTCAATTTTTCTTGTTTCTCTAAATATTCTTGTATCTTGTTATTTCCTTCCGTGCTATAATTATTTTCATATAACTCCTTGTAATGTTTCCTGAAGAAAGTTTTTATATTTTTTTATCTTTACAATTTCTTTTCCTTTATAGGCTTGAAAAATTAAGTTTCTTTCTTTTCTTTCTCTCAGTCTTAGAGCTAACCATCTACCTGGTTTGTCTGCTCCTTCAAAACGTTTTTGTTTCATTATCTTTAATTTTCTCTCAATTTCAATCATGTTTTCATTCCTTATTTTTTCTTTTAGAATCCTGATTTCTTTCCTTAATTTCTCGTTACATGTATCCTTTCTTAATTTTTCTTCCTTTATTTTAATCTCTCTCTCCATTTCTTTCATTTTCTTGTTTTTTAGTTTTCCACTCCAAATTCCATTTAATAAATAAACCTCTCATGACTGCTTTTCCAGCTCCCAAATTACCTTCATAGAAATATCATCCATCATATTTTCTTAAAGTAGAGTTTTAAAGGGCCCTCCTTGGCTTTTTTATGTATTCTTTATTTTGCAATAGAAACTCATTCATCTTCCAATTTTGATATATATTTCTTTTCCTCAATTTCAGTTTCATTTGAATTGGTTTATGATCTGAGGAATTTTTTGGGTAGGATTTCCGTATCTTGTTTTTTTAGATGAATGTCTTGGAAATAAGAAACATGTCTATTCTTGACATCGTATGATGACTATTGGAATAATAGGCAAATCCTTTCTTTCAGGATGTTTTAACTTCCACACATCAATCAAAAAGTTCTTCCTTAATTTAAAAAACTTTGGTAATTTCCCTTGTTTTTGTTTTTTTTTTTTTTCTTTTTGATCTGTCTTCCACTGGATCCAATACCGCATTCATATCCCCCATAACCAAAATATTTTCTTGGTTCTTTTCAATTGTGTATTTTATTATTTCTTTCTTATTTTTTATAGAATTCACTTTTCTTTTCCTGTGGCGCGTATATTCTGACCAGCAGTAATGTAAGATCTGGGATTTGAATTTTAACTCCCAATAAATACCCTTGGTCATCCCGGAAAACTTCCTCTGATGAATATTTTGAATTTACATAAATAGCTACCCCTCTTTCTTTTTGCTGTATGCCAAAATATAGCACTTTCCAAGTTTAGGATTTCATAAAAAATGTGCATCTGCATCTCAAATTTTGTCTCTTGTATACAAATAACATCTGAATTGATTTTTCTAAAAAAAGGAATACTTGTTTATAACTTGAATTCAAACCTTGTACATTCCACGATGATAACTTTAAAGCCATTTTTCTTAAATTTCTTCTGTTTCACTTAATTTCTCTTCTGATTCTAATTCTGTTTGTTCTTCTTCTTGTTCCTCTTCTGGTCTTTCTTGCAGTTCCTCTCCTTTTATCTCTACTTCTTCTTGAGACTCCTCTTGTCCCTTTCTTTCTCTGTCACAGTCATGAATTATATCCTCTTTTCCCTTTTAAAATTTTTCCCAAAATCTCTAAGCTTTTTTTGCAATTCATATGCTTGTGTTGGAGTTGTTACCTTACATCTTCCTAACTTATAAGTAAAGGACACAAGTCCTTTCCCCTTTGTATCTTATTTTATGTCGTTGTAATTGTTGAGTCAAACTTCTGTATTCTTGCCTTCGTTTAAATACTTGATATGGAACATCTTTAAAAGTTTTATTTTTTCCTTCCACCATTAATTTTTTATCATAATTCTTCTGCAAAAATTTTTTCTCTCATCCAGTTCTTGTAAAAAAAAATAATGTCCCTTGGTAAATTCTTCTCTTTTGCTGCTCTTGACTCCAGCCTGAAAATTCTGTCAATTTCTGTTTCCATCTTCTCTTCAGTCATTTCCATATAACCTGCTAGTTCTGAAATTATTCTTTGATATGAATTCTCCCCCACTTTCTAAAATTCCTCTAATTTTAATACATTTGTCTCAAATCCATTTCATACTTCTCCAATTCATTCTCACTTTTTTTCTGCCTGTCTTTCATGGTCTTTCCTTCTACTTCGCATTTTTTGTCTTCTCCTCCAACACGGTTATGACTGTTTTTATTGATTTCATTTCTGTATTTATTTTTTCAATCTTTTTATTAAAGCCTTCCAATTTTTTTTAATATCCGTCTTAATTTAGCCCTCATTTCTTTTAATTCTTGTCTTATTTCATGTTTGAAATTTCTTATGTCTTCTAATATCTGTTGCATCACTTCTGGAAAAATCCCCGTTGTTCCATGGGTTGTCTTTTATCCACTGTTAACTGTGATTGTACCTGTGAAGTTGCCTTCTTTTTTTGCCATTTCTTCACCCTTACCCTTTAACACTTCTTAACAATTAATAGTTAACTCTTAAACTTTCAAACTCAATATAAGATCAAAAATTTCTCTATAATTCAATTTTACACTTTATCTTATAGTTATTATTAATAATATTATTTTACTTGGTATCTCATTTGCCCACTGGATAACTCTCATTAGGATCTATTATTTGCTTTTTATTCTATGTCTCTTGTAATCTAATAACAGTGTTAGTTTAATTTTTTTCCCTTTCTCCTTTAAATCAATTTATCTCAATGTAGTACAATCTCTACTTAAATGTTCTATTATAACTATTTATCTAGTTATATCAAATCTTTTCACTTACCACTACTTTACAAATATACTTATTAACACAATATTTACTTATAAATTCAATTATTTATAACAACAACAATATTTATAAAAAAAAAATTTAAAGATTGTCAGTCTCAAAATCTCTGTTTCTTCAGTATTTCATTTCCTTATACAAGTTATTCCCCCCAAAAACATTCAAAATCAATTCCACTGTGTTAATTCATTCTATTATAAATTATTTCATAAAGTTCTTATCTCTATTTACCTCTTTTTCTTATCTTCACAGTTAACTCAATATGTTAACTTAATTAATAATTAATTAATTAATACCAATAAAATATATATAAATAATTATTAATCAAAATATTTCCCTATATATCAGTTAAATATATAACATTATTAAATTAATTCTATGTATTTGTTTTAACATTGAATATTTACAATACAATACAATATTTGCCCATATCAATTGTTTATATGAGTTCAAATTAGTCCTATACTTTTTTATTTAATTTTCTTTATTTCTAGTTTCCTCGTCCCTTTATGTAAAGTTTTCTTCTGTCTTCTTCTTCTTATTCAATGTTTTTTGTTTTGCTTCTTTGTTCTATTTATAGTCCTCTGTCATCTCTCTGTAGTTCCTCATCCAATTATATCCTATATTTAATTATATCTTATGAAAGTCTTCAATTTTAATATCCATCAATACTCAACTATCAAATTTTATTTTTTAGCTTTAAAATTCTGTGTATTTATTCTTTCTTTTACTGTTATGCTTTTTTTTCTGCTCTGCCTCTGTTTTTCTCCACTGTCTTTTCACCATCACTGTGTTTTCAACTGCTATAACTGCTATAACGTTCCGCCATCTTCTGTGTCTTCGTGTCTGACCCCTTTCTCCGTTTCTGTCCTCCATTCCAAGAAATTAACAAAAAGTTTTTTTTTTTCATTTCCTTCTATTTCTATTTTCTCTAATCTTCACTCTTTATTCTTTGTTCTTAGTATTAATAAGTATATAATCCAAGTCCTTTTTAAATCACACAAAGCAGTATTTTAATATTCTACTCCTTCTTCTATTTCAATTTGTAAAGTCATTGGTACAGCCCACTGTTAAGGATCCTCCACCAAAACTAGAGTCCAGACCATCTTTTCAAGAAAATATATCATTAGATCTTTAAGCTACCTCTAATTTTAAAAAAATCTTGTGTCTCTTCAGTCGCCCCAGCATGGATGTGGAGGCTCTCTGACCTCACTTGTCATCTTCTCCAGCCAGCTGTTATTATAGTTGGTTCTTGAAAATTAACAACTTTTTCAGGTCTCCTTCAAGCCCCCTCTGAACCCCCTTTATAGGGGGGTTATGGGGAGTTCTTAATTTTTCCCCGAACCGGCACTCCCCGCTGGGTAAGAATTTATGACCTCGTTGTCCCAAAATCCACACGATCCGCCATTTTCTACCTTTTATTCTGTATTGATAGATTTTCAATGTATTAGTTGCAACTGATACTTACATTTCAGTGAACAAGTTTTTTCTTACTTGTATATTATTGCTATGATTGTTTAGCTAGAAATGAATATACTAGGATCATTAAACATAGAGAAATTATACTTCACTTTTGATTTGCACTATTCCTGTTCTCTAGTCATATAACAAATGTGATCCATCACAAACCATCACAAAATAATAGTTTGCATTCCTGAGGCTTAAAATTCCCTAGAAAATCTAACAAGAGAATAACTTTGAGTTAAAATCTGGCCCAGTCTAAGCACTGTAGTGCTGTGTTGGTGTACTGTTCATAGCACTGGAAACCTCCAGTCAGTAGCCAAGGCTATATACTCCTGCTATCTTACTGATGTCCAACCAGGAATAACAAAATCAAACGCAGACAGTAGGATTAAACAAAGGTCACTTTATGTGACCTATAACCTATTTAAGTTGAGTTTTACTTGAAAAGGAAAAAGAGGAGACCTGATGCAGGTCCAGGTGAGGCCAGGTGTCAACATTTGTCTACATCCTCAGGCTTCTCATGGAAGAAAACATAAGCCCTGAGAGCAATCCAGCTTTTGAGTTGCTCTCTGGCCAGTCATTTACTGCAAGGGAAATCCACAGGACTTCCTCCCAAATGCCAGGACTTTAAAAATGAGAGCAAGCCTCCTGATCAGCCTCAAGAGTATACTCCTTGCCCACCCACTGGATCCCAGAACCTAAAAAGGTGGTTTCAGAGCCCTACCCTTAACCAAAAAGGTGCCAAGGTGTACACCAAACACTTATCTTCTCCCCTCACTACCTGCCATGAACAAGGGACAATTGTCGACTTCCCTATTTACCCTTCTATGGGCAAGATCAAGGGTATTGGGGATCCACTTTGCCATTCCACACTTTGCTTGGCAAAACAGCAGATCAAAAAAAAAAAAAAAGTTGAACCTGGCCATCTGCTCAGAATGACCAAAAATCATGCAGAACCTGCAAAATGAGGCCTCTTGCTCCACACCAACCATGTACAGCATCCTAGTTTGCTGCACTACATGCATCAACCCGTGGCCTCTGTCTTGATGTACTCTTTCCCGCTGTGCTATCTGCCAAGCAGGTCTAGGGGAGTCCTAGTTAATCAGACTTGGTAGGACTTTTCCTTACTTAATGTCCCTGACTTAATTGCCCTTCTCTTACAAGCAGCCCCTCCCTGCTTGTACACAAGTATTCATTAAAAGCACACAAGTATTCATTTTTCATCCCACCTGTCACAATGATAAGTATACCATAAGCATCTTAAGGTCAATGGGTCCTCTTTATCTCAGTCTGCTGATCATCCAGAAGACATCAGAGTCAGGGCAGGATATACTGCCTTCATTCTAATTTGGTTTCATAAAATACAGTATAGCCAACGAGACTGGGGCAATATGATGATGTCCAAAGCCTGAGCAGAGTGATGGCTTTCTTTTCTTATTCTGGAAGGGAACCCCTCAAAATGGGGTGCCCCTTTTGCAGGGGAGGAAAAACCACTGCCCTACCTATCAAAAGGTGACAAAAATGGATAAAAATGCAAACAAACAGTTTCACAAACCTTTTCAACCTCTTCCCCCCAAAACCCCCCCCCCACTCTTTCAAGAAAAGAGCTACACTCTACACCAATTTTATTTCTGGGAGCCAAATTACAGCATTTGTGTATAAATAAAATGCAGACTAGAAATACTCCACAATTCTGTTACCTGGATTATCTTCATTCTGTGGTTAATTAAGCTGGTGGTACAATGTTTTAGTATCAATCAAGATAAATCTTATTAAATATTTTTGTAGAGGTTCCTTTGTGTGTGTGTGTATGCTTCTTTTTATGTTTTTACTGCATTATTGATGTTAATTAAATATGAACATTGCCTATACAAATGTCCTGGGAAAATCACTGTTCAGTTGGGGCATGTGTTAAACAGCTGCTATTAGAAGAGATGTCTACTAACTGTGGGTTCAGACCAGAGAAAAGTAAACAAACAGGACTGTCTAAAACAGTTATTTTTCAGAAGTACAGACCTAAGAGCAAAGTAGTTACGATTTTTCCAATTACTATTATAACTTTGCAATGAATAATATGACTTTTTGTTTTTTGGTGGTGTAGCTCTAACATCTACTTTTATAGTTACAGGTGTGTGACCTTACTGAATGGAATAGAAGGAATATCATATGGTTCAAGTGCAGGCTCATGTTGTGTCTTTTGCTACTGTATGAGTATGAGTGTGAGGTAACAATGAAGCGGTCAAGAGAATATTTTGTGGCTTGCACCATTCAGGTACTTTTTAAAAAAGTTTTTGTTACAGAGAAAAGAAACTCACCAATGTGACAGGATGAAATTTACTAATTATACACAAATGACAAATAGATGCTGGAATAAGAAATGCAAAGAAAGTTCTCACATATTCCTTCAGATGACTGAATCAAGTATAGCTGTGATCTGATCCTTGGGCTATACAGGACACAATGTGCTCCAAAGGTGTTGAGGTACTCAGAACAGGAGACAGTTTTCCTCTCTTACAGGCTGAGATGAAAAATTTATCTTTAATATATATAGCTGCTCATGTCCCATTTTTTCAGACGTTTCTAGCAAATGAAGAGGCTGGGAGGACCCTGATGCCATTTTCCAGTGCCAATACCTCTACAGGCACCAAAAAGAAAGAAATATGACCATCTAGCTTAATTTTAGTTATAAAGCAGAAGTTACAAATGGTTATATGTGGGCTGCTCTTGCTTGGTATGCTTATCTGTCTCCTATGAGGCCCACTGGATTTTCTAAAGGCTAGGAACAGCTTTCCATGCTAACTAAGACAAATCTATATGTGCTCTGATTGCTGCAGAAAATGGTTGTAAGAGTTCAGTTGACCCCGGTGCCATTTTGCAGTGCCAATATCACACAGGCATGAAAATGAAAGAAATATAACCATCTAACAGCTGGTCTAGTCTAGTGCTAGTTCTAATGCAGAGGTATAATCAAAGTCTAGTAAAGATTAAAGATTTTGCATTTTGAAACATTTGAACATGCTTATGTATATCTTCAGAGAAGGCATGGTAAGCTGTCATCAGATTTCCAGTTCATCATCAATTGCTAGCACTAAAGATAAACTTCCTTTTGATCTACAAAGACACAAAGGCATTCATTCCTCTGTACTTTTTTAATGGCAACCTCATTTTCTAGATCCCATAATATTTTGTGAAATGTACCAATAGGACCTCTTCAATAAAACCACCTCTGTTTTGTGTTTGGGTAGACAAGGCATGAGGAGAAGCATGTGCATGTATTCTCCCATGATTTGGAAACTAAGCATACTGAAGTTTAGCATCTCTAATGGGTATTGTATAGCTTTCTAACAATTTTCTATATTTTAAAAATACCTGTGCTTTTTGTGGACAGGACTCAGTAAACTGTGGATTGAAATGTTTGGTACTTACTGACTGTTAAATTTTACAGAAAGATCCACTGACATAGGACATAGTAAAAACTGAAAGGAATTGAACTATTTGGAAACAGGGAGTGAATTGTGCCCATCATTATTCTTTTCCTGCTAATATTTATGTTCATAAGATGTCAGTCCTCCAGGAGTCTGAGTGTTGTAGATTATTCCTTCCTTTGTTCTTAGCTAGATACCCTGGCCAAGGGCCAATGAGTGCAGCGACTGGAAACTGAGCTCTTATTAAAAGGGGATTAGAGAGACTCATGGAGGTGGATAGGTCTATCAACAGCTATTCATCATGATGGCCATATGGAAACCCTCTGATCATCAGAAGCAGTGTGCCACTGAATACCAATTGCTAAGGAACAAAGGCAAGAAAGAGCTGTTACCTTCAAGCCTCGCTTGTGGGCCACCAGTAGGCGTCTGGCAGGTGTCTGTGGGGAGCCAGATTTTGAAATAGAAGGTGGACCTTTGATTTGATCCAGTAGAGGTCTTCTTCTGTTATTAGACTTGATTCTTTGTTCCTTACTTAGGCTTTCACTGAATGTAAACAGAAAGGTAAAAGCTGGGGAACTAGGATGAGAACTTTGGTTCCTTATAGTTGGAAACACAGCCTGAACAATTCCATTTACACACAGAAAAAGATGGGATGCACATCCAGAATTTCACATGTGGTATTTGACAAAGTATTTCTCATTGCTGAAGAGTCTGGCTTATGTTCATGTTAAAAAACAAGCATGATTATTTCCCTCCACTTCCCCCACCTTGATCAGTGGAAACTGTTTTGGCAGAAAGAACAAATTTAGTTCTGGATGTGTGCTGTTCTGCCTCACTCAGCCACTGCAGCCTTGGAGAGAAATAAAGATGGCTCCTGTGAAAATTATTGATCCATACAAAGTACTGGCTCATTAACTAAAAGTGATGCTGGCATGATTAAAGTTCAAGATCTTTTTCTCCCTCAAAACAGAAATCTGTTATTACTTCTTCTAAACAGATGTTAACACTTTGAACACCAGCTCAATTTCTTCTTTGTCACTTGGTCCATAGAAATGATGGTGTAAATTTCATGCCTCATTTCTAATTGTGTTGTGTATGTAATTCCTCTTGGGTGTTCTTAACAACCCAATCCTCAAGCCGATTAAATCAAAGTAGTGAAAGTCAATGGGACTAAATCTACATAAATCTTAATACTGTATCTTAACTGGATGATTTATTAAGCTGATTGTGTGCAAACACTAAAGATGTGTACAAATGTTTCTTAGCTCTTATCAGTCTCTTGCACTTTCTAAAGCTGGAAATTATATGACAATCTACAGAGAAACATATGAATGCAAAATAGATTTTTGCAGATTTAGCCATATTGATTTTTAACAGAGGAACTGAAGGCAGCAGTGAGCAGTGGGATCAACATTACAAAGATCATGTTGCCCACCCATTAAATTGGAGCCATTCATCAACATTTAAACTGGACGAACCACTTGTAACTCTATACAGTTATATCTCAGTTAAAGAAGTAACTGTGTTACCCTAATTTCGGGGGTCCCTCAGGGGACACCTCACTGTGCTCCACTTGATGGGGAATGGAAACTAGCCAGAGCACAAGCAATAGCACTGCAAGAGGCAGGGTAACCTAGCGGGGTCTTTTTACTCAGTTTTTACGGGGTCAGACCAAGCCAAAAACCAAACCAAAATGTCCAATAAATGATTTTATTGAATGCAAGTCTCACACACCAACGCAGTCATGCACACATGCACCCAAGAGCTATTGAGAAGCAAAAGAGAGGAAATTGGACAGAAGGAGTATTGAAGGGCTGTTGTTGGGGTAATACTGCACCTTGTTCTGAAGTCCTGGGTCCGAGAAGGCAGCAAAGAAGTGGGGCTCAGCACAGAGAGGGCTGAGGGAATCACTCAACGGATGGAGAAAGGGTCTGCTGGGATGACTGAGAGTGATCCAAAAAAACTGCTCAAAAACTGGGACTATTTGTAGGGGAAAAAGTACCTGGAGGACTAACCCTTTCCTGGGGAGAACAATGGATGTTGGAGCGATAACAAAGCTCCACCATGGTAATTTCCTTTGTGTGATGAGATTGCAAGGTGTTGCCAAAGTCTCAGGATCTTTGGCTGTGTTAATTAAATTGCAAGGTGTTACCAAAGTCTCAGGATCTTTGGCTGTGTTAGTTTGTATGGATCAATAATTTTCACAGGAGCCATCTTTATTTCTCTCCAAGACTGCAGTGGCTGAGTTAGGCAGAACAGCACACATCCAGAACTAAATTTGCTCTTTCTGCCAAAGCAGTTTCCACTGATCAAGGTGGGGGGAAGTGGAGGGAAATAAATAGTTTACAAATAGTTTACATTACATTCATTTAAATGGTCCTCGCCTGATGGAATATTTGCTCAACTTGGGGCAGACAAGCTAATCCCCTCAAGTCGGCTTCCTGGGGCTGTGGACCCTTTGTTTATTGTGGGTTTACACATCTTGAGGTCTCCTGGGGCTACGTGACTGGGGATTTTACTGGCCCGACCTGGTTTTCAGTCTTTATACCATGCCTGCCTACGTGCCCCTTTGGGGGACCTCTCTGGCACACAGAATCATATTTTAATATAAAAATTGTAGACCCCAGGATAGGGTTTCTCCAGTGGAGTAACAACTGTGTTCCTGGACATTACTTCTTTACCAGAAAATTGAGTACTAGAGGCAGAAATAGAGATAAGTTCCCACACTACAAGAAAGAACAGCAGTTCAAGATGTTTCAGAAAAGGTTTTTGTTGAAAACTAGCAATATGCACATGTGAAATGAAACAACTAGGTTGGGCAATCCTTGCATCAGTAAACAAAAACATTTTGCACCCACTAGAGCCTACTTAAAGCCTTCTTCCAAAAGAAATCCAGAGATAACTTTTTATCAACTTCTACTTTTATTATGAACTAGCCTGTTTAACCGGCATTGCCTGGGATTTATTTTCTCATAGATAACACTTGTTAGAAATACCTTGGAAATTACCTTACCTTACTTTAGGAATTAGATGCAGTTGAAATACACAGGTTTGAGATCCTGTGTCTCTAATTCCCCAAACTGCATTGTCCGGTACCTGTAACCTTTCCCCTTATTCCCCAATCCAATTGTATTCAGAGTTGTCAGCATACAGAGGTTCAGTTTCTGAGGGAATACACTGTCCTCCTCTTTCTTGCTGCTTGGCCTCATTTCCATAGTAACTGGCCTGAGGGCCAAGAGCAATCTGGCTGAGATCTAAAGGCCCCTCCCTAAATTGCCAACCCCAGGATTCCATAGAATCTTCACAGGTCTTCTCGCCTCACACAGCCTGCCTGACGCAGACAAACACCTGCCTAACACAGACAAACAGACAAGATCACTCACAAACTTGAACCTTATTTTCACTGTTATTCAAATTCAAGCCCTTCTTTATGCTATACTAGGTACAATACACTGTTCATCTCATTTCTTTTCTTATCAATTTGGAAAGCACAATTTTTAAATTTAAATTTTGCAAAACATGATAAGAAAGGTTGGAGAAACTGCAGAAGTTTTTCAGTCCAAAATAGGCAAACACCTTCTAAAACTTTCTTCTGCTAATTAAGGGAAATCAATTCATACCAAATGAGAAGGAAGGCAAAAGACATATTTCCAAAACCTTAGTACTGACTTGTGACAGGCCCTTATAGGTAATACTTGTTAGAAATACCTTACAAATTACCTTACCTTACCCTAGGAGTTAGATGCAGTTGAAATACCCAGATTGCATATCCTGTGTGTCCAGTACATGTAACTTTCCCCCATATTCCCCAATCCAATCTGTATTCAGAGCTGCTAGGCCTTGTCTCCATAGCAGCCAGCCTGAGGTTTCTGGCTAACAATTCTAAAGGCCCCTCCCTGAACTGCCAACTCCAGGATTCCATAGAATCTTCACAGCCAGCCAATCATGTGAGGTCTTCTCGCCTGACACAGCCAATCATATGAGGTCTTTGCCTGCCTGACATGGACAAACAGACAAGATCACTCACAAACTTTGACTTTTATATAGTAGACTAGTGATGTTATCCAGGATTTTATTTTCTTCTTAATAAGAACTCGCCAAACTGTCTTCTCTAGTACCTGTGACTTTTCCCGATATTCCCCAATGCAATCTGTATTTGGAGTTGTTAACATACAGAGGTTGGGTACCTGAGGGAATACTTTGTCTGCCTTCTTGCTCCTAGGCCTCATCTCCACAGTGACTGTGTTGTCAAGTACCTGTAACTTTTCCCCATATTTCCCAATCCAATCTGTATTCAGAATTGTTAACATAACAGAGGTTTGGTTTCTGAGGGAATACACTGCCCTTCTTTTTACTACTAGACCTCATCAATACAGCAACCGTCCTGAGGCCCAGGAGCTCTCTGCCTGAGAATTCTAAAGGTCTCTCCCTAAACTGCCAACCCCAGGATTTCATAGAATCTTCACAGCCAGCCAATCATATGAGGTCTTCTCGCCTCACACAGCCAATCGTATGAGGTCTTTGCCTGCCTGATGCAGACAAACAGACAAACTCAGAAACTTTGACTTTTATATAGTAGATTTGGTTACCAAACATCTATGCTTTTTAATATGTTGTGATAGGCTAATGAGGTAGATATATCTGATCTCTCTTTTTTTCTCTGTCTTGCTGTTCACACACGCTCAGTAAGGAATTTGGAAGGAAGTTGCTGCTTACCTTGCCTGTTGTTGGCAGGGAAACACAGCTATGGTAGAACTGGCCTGAGTACAGTCTTACCCTCTCCCAGCTCAAGCTTTATGGCGTTGTTTGCAGCAGGTATGCTGCTATAGCACCCATTAATACTGTGATTCTTCAGTTTTCCTTCACTGTCTTCCTAGTGTCTATGTTGTTAAAATGCTTCTAGAGAGACAGAGGATAAGGAGGAAAAGGAGGGTGGAGCTTCACTGTCAGAAGTTTATGTTTGTACTTCATAACATCCACTGGAAGTACTTAGTTAATATGTACTGTTATGCAGCATTTTGGTATCAAGCAGGCATAATCAAACTTTCTTTGTTTTGTACATTAACTGTATATTAACTAAATACTGCAGTGTGGATGTTTGGTTGTATAGCATTACAGTCAAAGAAACTTTTATTTGTTGGGCATGTATTATTTGTTCTTTATACAGACAGTTTCATGTAGCCTTTATCTAAATTTAGATGGTAATTCTGTAGATTCAGTAATAACCTATGAAAACAAGGCCCATACGGACCTAGATGAGGTGTGATTAAGGCTGCATGATACATTATAAGGTGACAAGCTCTCAGATCATGGACTCTTTTAAGATCAGGATGCAGGTATCAGGTCAAGACAAGGGCTTGCCAGAAGAGGGAGCTGCTGAGGTACTTTCTGCTCTGCTTCTCCACTACTTTGGTGTGGCTGAAGATTTTGTTTCAATTAATAGTTTATAAGATTTTTTTTAAAAAAAAAATACAAATATTTTTATGCTTAGGATGGAAAGAACTTGAGTTAAAAAAAAAATAAGTATGAAAGCAAGTGGTCCATCTAGGTTCAGGTCTCTGCATGCTTGACAGTGTGTTTTTGATTGAATGAAAGCATAGCAATTCAATAAAAAAAAATTATTTATACTCCACCTTTCCCCCAAGACTGAAATTAACAGCAAAAACTTTAGCCATGTCTGGCATGTTTGTTTCCCTGACAAAACAGCTTGTTTTTTTACACTTCTGGTGTGTAGGGAAAACATGTTCTGCACCATATGAAATTATCAGTATCTGGCTGCTGCTCCATTTCCAGGCACAGCTCAAAGTGGTGATTCTGACCTATGAAGCCCTATACAGTTCACTTCCAGGTTCTTCAAAGGACTGTATTTTGTCTTATGAACCTGACTGTGCTTTAAGATCTGCTGGGAAAGCCCTTCTATTTTTCCCATTACCCTCATATAGGTATATCAGGTGGAATCACAGGACAGCGTGTTTTTGTTGCCTTCCCCCATTCTCTGGAGCATTCGTCCCAGAGAGGTTAGAGTAGCATATTTTCACAGATACTTTGAAGACCTTTCTATTTTGACAGATCTTGGAGTGTACAAAGAGTGTACAAAGTGTACTGAGTGTACAAAGACCACCTGCCCTAACACATGTGCTGGATTTTCTATTTGTTATCTTTGCTATGCTTTCTTAAAATGGATTATCTTTATAACTAGTTTTAATTTTTGCATAGTTTAATATTTTTTTAACTAAGTTTTTTTTTTAAAAAAAACTGTTGTAAGCTCCTTTGATTTCCAAACTGGTAAAACAAAAACAAAATAAAAACTGTTGAATTTGCTCAGCACAAATAGAGAGGTAGTTAGTTTCAACTTGTTTTTGAAGAGTTCACCAAACTTTGTTGTTTTCTTTAAAAAAATATTCTAGATGCTATTTATCTCTTATGAGTAAGGAAGAAAAGAAGAATGACCTATTTACCAACAACTAGTGACATTTCAACTTAGAGCAGTGTTTGCCAGCCTGTCTCAGGCCATTTCCACGCTACACTGTTATAGTGGCGTTATTCCACTTTCAATATCTTATGGAAGCCTGAGGTTTGCAGTTTAGGGAGGAGCATTTAGAATTCTCAGCCAGAGAGCTCTTTGGCCTTAATAAACTATAAACCGCATAAACATTCCACAGGATGTTGAAAATGGAATAATAGCACCATGACAGTGTAGTGTGGAGATGGCCCCAGTGAGTACTGAGAAACCTCATTAGAGATGGCAGTAAATAATATTTATATCGTATTATTCCATCTGACCATACGTAATCTCATTTAAATTATTTTAAAATGACAGGTACTATGACCATATCACAAGGGACAAGAAGAGGTTTGTTCCACAACTATTCTGTTTCAGTTTAGTTCTAGTCAGAAATTCTAGTTCCAGTTTCAGCAGAATTTGGCATGTGTGCTATTTTTCTAAAATAAGGATAAAAATATACAGACATACAATAGTGGTGTGTTTTTAAAGGGCAGTGGTGAATCTGTCTCTGTCATCTGGGTTCTGGTCATTTGGGGTTTGCTGTATCTGTTGAGGTAAGGTGGACAGCCAATTAGTTTCCAGGCAAAGTACAAAGTATGACCTTTAAAGCCCTATGTGGTTTGGGTCCAAGTTACCTGCAGGATTGCTTCCTGCTGCATATTGCCTAATCTGCCGCATACACTCAGGTCTTCTGGGGGCCATTTACTTAAGCCAGCCAGGACTACACTGGCAATGGTCACACAAAGGACTTTTTTATTGGTTGTCCCTAGATTGTCGAATGACCTGCCAGAAGAGATTGGTCAGCAAAATATGCTGGCTGTATTTTAAAAAGTACTAAAGACCCTGTAGACTCAATTTAAACTAGTGTATTTTAAATGGTTTTGTGTGTCTTTAGTTGTATTTTAATGTATTACGAACCCTGTGCCAAGTCTTGGGAAAAGGCAGGAAATAAATAAAGAAATAAATGGTGTGGATATGGCTTTTTATTGAAGGAAATTTTGAAATAGCACCTACTTGTATTCTACTATCTTTTATTTTCAGCTGTAGTGATGGAATTGTACCATCACACCTTTTACCATGGTACCATTTTCCAAATTAAAAAAATGGAGGAAAGAATTGGGAAATAATCTAAATGGAGAAAGTTGTTGTGTGCCTTCAAATAGTTTCCGACTTACAGTGACCCTAAGGTGAACCTATCACCGATGTTTTTGTTGTTGTTGTTATTTTTTGGCAAGATTTGTTCAGAGCGGTTTGCTTTTGCCTTCCTCTGAGGTTGAGAGAGTGTGAGTTGCCCAAGGTCACCCACTTGGTTTCCATGACTAAGTGAAGACTTGAACTCTGATCTCCAGCAGTGCTCCAGTCCAGCACTCAAACCATTACACCATGTTGGCATAAATGGGGAATGGGAGTAGTCCTATTCTTTATATTCTCTCAATCTCGATCTCAATTAGAAGAGAGAGAGAGATCCACACACACATGAGCAAAACTACTCTTGAATCGAAGCAGGTTACATCCAACTAAATTCTGATCTGGAAACCATTCTCGACATACATAACTGAATTTTATTTCCAGCTTAACAGTTATATACAAGTTACATATAAAATGTTATACATAAATCTAATGCATTGGATTTATGTAATTTATTCGTAAGTCCCATTACAGTCTCTTGAGGCCAGGATTGTTTGTTCTTTATACAGATGTTTGCATGCAGCCATTATTCCAACTTGGAATAACAATTCTGTAGATTCAGTACAAACCTATGAAAGCACAACCTATGTGGACTTGGATGAAGTCTGATTAAAACTGCATCATTTGCATCATTTAATGGTCTAAATCTGGGGTTGAAGGAAAGAAGAAGGACTCTGCCTCCCCCCGTTCTGACAGAAGCAGATTCCGCAACCACATTGCTCATTGTTTTTGTTGTTGTTGTGTGCCTTCAAGTCATTCCTGACTTATGGTAATGCTAAGTGACTCAAAGCTATCATGGGGTTTTTCTGGGACTGAGAGCATGTGATGTGCCCAAGGTCACCGAGTGGGTTCCCTTGGCTGAGCTGGGAATTAAACCCTGGTCTACAGGGTTCCTATGCAATGCTCAAACTGCTCCATCTTGCTGGCTCTCCACATTATTCATCATTAACAGTGTTTTTCCAGCAGTATTCCTCTTGGCAGATGCATGGCTATCTCTAGTTTGTTTATTTCTTTGCAAGTATTTGTATGCCCCTTGTATTAAAAAAAATACAGTCTGGGCTGCTTTTTAGTTTTACTTTGCCTCATTTAAGCTTTTGGAGCTGAAGAGATGTATTACAGAGTACCATGTTATGACCTGTTTGCTGTGGGAAGAGAGCCAGCTTTAGTATAAACAAAGATAAGATGAAGGTAATAGCTGACTTATAATAGCAACAATCTCGACAGTACAAGGTTACCGGCCCAGTGCCAGCAAAACATCTTTGTACCTGCACACAAGAAAAGGAGACACAAGTAGGTTGGCAGAGAAAATAAACCTTAATATGAACACTGGCTGAAACAGTAATGATGCCTACCTTACCTCAGATCCCTTTTTTAAGAGAGAGAGCAGGAGAGGAGTGACTGAAAAAGAGCTTGAAGAGGGTATAAAACCTTTCGAGCAGCAAAGCACTAGATTTTTCTCTCCTCAATTGGTCCACCTTAACACTGTTGCTGCCAAGCAATTGCTGATAACCTGACCTCCTCTGTATGGTAAGATATTCTTTTCATCATATTTGTTATTTAATACTGGGCCAAATACTGGTGTACTGATAAGATGAAACAGACACGCTAGGACACTTTGCTATATAACTCTAATACAGGTCTGTGCTTAGACTGATTCAAAGTCTGTGTAAGCTGTGCCACTGAAGGCAGAGCATTTGTTTGTGCTATTCGTGTTACTAGAATAAAGCTTAGTGTTAAAGCTGCAATTTATTCTCTTAATTTCCTGAGTTTAAGAATACTTAAGGGGAATACTGATGTTGATCCGAGTATTGGATAGAACTGGGATTTGTAACCTTTGGAGCTTACGTGACCAACACAGCAAATCATAGAAAATCTGAATAGATTCAGACCAACAGGTATAAGGTAAAGAACCCTCAATCTTCTACAAAATATAAGGTGGAGGAACCACACTTGTGTCACAGAAATGCAATTTAAAATATACATAGTATAAAATAAGATACATGACATTATGCTTCTTGTGTAGGACCACATCAGGGGATTTCTGTTCTGTCCTCCAAAATGCTCATTTACCAGTTTTTATGACCTCTGCCCATTGGTTCTTATCTTCTTTCAGGTCTCTGTCAATCACCAGTACCTCTGAATACAGCAAAAGGAGAAGTGGAGAGAAAGAGAAAAGACCTTTTCTGATGGCTGGCTTGGCTTAATTAACATCTGACCTAATTAATGTGGCTCCTCTCAGGTCCAAAGGACACTTAACATTTGCTGCATAATTCTGGTCTGGAGTATAGGTCCCCCATTCCAATTGCTAGACTGGGACCATAGAGTCAAAGGCAGTACATCACTGCTGAAACCAAGTTACAGATAAAAGCTCCTTGTCTGCAAATCTGCATTAACAAAAATCAGTTGGAACTAATGCAGAATCCATATTTATAAGAAAGATCTGAATTGACTAAGAGGTATTTTGAATTATTTTACAGTGGCTCCCTTCCTTCTTAGAGGGATGATTTCAGAACCATTGCAGGGGGACCCATCTTCTGCTACCTGGGCATTCATTCACACGGATGAAAATCACAGGGAAAGGTTGCCCAGAGTTTTGGAGACCAGAGCCACTAGTATGTTGATAACACCAGATTATATTTCTCTTTTCCACTTAACACTAACAGAGTTGTTTCAGTTCTAAAGTGGTGCCTGTCATCAGTAATGGACTGAATAAGGGCAAACAAAGGGAAGCTTAACAGCATAGAGGACAGAGGTGATCCCTGAGAATGTGTGATTTGCCCAAGGTGACTCAATGGGTTTCTGTGGCTGAGCAGGGAATCAAGCTCTGGTCTCCAGGGTTGTAGCCCAGTGCTCAAACCACTACACTACACTATATAATGGGGTTGTACTCTCCCTGAAAATACAGGTTCACAGTTTGGGTATGCTTCTGGATTCAGCCTTGAGCATGGAATCTTAGGCTTCTGAGTGGCGAGTAGTGCATTTGCACAGTTAAAGCTAGTATGCCAGCTGCATCTTTGCCTGGATATGGGAGTTAGGGTCCTAGTAACAATTAGTTCCAGTTTAGATTATTATAACACTCTTAATGTAAAGCTGTCTTTGAAGGGGAACTTCAAACAGACTGTTGACCAGGGCTAATACACAACTCATTTGTTATAGCAGCTCTGCTGCCTATCAGTCATTTTCTGGTACCTTTCAAAGTGATAGTTATAACCTATAGTTTCCTATATAGCTGGGGTTCATGTCATCTGAAGGACTGTATTCTCCCATACAAGCTTGCCCAGGTTCTGATATCATTTCTGATATCATCAGGGGAAGCCATTCTCTGGGTCTGCCACCTTCACAGGCACATTTAGTGGAAAAGAAGGAGAGGGCCTTCTTGGTGGCTACTCCAAGGCTTCAGAACTCCCTTGGAGAGGCTAGACTGGGTTCCTGTATAGTGTTCCTCCATTGGCAGGTGAATACATTTTTAAAAAATTTCAACAGATCTTTGGGAACTCTTTGTTTGTAAGGAAAGGGCTTTTAATAGCATGCTGTAATGTCTTTGAAGTAGGCTGTGGCTATGCAGCTACTGAGCCAATGGCTGGTGGTTATAACAGGGGCCAATAGACCTAATCCCAATACAACAGAATGTCTGGGGATTGTCAGTTCTTAAATTTGGGAATGTAACTTGCCCTAGATGTGGCTGTATTCATCCCAAGGGAGCAGGCATGAAGCTTGGGAGTACTCTTAGGTCCATGGAGGGTTATGGGCTGCATGGCTTGGAGTGCTTTGGGTCAGCTCTGATTGGTCCACAAGCTATGGCCTTTCCTGGACAAGGGTAATACAGTTAAAGTAGTCAATACACGTAAAACTTCCAGTTAGACTACTGCAATGCGTTCTCTATGTGGGGATGTCTTTGAAAATGATGTGAGAACTATCGCTATTGCAAAATGGCTTGGGGTCCTGACACTTGAAGGAATGTCCCTCCCTATATTTGCCTGAAGACTGAGTTCTGATGTAAAGGCCCTCCTCTGTGCCCCACCAGTGGGACCAATAAGTGTTTGGGAAGTTGTTCAAGATAGCCTTCTCTTCTGTGGTACCCTGGTAGTGGTCCATTATGTGCTGATGGTTTTATTCTTCCACCAAATCGAAATATGACTTTTTGTGAAAAGGTTTGTGGCAATTTGATTTAATCCAAACCTGCATATGTGTATGGTTTTAAGTTGTCTTAATCTCTTTCTTTAATCTCTTTTAACATATAAGGAAAAAAAAAGCACATACGTAGTTCCCTTTGTGTTTCTCATTCAGGATTTTCCCTTGTTGATTATCTTTCCTTTCTTCCATAACGTAACTTACCTTTCTATTTAAAATGTATGAGAGAAGGCAAGACCCGTTTTTCTTTCCAGTTTTTGTACATCCCCTAGATTTTTTATGTGTATTATAAATACTAGAGACAAGTTGAGTCACCTGATTCCTAAAGCACAGCACTCCTTACGTGCAGCACACTCAACATCTTAATGCACAATACCATGTATGGATACGGAGAAGCATTAATTGGCTGTGTTTATAAATGCCATGAACTGTGTTCCAAGGATTATTTTAAATTAAGGCCTATTTAAATTATGGAATCCATTTTTAACTGTTTAGTTGTTACTTGATAATAAGAAAGACCAAGATGGATACTTATAATGCATGTTAAACATAGGACACAAATCAAAATATGTAGCTTAGATACCTGTATGGAAATTCTTATGCAAATTCCATTTAATGCAATGACTATAACATAAAAATACAATCTTGCTGTGAGAAGGTGCTAGCATTCAGCAGGAAGCATACAGCATGGAAATAATTGTGTTCAAAATTTTATAGCTATGTTGCTTTTCTAAATGAAAGCAAAGCATAAAAGCCCAAAGAACCTGGATAAATACTGCTGGTTTGTTTCACATCAGCACTGAATGTCCACTTTGTTTGAAATATCAATGCCCCTAACCATTTATTTCACTCGAATAAAGACAAGCAACATGAGCAGGAAAGAATGTACAATAATTTCTTTTTTTCTTTTATATTATCTCAAATTGATGTTGCTCTTTGTGCAGAAAATACTGTGAGAGAAAACACCATCAGTTTTAAGTAAGTAATATCAACTAGCAACTGAATGCCTTAAAGTGAAAGAATGGAAAGAAGTAGATTTTCTTTTATACTTGGGTCCATGATGCGCACACACACACACACACACACACACACACACACTTAATTCACACAAACTGCAGCAGCACAGGATAAATCCATCATTCTGCTGGTGGCTGCAGTGTAAAATTGTTCCCTTTCTCCTCCCTTCAGTCTTCTGCACCCTCTGAAAATCAGCTCTGGAGGTTTTACCAACCTACTTGGAGGTGGCATGGGCAGGTTGATGTAGGGAGGAGGAGAGTGCACCCCTTGGTTTCTCCTGGATTGTGTTGTTTTGCCAGGGTAGGGCTACCATTCAATGCTGTCCTTTAAAAAAAAAAATCACATATGCACCACTTCAGAGCCTGCTGCAGACAAGCTGTTCCAATGCCCATGGGACCATCTGCTGTCATCTCTCCTGTGGTTTGATGAAGCAGGGCTCCGTCTCTTATATTATCATGCCTCTGAACATTTCAGAAGGATGCTCAGAGAAGCTTGCAACTTTCCTATGTAGAAAATGTCACCAAAGTGAAGTCAGACACTTTCGCTTCCATTTTGCATGCTGTTTTGATTGGGGAATAAATTGGTCAGTGCCTTTACTCTTCAGTTGATGGCTTTGTTTGAGGAGAGATATTGGTATTTCTGTTAAACAACACACTTCATTAGGCATTTGAAACAAAAGATTCTGACCTAATGCATTCAGGCAAATACTTTATTTTGATATGTTTATAGTTAATGTCCAAGAATCATTTTATCAGCTGAGTAATATAAGGAAATCTTCTGGATGGAGTACCCAAAGTGATGTGTTCAGTTGGGTGACTTTTCTGAGATCATTGGATATCACTGAATTTTCCAGGAAAACCTTCAGGCAAAAGTGGAATTCTGCACCTGTGCTGTTAGAGAAGAGGCTAAGCCTGTCAGTTAAAGGTAGAGTTTTCTCCACAATACGGATGGAAGCCTGTTAGGGCCCCAAGGGTCCTTCTGAAGAGTAGACTAGCAATCCTAAGCATGAATTCGAGAGAGGAGAGGGAGAGAGAGAGTTAATTAAACACATTCAATTGGACAAGTTGTCTAGAAGTATTAGCTAGTAAAATAGCAGACTGTGAATCCATCAGGCTTGCTTTCTTCTGAGACTTAGACTACTTCCAAGAGAGACAGCATAAGACTTCATAGTACTCCAAATTGTGCTGTAGTAAAATAGTAAGCTTCCCGCGCTGGTTTCCATGGCAACTGCCAGGTTGCAGAAACTAGTTTCTTACAGCGCTGTGTATGTAATGGCTGGATGATGTACTTTCACCAGCAGGGTGATAAAACAACACTAACTTTCAGTGGTTTAAAATATTTATTATCTGAATGCTGAAACCATGAGAATATTCCAAGAAAAAAAAATGCATAACACATACTAAAGAAGGATGAATCAGGCTCATTATATTTTCTGGTGAGATGCAATATTGTCTTTATGGAAATGCTTTTTATAAGACTGACAACAACATTTTGCTCAAAGACTTTTCACACTCCGGAAAAAAAAAGAGAAAAGAATTCCATAATACTGTCATTTCGGAACTTTTCCTAGGATTCTACTAATAATTCAGAAACTGAAAGCAATCCCAGGCAAGAAATAATAGTTAAATATTAAAATATTCCTTCTTTTTCTTCTAGAAATAAAATTTGCTTTAAGGCTGCATCACCAAATACTTCTTTTAGGTTGCATTTTTATCATTATTTCACTCCAAAACTTCACAAAGTTGCCAGAATATGCTAAAAGAATAATCATCCTTTACACAAACCATTAAATTCAACACAAAGAGTGGTTCTACAGAAGAATATCACTTTTCAGTTGTGTTCATACTGTCTAGAAAACAAATGCCTTTTAAATTATAATGGAAATAAAAGAGAAAATAAGTACTCCGAAAGAGTGGCTATTGGGATTCTGCAAGCATAAGGAAAATTATACGAACCTAGCTCTGGTATTCTATTTTTTAAAAAATTATTATTACTCTGGATGAAGGACAGCCTCATTGAACTAAAATGTATTAAAGCATTCAGGCATACAAACAGTAAACAACCAAGCACATACTTGTATCCTGAGACTGTATTACCAACATTTAATTTTGGAAACATAAATACTGTGACTAAGTGAGTAATTTAGAAAGTTTGAAGACACTGCATTCAATTCCTATTGAGCTAAGAGAGACAGAGAATAGAAGAAAGACTTCACAATTCTTCCTTTATAAAAATCAGACTTCAAAACTTCTGAAGATTCTCAAAGGGATTTTTCCATGTTCTCACAAAATGGGGTAGGACGGGGCTGTGTGCTTATCAATGGGTTGGGAAGGCATGTTGCCCATTCCTGTTCCAGATACTGAAACATCATAATAGAAAGTACTGATAGAGACAATATCATCAGCCAACTTGGAAAGCTGGAAAAAGAAGAGATGGAGGCAGCAAAAAGTGGAAAAGAGATGGCAAGGAGAAGAGAAGGGATAAGAAATCAACTTAGAAAAATCCAGAAAAAGAGAAAGCAGAAGCAAAAAGAAGCAAACCAAAATTACTTGGAAACAAGCCAATGTGCACTTGGGAAACGGTATCAACATTGTGCAGCTCAAGTAAAGGAACAGAGGTATCAAACAAGAAAGCAAGCCAGGGACAATCAGGATAAAGAGGTAAGGAGTGGGAGAATCAATTGCCACAGAAAAATCCTCACCAGGAAATAAGGCAGAGAAGAAGAGAAGGGAAACAGAGGAGATATCTGAGAAGAAAAAAGGTCAGGATCAATCAGATTAAAATACCCAGAGGAGTAGACAAGAGCAACATTTAAAAACCCAGGGAAGACCAAAACCTTCTTCAACTCATTTGTCATTGACACTCATCCCCATGAGCAGCAACAGACACATCCTTTCCGTTGTATCCCTTATTGCCCCAGAATATCTAGTACAATTTTTCTAATGTGATTTTTCTTTTAAAAAACCATCAAAACTGGAAATGAATGGCTATCCCCTTTGATTTTTGATTTCAGGGAGTTGGAATTAGGGAGGACTGCAACATCATGCTAATCTGGAGATTGTTATCCAGTTGCATAGGGACAGGGGTCAATGGGGGCTGTTCGTCCCGGGTGGCAATGTTTTGGGGGTCTCTTGGCTTGTAGCCACGCCCCCGCACACTGTGGCCACATCCCCGTATGTCATGGTCCTGCCCCCACACACCACAGCCTTGCCCCCATGCACCACAGCCACACTCCCTCTCAACCTCCTTCATGTACTCCAAGCTCCACTGGCATTGTTATTTGCCCAAAGGAGAAGGACTTAGAGGTAGAGGAAATCAATTCTGCCACTCCCTACACTTGCTCTGATGATGCAGGGGCTACAAGTCATCAAACGTTGAGATCATATCTGGTCCTCGTATTTCTAATCTCTCTTGCTCTGTCTAAAGACACTCATGTCCTCTTGGAAGATCCTATAATGCAAAGGTCTCTTCTCTTACTCAGTGATAGAAGCATAAGAGTCAAATGTTCTGAACTTCATCATCTCCAAACCATTTAATTGCTTTTTATTTGCTTAAGTTATACTGTGTGTGTGTGTGTGTCTATGTGCCATCTTCTCAAATAATTCCACACAGAAATACCTCTTTGTGTGTCAAACAAGCCTGCATCTTGTACAATTCCACTCAGTCTGCCCACCCAATATGTTTTTCAGCTGACTTTCAGGATCCCAATCACGATGGTCTGCAATTGCTACATGCTCAAAGTCCTGGGCAACCACTGTGTAGCTGGACTCATTGTAACAGCACTACAGCTACTAGCAGCAACTAGATGAGGGAAAATGTGGAGCATGGGGACATGAGTCAAAGCTTCAGGCCTGTCCAGTTAATAGGCTTCTCTGGTAGTGTGGGGCTGAGAAGTGAGAACAGAACCAGAGCTGAGACACCCATATAGCTAAACTCACAGGAGCAGTAACTGGTGTGCAGGTTCAGATGTGCATCTGGAAAACCTTTTAAATCAATTCATTTCTCCCTGAATACTGGGACTCTTCCATAAGTTCCTAGGAAGCCAGTGAAAATGCTCTAGGACAGAGCCCAGAAGGTATCTGGACTACTCTAACTTACGCTTACCATACCTACTTGTGAACAGAGGACTGTCTCTGAAAGGAGAACTCTTGGTTCTTATCACCTGAGATGGTGTGACCTCCCTAAAGCTGTGTCCTGTAAAGAAGGAACCAGAGTACTTTCTCCTTCTCGAAGGAATAGATCGAATGAAGTCATGATGCCCACAACAGTCTGGAGGACCAAGGCATGTTGTCATGGCCAGACATTCTTCAGGGATTTGAATTCTTTGAATTCAGATATAGTCTGATCTGATCTGCAGTTCCTGGACCAATGTGCAGAGCTGAACTTAACTATCCACAAGGCTTTCTACTTCCTGTGAAGGATCTAATTCAGCACTTGATGATAAATAAATAAATAAATAAAATAATATTAACAACATACTTTTAAAGCTGAATATCATTTATACTGAGAGATGAAGTGGTTTAAATTATACGAGTAAAATTGAATTTTTGGGTATTTTTTTAAAAAAATCAGAAATAGGTGAACACAGACAAAAAATTAATTGGAAGTCAACTACTTAGTCATCCCTTTTGGAATTGACTTTTGGATTTGAGCAACTGATTCTGTCATGTGCCGTATTACTGAATATTGAGACACGCAAAGTATCTGAAAAGTAGACAGTTAATAAAGCCAAAGAGTGCCATAGGTGTGATGCAGCACTGAAAGAAAGAAAGCATGAAAAAAGCTAACAAACAACCAGTTTTAAGAAAGAGAATCACATGCTATTTGGAAATGCAGAAACTAAAAGTGTGCAGTATTTAGTGTGGGATGTTTCTTGCATGTTCAGATTCAGGGTATTTGTCTCTTGGGAGCAGAGAAAGAGCCTAGGAAGGTTAATGAAGGGGAAAGGCTGAAAGGAAAGAGTACTTTTTCCAGTGACTTAGAGAGTGAAAATGCACAGTTAAAGGTGGGCCTGATAAAGCATGTTGTGACAAAGACTTACCTTTCTCTGGTTTAGAAAGAGCCCTGGTATCTTAGCTCTTCATCACTTTCTCTGTAGTAGGATTTAGAAGAGATTTAAGAGCATTCTGCTTTGGCATCTATAGCAACAGCAGCAGGAAAAGGAAGGATAAGAAATTGCAAGAGAAGAGCTTGCTGGGTTATATTTTTATATCTAGCATCAGCTGGATTTGCCTTCCTACATTTTTACAGGGTGGACCTTATCTTCACTGCAGTATATTCTGGGATACCTGTTTTTGTGTATGTGTGATTGCACTATGAGAAGGAAGGGGTTGACAAAATTAAGGATGGAGAATTTCATTTTAGATTAGAAGTTTAAAAATTCTTCATATGTGGAATGGAAAGATCTTGAGAATTAAAAAGCAAATGTGACCAAAATTGAACCATTTGATTTATTGATTCAGATCTGGGCTTGGAGTAATTGACTCTTCAAAGCCTGTGCTTCATTCGCTGGGTATTCAGCTGTGTTAGTGCTTCATGTCATCTCTGGCTATAGTGACACCTGTCTTGATTTCATCCCATTAGGATTACTGAAGCTGCTTTTTGAAAGTGTTTGAACATACCAGTGGGTCCAAAATTCTGGGGCCAGATTGCTCACTGAGGTTGGTTATGCAACCCTTCTTGCAATTGCTTCACAGTCTACCTATCACAATTAAAAGTTCTGCTTATGACTCAGAAAGCTCTGTGTCACTTGGCTTCAGACTGTCTAAAAGATTGTATCTCTCAATATGATCCTGCTAGAGGTTTGAGATCTTCATTGGAGGGCTTTCATTTGGTCCCACCATTGTTAGAGGCACATTTGGTGAGGAGACATGAGAGGGGTTTCTTGGTGGTTGTTCCCAGGCTTTGGAACTTCTACCCATAGGAGGCTATATGGTTCCCTCTCTGCTCTCTTTTCACTAGCAGGGAAATAACTTGTATTTAGACCAGATTTGGGCTGTTTACAAATTGTTGCAGAAGCCAATGAGAGATGCTGTACTTCCATTCTCATTGCTATTGTTTAAATGTTTTCAAACTGTTTTGAATTAGTGCTGTTTTCAACAGACTAGCTTATTTAATTGGTTAACTTTTAAAATAATTTTTAGCTATAATTTGTTTTCATATGTATTATGAGCAATCTCACATCCCATACTGGGTAAACGAGAGGATATAAATGAAATGAAATGAAATGAAATAAAATAAAATAAAATAGGATTACCACTTCTTTTGCTGAGTAGCTCTTTGTCATTAACACTTAGATATAGCAGCCAGGTACAAAACTTTATTCTGGTAATATGTGCCCCTATTGAATTTGGCCAATGCAATGGTTGTAGATTTATCAAGATTTGCAAATCACACATCTAGGATGGAAAGGAATAGAGGGTTAAAAGCTGAATGAAAGGGAGTAAAACTGACTGGATTATGAGTCAAAATTTTCCCTACATGAGATGGAACTTAATTACTTCATCAGTTGTATGTTAGAGCCAGAGTTGTCAGGGCTGAAGTTTCAGTTTGTCTGGAGACACAATGTACTGCAACTTTCAAAGTAGCTAGAGTAGTTGTGATTTTTGCTGTATCCATATAAGGCTATGAACTGTTCCTGTTGTGATGCAAAGTAATGTGGCATGGCTGGGTTTTGAAAGGGCAGCTGATTCTCTAGCTTTCCAAAAGACATTTTCCTGGGCAGAGATGAAAACTGCTGGAACTGGTTTATTATGGGAGTCCACACAGTTCCCTATATTTTGGACTGTCTGGGGTTGGGGCAGGAGGGCTGGCTGGCTAGAGAGATTATCATAATGAGTGCACTTCCAAATTCATCCATCTTGAGTCTCAAACTCAGGATGTAAATCTAATGAAATAAAAATTTGCCTGTGTACCACTGCCCTTCATGTTGGTGGAAGAAGATCCACTTTTAGACACATCTTTGCTGTGTCCACATAGTTTTCTGGTCACAGTGAAGTAACAAAATATATTTAGGACAGGATCCTGATTCTCCAGTGAACTAGGGAGGAAGTTTAAGAACAACTGTGGAACTTTAAGGATACTACTGCTGAAATTTCAATCACTGGTACCTAAAGAAATGATGCGGAAGTTGCTTAGGGACAGAGGACGCTTCCGACTCAAATGCATAAACTGTTTTCGATTAGCTACATCTACAAAATTAGAAAAGTGTTTGCTTTCTTCCCCGACCCCCAAGCCAATCTGATGAAAGGAAGATCCCATCTTATCTGACTGTGGACACAATAGAGACCGAACTCCATCCTGACCTGTAAGTCTCCAAACATCTCACTCTCTGTGTCTCCTTCCTTTCTCTCCAATACACTCATTATCCAAATCAGTCCCTTTACCTCCCACCTGATGAGTCTGCCTACTTCCACTGGGGTATTTGTCTTCTCACTGGTCATACAAAGGCACTGCTTGTGTGAATCATGACACAGGACTGACAGTGTCTTGGTCCAGGGTGGAGAAGCTTCAGAGCATTTTACATACACACACATGCACATGCTTTGTAAAGGATTTTTTTTTTAAAAGGAGTCTTTTAAAAAGCAAAACAATCATTGAAAAAATGTGCAAGAAAAGTTGAGTCAGCATGGAGAAAGTTATTTATTTAGTCATTTATTTTTGCACTTGTGAGTATGATATGTCACCTACTTCAGGCCCCTGTTTGGGTTACTTGTTCTTTGTTTTTCCTGAAAGATTGCTAACTGTGCTTCTGCATCCAAGCCAGTAATCTCTGATCCAATATCTGCAGCTTTATCAAGGGCCTTGAACTGGCTCTGTTCAGTAGCACCTGATGTCTTCCATGTTAGCAGGCAATGCATTCACTCCAGGCTTTAGTCTGAACTTATAGGAGCTACCCAAGGTGTTGAACACTAATAGGCTGAGCATAATGAATAGCTCCTTAACTCCTTAACATGTGTGGACTCAGATCCAGAGTATATGGCATGTAAACTTACCCCACTATCTAAAATGTACCCCACTGTTTAAAATGGCATGGGAGCTACCAGGTGATGCTAGCTGCACTCTAGATTTATGCCAGTCAGTCTCCTGGGGCCCTTTCACACTAGACAATTATAACACTATGATTCTACTCTTCAACTGCCATGGTTCCATCCTATGGAAACTGAATTCTCTTTCCCAGTAACTCCAGGAGAGATTAGAAGGCCATGCTGGTGAATCATGGATCCAACTTCATTGAAAGAAATGCATTCCTCTTCCACACTCTGGCAGACAAGAATCTGAACAGAATGAGGGCCTGAGCTCAGCATTTGTACATTTTAAGATGGAAGGTGCAAGATCACATTACGTTACACATGTGTTGGGGCAACTTTCCATATAACTATCATTCCTGATGTTTACATTATCTTCCCAGATTAGCCATCAAAACTGACCTTCTGCAGACTCCTTCCAGATTCCTTCCTATTTGAAAAGACTTTCACTCTTGTGTGTCAAGGAAGAAGAGACATGCTGGGTGTAACTCTAGTTATATCAGCTTCTTTTTTCTGGAAGAAATTGCTGAAACCAAAGCACACAATTCTAAAGCAATGCAAGCATTTTTCTAGGTGAGCCTAAGCAAAACCTCATTCATATCTCCTTCTTCATTTATCTTCAAACTGTAATTTGCAGTTCAGGGAAGGGTATTTAGAATTCTCAAGCAGAGAGCTCCAGTATTCCACGTGGATGCATCCACGGCAGTTAAAGCCGAATCATATTTCTATACCTGTAGTATAAAAGGGCTCCTTTGTCCTCTTTGCAGCTTCCATTCACAAGCGTAAAGTGCAAAGGCTTCAAACAGAAGTCACTGGATCATGAGAACAAACAACCAAACAAAAAGCATTATGGACACTGTGGTTAAACTTTCACACACATATATGACAGCCATATGTGACATTGATTCACTGGATCGCAGAACTCCAGTGAATATCTTTGCCTCTCTGGCAACTAATTCTATCAATTTTCAAAAAATAAAAAAATAAAAAAATAAAAAAAATCTAAATGTCCCTGTGTGCCTTGAAGTTCATATATCTTAAACTTGCAAAAGATTGACAGGGAAGAACAAAGTTCCCTTTGATAAGGAGATTCAAGCCTACCTAACTAAAATGTTTGAGCCTTATTTGATGTTCTAATGATATTTACATCCTGAAGGACTTAACAATCTTCTTTTTCCTCGTGAATAATCTTTTCTTCAACAGTATGTAAAATGTAAAACTTGGATTTGCATCTTACATTTCTCAGAAATGTCAGAGAGAAGGAAAGAAACTGACCTGATCCTGGTGTGTTAGGTTAATGGTCTGTATTTACCATTTTCCATTTCTTAGAATGCAAAGCATATTCTTGATAGAAATTTAAGAGCTTTGTTTCTGGCTGATTAGGATTTTTTTACTTATTTAGTGAACATATATGTTTCGCCATGATGATACTTAAGACTTTCTCTCTCTCTTTCTCTCTCTCAAGCTCTCTCTGTGTGTATGTGTGTGTGTATGATTTTTATTCCTTTGTATGTGAAATTAAATGGATTCAGAATAAGTATGTCTCAGTGTGAAGCTAGAAATAATATTTTTGAACATTTGGATATGTCACAGGCATCCACATGGAAAGGCTGTGGTTGTTTAAGAATGTGGAGATGGAGCTGTCATTTACAAAAAGGGAAGGCATATGACAGAATTCTAATGGAAGGTATACTCAGTTTGAAAACATGGCTGACAGTGAGTGTAACCTTGAGAAGTGACACTGCAGTGTGACATGGAGCACCAAGAAGTGTCAGAGTAACTGAAAAATACAGTCAAAAAGAAGTTAAATGACACAGTTGGAGAAGCGATAAACTTCTCAGGAGCAGTTAGAGAATTTAATGGACAATTAAAGAGACAGAGGGAAAGACAGAGGAGATGGCAAAGAAAAGCCCAGAGAAGAAAAGACAGTGTACTTTTAAAAAAATTTTTTACCAAGTGTGAGGGCTAAAAATTGAGTTATATAACCCCATGTGAAACATTCATTTAGAAGAAGTTTTACTTTAAGAAAAGGAAAGCTATACATAGGACTGTCCTGAGATTATTTGGAATATTGTCATGCAAATGCTCAAAAGTAAAAGAAATAAATTTAATCAAGCCAATCTTGCAGCACTTATTAAAGTATAAATCAAACAAAATGAGTCCTCCAGGAACTTCAGAATCAAGTCTCCTGATCATGAGGAGAATGTGCATTATCTCATTAGCTTACTCCTGTAATAACAACAAACTAAATTAGTTCTGATTTTTTTATTTACTTCTCACATTTGTCATAAAAGCATGTGGTTAACATGTCTAAATTCATTCTTTTTATTATGTCAGATGATAGACTTATTCTTCATTGTCTCTTAATTATGAAAAGTTCATAAAGAAGAAAAGCATACAAATGCAAATCTAATTTTGTTGGATGCATATTCCTTGGTCATTTATTATATACCTATAAAAACACATTGTTAGGAAATACATTGTTATTTCTTACTTAAAGTAATGGTGTCCCAGTTAAACATGTCCATAAAAAGGAACTCTATTAAACAGGCACTCACCTGATTGAAGCTGCAGTCGTAAACATATGATCTGCATGGAGACTGTTGCTCACTCCTAAAATCAATCAGGAACCTTGATGGCATTTTGCTTAAAAACCTCCCAGGTGGAAAGCAAAGAGGAGGAGGATGGAAAATACAACCCTTGTCTCAGCATTCTTCAGAATCCTACTAGCTGTCTTGCCCTAAGTTTGTTGTCAAGTAGCATGACTAAATACCCCATTCTCACATCCAACATGGTAATTTCTGCATATTTTGATGCACATCTTTCCAAATGTACAGCTTTTTGTACACATTTTCTTAATCCATGATTTTACACATTTTCCCCATAGGTGAAAATATGATTTTGTGAGTTTTTCAAATATAAGAAATTTTAGTCATGCGCATTTTCCAGGTATATGCATTGTGACAACTTTCTTTGCTGAAAAGCACATATTTCTGAAGCAAAGCAATCCCACTGCCACTCTTCCATGATCAAATCTAAAGTCAGAATTATTGTGGCTGAAAGTGCTCACTGAGTCTCAGGTCCTTCCCACTGACTAGAAGTAAAGCCAGTCACCAGTGTAGAAACACTAGCAGCATCTTTTCCATATGTAGGGCTTCAATCTGTAGCGATTGAACTTCGCTGCTAATGAACACCAAGAGACAATGGCACTGTTAGCATCATGCAATGATCATGATAGGGTTTCTTTAGACCAGTGATTCCCAACCTGGGGTATCCATATCCTCAAGGGTACAAACGAGGACATTTAGGGGTATGAAAAAAATGGTGGAAAAAGGCACATATGACAACAGTGTAAGGCAAATTACAAGCCAAAAGTTGTGAAATTAATTGAACATTATAATGAGTGGTGGAGCAGGTTTCCTTGGTTATTTAACATTATGGAAAGCCCCATTCCCTAGCTTTGTTAATTTGGGAAATTGTGAGTTTTGAATGTAAATATGTGTGCTTCATCTGCTCACCTTGTTATTCCATTACTTTTTAATCCTGTTATCGGTCCATTTATTTATAGTTGCAACATATAAATGTGGAATATCAATTATATTAATTACAAACATTTTGCTAATATGAAAGGTGCAATTTATGGAAATAGGCTGCAAAAGGGTACACAAGTGAAAAAAGGTTGAGAATCACTGCTCTAAACTATTAGCATGCTTTTCTTTTGATTGGTAGGGAAGAGACCCAAGTGACCTTGTCCACCAACCACAGTCACCTGCTACTCCAGGAGAAGCAAACTGAGCAGAAGGTCAGTACAAGTTTATTTCTTCTTAACAAAAGTCATGGCAAAGCATACATACATACATACATGCATTATCATCATCATCATGGACATGAACAGGCTATATTTATATATATGAACATGGTTGAATAGAACATGCTTGAACTGGTTTTATATACATACACATACAAGCAGATAACATAAAAGACTGTGTGTGTGTGTGTTGTAAAAATACATACACAACAATTATTTACAAGAGCTGGTTCCCATAACTCTAAAAACTCTAAAAACAGCAGTTATTCAGGAGACTTTGGAATAGCCCAGAACATTTTTGCTAATACAAAGTAGTACAGTGAATTAAAATAATTTAGAATACCCAGTATCGCTCATATCTTTCTTGCTGCAAGGGCAAAGTGGGCTACTGCCAACATCCATCAATGATTTTTTTCCCCTGTGTTGAGTTGTCCACCAATGACTAATTGAATAGTAACACAGATACTTAATTCTGGGGGAATTGTACGGTGGGCAATAAAAGAGATAGTGAAGGAAATTCTGAACATACACTTCTTGGCCAGTGGAACTCTTCAGATATCTGCCAGTATAAGTATCATTGGCATTGTCTGGAACTGCAACTTGGTAGATGTTTTCTTTTTCTCTGGGATGATTATTGTCCCCAGATAGCTTGGTCTAGAGTGATTTTCCATAAGAAGACCATACAAATTGGAAAAGGCAGTTAGACTGGCTTAAAATGCTGTTGTGTATTTGTTATGATTGAACGCCTGGTCTCATCATTTTTCTCCTTGGACCTAAGTGGATCAGTTTTTCAGGTATAAGCCAACATTTTTGTGGAATGCAGTCATGAGCCCATTGCCCGTTGTTAAGTTGCTCAAATCATGGAATTTTGGAGAGGTGGTCAATCTTCATCTAGAAGTGCAACATGCACCATATAACTCTGGCTGAGTGAAAGGCAAATTGGTTGTCTTGCCAAAGGCAAGGGGTTCATTCTATTGGATCCAGTGGCAACAACAGACTCTAGTTGTCTTTGAAAAAAAGCCTTAAAATGTATCGAACAGCAAGCAATTTAAACAACATAAGCATACAGACAATATTAGTGTACAAATGAAACCCATTTAAATCTATGATGCCCAATATCATAAAGATAGACTTCTCACCAAACAAGACTCCTTCTTTCAGCTGCATAGGAACCCAAGACGAAGCAGTGAAGGGGACTCCTCTGTGTAGCCACCAGTAGCAGCACAACATTCCTGCTGTAAGTCCCTGGCTGAGCTCTCACAGAGGGCACATTCTAGGGGATTCTTACATCCCTTGGTCTAGGAGGACTTGGCCACCTTTCATAGAAACTTTGGAATTGTTTACACACCTGGGATGAGCTACATGCTCACTATAACTGGCAAGGTAATTAATTAAGTGGTTATCTTTGGATTCCTCTCAGAACTGTTATTTGATACCAATTAGTTAAGCTGGCAGGCATACAGAGTACGTGATTTTGCAGAATCAAAGCAAAATACAGTGTGTTTAAGAAACCAGAGGGCCTTCCTTAGCAGCAGCATGGAGAGAAAAACTAAGAACAAGCCATACCTTACATTTCCTTGAAATTACAAAGCCTCACACATGCCTCCTATGATTTCTACCAAAGACCACCAGAGGAAGTGCTTTTTTTCTGGTCCTCAGAGCTTGTACTTGATTATAACTCAGTGCTTTTGTTAAAAAAAAAAAAAAAAGGTTATAAGGGAGTTATATTTCAAAAGTAATGTAACAAACTCTGTCATGCAATTTTAAAAATATAATGAGTAATGTTTTCTGGCTAGTGTTCATTATTTTTAAAAGTTATTTGTAGACATTTACAGATATATTTTCCACAGAATATTTTATGCTGTTTTCTTATGGATTCTTTGGCCATTTCCTCACTACACTTTTATAGTGCTATTATTCCACTTTCAACATCCTGTAAATCCTGGCATTTGTAGTTTACTGTGATCAAAGAGTTCTCTGGCTGAGAATTCTAAATCCCCCTCTTTAAACTACAAACCCCAGGATTCTGTAGGATGTTGAAAGTGGAATAGTAGCACTATAACAGTATAGTGTGGAAATGGCATTTATTTAAAAAGTAAGGAGAAAACGTCAAAAAATGAAGGAGAAACTTAACAAGTAAGGGAACACTTCTAAAACCTTTTTTTTATAGCATTAGTAGTAAAAAAATTCTCTGAGGGCATTTGTTATAAAGTCAAGTAATTAATTACCTTGAGGGTATATATATGGTCAGTACAAGTGTCAAGCCTCTCTTAACTCCTCTTTGCGTGATGAAAGATTATATCATCAGTGACAGTGGTAGCTGTTCATTCTGATGTTAGTGGGGCAATGAATCTAAACCTGACTCTCAGGTGCTGAACTTTATCCCCAAGAGAGGTTGAGCACCTTGAGTAGCTTCTTTAATATTTGGACTAAAGCCTAGAGCTCATTCACCACTCCATTGGCATGAAAGTCACCTGCTATTCCTGACTGGTGCAACTGAAATCAGCTGAAAGGAAAGTTAAAAAAAAAATGAGTTGAATTGCAGCATGAGTCATTTGGTACTATTTAGAGCAAAATGCAAGGGGAAAACAAACACAAAAAGTAGCCAAAACCACTTTTATCAGGAACTAAGTAATAATTTATTTAATAATTAATCCAGCTGTTTTGGAATTATCTTTTTCCATTGAAGGGAATGCTTTCTCATTACAAAAGCAATATAATTTGAAAGTGAGTTAATGTAAAAAACCAGTAAACAAACAAACCAAAACAACTCTCAACCCCTAAAGTAATTAGCCCTCCCTAACAACCCAAAGAAACAAATATTTGCTTGAAGGCACAGATTTCAATTTCTCTAACTCATGACCCATTGTAGAGTCAGTAATAACATTGCTGGCTGTTTTCCATGACTCTTGTTATACACTGCTTGCAAATATCGCTCTGCAATTTTGTGTAGACAGAAAAATCTTCTCCAAATTTAATAAAATTAAGAATGTGTTTTTTTATGAGCTGGAGACCATATTAATAAAAGAAAGTACCCTAGATTTGAGATAAGGGAACCTAATGTATTTTGATTTTTTATTTGGGACTGGGTTGCTTATAATTCATAATTACTTTCTCCCTTGCACAAAATTTATATTTCATAACATTATTAACAATAACAGTACCCTTACTAACAACAACAAAAAATTAGGTTAGTCATATCATTGAAACTGTACTGACTTTTAGTAATTGTCTTGCACGGCTGCCCTAAGATTTTGAAAACTGATGTGCTGTTTCTGTCTTCTACATTTTTCCTCAACACCTCATTTTGATCCTGTCTTGCACTAAGAATTCTGCTGTTCCTAAAACAATGGCTTTTTTTAAATGGAAGATTCACTCAAGGTGTCCTGAGAGACAATAAAACTGCTATAGCCTGGTACAAATGGAATAATCAAGTAAAAATGTTCCAGACATTTTTTCACTTCCTGATATTTATGTCATTTGCATGGCTATAGTTAGAGTAGCTTATACGTTTTTGATAGTCTGCCAGTTCTTTTAAAAAAAGCCCTACATTTCTTTCTCCCAGAACTACTTCTATCACTGAAAGTTAAAACAAGGAAGATAAATTAATATGATCTTAATTTATTAGACATTATTACCATTATTCCTGCTCAACTCACATTCTGATCTGAAAGTGGGGAATGCATAGCCTGTCAGATGTTGTTGAATTGCAGCTTCCATCACCTTTGGCTATGTTGGCTAGAGTTGATCTGAACATCTGGGAGGCCCTATTGTTCATAATCATCAGTTCTGCACAGCTAGCATAGAAATATCAGTGCACTCTCCTCTAAACATGTCCCCAAGGTATGGGGCTGCACTCACAAACAGCTTGTGGGATCTCATCTGTCAAACACATACACAGTGGTGAGATGTTTGGGGTCAGTTCCTACTCTGAGGTGCCATGGTGCAAAACAGCTCCTGTTGTCCCTTCCTCTGTCATTGCACCAACTTTGTGAACCTGTCTGAAAAACAACATTCCAGGTACTGCTGGGTGTAACTTCCCTCTTTGTTTTCCACAATGCTTCATAGTCAGATTAAGTTCACCAAAATGGGAAATGAAAAAGCTAGATCCAGCTACTTGGTGCTGTTTGGATTACCGGTTCAGAAGAACAATAACATAGAGAAAGCCCAGGGCAGATGTCAGCTGTGGACTCTGTCAAGGCACTAAGGTCTTGGCAGTTGTTGAAGCATGCCGGGTGCTGATATTAGCCCTGAGTCTACCTGTGTTTGTTGTGGAATGGGGATACAGTTGCTCTGTAGCAGCATCACTATATTCTCAAAACTTGATTTGTGCCATAATAGGAGTAAGAGCATATTTCTTTTAAAGAGCATGGTTCTTTTAAAAAGACAGTATAATAGGACATGTCTAGCTGTTTGCACTTCATTCAAACAACATTGAATACCTGCTGTAAGTAGGGTATTCTCCTGTATCTTGTTGAATACCTGCTGTAGGTAAGGTATTCTTTCATATCTATCCTGCAGTAATGCTGTTGGCAGAACATTAAATGTAGCTAAGGTGATGGATTTCCTGAATTTTGGAATATCCAGCATTCACAGACGCTTTGGCTTGTGTAAATATCCTCCTATTATCTTTAATTTAAGGGTACCTGGCTATTCCATTCAGGTGATATTGCAACTACATAATCACAGATACATTGTTTAATCATGAAGTTAACATTCTCATATGGAAGAGTTATTAAAGCTTGAGGCATGTAGCCCAAGTTCCTTAGCTTCTCCAGCAGCATAGATTTACATCTTGTATATCACTTAGTGGTAGAAGAGCCTGATCCACTGGAGATAAAAAAAGAATCAGTTTTAACTATTCATGCCCTGGCCTGAATCATAATTTAGCCAAGTTCCGATTTGACTGATGTACTAGATACATATGATGGGACTCCTAGCAATGTGTCAAGGAATTTAGTTTCCAAAATGTCATAAGGAGCAAATTTTTTATACGTACACACTTGGGAGCCATATAAAAGCTAAGAAATAACCTTTGCCTATAACCAAAACCTGAGTTGTTACATCATTGCCCTTTCAACATGAACCAAATGTTAGAAGTTTTTGAAGTGGCATGGTAAAACATGGGCATGGTTTGGGAAAGTTTGGTTATGGCTGCAACTGTGAAGTAATCAAGAAATTGCTTCATCAGTGTCCTTAAAACTGGATTTATTTACCATACACATCAGCAGCAGACTAGCTAGTCCTTATTTCACATCCTTCATTATTTGTTTCCACATTTTTTTTAGCTATTATCAAATTGTTCTGAATTCTTTTTTGTTATATTCACTCCTCAATATTTTCTTTTCTTTTCAATTTGAAAACCTGACATCTCTCTTAGATGACTTTATTTCATTTTTTCATATATTCATAGTTAAAATTGATATTTTTCTTTATTTTAAAACATGATACTTGTCCATATTCATCAAAAATTTCCAGTAATCTCATAACAGAATTTTGGGGCTCTTCTAAGAAGATTACTATATTATCTGCAAATGCCTGTAGTTTGTATTTGATTCCTGTAATGTTAATCTCTTTAATCTGGTCTTCTTGTCTAATCTTCTAAATTAGAACTTCTAAAACTGTAATGAAAAGTAATGGTGACAGTGGGCAGCCTTGCAAATTCCATTTGACACTTCACATGATCTAGTTTTTCACTGTTAATCAATATTTGGGAATTTTGTTTTGATAAACAAATTTAATCCATCCAATAATTTTTTTCTCCATCTTCTCCAATAATTTAAACATGAATTGCCAATTTATATTATCAAAGGCCTTTTCTGCATTGATGAAGACCATTGCTAGTTTTTTTTCTCAAGGAGTTTTTCCATAATATTCAATGCAGTCCAATACAGTTCTTACATTATATTTCATCTTTCTTCTAAGTAAAAAAAAAAATTCTGATCTTCATGTATTCACTCTTTTAGGACCTCCTTTAATATCTCTGCTAAAATTGAAGTAAAAAATGTATAATCTAAATTCAGTAATTATATAGGTTTATATTTTGAGAGGTCTTTCAAATCCTTATCTTCAAGGAATTACCCCAGGTCAGTGGGTCTTGCTTTTTCTGTCAAGTCATTCATTAATACATGTAGTGGGTTAATTATTCTTTTTCTATTTTTTTGAGTAATATAAAGCTGTAAATCCATCAGGACCTGGCAATTTACCTGGTTTAATTTTTCTTATTGCTTCTGTTATCTCTTTTATAGGTAATTTGATAATTTCCTTTATTCTTCTGTAATTTACTGGATATCTTATGTTTCCAAATATTTGATCACCTTTTCTGTGAAGTTTTCTGCATTTTTCTGTTCCTTAAAGGACTTAGAATAGTCCTTCAAACTCTTTTTTTATGTTCCCTTGTTCTGTATGTATTACCTTTTGTTCTTTTATTTCTGTAATTTGTTTCTTTCCCTTAACTTTCTTATCTTGTATGCCAGCCATTTGCCATATTTATTCACATATTGAAGGTGTCTTTGTTTGGCATATTTTAATTTTTATTCTTTATTTCTTCCACTGATATAAGAGACAGCTGCTTCTGTAATATCTTTATTTGCTTATTTCTTTTTTATTTAGGATTGTTTCCTATTCTTCTTCCTTTTTTTTTTGAATTTCCTCTAATAATTTTTGTGTTCTTTCTTTTTGTTTTATAAGTTGTTCATGCTGTTGTATGAAGAAACTGCACATTACTGTTTTGCTGGGATCCCATATTGTATTTATGTTGGTTTCTCCATTTATATTATATTGAAAAAGTAATTCCAGGGTCTTTTTTTTTTTTTTTTTTTTGCCTTGTTCAATATTTCTTCATCCTTTAGTAAATTATCATTAAGGTGACAATGAAATTCTCTTTTTGAGGACTTCAACTTTCATGATATTGGACTATGGTCTGATAAAATTTTCGTTAATATTTCAGTCTTCATAGTTTTGGGCACTAGTTATTTTGAGATTAGAAACATATCAATCCTAGACATTGTTTTGTGACTTTCAGAGTGAAAAGTATAACCTTTCTGCTTTCCATGTGCTGACCTCCATGGATCTATTAATGTGAAATTTTCCAACATTTCATAGAATGTTTTTGAGAATTTGCCTTGATTCTTTTTCTTCCTCATTCTCTCATCACTTTTACATACCTCAGTATCTAGGACCCCATTGCAATCTCGCATCATGATTATATTGTCATATTAATATTTTAATAGTTTATCTTGCAATTTTCTAAAGAAGGATTCTTTATTTTCACAGGGGTGCATAAAAACAATCAACAAAATAATCAATCCTTGTATTGAGGTTTTTAATCCAGGTACATGACCATCTTCTTTAGTTGGGATTCTACTTGATATAGAGCTTTCTATTTATATAGAAACAAGATACAGAAAACAAGAGCTTTTCAGCTCCATAAAGTAGAAAAATGTTTATTTTTGGCACAAGATTTCATGGAGAAGAAACAACTTCTTCAGATGCATGAAATATTATCCTAAGCTAACATGCACCAGTAGATTCTTTGTTGTTTTTACATTAACTAGTCAACTGGGAAAGCTTCCTCTGTGTGACCAATATCAGCTGCCTTCTTAACCCCTTGATTGCCATGAAGGATTTGCATAAGTAACGCTTGATGGAATTTCTCCACTTTATTTGCTATATCATTTAACCTCTGCAAAATTAGGATCAACGTTTCTGCAGACAATAGGCAGACCTCGTGAAAGGGCTGAGCAAAACTAATGTGGTGTATTCTGCCAGCAAGTTCCGGTAGTTTGTTTCTGTTATTTCTGTTGTTTCCCTTTCTGGACAGTAGTTTATATTTAAACTTTGAAGGATTGTGGAGGCTCTTTTACTTAATTCAGATTTCTGTGGTGAATTAGGGAGTGAAAAAGCAGTTTTAGTTGCATATTGGTTACTCATGAATTGTGTTGTCTCAGCTGCCAGAAAAAGTTAGTCAATTCTCACCTGTTTCTCTGCTTTGAGGGATTCCTGGGTCCCAATATTATTATTGAGATGGGTCCAGATTCTTTTCTTGCATTTTGGTGGCATTTTAATGTGTATGGAAGTGATAAGGCCAGATTACATTGGGAGGTTATTTCAATAGTTGTTAGTTCATTGCCATCTTGCATCCTTCCCCAGTCAACTGGAAAATTTCTCTCTTCTCACAATTGTTCACTTCAGTGGTGTATTTGCACCAGTTTTAATGTTAGTTGTCCTTCTGGTAGCTATCTCTCTACCAGTAACTTGTTAGAATCTAAGAGGAATCAGCCTCAGCCAACTTGGCTAATGGTCAGGTGTGATGGAAGCTGTAGTTCAATCTCTGGCAAGCCTTAAGTTTACCTTCTCATGACCTACAAGCAGTAGAGAAAGATTTTCCTGAAGGAAGGTGTTGGATTGAAAGGAAGCTGATGGCTTGCTGTGCAATTCCCTTGGTCTAAGAATCTTTCTTCATATATGGGCCTGCTTTCTCCTGCACATGGATATGAAACAGCCACTGACAACTGAATCAAAACATCTCCATAAAAGGTGAACAGTTACTATGCAAGCCCTACAGCAGTTTGGCCCATTTGTCCAACTTAGGCTGCTTCTTGTTACCATCCCTGTCCGGGCAAACAGGCACAACAGGGTTCCTGGCTTCAGCAGGATTAATATTTTGTAGATTTCTATAAAATGAAGGAACTAACTGCAAAGATTCACCTTTCTGAATGATGTAACAGTACTGACTGATATTTTGCAATGAAATTTAAGTTAGATTATTTTTTGTACACAAAGCACAGTAGCACTTTCTTGGAAATGAGAAGAGGTAAAAGAAAAGAAAGAAAAGAAAGACTGCCTTCCCTTTCTTTCACACCTATGACAAATTCTCATGACCCCCCATTAGTTCCCAGTAGATATAACTGAGAATTTCATATTGTTTCATGTTTGGAGAAATGTTGCAAATTTCTTCGTAAATCTGATGGGGAGATTTATTTTAGCACTTCAAAGTCTGGCTTTCAATGTTATGATTTTTTTTCCCCTGGAAGGCTTCTTTTCTTCCATTGCTACATGGCAGGAAGGTGCACCATGGTCCTTTCCATGGAGGCAAGAGCTGTACCAATTAAAATCCACCAGTGCAGGCAGTTGAGAATCTCATTTGGTTCATTTTTGATATGCAGTTCCCAAAATTCACACATTTTGTCTTAAATATGTTTGGAAAAGTGTAAGATCAGGAAAAAAATAAGTGTGCAAGAAAGCCAAACTGACAGATCCATCTCTCTGAAGTTCATAATTATATTTTCAGTGGCTCCTCTCTGCACCGTTGTATGTTACTGCTGTCTCCCACTTCACTGCTCTACCCATTTGGTGCTATAGCTGCCTAAGTGGTATGAATACAGCTGGATATACCAATCATATGCACTGCAGGAATATGATGAGTCATTACCCGATACATGCTACATCTGTTCAGATTATACAGAACAGATTTGCTTGTAGGAAAAAAAATCACCCTGAATTGCTACTGATACACACAGACTGATTTTAACAGACCCAATCTAGTTCTAAGCATTATTCATTAATGGAGTGCTGATTACCCTTTCTTGCAGATCACTAATGAGAATGGCAAACAATGCAGGAGCTGACCCAGATGTACAGTAAAGTACAGTAAAGTAAGCTCTTGAATATTTGATGCTGATGACCTCCTGTTGCAGCAAAGAAGGCACTAAGCATTTGAACCAACATCACAGATCAGTGTGTACTCTGGGCCAAATGAAGTCCCAATTATTTGTTAAGGCACAAACATTCAGTGGTTACAATAAATGATTCAAACTAAACATATTGTTTACACAAATTTCTGAGATGAATTACATTTCCAGGTTGGTAGAGTAACTGTGATACATACCCTTTCCCTATTTCATAGGTAGTTCTTCAACAGTAATATATAACTAAATATTCCAAAGGTATGCTTGGTTATATTACTGCCATTGCTACCTTTTTTGCTGTATTTTTCTAGCTGAGTTGGGAGTTTCCTTCATCTTAATAATCCAGTCACAGTAAACAAGGACAAATATAAGGCATCATGAAGGAAGCCCAAGAGGAACCAATCCTAAAATCACACCACAGCCCTCTGTGAATATTCAAAGTGGGGCTGAATAGCAGTGAAAGAAAATACACTAAAAGTAGTTCATAGATGACATCTTTCATTGTCACATTTCAACAGCAGTTTGTCCCCAACTTGCTGAAGAGGATAGAAAGATAAAGGAACATCTTTACACATGTAAAGGTCAAAACCTTTTGGACATGAGTTCTGGATTCTCTTTCTCAAATGTTCAATCAGACAGTTCATTTTTGCGAAGTAAGTATTTGTTGTTACTGTCCATAGTCCGCAGGAAGAAAAAGGATGTAAAAGGGAGGGGAGGGAGAACCCTTGATATTGATCCTAGTGGCAGCAGCAAAGATAGAAATTGCTCACCATCGGAGACACTCAAATAAACTATCATGCTGCATATGTCTAGACAGAGTATGGTGAATAGCCCTATCTGAAAAACTGACCTGCAATTTGAAAATGTTATCCAAGAATGACAGAAACAATGTTATTGAAACATGCTATTCTTTTACTCTCTTTGCTAACAATTCACCATTCAAACAACCATTGCATATGGCCAAATTTTGACTCAATGCTTTTTGAGCAATATAGCTAGACAACTGAGTTAAACAACCATCAGAACATACCACCCAATTGATTTAAGTGATGGCCTTGAATTCTATTGCCCCTCAGTGTACCAACCATGATTTGTGTTATTATTGTTGTTGTTGTTGCTCATGCTTTCTTTCATATCATTTTCTGCCAAAGATAATTAATTAAAAATGCAGAGTTTACACAATATGTAGTCTCCTTTGGCTTAGATCAGATTCGGCCCAGTTTGCTTTAACCCAAAACTCAGATTTAGAAATCTGAATGCTCATTCCTCCCGTTGACTTTAATTATGAGTCTAAAACCATTTCCCTCCACCTCTTTTTCACAATTAGATGGAATTTGCAATCATACTGTTTACTCAGAGGAGGGCTGTACCCACTGGATTATAAACCACATAGGTGCAAGGGTTCTTCTGCTTTAAAAGTTAATTTTTTAAGAAAAATCAACTATCTTATCCAAGTTAGAATAATGAAAATGAAACTTCAGTAATTAAATCATGGAAAGTCCCAGCTCCCTACTTCCTTTTTTTTCTCCTCCCTACTTCCTAACATAATTTCTCTGGGTATCTGTTAAAAATGTGATTGGTTTTGGATGAAGCCTGAAATCTGAACTGAACTGTAGCTCACTGGTGTAGGAAGATTTGGTATCTGTATTAAGCAAAGTGCAGCAGGGCTAGCGTTATATGAGCTTGTGATAGAATGACTCTGGATGTTCTTGTAAGATAAAAATGAAGAACTTACATTTATCATCTCAGGAAATCCATCGTATGATAATAAAGGACATAGCAAAAGAAGTTGACTGAAAGTTGGTTAGAAGTGTGAGTGTAAGATAGCATCCATTATTGGGATTGGAGCCCCATGGATGCTCCTTCCAAGAACAAAAGGAACTGAGAGACTAACTAAATTCTTGAGAAAAGGGAGAAGTGGGTGGGTGCAGTGGGTGCAGATAAGTAGGAAGCAAAAGGATAGACATTATCTCGACTCCTTTTTCTCACTAGTGCAAATGTTGGTGCCTCTTTGCTTCCCTCAATTGGGAGCATCTCCAGTACTTCTGAAGGTGAATAGAACTTTCCTGCAAATCTACAGGAACCAACGCTTGATGCTAGGTGAAGTTGTATACATTGAGCTCTGACCTTTGGAAATGCAGAGAGAAAAGCAAACAAAAAGTGTCTTTTGGGTTTCATTTCTGTGAAAATGTCCAGTGTGGGAGGAGAAAAAAGCAATATGTTTGAATGATTGAGAGGTCTGTCTTCTAATCCTAGGGCACACTTTATGAAGGTTTCTCCAGTCTATACTTTTCATGGAGGACTGCAAGTTTGATAAAAATTTATGATTTCAGTTTTCTTTTTCTTTGTTGGAGAGAGGAAAAAAAACTAGAACTTTTGAGATGGGATTTAGGAGTATTAAAAAGCTGTGCTCTGTTGCATGCAGCTTGCTTTAATCATCTTTAAGATATGATGGTGTAAGCAAAGATGGCTATTCTTATCATACCATTCTTACAAGCCTTAAACTGCTTTTTAAGCAACATTATTCCCTAGTTCCTATGCTTATCCTTCTGAAACTTGCAGCCTTCCTGTTTGAGGACGCTTCTATGATGTTTACGACTTTGATACAAATTGCCCCAAAATCCACAATAGGAAGGAATGTGAAACAAATCACAGACACCCACACCCACTTTTTATCAGTTCCTTCTTCATAAATTGTTTTACCCTACTCTCTTACAATTCTGGATGCCTAGTACTTAGAGAAATCTCTACCACTGACATAAATGAAACAAGAAAAAAAAGTGATATTAAATTGCATGGAATTGCTTGCTGCAGGAACAGCCATTACAATGATGGCTGCAGGTAATTTTGACACAATCACAGATTAAAAGCAGCAGGTTTTTGATCATAGACTTGGAGATTTGTGGGCAGCAAATGTGGCTGAAAATTTAGGGAATACTTTTTCAGTGTTTTAACGTATACACTTTATTTATGCACATTCAGCTTTTATCAGTCTCAACACACTGTAAAGTAGCAGTTTGTTGGTACAGTTCTGTATAAACTGATGAAAAGCTCACTTAAGTGCACTTAAGACAATTGGAGTCTAAGAACCACTTTAAAAGATGAATTACCTATACTGCTGCAGGAAATTTGTATTTATTTTTCATATTTATATCCCACTGCACCTCTGAAGAGCTGATGGGAATAAACATATGGTACAGAGGCAAGCTGTATTTCACTATGTGTCCCCACAGCAGGAAGTCCTAATCTCTTCAGTATGTACAAATATGTAGGTATGAATTTGCATCCTGCAGAGATGGGTAAACCCTACTCCCAGTTATCTGATCTCAATATCAATCTAGAATATAAAGTGATTTTCTAGCATCTGGAATGTTAACCTGGACAAAGAATCAGAAACATTAAAATTACTACTGCTAAGTTAGACATTTCGTTTGGAAGAACCCAAGAAGTATAGTCTGGGCACAACAAACTGAAGTAACAACATTGTAGGGCCATTTCTGAGTCTTCTCCTTAATACATCCAACCACTTATTCCAAACCTTTTAAAGAGTTTTAATTTATCATTTTCAGCCTCTTGGTCTGATATGTATTGCATACACAGACTTCTGTGCACAGGGCCCATATGGAGATTTCCTCACTGCTGAAGCTACTCTGTGGATTAGCTCATACCTCTGTAGAAGCTCCAGATGGAATAAAGGGGGTATACAAAGCATCCAGTGCTATCCAGTGGGGACAGAGAAGTAACATCACTAGGATACAGATGTCTTTCATTCTAGTCACTTTTTTCAACTATTGTCCAAAGTCATTGTCTGCTCAAAGAAAGAGGCCCTCTTCCATCACATAGCTCTGAGTTTCGGACATTTTTTGATTCAAGTGTACTCTTGGGAGTAGTTATCCGAAGTTTGTGTAAAAGAAATAACTCAATGGTTGAGGAGCTGACTATACACTATATTCATTAAACACATTATTTTCTGGTTAAACTATGACCCCTTTTGCTTTCCCACTATGACAGAAACAATAGAAAATGCCATTTTACACTTGCTTTCCCTTGGACTTGCTTTCATTATGAATTGTGACTTTGATTCATTTCTCTGCAGCTACCTATTTGTTTAATACTGCTTTGGTGTGGCTTTGCTTTCCAAAGTGACAAGGGCTTTGCTCACATGTTCTCAAATTTTGCAGCTCTATGCCAAAAATATATCAAAGCATCAGTTCCTTTATCTCATAGAGGAGAAAGCGCTGCTTCTTCAAGGCCCATTTAAATTAGTTTTTTGCGGTCCAATTTTGTATACTTTGGATAAGATACTGTATCAAAAGCAGCATTATCTATGGCATTTTCTACAGCTTTAGGGACAAAAGATTAAGGGAAGCTTTGTTTAAAGGGGAAAAAATAGTATATAGTAGAATATTCAATAATGTTTGAAAACTGATCCTTTTTCTTCTGCAGGAATTCTTGCATAAGTTAAAAAAAACCTGTTCATAAAAGGCATTCAAAACTTCAGAATAAAAACTAGAAAGTCTGAACATTTTGCTACAGGAGACAAAGGCTACGTTCATATGCAAGTTAGTACTGTTGATTTCAGTGGGATATATTTACTACAGATGTGGAGACTGTGTAGTTCTCCAGATATTGTAAAACTGCAACTCTAAGCCCATTTCTGCAATACAGTGTTATAGTGCTATTATTCCACTTTCAACACCCTAAAGAATTCTGGAGTTTGCAGTTTAGGAAGGAGCATGTAGAATTCTTAGCCAGAGAGCTCTTTGACCTCAGTAAACTACAAACTCCAGAATTCCACAGGATGTTGCAAGTAGAATAACAGCACTATAACAATTTAATATGGAAATAGCCTAAGTGTGGTCAATGGAGAATAATTCTAGGAATTGCAAAGCAATAACAGGAATGGGAGAAATATGGACTCTGGGCTTCATGTGGCCTTAGACCCTACTTTTGTGGCCCTCCAACACTCCACCATTTATTTATTTATCTATCTATCTATCTATCTATCTATCTATCTATCTATCTATCTATCTATGGATGGGACTCGAAGTGGCTTCCAGAAACATTAAAAACACTGTCAACCTAATTTAAAACAATTAAAATAACCATACAAAAACAGTGCAAAATATTATATAAACATGCAAAAGTTTTTAAGAATAAATAACACATCCCAATAAAATAAAAACTCACCTGTCCATACATTAAAAGGGTGCTTGAATAGGAATGTTTTTGTCTGCTGATTGAAAGATAACCAGAGAAGGGGGCCAGCTTAGCCTCCCATGGTAGAGAGTTCCAGAGGGTGGGAGCAGCCACTGAGAAAGCTTACTTCTGTTTGATCAGCAAGCAAGCATGAGACAGTAGTGGAGCCAAGCAAAGGCCTTCCTATGCAGATTTTAAAACTCTGGCAGATTTGTATAAGGAGATATACAAAGGCCCCAAAACTCTCCTAAATTTATTTTGTTCAGCATGATTTTTGGATCATCTTTGCATTCAAATCAGACCAATCATGGATCCCAGAATGGGAAGAGAGGGGTCAAATCCCCTAAAAATGAGGCAGGGAGCTAAGTTCCCCCTGAAATGGTGAATCAAAATTGCACCATCAAGACTCTTATGTGCTTGAGCCTCTTTGGGGAATTATCAGTCAGAAGCGTAGTAAGTGATCATTATTTTGCTATCAATTTCATAGTGGTCAGATGGTTACCAGATGCATTAAGATGATGATTATAATTTGCTTAAATACAACATATTTTACAGTCTCATTGTTTTGTAGAAACAGAACTGGAAGTAGTTAAAATTAATAACCTGCTTGATAAGGCTGAAGTGCCCCCACCTTAAATACAGCTCTGGGGCCAGCTGTCTCCCAGATGAGGGCTAGTGTGCAAGAAACTGTTTTTAATCTCCTCTTCTGGAATCCCCAACACCTTTAAACACATCTATTTCCCTCTATTTTGCCTCCAAAATGGTGACAGGAACTGACAAAAAGTGGAATGTGAAAAATGCAGAAGAAAGGAAAGAAATTGAGATAATTTAGCATACTGAGGGGGTGCAGTCCACTGTGGAATAAAAATGCCCCTCCATACCTCTGGACTACATAGTTCTCACACCTGCTGTAAATACATCTCACTGAAATCAACAATACTAAATTTGTGTAAATTTACTTTCATGTCAACTCCCAAGATTGTTCACCATTGGCTATACTGGCTATGGTTTTCTGGGAGATGGTTCTACAGAATCAGAAAGGCGGTATAATTTGCATCTTTGAGTTATGAGGACTCTGTTTAAGAGTTAAGACTACAGAAGCCCCTCCACATTTGCAAGGGTTCAGGGCACAGAACCCTCAGGAAAATAGAAAAACTCAGGAAAATAGAAAAAAAACCCTCAATTCCCCTCCCATTCCCCTCTGGAGCTAGTCTCTCCCATTTCTTTGCCCCTTATCCCAGCATTGGGTGGGGGGAGAAAAAACAAGCTAAAAAGCTTACCGGTACTTTCCTCTGAGACAGAGAAAAAGAGAATTCTGGAGTTCTAATTACTTCTGGCAGCCATCTTATGAAAGGAGCACCTGACCAATCAGCAGCCAATACACAGGAGAATGTGCAACCACATGGAAGAGAGGCCACACCTTCAGCAGTGAAAAGGGGCTTTGTTCACCCAATAGAAGAAAAAAGTCCATTTTAAACACAAGCCTTGCAAGCCTGGGGTGAGGAATGCAAGGGATGGGAGGGAGTAGGCAAGCACGTGCTTCACGAATAATCAAATTTGTGAAATTCAAACCCACGAATGTGGAGGGAGGACTTTAAGCTATGCTTAGACTACCAGCAATTTTGGGAACAAGCATAGAGTGAAAGTAGTCCAGCATTTTGAAGACAGTTTATATTCAGTCATAAGACCTATCAATACCAAAGAGAGCTTACCCCTACAATAATTTACAGTAAGAACAATTCCTAAGGTTATCAACCACATTTTGGAGTCTTAGGGATTTTTCCAGAAATGTGTCTACCAGCTGAGTATTGAGATGAATGGGACTTGTAAAGGGCAACATTGTGGGAGATTGTGAGATGCAAGGAGACTGTGACTGAGTGATGTCAATGAGATTACAGATTGGATAACTTTTCTAAAAAATCACTTTTGATAAGGAATGCTGTCAGATTGTAAATTTTTATTTTTTTTCCCTGTAGAATTTTGTGAAATCTATTACCTCCAAAAATAGTTTTGAAAAAAGACAGAGGTATAAAAGCATGGACATCTATGCCTACGTTCATCCTTATGTTGTCATATACTCAAACTATCTCCAAGCAGTTCATTGACATCTGGAGTGGCCAAGGTCTGAGGAATGTCTTGGGACCCTCAATCTGAAATGGCAGAAAATTGCCCTCCCTGCAATTCAGACCACAAGCTGTCTGTTCCTGGTGATCTATTTCTCCAAAGTGCTTTAAGTGCAGCTTTTACTTCACTTTCTAAAATTGGTAGTTCATCTTCATATGGTTCTTCCTTGAATGAATGGGTAGGGCTTATCTTTCAGTGGAAGGAACATATTTAGTTTAATGCTTTGATCACAAGAATGTTTTGTGAGCAGTTGTGTGGCTTTGATTGTGGATTGTCTGGTCACACATTTTGTTCTCCAACCAGCTCTTCAAGTGCCCTTTGGTAAACACAATATGAATTCCTGAATTGGTCTTATATCTAAGGCCATTTCCACATGCGTTAAAAAAAACGTGCAGAGGATGTCTGCACCTTGGAGCGGACTGGGTCCGGATTACTTAGCGTAGATCCGCACCTCAGTCCGCTCTGGAGCGACCCCAAGTGGTCCTCCAGCGTGTTTTTGAAAAACCTGATTTTTCAGGTTTTTCAAAATGCCGGCACACGCCATTGTGTGCCTGCTCTCCAATGCAGATTCGCAGGCTCGCACCAATGTGAGCCTGCTATCTGTGAAGGGCAGGCTTTAGGCTGGTGAGCTTCAGCGGTTGGTCATGACCCACGACCAACCAGAAGCTGCCATTTTGGAAGCCAGAGCAGTGTGGATCTGCGATCATGCACTGCTCCTCCTCGCCCTGGACTGGACCCAAAGAAGATCCGGTGAGTAGCGGCAGGGAGCGATTCCCTCGCCGCGTGCGGAAATGGCCTTAGCCTATTCTGAGCCATTTGTAAAAGTTCAAAAATATGCATTTAGCTCAGCCTTGAAGAACAAAATGCCAGAATGCTCAGAATGCTCAGAATAATGACATAAGTGCTTATCTGTTGGAGGCAAATTATAACAGAATCATAGAATAATAAGTTGTAGCCTGCAAAATTAGAGAGAATGATTTGGGATCAGAGAAGATCATATGGTTCATAAAAAAGGCTACAATTTTAAATTCTTATCAGAACAGAATGGGTTGTTTCATCTGCTTGTGTAGAGAGTTGTTATTGCTGGATATATCCAAATGAAAGCAGAGCACTGTGAAGAGTGTGACATGTTGAAAAGACAGATTTTATCACTACATAAGACTACAATGCTGTTTTCCTTCACTGTTCCTCATGCACTCAAAGGTCCAGAACAATGTCTCATTGTAGGTTGTGTTTTCATTCTTCACAGACAGGCAAACACAAAGACTTCAGACTTATTAGCATAAAGGCACAAGCATCAAATAGTCTAATGCCCTAATCCAAGAGAACAGAAAACATAGACTGAAGCAAATATTGACTCTTGTCAGCCCATCCTCTGCCCAAATAGTACCCATATTGAACAGTTTTGTTCTTTGAGAGGGCATACTTCTCTCTCTCACACACACACACACACACACACACACACACTCACAGTGTCAGCCCAAGCCTTTTTTTTTTTTTTAAAGATGTTTGCAGATTGTGCAGACTTTCCTGTGTATCTAGAACCTTTTGAGATGTCACCATGCTAAAGGTTGCAACTCCAAGAATTTCCTAGCCAATATATGATCATGTTGGCTGGCAGATTCTAGGAGATATAGTCCACCGCTTTCCACTACTTTACTACAATGGTGGATCTGTATGCTCCTGTGAAGCATGAGACTAACTAAGCTGATGGTAGCAATGCTACTAATAGTGTCTCTCATGTCAGAGAGGCTTTTGCTGAGAAACCAGGCTCAATGTGCCAAACAGTTACTGGGTAGCAGCAGTACTGTTGGAGGATCTTTCAGAGACAATAGCAGCAACATAGTTAATGCTCATTGGTACTGTGCAGAAGATAACAATGGTAAATTACTCCTTAAGACTTTAATCTTGAAAACCCTATGATGAGATAATTCCAAAGAGTTAGTGCCAGAAGATGAAGTTTACTTGAGTAGCTACTGGGGTATAGCAGAGGACAACTATAAGTAGCTCTGTGGCTAATGGTGTGATTTGACTCAAACTGAAAAGACGTTTAGCTTTTGTTATGCCCAGTAAAAGGAAAGTCTGAAGCTGCACAACACATATTATAAGAACGTGGAATTTGAGAAGCATGAATCAGGGGAAGCTACACATGGTGAAACAAGAAAACATTGAAATACTTGGGTAAGTGAGACAAAGTGGACAGGAATGGGACATTTTGAGTCAGATATGACAAATGAAAGGGAAATTTAAACCAAAAGTGAATGCTATATGACCAGTAGGGGAACATTAAATGACCAAGTACAAACAAAAAGATAATGGAAACAATACACTGAATAACCATATAAAAGTTATGGAAAGATGACTGATTCATTCAAGATAGGACCACTTGAAGATGAACCCACAATTTTAGAAGGCGAAGTTGAAGAAGTACTCAGAGCACTTGGGAGAAATAAATCATCTGGAACAGTTGGCATATCAATTTTATGTAAAGCAAGAGTAGCTGCTTCAAGCTACAGAGACAGAATCTATTCTAGTTCTCATTAAAATCTGTCAACAAATATAGAAAACAAAACAATGGTCCACAGATTGGAAATGCTCAATAGCCATTTCAGTCTCCAAGAAGGGTGACACTATGGATTGCAGTAACCACAGGATCATTGATTTCCCATGCAAGCTAAGTCATACTGAAAGTTCTACAACAAAGACTTCTACCATATATATGGAGGAAGAAATGCCAGATGTCCAAGCTGAGTTCAGAAAAGGAAGAGGCACTAGGGATAATATTATAAAAATATTTTGGATAATGGAGCACTCTCAAGAATTTCAGAAGAAAATCAGCCTGTGCTTTATGGATTATGGCAAAGCCTTTGATTGTGTTGATCATGAAAAACTATGGCTTTGTCTTAAAGAAAAGTGTCACAATATTTGGTTGTCCTGATGTGTGACCTGTATGTTGGACAAGAGGCTACCAACAGGACAGAATACAGAGAAAAGGAGACTTTTTTTTCTCTTCATTTGGCCAGAGGGTGAGGCAAGGCTACATTTTATCACCCTATGTGTTTAACTTGTATGCTGGACATATCATATGTAAAGCAGGATTAGGCTTGGAAGAAGGAGGAGTGAAAACTAGAGGAAGGAATGTCAAGAATTTAATATATGCAGATGCCACCATACTTCTAGCAGAGAACAGTGAAGGCTCAGAACAATTACTTAAGAAAGTCAAGGCAGAAAGTACGAAGGCAGGTTTAAAGCTGAACATTAAGAAAACAAACATAATGACCACAGATGATTCACATAATGTTAAAGCAGATGTGGAAGCCATTGAAATAGTTAAAGATTTGCCATACCTTGGCTCAGTCATTAATCAGAAGGAAAACTGCTGTCAAGAAATCAGAAGAAGACTAGGACTCAGAAGGACAGCTATGAGGAAACTAGACAAGATCCTCCAGTGTAAGGATAGGATTGTTAGGATTGTTTATGCCATTATGCTTCTAAATTCTATGTATGGTTGTGAAAGCTGGACAGTGAAGAAAGATGATAGGAAGAAACTCAACCCCTCTGAAATGTGGTGCCGGAGAAGAGTTCTATGTATACTGTGGATTGCTGAAGAGACAAATAAATGGGTCCCTAGAAAGACTGAAATCTGAATACAGTGCCTAAGACTGCTTGGCTATTCCAAGCAGGATTCAAATCCATGCTTGGCCATGGAATCCCACAGGGTGGTCTTGGACAACCAACACCCTCTAAACCTCAGAGGAAGGCCAAGGCAAACCTCATCTGGCCAAATGTTGCCAAGAAAATCCCATTACAGATTTGCCTTAGGGTTGCCATAAGTTGGAAACAACTTGAAGGCACATAATAACAACAAGAATGATAAGGTAGACAAGAAAATGAAAAGAAGATGACTGCATTACTAATGGATAGACTCAATCAAGAAAGCTATGGTCCTGAGTTTCCAAGATCTGAGCAGGGCTGTGAATGATAGGGTGACTTGGAGAGCTCATGGCATTGCCATAAGTCAAAGTCAATTACAGTAGTTAACCACAAATAGTCCCTTAAGATAACTCTTTGAGACTTTGCAAACAAGACCATCCATGCACTTCATGCATGTCCTTCAGATGTTGCTCATGTGTGGCAACAGAGAAAAAGACATACCAGAGGAAAAGTCTAGGAACAAGTGAAGTTTTCTAATGCTGTCCATCTCCAATTGGTGTGTCTTGTCTGCTTTTACTAGCACGGCCTGTCGCATCACTCTTCCCAACTTTTGCTTCCTGAGATCTTCCAGCTAAGGGGTGGGAAACCTTTTTTCTGTCATGGTACTTAGTCTCTTTAGTGTAACCTACTAGGGAACAGTGGATAACACAGATAAAGACAGTGATGGATGAAAACTATACCTCTCTGTATCTGTCTCTCTCTCTGGCAAGGAATAGATAGATTTTCCCAAGAGCTGAACTGGTAATTTGAATACAGCCTTTGAAATCAGAAAAAGGGCAATCTGACAACTACATATAGGGCTTAGAAAAATTATGCATACAGACTATACTCCCCAGAATTCCTCAGGCCCCAGCTAACATTTTCCTGCATATATCATGCAATAAGGGTGCTTTCAGATACTATCACATTTCTCACATACATTCACTCTTTCAGGAAAAAATCAAATTCCAGTTGCTATGCTGTTACCCTGTTTTCTGAGGGTCCCAGGAGGGACACCTAAATGTACTCTCAATTGTACGAGTTGGGGAAATTAGCCAAGAGCACGAGCCAGCAATACGAGAGGCAGGGCAACGGAGCGAGATCTTTTACCCAATGTCTACAGGGTCAGGCTGTAACTGTGATTTAGGCATAAACTTTGATAGCACTAGATATCCCTTTGTGATATCAAATAATTTGACCTTTCCATGGCACCCTGGCTCATGTGTTTGCAAGGGTCCCGAGGAAACACAGACACAAGGAGCAGCCGTTTAATGACGGGAATTCCAACTTCCCCTCTCTCAGGCGGGCATTTCAAAGCCTTGGTTGTTGTTCTGGGATCTGGATGATCTGGATGACCTATTCCTTTCATCTCACAAGATACCTGATTAGTGCCCATAAATAACAGACCATAAAAAGTGTCCATCGATTGGCACTTGGGCTGCATGATTGATGTTTTGATCCACGTCTAAGACTTTTGGTGCATTTCAAAGCTAACTTTGTTCTCAAAGTTTATGACATGGATTGCAGGCACAATTTTTGTTATAAAAACCACTAGTTCTGATAGTTGGTAGAGCTGCTTTTTGAGTTTCACCCCGCCTTGCTGCCAGTTTGCATAGCGAGCTCCCGAGGAAGTCTCATTTTCTTCAGCTGTTCAGGACTACATGATCAAGTCGTATTGCCTATCCCTAAATTCATTTCTATTTTCCTGTTTCTTATTTAGTTAGTGGTGTGATCGTTGTCTTATTTGTCTACTTCTCAATAAAACACTAATTGGTTTACTCTGTAATTTGTTTGGCTCACTGGTCTGATGCTGTATACATTGAGCAAAAGGTCCTGCTGAAGTTACCCTGCCTCTGGCTAGCCTTTGAGTCTGCTCCAGTGAATTTCCCCAATTTTGTGTTAATATTTTGTCATTTGGGCGTCCTTCCCAAGACCCCAGAGAAACAGGGTAACAAGGCCAAGTCAAGGAGCACACAGGATTGAAATAATAATTGTGGTTTTTAAAATACAATCAAACAGTGTATACAACACACTCACGCAGAGAACTAAAGAAATAAAGGTTGGAGTGGGATTTTTAAGAGGGATTGTTGATCTGGGTGATACTACACCTGTCCTGAAGCCTGGGTAGATCACTGCGAAAGTTCGAAGGTGCGTAGTCTCAGTATGTGGGACTGAGGGGAAGGCTTGCCAGGCACAGCGGCAGCAAGGCGGGATGGAAATTGGGAGTGATCCAAGGAAGTGCACAAAGTCAGGGGGTTTTATAGAGGAAAATGTAGCCACAGGCTAGTCCACACTTGGGGAAAACAATGTGTTTTGAGCTGGAGACAAAGCCTCCGAAAGGTCAAAATTTAGCATGATTAAGTTAGTTCCAAACTGACAATGGAGTAGACAGTATGCAAACACAGAGTGCTTGACAGGTGAGGATCCTTCTAATCAAGCTGCCTGCTCGGGGCAGAGAGTTCTTTGTGAGTTGCATGCATATGTAATGAGGGTACTTGCCTTGAGGTCTCCTGAAGCAGCAGTGTGGCTATTTCTCGCCAGCCTGTATTTGTTTTGAACATTCCAGCAATTAGCGACCGAGCCTATTTGCATGCTTGTCCGTGGGCCTCGCAAGCACGTGGAGACAAGAGGGGTATAGGTAGGCCAAATTGTAGATATCAAAATGATATCTGACGTCCCCAAGCCTGGGCCAGGAACTGGGGTGACAATGCAATAACTCACAGTGTTGTCCCTCTGTCTGGTATCATACAAGGGACTTGATCACAGAGTCACCAAATGAAGTGTGTTATCAAGACTTTGCTTTGACCTAAAGTTGTATTAGGACTCAAAGAAAGAAAGAAAGAAAGAAAGAAAGAAAGAAAGAAAGAAAGAAAGAAAGAAAGAAAGAAAGAAAGAAAGAAAGAAAGAAAGAAAGATCAACCCCGCCCCCTTGGATTTCTTGATTTTTTGCTCTAGAAAGAAGAGTCTACTTTTGTCTAAAATTTCAGTGGGGATTTGAGCCTGCTCTTCTGGAGTCTTTGTCTAACACTCAGACCTCAACACCACACTGGATCCATGTCTATAATAATCCCTTCAGCCTCTTCTGTCCCCAGATCTCTCATATTAATGGCACACCATGAGTTCCTCAAATAATGGATCTTATGGTACATTTCTTTGGCAGACTGAATTAACACATCCATTACTTTAATGAACAGGGGAAAGCTTAGCTGTAATAACCCTTAATAAACTTCTTTTTTAAATTGATAGCTTTTTTCTTCCAACCTCATCTCAAGTTTCTTTCTGTTGAGACTAATTCTCATGTACCATATCCAGGATCCATGAAATGATATCGTTTGGTGTCCACATGCTGAAGGGCTTTTCAAGGTGAACAGAAGAAGAGATACCTTTTATTTTCCTCATTGCTATCTTGTAGTATTATGTATTAAAAGGTATTTTTCCTTAGCTCTATTATTCATTGAAGCCTAGATATTGAAAGTGTTGCTTGAGTGCCAAAGCAATGGTGATTTCACACTCACCCAGGAGGAAAAAAATAGGTAGGAAGCATATATAGGATAAACTAGGTCCACAACTTTACCAGTGAGCAGACAGGGAGCATACTAAGACCTTCCTTTTCTCTAAGACAGTGGTTCTCAACCTGTGGGTCCCCAGATGTTTGTGGACTTCAGCTCCCAGAAGCCCCAGCCACTATGGTCAATGCTCAGGGCTTCTGGAAGCTGAAGTCCACAAACATCTGGGGACCCACAGGTTGAGAACCACTGCTCTAAGATGTGTGGGTGACACCAACCCAGTCCCTAGGAAGGATCAGGCAAGGGAGGCCTTTATAGTTCATGGTCCTCTCAAACCCTACATATGCTCCAAACAAACCCCAAAGTGACTATGATCTCCATCCTCAGACCCTAGACTCAAAGCTCGAGAAATTTCTTTCCAGCATCAAGATGCCTAAGTGCTGGGATGCACTCTATGCTGTGCTGTCTACTTTGTCACTGTGACCATTGTGTTTAAAAACAGTGCTATCTCATTTTTCCAAGTCTTCCAACTAAGTTAGTGCAGATCACAAGTGGGAATAATGTGGACCTCCAAACACATGCTAGTCAGGGTCAGTGGGGTTTGCTTTCTGAAGGGTCACATGATACCCATCACTGTTTGAGAGTATCTGGAAAAACCTGTATTAATGCACCAATATGACAGCAGGGTTCTAAATCTGCTTTCCAGTTCTAAAGTGATTGGTAACACCTACACTGACTCCCTACGATGGGTGTGTGGTTGGAAAGTTGAATTGTAAAGAGAGACGACTTATGTATCCCATGCTTTATCCCACATCATCTGTTTAATGTTGCAGCAGGCATCGTGAGGCCAATAGCTGATCTAGCCCATTTCCTCACTATGTGCTTATAGTGCTATTATTCCATTTTCAACATCCTGTGGAATTCTAGGATTTGCAGTTTAGGGAGGGGCATTTAGAATTGTCAGCCAGAGAGCTCTTTGGCCTCAGTAAACTAGAAAGCCTAGAATTCCACAAGATGTTGAAAGTGGAATAATAGCACTATTAACAGTGTAGTGCAGAAATGGCCCTAGCTTCATTTGGAGATGAAGCTCTGATGATTCATGAATGTGGATTAACCTTGGGCCAGGAATACCTCTTCTAGTTATTCGCTCAACATATATTAATACTTATCTCTAGAGTAAATGTTTAGTAAAATGGGGGTTAATATTTAATTAAAAAGCAACATGGTAAACCCTACATACAGATGAAGATTTGAACCAAGCCTTTAAATTGTGGGCCTAAGAAGAGTTTATAAACCTGTATAAAGGCTTATAAACTATATAAACCTGGCCAGTGATTGCTGTTATTTTTCATTTTGTTTTACGAGAGGCAGCTTCTCAGTCAAGAACTCATGCTTGTTGCTCTTTGTATTAGAAATTTGTAAATGATTTTTAGAAAAAAAAAGATAGGTTGAGTCAGGCATGTTTGCTCTAGGCTCTACTGAATCACTGTCTCTGCCAAGGGCAATACACTGCTCAAAATCATTCCATAATCAATTCATGTTAATAATACCTTATTAAGAAAAAGATTGTGTTTAGACTCACAGGCTCGTTGCCTTGACTAAAGAACACTCTGTGTTGCATGATTGATTGTGCATGAGTTACTTGCTGTTTTTTGACATTTCAGTTCTTCTTAATAAGGATATTGTTCAACTGTCCAAAAGTGTACAAGACTTAATCAATTTTCTTTAAGCTCCCTTCATCCTTGACTTCTATGAGCACATCATAATCTTATGTTCGTTAAATGTTACACATAGTCACAGCTGTATTTTCATGTAGTCACAGGGATATTGTATTTTTTTTATCTCCCATCTGTTCTTTTTCTCTTTCTCTTTCTTTTGCTTGTATTCTAAAATATAAATTAACTAGCATATATACCCAGTGTTTCCCGGTATTTTATTTTCCTCTTAAGAACTCGCTCAATTGTCTTCTCCAAAAGTACCTGTACCTTGTCCCCATATTTCCCAATGCAATCTGTATTCAGAGTTATTTACATACACAGTTTGGGTTCCTGAGGGAATACACTATCCTTCTCCTTACTATCTCATCTCCATAGCAACCAGTCTATTCCAGTACCTGTAACTTTTCCCCATATTTCTCAATCCAATCTGTATTTAGAGTTATTAACATACAGAGGTTGGGTTGCTGAGGGAATACATTGTCCTCCTCCTTGCTGCTAGGTCTCATTTCCATAGCAACCAGCCTATTCCAGTACCTGTAACTTTTCCCCATATTTCTCAATCCAATCTGTATTTAGAGTTATTAACATACAGAGGTTGGGTTGCTGAGGGAATACATTGTCCTCCTCCTTGCTGCTAGGCCTCATCTCCATAGCAACCAGCCTATTCCAGTACCTGTAGCTTTTCTCCATATTCCCCAGTCCAATCTGTATTCAGAGTTGTTTATATACAGAGTTTGAGTTCCTGAGGGAAATACAGTGTCCCCCTCCTTGCCTGCTAGGCCTCATCTCCATAGCAACTGGCCTGAACTCTCTGCCTGAGAATTCTAAAGGCCTCTCCCTAAACTGCCAACCCTAGGATTCAATGGAATCTTCACAGTCAGCCAATCATATGAGGTCTTCTCGCCTCACACAGCCAATCGTATGAGGTTTTCGCCTGCCTGACACAGACAAACTCAGAGACGAACTTTGACTTTTATATAGTAGATAAGGGGTTTTTCTGCATACCAAGGAGACTTATTTGGAAGTAAAAATACTGAGGATTGACTTTCTTCCAAAACCATTTTGTGCCACTGTCCAATACTTCTTAAGCCTCCCTGTGAGGTTTTTGGTGAAATAAGGCATGTGTCTCTGTTCAGGAATAATTCTACAAAAGTGAAACAAATAAGAAAAAGTTGTTCGCATGGAACATTCTTCTACCAGTTCTGCTGGAAGCACAATGTCAAATTCAGCAGTAAGAAATTATGAGGAATTGAGCATTTCAGAGAAGTACTGAACTGGCCAGAAACCAAAGTGCTTGGGAAATTGCATCTGAAGGTCAGTTGGAAGAACCATTTGTGAATATTGGGCTGATAAAGATTGAAAAGATTTTTTACAACTATCCATTGAGAAGCGCTCATAAAATCTTAGCAGAAAAGAATAAAGATATGAATCCTCTACTTTGTTATACACACACACACAGAGCACAAAGTGCTGGAACAAGAGAAAATTCAGAACTTCTCTGGGGGCTATGGTGAAAGTTGGCATCCAAACCCAGAGGGCACTGATGCTTGCTGATAACATAGAGATTTCAGGATGACAATGGAAAACTGAAGAATGCTTTCAATGAAAATTCTAAGCGTTACTTCTGCAAAATCAGTCAGGTGTTCTCACTAAATGGAGCTCACTTCATTCTCATTTCCAGCTATTGCCAGTAAATGATGGCATTTAACATTGCACGGAGACCTCAGAAATTATGAGCAGTATTGCTTTTTAAACATTTTTGTGTTTTCATTATAAGTTTCTACTGTTACTCATATTATTATATGAAAAAAAGATGTCTTGGCATCCTATTTTCATGGGTGTTCTCAGTGGGCCAATGTTCCCCCAGTGAATTATAAACTTCAGATTCCCAGCTTTCTCTCTCTCTCTCTTTTTTTTTAATGCAGGTTTCTATCCCTTAGAGAACCCAAACTATAAAGCAAAATGTCAGCTACTGTTCTTCCCTTCTGAAAAGCTCATATGTGCTCATGGGATGTCAAAAGTAGGTGATAAGTATATGTTCTCATGGGAAAGTTGACAGTACAGGTTTGCAACTCAAAAAATGAACTCCATGATGGTGCCTCTATAATGGATACATTTCTATTTATTTCTGTTATTAATAGAAACAGAGAGAATCTTGATCCACCTGGTTTTTCTGTTGGTTTTTAGAATGATATCTTAACTTGAGGACTAGAAAAAGAAGCGTGTATATATATATATGCTTTGTTCAGGAATGTTGCCAGCCTGTACATTTTATTTTACTCTGTGGTTGTTCTTTTTTTCATTTTATTCAGTTGAATTTTGTTAAGTTATATTTCTTTCAATGAGAGAGAGAGAAAGAGAGAGAGACAAGTAGGTAACGATGTGGGAAAGGGAGGGACATTTAGAATTCTCAGCCAGAGAGCTCTTTGGCCTCAGTAAACTACAAACTCCAGAATTCCACAGGATGTTGAAAGTGGAATAATAGCACTATAACAGCGTAGTGCAGAAATAGCCATAGAACCATAAATCCCATTCAAGGACATGTACTTCTCTTTCTTCTTCCAACAACACTTCTTGAAGATTTCATCAATGTTTTCAAGATGACGAAAAGAATTCTAGCACATTTTAGAAGAGGAATCCCTTTTCTGATAAGTGATGTTATCAGGCTGATGACAAAAGCAATGAATCCAGAAAATACCAGGTGTTCTTCAGACTATAGTACAGTATGCTTATGCATCTGTGTGTTTCACTGTTTTTCCTTTAAAAAAAAACAAAAAAACAAAACAAAACAAACCCCAACCTCACTCCAGATATTGTTCTCTTAGGTGAAGCTTGTATCTAGCTCTCTTTGCATTAGTGCTCTCAAATTCCTAGGATTTTCTGTCATTCTGAAGGGGCTTTAAGTGTTGTAGAAAATGATTAAGTAGAAAAGTGCACAGAGAGAGACAGAGAGACAGAGAGAGAGAGAGGATGAATTCCACTTGTACAACTTTCCTGCCCCTGAAAAATTCTTCCAGATGCCATGCTTGTTTTGGACAGTTTCACCACACCATCTGAATGACATCCATTTAAGAGTAAATGATGGGAACAAGCATGCAATGTGCCCACCTATCAAAGGGCACTTTGGGAGCTGCATTGTAGTTAGAGATGAGTTTTATCACTCTGTTTCCCATCTGTGTTATGTTCTTATGTGTTCACTCCTAACTTCATTCTGCCCCATACCTCCTTTAATTTCTCATTCCTCCTGCCACAAAGCTGTGTGAAAGTTCAGATTTAAATAAATACTTCTGCATGTAGGCCATTTATGCACTATATTGTTACTGTGCTATTATTACACTTTCAACATCCTATGGAATCCTGGGGTTTGCAGTTTAGGGAGGCGCATTTAAAATTCTCAGCCAGAGAGCTCCTTGGCCTCAGGAAACTACAGACTCCAAAATTCCACAGAAGGCTGAAAGTGGAATAATAGCACTATTAACTGTGTAGTGCAGAAATGGCCATAATAGTTTTTCTCAAAATATCCACTTCTATATTATACTCAAACAGGTTTTTCTAAACAGATTTCTCTCTCAAAATAAACATTTTCCACAAAGAACTGCATCAGAACATTCAGCATGTGAAAGTAGATGGATAAAACAGTCCTTTGCACATGAATCCAGGAGGTACAGATTAGGCTGGTTTTATAACAGAATTCGGAAAGATCATATTCTGTGAGCATCCTGGCTTAAATTAAGCCAGGTCATTTCTCCATCTAGCTCAGTATTTCCTGGCATTAATTGGCAGTGGTTCTTTAGAGGTTTTAACAAGAATCCTTCTCAGTATTTACCTGGAAACTTCATGGAATAAACTGGCTGTCCTCTGTACGCCAAACTTGTGCTCTGCCATTGAGCTTCAGCCCTTCTTATTTACAAACTGGCAATGAAAGTTAAGAGTTGTGGATGCAATAGCAACTCCAAATGGGAGATTATGTTTTGCATAAATAAGGCCCCAACCTCCAACTCTTGCAAATTTAGCTAAAGAGTTTTTAACAGAAAAAAAAAAGACTTTCAAAAGTCTTCTTCTCATAAGACAATACTAGAGTAGATGGATATTACCATTTGTCTAATGATGATGACAGGTCTCTAGGGTATTCCTGAACAATTATGCCTTCAGTTCACATGAAATGAGTAATGCAATCATTTTGACTTTAAGTATGCATCAGTTATGAACCATTGGCCCACTGGCATTAGTAATACCAACATTCCATTACTCACACTCATGCAAATGATTTTTAAAAGCTTCTTCATACTGGTGGTATGACCCCAAGCAATATAGCTTACTTCTCATTCTTATATGAGGTCTATTTGCAGATGGTTTGGGGTAAGTGGCAATTAATCCATATTAGTTGAAGAGTGGGTAGTATTGGCATAAGATGGGACCTTTTCTGTGGGGCAAGCCCAGGGTGGTACCCCTTGGTAGTGTTGGAAAAAAAGAAAGTATCTTGCAAGGTGATGTAAATAGTATAAGGTTGCATATACCCGCGCCCTGGGATCTAAAGGCCACTGGCCAAGACTTAGCTGCTGCTCCCCCTAAGGCTTATAGCATGGATGAAAAAAAAGTCATTGTTATAGATGCCACAATCCATAAACATACTGTACCAGCATTGCTCAGAATTCTGCAGTACTGCCCCCAGTATTAGTACTGATTCCCATGTATTAAACACCAGCCCTGCCAGCTGCCCCCTCACATCACTCCAATGCTTCTTCCAAGCCTCCATAAATTACTACAAATTTCCTTCCTTCTTACTCCAGGAATGATGTTCTCAGAGTTGCATTCAAGGAGGGGGAATCATAGACCCTTCTATGAATGACTGCTAGGCTGTCTCCTAGAAAATGGTATGGCATCTTCTGCCAAAGGGCTTCAAAGTTCTTCAGCTATGGCTACATTTTTTTCTATGAATTTCTGGGAATATTTATAGATATCATAACATCTTTTTGATCCCCGTAGCTACACTTCTGCACCCATCCCAACTGTTAATCTGGTGGGTAGTATAGCTGCTTCCCAATTCCCACGCAGTGTTTTTATTTTAAATACAATTAAACCAGGAAAAAAAAATGCAGGGGTAGTGCCTTATGAATAGAAATCTCATAATGTTGAAACCAACGTAATTAATGTAGTCCTTCATTTGACTTGCAATAAAGATAAATGGATATGTGTGTTTGTGTGCAAGTAAACACACACATGCATTCTTGTTCACCCTCCTTTTTTGTAAACACACATTTGTGACCCCAGGGTCAAAAGGTTTGTACAGCTCCAACACAATGTAAATGAATATACCCAAAATACACCAACTTTCAAATGTCTCATGAGTGATTTTTGAAGGACAAATACATGCTAGGGAAGAAACAATGGGTGGCAATAAGTATATTTTTTTTAAAAAATCACAGCTAAGTTGAAGGCAGGGAAAAAGGTGATAATGGCAAACATTAATACCTGAATTATAAATAGACAGACTATTCACAAGAAGTAAAGAGAGATTTCTTTTTATCTTGAAACATCATGACAGGCAAAAAAGCACCTCGCTTAGTTGGCTGAGGGAGGCAGAGCATATGTATCACCCTAACTGATGATTGACACAAACACACATGAAAAGTGAATATGATTTAGTACCTTCCAGGATATGTCACACTATGCCATTATAATATTAGGTACACTGCCTGAAAATCAACAGAGCGATGCAAGAAAGGAAAAATATATGCATTCGTCCAGTGAAAAGTTTCTTAAGTGAAGAGCGCAAAAAACAGTTTAAAAGATCTATGCATTCACCTGCAAATTTTGCAGTTTTCACATGCTTTATAGCAGTAAGGCAACCTTTTAGTTGGGGGAATTTCTTTCCTCTTCAGGAGATTGCCTCTGACTAAGTCAGACCATTAATCTGTCTAGCTCAGTATGGTCTGCTGCAGACTGACTAGAAGCAGATTTCCTATGTTTCAGGGAGGGATCAGTCCCAGCTGTAGCTCAAGATGCTAGGAATTAAACCTAGGACTTTCTTCAGATAGAGCACGTGCTCTGCTCCTGAGCTATGGTCTTTGCTGTGCGGCTGCTCTGGGTGGGAGGAGGTTATGTTAACATGGGGTAGAATGAGGAAAGTTCTCTCAAGGTTTTGTAAGACAGTAAGGGCCTTTCTGCACTGTTATAGTGCTATTATTCCACTTTCAACATCCTGTGGAATCCAGTTTAGACCAGGGGCATTTAGAATTCTCAGTCAGAGAGCAGTTTGGCCTCAGTAAAGTACAAACCCCAGAATTCCACAGGATGTTGAAAGTGGAATAATAGCACTATAAGAATGTAGTGCAGAAATGCCTTGAGAAGCCAACACTTATATGGGGCTTCAGCAGGAGAACAAACCAGCTTTAGGTACCTTTTTAGGCTTCAGTAAGGAGGCTAACAGTAGACATGTTTGATTTGTATGATTTGTAAACTAGTTTCAAGCCCCAAACTAGCTCCTGATCCAGAATAAGCATGCCTCAAAGAAGAAAGGTGAAAGAAGCTTTGTTTGGTAGGGAATGGAGAATTCAAGCAATGGAAAGACCAATAACCAAGAATGGAAACAGGGATAATTTAATGACAAGGAATATAATATTCTTTGGACTTAAGAAGAACATGTTTGATCAGTCTCATAGTCCATCTCACAGGTGTGATCCTGTTCTTCAGTGACATAATAGAGATTTAGGAAATAATTAATAATGCTGGATAATAAAAGCTTTTGGCAGAGAATTCCAATTACTTCACTAAATGACAAATCTCAGGGTTCTGCAGGATTAAGCTGCCAAACTGCCAGAACACTTTTGAGTACCAAAGCTGGGGAAAATGTGGGTGGGCAGAGGAGGAGAAGGAAGATGATTCATGATAAGTTACAACGTAGCAGCAGCAGCAGAAGACTACATAAGCCAGGAAATAGACTTCAGTTAGGGGAGAAAAGAACAGGCAAAACCACTTCTGAATATTCCGTGCCTAAGAAAACCCTATCAAATTCATGGGGGTACCACACATCGACAGGCAACTTGAAGGCACACACACACAGGTATCATGTAGTCTGGACATTCCATAGGCTTTGTTTAGTGTATCAGTTTGTGAACACTAGGAGACAATAGTGCATAAGGGAAAAAGAATATAGAAGCTGGCAGACAAATAAATAACTAAATTAAAAGTCTAAAAAACAGTAAAATTGTTTGTAATATCCAAAAGTTACCACAATAAAAATATACGATCAGAAAGTTTTCTCTAAAAAAAACTATTGAGACAGAAATATTGGATTTACAGCTATACCATTCCTAACCTAGTTTCAAGTGTTTCTCAGGTGTGCATTTTATGAGTGCAAGTGTGTAGGAATTATAGGATGAAAATCCCATTGCCAGGCAACCACCTTCTTTTTCTTTTGTTCATCATTCTGAAAATTTGTTTGGAACCATTTACAATTTCTGAATACAAGAACCTTTCCTTTTGACAGCCGGAAAGCCAGTAAGTAGAATTCTTTTTTAAAAAAGATATTTGTATTATTACAAAACAATGAAAAAGAGAAAAATATAATGCAAGAAGGAGAAAACACAAAATTCGACATAACCAGTAACATACTTGATACAATAACATACAACATCATAATACAAATAATACACATGATGTACAAGAAACATACTTCCACATAACACAAATTAAGTTTACAATAAAATAACACTACAACAAACGATCACTAAACTTACTGGATTAACATTCCCTTGACAACTTATGGTCCTACCTATTTATACAATTATACTCTGAAAACCAGCTTAGCCTAGGAATCTGTACAAGTAATAGACAATTAACATTAAAAGGATCTCCCCCTCTGCTGACAGAACAGCTTGTTGTTAATGTTCTTGTCAACCACCCTCCAAACAGAAATAAGACAAATGTGACCCTTTGGAATTCTCAATGATCTCAAGTAGTTAAAAAGAAAAGAAAAGAAAAGAAAAGCTTCCTCTCAATTTGAGCTAACAATATGTATTTGAAAGTATCACATTGTAATCCTAATAACTACAACCATCTATAATTCTAAATATAAATTTCTACAATATGATCACTCATTAATCACTAAATATTATTCACTTTACGGTCAATATATGTACAATTACTAGTATATATATATACAAGTTATTTTGGTCTCATAGTCACCGGATGAGACCATTATCATGGATAACTAGCATGACCATCCTTACTGACTCCCAAACTCTAGATTTCCTGCTTATAGACTCTGATAAACCTAGCTTGCCATCAATTCTCCCTCTCAGGTCATAGTCAAGCCCTGTTTTCATTTGTAAACATTCCAATAATAGTTTCTGTATCTTGAGAAATTTACTGTATGGTTTATTTTCCATCAAACAGGTAAGTTTGTCCATTTCAGCAACTTCTACCAACTTTTCCAACCATTATGTCTCAGTTGGTATAGACTATTCTTTCCAATATCTAGCGAGAATTATTCTTGCTGCTGTCACGATATGCCAAATCAATCTTTCTAGTTTTCCTTCCACATCCTTATCTAAATGGAAAATGCCTAACAAAAAGAATTCTGGATTTAAATCAATATTGATGTGCAATATTTTTTGCATTTTGGAACATATCAGTCTCTGGAATCTTTTAACCTTCTGGCATCCCCACCACTGATGGAAGAAAGTACCCAATTCTTTATCGCATTTCCAACATCAATTCCTTACATTTTTGAACATTTTGGCGATTATCACAGGAGGGAGGTACCACCTATAGAACATTTTTAATGAGTTCTCTTGCAAAATATATAATCTGGTAAGTTTAGAATAATTTTACCAGACCTTCTCCCAATCCTTGTAATTTATATAGTGACCGATATCTCAGGCACATTTAATCATGTATTCCTTGGTGTTTCTTCCTCCAACTCAAACCCTAATATTAATTTGTACATCCATGAGATCAGATGGCAGTCCCTTCTCTGCATTAGTTTCTCTAAATGTGGTGTCTCTAAAGTTATACCACCCATTTTCATATCTTTCTTAAATCTCTCCTTGATTTGAAGGTGAGGAAACCACTGTGTGATAAACCCATCTTGTTTGAGCTTTTGTTGATCTTTTAATTTTATCTCTCCACCTTCTAAATGAACTAGGTCTTTGTAAATAAACTGTTCTCCCTCACTCCTTAAACCTTTTATCAGTAAAGACTCTGCTTGGGAGACTGAGTGTGAGAACTTAGAATATAAGAGGGGTTTATATTTAACCCATATCCTGTACAAGGATTTCCGAATCACATGTTGGAGGAACATTTTTTACACCTCAGCCTTGCCATACCATAAATAGGCATGCCAGCTGAAGTGTTCATCATGCCCCTCCAATGTCAAAAGCTGGTGATTATCTAAAAATGTCCACAGTCTGATCCAGACCAAACATGTGGCCATATAATATATTCTAAGATCCGGCACAGAAACTCTCCTCAATCCCATTGGTTTGAACATTACCTTTGGTTTCTTCATATGCCATGAAAAATTTACTATATCTTTTTTACAACTTTTGAACCATTTATAGGGAATGGCTTCCAGGATCACTTGAAATAGGAATAGCATGCACGGTAAGATGGTCATTTTAATCAGTGATAATTTGCCCATTAAGGACAAATCTAACCATTTACATAACTAGAATTCTTGTTGTAGTTCTGTTCCGAGGCCTAGGCAAGCTGAATATGTTGAATTTTAATTTGCCATGCACCTGTATGGTTGTCCCGTGCCTAACAAAAGTAAGCACTCTTAAACTTCCCATCATATCCAGTATTATCAATTATGTGTCCTTCTGGTTACCTTGCCAGGAAATATGGACATTGACACATTCCTGGAAAGTCTGTCTTAGAAGGGTATGCTAGAAGATCATTACTAGACCACACATCCTTAAATTATAAGGGGTGAACATTGTAATCAAAGCATCCACAGATCATCTTAATATCAGTCAAAAAGTTGAATTAAAGGGAAAAAAGTCAATTTTACAATATTTCTAGGTTGCTTCTACAATGCTTCCAGGATTTGGGTCAGGCAGGTGTGTTTGTCACTTGTTCCCTGCAGTGCAAATAGAGTTATTAGCATATCACAATTTCAAGCTTGCTGTGATGCACAGTAGAGAAGCAGAGGTTTGTTTCCCACCACTCTCATGTATACCCTAATGTACTTCCTCTGGAAAGCCAACACCACGAAGAAGTTATCAAATCTGCCCCTTACCAGGCGTTTTCCATTACACTTCAGATTACAGTCTTCCCTCTCCATTTGTGGATTTGACCTTTGTAAATTCAATTATTTGTGAGGCACATGCTTGCCTCCGCCCGTCAATTTTCCTCTTCCCATTCCTTTGCATTCTTCACTCCAGGCTTGCCAGGTTTATGTTTAAAATGGATATTTTTTTTCTTTTTGGGTGAACAAAGTCCCTCCCCCAGTGCTGGAGGTGTGTCCTCTCTCCTATGTGGCAGCCTGATTGGTCAGGTGCTCTCTTTGCTCCTACCCTTCCCTTTTCAAGGTGGCTACTGGAAGTTACTAGAAGAAAGAACTGTGCTTTTCTCCCTTTGAGGGAAAGTATCAGTAAGTCCTTTACTGTGTCTTTCCCCCACCCCACCCCAACGTTAGGGACAGAAGCAAAAGAATGGGGGAGAGAGCTCTAGAAGGGAATCATGGGGGTGGGATTTATTCACGATTTTTCACTTTCCTGAGAGTTCTGTGCCCCTAACCCTCAAAAATGTGGAGAGGCTGCTGTACATTTCATTACTTTTCAGATGTTTGGCCACATCATTTGGTTTATCCAAATTATAATTTTCACAACAACCATGAACACGTGAAATTAATATATGGGGAAATACAGAAATGCTAAGTACCTGTACAGTCATGCAGATTTCACTGATTTGTGTAGACTATTGCACCTTTTAAAGAATAGGAACGCACTATTTTTTTCTAAGGCACTGCAATTTAGTGCCTGTCTACATAAACTCTAGAGAATGTGGCCACTATCTGCCCATTTGTTCAATCAATGTGTGTTCTATTGACTCCTTAAGTTCTTCTTTGTTTCCCTTTCAGTTTTCTTTATACTCATGGCATTTCTCTGTCTCTTTATAATTTCCACTTCTCTGTTCAGCCTTGTCTAGGAGACTATCCAACTGAGACACACAACCAGTGAGTCAGTGACATGACTGAAGTGGTCATGTCAGAATCCAAAATTGAGGTCAAGCACTAGATTGAGGAACACATTTGTATTGTAGAATCTTTTTGTTTGTTACAACAATGGCTTGATATCAGATCTATTATTAGAAGTCAGGTCTTGCACAGGCTTTTATTTACTAGTCTTCCACACTGAATTTAAATTTGGGCCCTAAGAGAGTGATTCAAAGTTGAGAACAGAAGATGAATCTCTGGTCTATTGCTTTCCTGTGTCCTAGAAGGAAAACAATATCTTCTATAATAAGGAATACAGAGTTCCTTTGATGTTTTGTTCAATATTATCTTAATATTAAAGCAGCATTTTCAATGCAACAAGGTTTTTAAATTGCCAGGGCATTCTTTTTTTCACATTACAACACCCTATTATAGACTGAACAGCACAGATTCAATAATATGATACAATGATAAGGAGAAATGAAGTGACGTACGCTCGACAGATAGTTGCAGTGAAGATTGTTCTCAGTGCCTCTACATCTTTGTGAGTGTTAATTCATTTGGAAGGATTAAAAAAAAGAAAAGAAAAGAAAAGAAAAGAAAAGAAGTGGATACTCTGCAAAATACATTAGTAGATCTTTACTGGACATGCTAAGAGCTAACTTGATAAATGCAAATGTATTTACATATATATGCATATGGTTTGCATTTTAAGAGTAGTTACACTATTTGGTTAACCATTCATATTATTTTATATAGCTGGATTATGGGGTCTGTATATTCTCATATCCCTTAGCATGTGCGGGAATAGAAGGAAAAATACAGGTTGCTGGACTTGCCTTACATATAAAAGGTCCATTTGTATATGTATTTATACTGCTAGTCTTTGCCTACAGAACTGTTATGGCTTACACAAATACTAAACAGGAAAGATTGTGATAAGTGTTCTGTCTTTTTACAATGATGAGATTAGCCACATTTGTGATTACCCTTCGATTTTCTCTTTTCATTCTCACCTTTGTGTCTTTCATATGAGCATCTCTTTTCAAGAAACTCATTGATCAACCTCTTTCATAATAGATGGTATTGGTCATTCTGTCTCAGTTGGCTTTCATTCTGCAGTATTCTAGTTTTCTTCCCCTATTTATTTTCCATAGGAATTGTGAATTTGTCCAAAGAAACCTGGGACACAAATGTTTTAAAAGATACATCCAGAAAATCGCTTCTTAAGTTAAATCTAATGAAATGTCTATGTGTCTGAAGGGAAACATCATTTGATGGTGTAGCAAATTAGGAATCATGTGGCCCTCCAGGTGTTGCTGTACTGCAACTACTATCATTCTTCACTATTGGCTATTCCGGCAAAATGTGTTTAGAGTGGCATTCCATCAACATCTGTATAAGGAACTGCATGCTTCTTCTACAACAATGGAGCTTTCTACAGGTATGCTGGGCATATAGCAGTACAAAACTAGGGGCCAATAGTGGGTAGTAGAAAGCAAAATGCTTTCAATAGGCAGATTTACCAACTGTAAACAGCTGGCTGTAATTCCAGCTCCTTTTGGCTCATGAGTAAAAAGCAGGAGCTCAATTACTATTTTTTGCAAACCCTTCTCGTTATATATCATGTGTGATCTGGGGGGCCTCTGGAAACTGAAATCAAAAACATCTGAAGGGCTAAAAATATTAGCCAAAAGTTGCCCACTGTTGATGGAAACATTAACTAAAATATTTGTATAACTTTGAATAGTGACAGTAAGTTGTCCTGAATTGAGACCAAATTTGGGGGCTGCAGCAATGGAGGAGAGCAGGGTGTATGCAGTTTTCAGTGTGGCCAACATCATCTTTCCAGGGTTCCACATGGTTTTTGCAGGCTTCAGCTGAAGTGGGGAAAAAACAGCCAATCAGGTTTTCTGTAGCTGTGTGGGGCAGGCCTTCCCAGACAGACTTGTAGGTTTTTCTCACTGTACTTAAGAACTAGGGATGGGACAAATCCAGAATTTTCTGAATCCAAATCTGGATCCCAATCCCTGGAAGGTTCTGGGAATCCACAAATCTCACAAATCTCAAATCTTTTGTATCCTTTTTTTTAAAAAAAAGGGTTTAAAAAGCAAGGTAAAGAAGGATAATCTTGGGCAAGACACATTCTCTCAGCCTTAACAAAAGCCTAGGCAAAGGCAAATCTCCCTCTGAAGAAATCTGGCCAGGACAATTGTCATAGTTTTGCCTCAGGGTCTCCACAGATTGAATATGACAGGAAGGCCCTTTCTACACAGGCAGGAAAATGTGGATTATTAACCCCACATTTTCCTGCCTGTGTAAAGAGGGCCACATACTACAGTACAGAGATAATCCAGTCAAAACTGGATTTTCTTTGCATAGCTCCTTATGGCATCATGGGGTTAGTTGTTTGATGATGCACCAGCATACTTTGGCAGAGAAGGCTGTGACACCTTGTAAAACTACAAACTCCTGAATTGCGTATGAAAGAGCTGTGCAAGGGAATTATGCAAAGGAATCTTTCAGCTGTCCTTGAAATCTCAAGAAGACTGTACTTTCCAACCAATCAGGCCTTTGGCAGGCCCCGGAGGTACCAATTTTTTTTAAAAAAAATTCCTTTCTGCTACATGTGGCTTGTCATGTGGCTGATGAGAAACCATGACAGACATTTCACTTCTCATCCTATTCTAGCTATAGGTTTACAACCAGGCACTGGTCTTGTGGAAGGAGGTACACTGGCCTACATGTGGCAGTCACTTGATGAGATTGTGTGACCTTGCCCTCTGCCCCACTACTTCTGATAGGCATCAGACCCACTGACCCCAGCATTTATACATGGTGTTGATTTTCAACAGAGAAAATAGTGCTGAACTTAAATATGAAATGTTCAATTTAAATGTATTAGAATACAACCCCAGATGTCATTTCTGAAATTGTTATCAAAGGCTATTATTACTCCAAGGGGAAAAACTCACTTTCTTGCCATCTCCCTTTGTGTGTCTGGTCTCACAGGTTTTCAGGCGTCCCGGTCTCCAACAAACTATTTTAGGTTTACTAGATTAGGTTTGCCTATTTTGGTGCAGGGATTTGGATTCATTAATCTTGGATCCTTGTCAAGGATTTGAGGATTCGGTTCCTATTAGGAACCATAAAGCTGCTCTCCAGCCCTCTCAGCCTCTTGTTGGAGAAGGAGAGTCATAGATGCCACCTGAGACTCTTGAAGGAATGGGAAAATGAAAACGAAGTAAATGAATACCAGTTTGCCTCCAAATGTCAAGTAGTGAAAACCTCCGTGGTATTTATGAAAGTATGACCATGAAGCTGTACCTGAGGAACTCCAAGGCAATTAAACCATTTTGCAATAAAAACAAATGTTATATATCGATATGTAGAAATGTTTTCTCTTACTTCTTCAGTCCTCATGGTAGAATTTTTCTTAGTCTTGTCAAAATTCTTTGGCCTTCCTTTTGAAATCTTCAGGGTTTTGTCCTCCCTAGCCAGCAGATTCATCTTAAATTTAATTTTAAAGGAAACCAAGTGGCAATTTATACTACTAGTCTCTTGAGCTGACACTGCATTAATGGATTCATTAACGTTTCATGTTTGATTTTAGATGCATTTGAATATCTATCTTTTCATTTTTATACTTCATTTGGGGAACCGAAGGAGTATTTGTAAAGGAAAACATAAAAGCAGCCTTCTCTGACCTGTTGGATTAAAACTCCCATGGTGAATGGTGATGGTGATGATGGTAACACGTAGACACATCCTACATCAGGGGTGTCCAACCTTTTGGCTTCCCTGGGGCCACATTGGAAGAATAATTGTCTTGGGCCACACATAAAATACACTAACACTAATGATAGCTGATGAGCTAAAAAAAAAAAGATCAGTGCATAATTTTCATGATATCTGCCACCACAGATAAGCAAAAAAGTCCTCACATAATAATCCCAATTATTTGCCACCATGTTAGGAGAGTCTTTTAAAATAGTCGAGCAGGTTCCAAGTTTGCAATTACTGATATAGAAAATGTACATATCTAAGTAATAAAACTTCATTTTTTTGATATTTTTTATTATAAAATTAAAAGGAAAGAGGGCAACATAAAACTAGTGGGAGATTTGACATGGTTTTTGAGAAACTAATGCATCACTATCTGGTTCATGGAAGTAGTTGCAATTCTCAATGAGTTCTCAAGGTCCTCATCAGATATTTTGGTTCTAATTTTACTCTTCATGTCTTTCATGCTTGAAAATAGTTGCTCACAAATGTAGGTGCTGCCAGAAAGCGATTACATGAATAAGGGGTGATTGTGAAGTGAAGGATATTTGTCTCTGGGAAGATAGGTCTTATAAAAGTCCAATAAAGAGACATGATCAAATTTTTCTTTAAGTTGAATGTCAGATTGCACCTCTGTGCATTCCATTTGAAAACTGGCAGGTAATATATTTATGTCAACTGAAAATGGAGTCACAAATATATTAAAAAATGATCTTTTCCCCAGCAATCTTGAAACTCGTTTTCAAGTTTCTGTATCAAGTTCCTGTATCAAATTGAAAAGCAAGGCTGTTCACAGGACCATGTTTAGCCAACATGTCAAAATGCATAAAATTTTTGCCTTAATTTGAATTTACCATAATTTCAGTTTCATTTGGAATACTGTTATGATTTGAAATATTGTATTCATAAGTTGGTTTTCACTTTGAAGATACATGTCTAAAAATGCTATATTTGTAAGCCAATTTTCATTGTCAAGTTCTGGCATAAATTTTGTTTTTGATACCACAAACAACTTGATTTCATGTTGCAAAGCATAAAATCTTTTCAACATTTTGCCTTGACTTAACCATCTTACTTCCAAAAAGTACATGATGTTGCCATTGTCAGCATCCATACTTTTAAGGAATTCTTGGAATTGGCAATGATTCAATCCCTTGACTCTTACAAAATTCACAGCTTTGATGACAATTTGCATGATGTTATCCATTTTTAAAGCTTTTGCACATAAATTTTCCTGAGGTACTATGCAATGATACTTCATCAAACTTGCATTTCAGGTGGAAATTGCATCGTCTTCTATTAATTTTACAAGTTCTTCTCTTTAACCAACCATTGCTGGGGCAACATCAGTAACTATGCCAGGTATGTTCACAATGGACAAAATAAATTGCTTTAACGTTTTTTTTGCTGCTTTGTATAAATCTCTTGATTTAGATATGTCTTTTAATGGCACTAAAGAAACCATTTCTTCAATGACTTTATATTCATCATCAATATCTCTAATAAAAATGGCAACTTGTGCCATATCTGTAGCGTTGGTGCTTTCATCCATTGGCAAAGCATAACATTTAAAATTTGCAGCTTTACTCTCCAAACCTCCTTCGATAGAGTTTCCAGGTTCTTCAATTCACCTAGGCTATAATCTGGTGAGACAAACTGATTTAGAAATATCCCCCTTTTTATGAGGGCAAATTATATGTGCCACGCCTTCCATATATTGCTTAATAAACTATCTGCACTTGGAAGATAACACACTGGAAGCTGCACACCACCGTAAAACTGAAACTATGCATGTGTACAAATAGCGAGAGCATACAGCGTGTGGTGGCGCTATGCCTAGCACAGAATACACACTTGAATTCTTGTCACAGTTCATTTTACATGAGTCCTCTCACTCTATAATTAGTTAATGTTAACAGTTTTTCATTTCTTCTGGCCAAACTGTTTACAATTATAATGCAAATTACAGATAATACTCTGATATTTGTGGATGTAAGATACTCTGATTATTCCATTCCATTCTGTTGTTGTCTACAATGTTTACACTCGAGAACCATGCAATCAAGTTACAAAAAAAATCACAAAAAAATCTCATAATATTTTAAGAAAGTTTAATATTTGTGTTGGGCCGTATTCAAAGCTGTCCTGGGCTACATGTGGCCCGTGGCCCGTGGCCCGTGGGTTGGACAAGCATGTCCTACATGACACAACAAGAATTGGGAAGAGCTTTTACACACACACACACACACACAGAGTCATTGTATCCCTTTTGTACTGGGGATGATGAGAGTTACCATCTAACACATCAGGAGACTGCCAAGTTAGTTAAGATATGAAGAGTCATTTACCCTGACAGCCACAGAGTGATGACAGCATGAATTGCAGGGAGAGGGAAAGGTAGGTTTGAATAACCACTGCTTAAACTTTCTTTTTTGAATAGGGTGGAAGCTTAATCCATTCTTCTTCTCTCTCTGCTTTGATTTTATAATGATTTGTTGTCTGTGAGTTTGAACAATAAACGGATGAAAACATCTCTCCATAACAGTGACTCATAATCTGAATACTTTCCCATTACAGCTGTCTTTAAAAAAAAATGAATGAAAAGGAAGAAAAAGAAAGAACACTCTTTCAGTTGCAGCTTTGTGGAAGTGGTTCCTGTTAGCTATGCTTGATTTGGAGGATGTGCATGCATATAATCACATTAGCTGTCTGTTTTATGTATGGGACAGAAGACATCGAGCTGGAAAATTCATTAACAAGTACCTCTAATCCTTCAAAGATGTTTTCTGCTGTGTGAGAGAATGATTGCTCCGACAGAGGAAGCTTTCAATGACCTGGCTGCTGCTCTTCATTTAGAAAAATGCTCCCTCTCCTCTGGGCTTTATTTATTTTGTGCTAAAAACACCATTGAGGAGAAGGATTAAATGATTCAATGCATTCCAGTTTCATTCTGATGCAGTAGAACAGGTCTGAATATCAGGGAGAAAAAGAAAGGGGGGGAAATGGAGATATCCAATATGATGCAGAGGCAGAAATGAACATTGGTTGCAGGAACATGGCATGCGGCAGATAGTTGCAATGTCTTGATGCCTTTCTTATTCAGCAGATGGATAATTACTCACATCACTCAGCCTATTTTTTTCCCAACACTATTTTTTTTGGAAAAACATCCTCAGGAGTCCTTGTTGAAAATATTAGGAGTGTTTATGGATTGAAAACTAGCATCTGTTTAGTGGAGTCCTCAGACAGCATGTGAGGCAAGAGTCGGTCTGCTCTATCCAAATGTAAAATAAAATTTTGGGGGCAGCTGGTACTTCCTTTATTAGTGGGATGGTGAATCTATTCTGGGATTTAGTCCAGGCTTTAAAGAGCTAACCTTAGTAGTGAATCCTCCAATCTGACAAAATGGATTCAGGACCTTGAACAGAACAGATTCAATCCCTGTCCCACCAGGCATGGAAGCAACTGGATTCTACAGACCATATCTCAGGTTTAGCGGAAACAGGGTAAACTTGGTCAGAGCACTGGGATGTAGCAAGGAAAATGACATCATCTACCATCTCCACACCTGGTTTCCTGCTCCTTTTAATTTTAGCTGGAATCCTGACACGAACTGGGATGAAACTTGTTTCCCCACCACTACCACCACCACCGCCGCCACCAATATCTTTTCTTGAGGTATTCCTGTTAACAATGCCAGATACTTAGAGGTAGCTAGATCATGAATGGATAATAAAAATGAATAAGCTTTGAAAAAGAAATGCTTACAATGGGGATGAAAAATTACTAGAGCTGATCTCTAAATATAGAATCTCCTTGTGGACACCACTATGGGGAATATCCTGATGCCTGTCTCTGAAAAGACTGGGACATTTAAAATAAAAGCCCCTTTGTATCCAAGACATGGAAATATTCAGAGAATAAAATAGCAGATGTACCAAAAGATGGTTCCCAACCCTTTTAATTTATGGTACCCACCCAGCCCTCAGGAAAGAGTGGGGAACTTCCTTTACTGCCTTGAAACTGGATTCCTGAATATTGGGCGGAAACATCTTCTGTATACTGAGGTGACTTTTCAGAGGCTATCAGTGATAGTGGTTGATTCTGACTGAAGGTGGAAGAAAGGGTCTGGTTCCAACCTTCAATATATAAATATGAGATTTTTTTAACTATTTATTTATTTTACTATATATTCTGTTCTTGAAGAAATATAGAGTCTTTGGTTTAATTCTTATTGTTTTATCAAATGTAATAATTCTTATTTCTTGATTTTTTTCAAAAAAGTAAAGTTTCCTCATTTGTAAGTTTGAAGCCAGTCTTGTGGTTTGGTTCAGTATACTCATGGATACGGTTCGACATTCTTTGGAGCAGCTGAGCACATGTGCCTTTGACCCTGACACCTGAGGGTTGTGCTTCTAAAGAACAGAGCACACTGCAGTGTCCAGGAGTGTATAAGGGAATAATAGACTAGGCCGCTGCATTCATTTTAATTGCCTTTCATGTTGAACCTTTGAATCCATTCTTTCCAGAGGTCATACATTGCCCACAATATTCAGTGCCAACTTCAGGTACGTTTTTTAAAAAAAGAGTTCTGTCAATTTTGTGAGTCCCCAAACTTGCAAGGCCATAACCTCCCTACTCCAAGTCTGGCAAACTGTTCATTGCAAAGCACATTTCAAAAGGTAATTTCATAACCTGGCAGTCCTTTTCTCACAGGCTATGTATAAAGGTCTAGAGAAATAATGGCAGGCAGGAGCAGGGTGAGACAAGTCACAGAAGGTGAACCTGAATCTATGGCTCTTATTGTTTACAATATTACCTTCTTTTATGAGAAAGGCAGAAAGTAATATTTGTCATAAAATGTTTGCTTATAACCACAGACCACTGATTCTGTTTGTTATGCTGTGATCCCATTTCCTTTTGACCAAAATGAAGACCTAAGAATATTTTAGTATTGCCTGGGATTCTTGCATAGCACATCTAGTTTGACTTCTCCTGCGACGTATAAGTCAGAGAGGCTTTTTTTTTGAGGTATCATAAGTGATATGACATCCACTTTGAAGGTCTTTGAAGATATTTGAAACTCTCCATCTGTTGAATTATTCAGAGTCATTCCTACATGTTCCATCAACCCCAGAAATGCACCCCTTTTTGGTGACTGCTCCTAGACTCTGACATCCAAGGGGAGCCTATTTCATTTCCTCTCTCCTGGCCTTTCATAAAGCCTTCCTTTTGGGAAAAGCCTTTGACCTGTTAAGCATTGGATTTACTAAATGGTGTTTTCTCTCTGGTTTTTGTAATAATTGTCTCTTTGGTTAGTATTTTTGTTCTTGCATTTTCTGTTGCTTTATTAAAACAGCAACAAAATATTAAGGACTATACGAAAACTGAGCCAACAAGAAACTAACAATTTAAAAGAACTCTTAAAATATAATAGCTTGATGTCCCACCATGAAATAAGAAGGCCAGGCAACAGAGAACTTAGTTAAATAAGGGCCACTTTATTTGACCTAACCTATTTAAGTTGGGGTGGCCTGGAAAGGAGCAAGGTGGGAAGTAACCTGATGCAGGCCCAGCTGAGGCCATGTGTCAGCCCATGACTACTTCCTCAGCCTTCTCACGGACAAAACAGCTCAGTTCTGAGGGCAATCCAAATACATAGGTTGCTCCCCAGCCAGCCATACTTGTAAAGTAACCCAGAGAACTACCACCAAGGCTGCAGAAATCTACAAGTGAGAGTGGTAATTCCAGATTAGCCTTAAAGGTAGCCTTCTTCCCCACCCCTGGGATGCAAACCCTAATGAGGTAGTTCCAGAGCCCTACCTTACACCATAAGGGTAGCCAAAGGTGTACACCAAAGTCTGATATTATTTTCTCCTGAACACCTGTGAGGTGAAAGCCTATTTATTGATACCACCCAAAGTCAATTGTTCAGGTCCTGAAAAAAGATTATGGGCTAGGAAAAAGAAGAAGAAGAGGAAGAAGGAGAAATCATCATCATCATCATCATCATCTAACTGGCCCAAAAGTGACCAGACAAAACTCATACTGCACTGACAAGAGGGTGGGCACATGAAGGGGCAATCTGACACAAATCACCAGTCACCCTGGACTCTATCATGGATGCCACCAAATAGTAAATTCTCCTCTTGCAGCACCATTCACTGTATGGGTCTAGATAATCAAAATTACTACAGATAATATTTTGGAGATTGTGGTTAATGCTATTTATGTTTAATTTAAATTAGCAACTGCTGGTTTGAATAGTTAACAGCTACTTTATGCTTACAGTAGCTTCCTTGAGCCCTTAGGAGAAACAGAGGGGTACATATACTTCAAATAAGTAAATAAAAGAACCACCAATATGTTAAAAATCAGATAAAGTGAAGATAAGCAACTTGCTCACAAATGTTTGCTCTTCTTAGATGGCCACATGTTGATTAATGCAAAGGGAGCATTATGTTCTCTGAGCAACAAAAAGGCTTTTAAGCTTGAAACAGCCAATAGCTGTTTTCAGAGAATGAAAAGCAGCATGGGGCCATTGTCGTTTCTTGTACATACTTGCTATAATCTCTGGTCAAGCAGGTTTTGCTGTTGGTTAGTGTTTTTTTTTTAATAATGCTTCAAAACCACTAAAAACTTTTAATCAAAAATGGTGTTGGAACAACTATAAACTATAAACAACTATAAACATATGAAAGAATGTCAATATTGAGAGCCTTATAGGGAACTTTAATGGCATACACTGGGCTATACTTAATGTTGCATAAGAAGATAAAGGAAGAGACTTTTCCCATTTCCTTCTCCTCCAATTATCTACAAATCTGTTCCAGGAGTTCCCTCAGCTCTTCAGAGTATATGACTTGATATTAGGAACTGGACAGGAGTCTACTTTACTGGTGTACGTTGTGCTATCCACAGAAGGAAACAACTGAATTATATCTATTGTGCTTAGTTTCCCTTCTGTTTCTGATTGTGCAACCTAAATTAAAATAATCATTAAGGATTATTTTATCTTATAGATGTAATTCCTTACTTGTCTTGTTCTCTCACACAAGAATGGGAAACAGCATAATTTTTCCCTCTTTGCCTGTGAGATGCCAAGATATTTTCTCCCTTTTCTGACAAGAATTTTTATATTTGTGAGAACAATTTTACCATAAGTTGTATGACTTTATATTGGTATAGTGTCACAAAACCTATATAAAATTATGCCTGTTATGTGGACATTTAAAAATGAGGGATGTGTTGTGCACATGCTTTTAATATATCACTCAGAACTTGTGAATGCACTGTTTGCACATGTGTTTGCTTCACAAAGGAATAAGAAAATAAGAAAATAGTTTTGCTGAGATTTTTTTTCACAAATTAGTGAAATCTTGAACAGAAAAAAAAACTTGATCCTTCTCTTGTTCTGGCAGTAGAAGTGAGAATTCTGACAGAGGCTAGTAATTTATGGGCTGTTTTAGTGTGTTGAGAGAGCCTTTCATGTTGATAAGGGTAAATTCTGTGGATATTCTTCTTTTTTCTCCAGTCCTGAAATCTCAGTAAGGATACTCTAAGGCCCTTCTGTAGTAAAAAGATTAGATTATATTTTTCATTTCTACATTATCCCCTTTCTATTTGCCTCGTAGTTTACACTTTGGACCTTGCATCTAATTTTTATTTGTTATTGTTGACATAGTCTTATGAACTCAACAAATCTATTTTTCCCTTCTTTTCTGGATGGAACCTGAATGAGGCAAGATTATTAACTATACTCAAAGGGCTATTGTCTAGTTCACAAAAGAAAGCAATTTTCTATTTTCCATGCCTTGAACTTTCAGTAATATCTGCAAAAACTGCTATGCCTTCCACGTACACACCCATCTTCCTTCTTTACTGCCAAACCAACATTTTTATAAATTAGTCTTTGGTAGAGGGCAATAACAGGGAAAAGGAACAAAGCAGTCAGCTCACCCTTGAGCCTTTGCCCTTTGGCAAAAACTGTCTGGGATTTATTTTAAATATTTGCTGTGGACCATCACTCTTTTCTTTGCTGAGTTTCTGTGGAATGCCAAAAGTTAGCAAATGTAGATATGCCTAACTGTAAAGGTAAGTTATTGAGAACAGTTGCTTCACTGCACTGTAGCAACATAAAAGAGCTAAAACAGCAAGGAACAACCCACAGGGTAAGTTTCCTTTATACATTTTTAAATGACTCTCCATGCTAACAGGCTTAAGGTCACCTTTCCTTGTTGTTGCTCTAAAGTGCATGCACACCCACTGCTCACAGTGTTCAAAGAAGCAGCACTATATTTTACCAATGTGCTGTTTCCCCTGGTTGATAATCCATGACAAGGAGAAACCAATACTTGTTTTCTGGACACACATTTTCTTTGTTTCTTTCTTCCTTTTCCTTTAAAATTCTATTTTGCATCAGATGGCCATAATCATGATAATAACAAATTTGTTACCCATGTAGGGATTGAAGTGAGGAATAGCAACTGATAACATAACACATAATGTCAGTTGAAAAAGCCTATACAACCAATATATATTAGAATCAATCAATAAACAATCTAAAATGTATAATTTAAAAATAATCTTGATGGGCCTGCTGGAAGAAACAGAACCTTACTGCTGTTTTAAATGCAAATTGCATGTTCAGCTGATGAATCTCTTCCAGCAAGTCATTCCACAGTCTGGGATGGCCAAGGAAAATACCCTCTGGGTAATATTCAACATAAGTTGGGCTGGCTGAAGTATATGTCCTCTGTAGGACCTGAATATATGAGGAGATTATGCAGAAGAAGGCACCCCTGTAGGTAACCTGGACCCAAACCATATAGGGCTTTAAAGGTAACAACCAGGACTTTGTACTTTGCCTGGAAACTAACTGGTAGCCAGGGATATGATTTAATATAGGTGTTATATGATCATTCCTAACTAACTAATGTGGCTGCCACATTTGGAACTATAATTCCAGTTTCTGAACTTGATAAAGAAGTAGCACAGGACATTTCAGAAGTCCAACTTTGCACTGCCATCTTTTACATCCTCCAGTTCTAAGAAGGGGCACAGCTGACATAACAGCTGAAGCTGATAGTACGCACACCTTACTGTTGGATCTCTCTGAGCTGTAATTGGAAATGTTGGATCCAGAACCATCCCCAAACTATGAACACTGTCTTTCAGAGGGAGTATTCAGGACTGGTTGACACCCCTCCAAACTCAGGTTGGCATCCCCATCTTCCCTGGAATCAGCTACAATTTATTTTTCCTCATACAACACATTACCTTCTCCAGGCATTCCTTCAGAGAAGACACACTATCTTTAGCTGATTTCATTTTTGAAAGAATGAGGAAGCATATTTGAGTATCTTCAGCATACTGCTAACACCTCTTCCCTTTCCTCTGGTTTATTTCTCCCAGATAGCATTGGCGATAGAATAGCACTTTGTGGTAATTCTTCCATTGTGCACATCTCAGGATCTCTCTAGAATTTTCATTATGTGCCAGTTTAACCTTGCTCTGAAATGGAAGAATATATTCAGCCCTTACTGTGTGAAAAATAACAGGTGGACTCATTACCATTATAAAACAGTTCAGTTAGTTCTTGTATAAGTTTCTTCTTCTCTTTGCTGGGAGAAACATGGAATGCTTCTCAGTGCTTTGTCAGCTAGATATCAGGAATGGGTGGGGAAGTCTCATTTTCTCCCAGGCCAAGACATTTTAACCCTTAAGTTTTTTCCTTCCCAAGTATGAAGAACTGTGCAGCTTTAGTAAAATTTTCAAAACCAAACTGAAACTGAAATTGAAACTTTTAAACTGGCTAAATTCAGTAGATACAGCTGTTCCTACCATGCTTTTCTTAAAAGTTAAGATGAAGATCCTCTCAGAAAAGAGATGGCAAAGCTAATTAAGCAGTAATATGCTTGAATGAAAAGGGGATTGAAACACTGAAATTTAGGAGTCAAGCATGCAAAGTACTGGAGATTTCATAGGTGAATCTGTTATTTTCATTTTCTGCTACATTCTTGTTGCTTAAAATCCCAAGTTCCTTTTCTCTTGAATATGAAAAAATTTGCAAAGTTTAGTAAATTTGTATCAGAAATGATCTGAAAGGAATTTTCATTTCTCTGTGTGCTAGAGAAATGGCTGCTAAAATAGCTTCCTTGTAGCCACACCCTGAAAATCAGGCTGGTTCTGTCCCTTCTGAGTTTCCAGTGGGGAGCTAAGAGTGAGCTGCTTCATATAATCTTTGGTCCTGAAAACAAGGGGTGGCTGTTCTTGATGTTTTAATTTTCAGTGGTTTTAAAACTTTTATTCAGTTTTAAATGTTTTTATTTGCATATTAAATGTTTTTATCCATTTTACCCATTGCCTCCGCGGACATGTTGGGTTCAAAGGTGATACATAACTGCTCTAGATAAGTAGATACATGCTATTAACAATTAAATAAACAATGCTGAAAACCCAGTTGGTACACAATTGTTTGTCTCTTTCTCAAAGTACTTATGAACTTTGGAAGCTGGACTCAAGAGTCTTGGGTAGCATTTTCGCATCTCCTGAAACTTGTGATGAGAAAACGAGCACCTCGCTTTGAGTCTTCTCCCATTTACAAAGCTGATTGCATTTTTTGAGAAATAAAGGGTACACACAACAGTATCCATATTTTAAAACATGAGTGCATATAACAAACAAAAAATGTACAAGCACACTAAAGTAAGAGGAGAAGGTAGCATTAAATAGGAAAACTGAGAAAACTGTGAAAATCGGAATGTGAAAATCAGAAAAATATGTTTTAAAAATTGCGCAAATTTCAATGTGGGAAGAAAATACAAAGAAAAAGTTTCACAACTTGATACAAACAATTGGGAAAACTGAAGTGGGATTCAGAGAAACTTTACAAAATTGATACTATGGCCATTTCTGCACTAGAATCATAGAATCATAGAAATGTAGAGTTGGAAGAGACCACAAGGGCCATCCAGTCCAACCCCCTGCCATGCAGGAAAACCCTCAAAGCACTCCCGACAAGTGGCCATCCAGCCTCCGCTTAAAAACCTCCAAAGAAGGAGACTCCACCACACTCCGTGGCAGCACATTCCACTGTCGGACAGCCCTGACTGTCAGGAAATTCCTCCTGAGGTTCAGGCGGAATCTCCCCTCCTGCAGCTTGCATCCATTGCTCCTTGTCCTGGTCTCAAGAGCAGGAGAAAACAAGCCCACTCCCTCCTCGACATGACACCCCTTCAAATATTTAAACATGGCTATCATGTCCCCTCTCAACCTTCTCTTCTGCAGACTAAACATACCCAGCTCTCTAAGTCTGTCCTCATAGGGCATGGCTTCCAGGCCCCTCACCATTTTGGTTGCCCTCCTCTGGACCTGCTCCAGCTTATCCATATCCTTTTTGAATTGGGGTGCCCAGAACTGGACACAGTATTCAAGATGAGGTCTAACCAATGCAGAATAAAGTGGTACCAATACCTCCCTCAATCTAGACACCATACGCCTATTGATGCAACCAAGAATTGCGTTGGCCTTCTTGGCTGCCGCATCACGCTGCTGACTCATGTTCAGCTTGTGGTCTATGAAGACTCCTAGATCCCTTTCACACGTACTGTTAGCCAGCCACGTGTCCCCCATCCTATATTTCTGCATACCATTTTTTCTGCCTAAGTGTAGGACCTTACATTTCTCTCTGTTGAAATTCATTTTGTTAGCCTTGGCCCAGCTCTCCAATCTGTCCAGGTCCTTTTGAATTTTGTTCCTGTCATCAGGCATATTAGCAACCCCTCCCAATTTGGTGTCATCTGCAAATTTGATCAGCGTGCCCTCTATTCCTTCATCCAAGTCATTAATGAAGACATTGAACAGCACCGGGCCCAGGACAGAACCCTGTGGCACCCCGCTAGTCACTTCTCTCCAGGATGAGAATCTGCCATTGGTGACCACCCTTTGGGTACAGTCAGTCAACCAGTTACAAATCCACCTGACAGTAGCCCCGTCTAGTCCACATCTTACTAGCTTCTTTGCAAGAATGTCATGGGGAACTAAACTGTTATAGGTCTGTTATTCCACTTTCAACATCCTCTGGAATTCTGGAGTTTGTAGTTTACTGAGGCCAAAGAGCAATCTGGCTGAGAATCCTAAATACATCTCCCTATACTGCAAAGCACAGAATTCCATAGGTTGTTGACTGTGGCACAACAGCACTATAACATTCTAGTGAGGAAATGCCCAGTGATTTTACTAAAAGTCTGATAGTTTTGTTCACAGGGTCCACATACTTCAGAAATGCTATTTGCATCATCTGGCAAGAATTAGTAGAAGATGTAGTAGAATGCTAGGCTGTAGGCCAAATTTGCATTCTCTGGAGAAATGGAAGCATGAGGGAGATACTCAGTTTCTAGAGTAAATACTGTCTGCTCAAAACTGTCTGACTACTTCTGCCTTCCACTTGACATTCTGCCCTGATTGATTGACTATGACTGGGCCAACACTTCCCTTCTCCTGTTCAGAGTCTTATGCTTTCTGCCAGGATAGTTAGATAGATTGACTAGAAGTAACCTCAGCCTCACCTAGCATAGACATGAAGCTGTGATTTTCTGGAAAAGAGATTGGTTTTGCAAGCTATTCAAGATGCTTCCTTCAGGAGATTCAAGACGCTTCCTTCAGGAGAATTTCCACATAGTCATGCTTATTCAAATTAATTGTTACAAGGAGAAAACACAATCTAATTTCCCATACCTCTCTAGTCAAGTCAGATTAGGTACTGTGAAATGGATTAATTAAAAGTGAATGACAGCCATTTAGTTAGGCAGTAGAAGTGGACAGATTTAGGGTGTTGTCTTTTACATTACAGACAACAAAATAAATATCTGAATAGGAGACCAGCTGAAATTGCTAACTATCCCAAATTGTGCCTTTTTCCTTTTCATGTGTTTATTAGAGCATAATATAAACAAAAAAATTTCTAATATTCACATGTATAGAAATTTACATAAAACAAATAAAAAGATAAAGAAATTATGCAAGAAGGAAAACAATTTCAGTTCTACATGTTATAAATGGATATAAATTCTTCTCTCTAAAAAAAAAAAAAATCCCACTACCATAAGATATTGATATATACATAATTTCCATTTATAATTGACCTGTATAAGCATACTTCCAAAACTTCCCTTGATGGGTTTGCATTCAAAGCTTAGAAAAAATAAGATACCTCTATTTTATCTCAATTTTAACTTTTTTTTCTATACTCAACAGTAATCTGCCAATATAGAAATAATTTTGTAGTACATTATAATGTCATTCAAATTGTTCACTATCACTCAAAAATACGTTATAGCAATCTTCAAGAAGTGTGGCAGGTGTAAATGATTACTTAACCTTCAGTACATCATTTTAACATTCAAGACCGATGACATTGTTCTAAACAGAAAAGTCTGAATATTAAAAGCATATAAACATATAATATTAAAAGCATCTGTTAACTTATATTCTTTTGTCAATATAGCTGTACTGAAGTCCATTCAGCGTCACACTCGTCTTTATGTTGATCTCTCATAATCCGAGTTAAAATGTCACAGTTCTTCATATCAAGTAGTTTTATAGCCCATTCCTCTATTTCAGGTACATTATCAGTCTTCCAGTACTTTGCAAATATTACCATTGCCGAAGTTATCATATATAGAACAATATGCCAGTAATTTTTTATCAGAGTTTGTTCTGTTTCCAGCAATATCTTTAACAAGAAAAGTTTAGGCGAAAGTGGAAGATTGATATTTAAGATTTCAGATATTGCTTTATGTATGTTTTTCCAGTATTTCTTAACACATGGGCAGGCCCACCACATTTGAAAGAATGTTCCATCTGCATTATGACATTTCCAACATTTATTATCTGATGATTTATACAGTTTCTGTAACTTGGAAGAGTTTAAGTGCCACCTATAAAACATTTTCAGATCATTTTCCTTCAAATTTTGAGACAATGTGAATTTTTGAGTCCTTCACCAACTCTTATTCCAGTCTTCCAGTTGAATTTCTTTTCCAGTGTTTTGGGCTCATTTTATCATCAAATCCTTTAATCCAATCTTTAAATCTTTCACCCATACCAATCATACTTACCAATTCTAACATAAATTCCCAATTTACGTTATCAAACGCTTTTTCTGCGTCCAAAAAAATTAAAGCTACTTCTTTTTGATTAAATTTTTGATAATATTCAATACTATCCAATACTACCCTAATATTATTTCTTAAATACCTTCCAGGCAAAAAACCATTTTGTTCATCTTGAATCCAATTAGTCAGTATCTTCTTCAATCTACCTGCTAAAATCAGAGCAAAAATTTTATAATCAATATTCAAAAGGGAGATCGGCCTATAATTTCTCTTATCTTCTTTATCCTTCCCCTCCTTTGGAATTAATGCAATATTCGACTCTTTCCATGAATTTGGGAAATCTCGTTGTTTAATAGAATTTAAAACCTGAACTAGTAGAGGTATCAGCAAATCTTGAAATATCTTATAATATAATACTGAAAATCCATCTGGCCTGGGAGCCTTCCCTATGTTTACACTTTTAATTGCCTCTCTTATTTCCAGACTCGTGATTGGTTTATCTAATTCATTTCTTTGACTTTCTGTTATTTTATTAATTTCACTTTGTTGAAGATAATTAACAATTTTCTTTCCTTGTTCTAATGTACCCACTCCATTTCTATACAATTCCTCAAAGTAATCTACAAAAACTTTTTTATTTTCGTTTGTTGACAATATATATTCTGTCCTTCTCTAATTCTGCTAATATTACGTTTTTCCCTCTCTTTTCTCACTTTATATGCTAACCACCTTCCTGGTTTGTTAGCTTGTTCAAAATTTCTTTGTTTTACAAATTTCAGCTTTTTATCAATTTCTTCTACCGCCAATGCCGCTAATTGATTTTGTAGTACTTTTATTTCCTTCTGAATCTTCTTATCCTGAGGTTTCTTTTTTAATTCTCCTTCTTTTTCTTGAAGTCTTTCTTGTATTTGTTTTTCTTTCTGTTTTTTACATTTACTAATCCAAGCTTGCTGACTTATAAAAAACCCTCTCATTACTGCTTTACTTGTTTCCCAAACTGTCTGCACTGATTGGCCTTTATCCACATTATTTTCTATGAAAAATTTTATTTCCTCTTTTGCTTTTCCAATTATTACCTCATTATGTAATAAACTATCATTTAACCTCCAATAAAACTTATTTTCTCCATATTGGACTGACATTAATGTGGGGCAATGATCAGACATAGTTCTGGGGAGTATTTCTATTTTTGTAATATTTTTTATCATTTCTGCTGATACAAAAACATATCAATTCTGGACCAGGTCTTATGACGTTCTGAATAATACGTATAATCCTTTTCTTCCCCTTTTATTTTCCTCCAAACTTCTACTAAAGATAAATATTCCAACAAATCAAAGAAACTATTCGGTAATTTTCCCTGATTAACTTTACCCATTTTACCTCCTTTACCTGATCTATCTATTACTGGGTTTATGACCCCATTCCAGTCCCCCATCAAAATAAAATTCTGATTTTTTAATTCTAATAATTTTTCTAACAAATGTAGATAAAATTTGAATTTATTTTCTAATGGGCCATATACCGCCACTACTACCAATTTCCTATCCATAATTGTTACCTCCACCATCACACAATATCCTGAATCGTCGCTATATAATTTTTTTGCTTCATATTTATTTTTTATATAAATTAGTACCCCTTTTTCCCCCTCTTATTAGATGATGAAAAAATCTGACCTAATTTTGGGTTCTTAATATAATTTAAATCTTTTTCTTTCATATGGGATTCTTGGATTGCTATAATATCCAAATTAAGTTTTTCTAAATAATGAAAAATACGCCTTCTTTTATAAGGGGAATTCATACCCCGAACATTCCAAGATAATATTCTTATCTTCATTTCTTTATATTTGTTTGTAATATATCCTATTCAATTTCTTCCGTTATCTCCTCTGATCCCTTTAATTCCAAGTCTTGTATTGAATCTACTTCTTCCTCACCTCCTTCTTCCTCCTCTTCATCTGCTACTTCACCTTCTTCTTCTTGCACCCTTTCCGAATCCTCTTCTTTCCTTATTCTCTCCAATTCTCTCCTTAGTTCTTTCCTTATTTCTTCTTTCCCCGTCTCTATTTCTAATATCACTGATGTCTCTCCATGACCTATCTCTTCCGATCTGTTTAATTCTTCTTTATATTTCTTCCAAAACTCTCTCGCTTTCCTCGTAGTATTTAATACAAACCTCTTCTGTTTCCAGACAAAGGAAATCCCCTCCGTCCTTTCCCAAGTGTATCTTATACCTTGTGATCTCAATTGTTGTGTCAGAAAATTGTATTCCCTCCTCCTTTTCAACAGGACCGGATGCACGTTTTTATAAATTTTAACTTCATTTCCTTCTACAACCAATTTTTTCAAGTAACTACTTTGAATAACTACCTCCTTTACCCTTTCTCTAAGAAAATATACCACGATGTCCTGTGGTATATTTCTCTTCTTCGCTACTATTGAGTTAATACGAAAAATCCTATCCAATTCCAGATCCAACTGTTCAGGTGACCATCCTATAAATTGTGCCAAAGGTCTAGTTAGTCTCTGATACAGATTTTCTTGTGGCACTTCTCCTAGTCCTCTGATCTTGATTGATTTACTCCTATTCTTCATGTCCATTAATAATGTCGTTCTTTCCAATTGATCTGTTCTTTGTTCTATTCTCGTTGTTTGCACCTCCATTTTACTCGTCCTTTCTTCCACCTGTTCCACTTTTTCGTTCACCAGTTTTAATTCCTTACTGATTTATCCAACTTTGTGCTAAAGGTCTCCAACTCTCTTTTAAGATCTTTTTTATTTCTGATCTAATTTGCTTCACTTCGTTCTCATTTCTTTCATCTCATTCTTAAAAGTCATCGTTAGTTTCCTTAATTCTTCTGTAATGTCCAGTCCTGTATTTTGTGTCATATTCTGTTGTTCAGCTATTACTGTTTTTGCATTATACTGAGGTAGTCTGAACTCCGTTGAGGCTCTTCTCTGGAGCAAGTCTGCATTTGCGTTTGTCCTCCAGCCACTGCCCTTCTTTTCCCTGCTGCCATCATTTTGATTAACTAATGTTTGTTTGTTTATCTTACTTAATATGTATAATTTTCTTCCTATATAACTCCTTACCAATCTTTCCTACCCAGTCTAGTTTAGCTTCCTCTTATTAATTTTTTATTTAACAGCTTATTCCTTCAAACCTCTATAACTTTAAATTTCCTTCTATCTTATTAATTCTTATTAATTCAGTATTAATTCAAATTTATCCACTAAAATTCCTTATGTTTACTTTGTTCTCTTATCTAAAATTACCCCCTTAATGAAATATACCAATAAAATATGCACTGCAATATAAATGAAATATACTATGATAATTGACAATTAATCAACAGTACTAGACAGGCAGTTTAATAACCCAATACTTTCAATCTGTTCTTACCATTCTCCCCCTTCTACTTCTTATACTCTATTCACTCCCAATTTACTCCCCCAAAATTCAATTTCTTACAAGCAACTATCACTTAAATCTATTGTATATATAATATATATATATATATATCAAAATCTTACACTTATAAAGTATAAAGTATAAAGTATTATAAAGTATAAGAATTTCACAGCACACGCATCTTAATACACACAATAAAATACTTATAACAACTCGACATTTAACTGTATCAACTTGACTGGCTCGACCTTCTAATCTTCTGTAAACTCCTTCGTCTGTCCAAGGTTAAATGTACTCTCCCTTCTTTCTTCAATCCTCCCCCACGAAACACCTCTTATTGTCCAGTATTTTTTTTTATCTTCTCCCAACTCCTTTTTCCACCTTCAATCTTCTTAACCTTTACTTTAGTTCTTATTCAAATCCGAGTCAATGTCCAATTCGTTTTCTTTCTTAATACCTTTAATACTCTTAAACTTCTTTCTGAATCTTTCGTAAAGTTTAAAAGTCTGTCTATTTCTTCCGTCTTTTTCTCTTGCCTCTGTGAAGACCAATTCGCCGCTTCTCTCGCCGTCGCTCACTGTCTCTTGCTGTCTCTCCATCTCTCCGTCCTTCCTCCTTTCAGTCTCAACCATCTCTAACAGTCTCTGGTCTTCTCCATTACTCCTCCATTACTCCCTTACTCCCGTTATTCCTCTTTAGATCAATCAATCTTCTATTTCTACGTTTTCTGTTATTAAATACTTTCTTTTTCAAGTTCTTTTTCTATATTCAGCTTCTGTCACCTCCAACTCTACAGTATTAAAGTCTCACAATGTTACCATATTAGCTACAATGAAGTAGCTTTGCTTTCGTCTTTTCCCTTCCACATGAATAGCCGTATTTTCAACTTCCACGTTGTTACTTTATCACTTTATTTCGCAATGTTCCCCCAAATATTTCAGTCAATATCTTATCTTTCTTCTTTCTATTTCCTCCAGGTGTATATTCTGTCCCATAAATACTTTCTTCTCAAACCAAAATATTTAAGCTCCCACGATCGCTTTCTCTGCCCGGAGATCCCCGTCCTCCAAAACTCACTGCTTTCACTGCTCACAGCTTTCCCCCTCTGGGACCTGTTCCACTATTTCTTTCAAACTGAGATCTTCTTTAACTTTTTAACCCAGCAGAAGTAAATCGGTTCCCACTTACCCAATGATATTCATCGCTATTCTTCTTCTGAAGATTTTCTAATCAGTGGTGCCGCGGCTAGCCTGTCCCGGATGCCCAGCGAGGTTATGGTGGCTCTACGGTCCCCTCAGCTCTCCATGTCTCTCTTCTTCTCTCTCCGATCTCTCTTCTCCGAGCTGGATCCGGAACCCCTTCAAGCCTCCTCCGCAAGCCCCTTCTCACAAAGGCTCAGTTTCCTCTAGTTTTTTTTACTTTGTCGAGGAAAATTCCGACCTCGCTGAGGCTCGGAATCCATTTGCCTTGTGGATTCTGTCCGAACGCCGCTCAGCCTCCACCGGAAGTCATTTTATCATCAAATCCTTGATGGTTTCTGATTCTAATTCACGATCCAGGATAAATTTGTAAATCTGTGAGGTTAAATGAATGGGCTTCTCAAATATTGTGATTTCAAGCTGGTTTTTATTGCTGATACTCTGGAATCCTTCCAATTTAAGGTCCATTTTATACCTCTCTTTTAACTGCATGTATAGAAAACATTGACAGGGGAATCTCACTTGCTCTAATGTCTCTTGTGATTTTAATTTTCCAGTAAATTAAAAAAGGTTTGGAGTAGTTTCCCTTGATTATTTTTTGTATGTTTGTGTGACAGACGATCAATTCTTAGGATAATAACTCCATTCATATCTCCCAATAAAAGTATATGTTGTTGATTTCTTTCTTTTTTTTCTGATTTATTTTTAAAGTTAAAATTCTTTATTCGTGACCATACAAGAACAAATATAGAAGTACAAATACATAACAGTAGCAGTATTGACACGTGGTTTACATAAAATGAGAAGTTTGACACACACACACACACACACACACACACACAAAATCTACAAAAACAGAGAGAACCAACAATATAACAAATCCAGTACAACATACTACACAAGATACAACATACTACACAAGATAACAAATCCAGTACAACATACTACACAAGACACTACAACATACTACACAAAATTTGACTTCTTACTCTGAAAAAGCTACAGATTGGGTATCTTCTTTGTTATTACACTACTCCTTTATCTCATGCCTTAGAAATTAACCTTTCTCCTAAGAGGCCCTCTTCAACATTTATAGAGCAACTTAAACCTCTTCTTTATAGCATTCTCTCCAATCTATACTTATTGCCCTTAACTAACTAACTATATCTTTAATAATTCATAACTCATTATCATCGCCATTACATCACGATTATTATCATTATTATCATCATTATCATCATCATTACAATGTGATCATTCTCATTACCTCAATAACTTTCATAATTTTATCGTTATCATCAGCATAACCTTACTTCACAATCATCCTTACATCATATCCGCTCTCATTAAGTCCTTAACATTTGCTATTTCCAGGGAATCTCTTGTGTTAATAACATATATACAATTGTGACATCATCATGGAACTTTTCTAAACACACACTTTCTTTTTCTTTTCTCCTTTGCAAAAAATTCCTGTTGGCTCACAAAAACATTCATTGTCTTCATTATATTCATTCTACAATTTGAGCAAACTTGAGTACTTTAAACACCTTTAGCTCCTACTTTATGTTATCTTTTGCAACTCACTTAGGAATGGCTGCCAAGTTCAAAAAACTTATGATTTGTTTCATTATCTAGGAGATAGGTAAGTTTGTCCATCTCTACTTCTGTTAATTTGTCCATCCATTCTTCTTTGGATGGAATTGAAGCTTTCCTCCAGTACCTAGCATATACAATCCTTGCAGTGGTAATCATGTGCCAAATTAGCCTATCTACATTCTCCCCCTAAACTACATATGAGTCATATATTCGTAACAGGAAAAGTTTTGGAGCCTGATCAATCTTGTTCTGTACCATTTTTTGTATCACTGCTCTTCTAAGACCTTGGATTGTAAGGGCTTCAGTGGTCAATAAACTGAGTGGAAACTTCGGGCATAGATATCTTTGGTATTTCATCCATATTTTATAGAGAGATCTCCAAATCACATGGCTATTAAATCCTTTCTGGACATTAGCTTTCTGATACCATAAATAAGAATGCCATCCAAAGTGTAATTCATGACCTTCCAGAGTTAAAAGCTTTGGATTGTCCAGACTGAACAATGTTTTAAACCATGTTAAACAACTTGCTTCATAGTAAATTCTAATATTTAGCAGTGCAAATCCTCCATTTTTTCTCAAATCTATCATTGGTTTCATTTTTATTCTTGGCTTTTTCCCCATCCACAAAAAGTTTGTCAAATCTTTTATACATTCTTTAAACCATTTCTCAGGAGCAACAATCGGAAGCATTTGAAATAAGAAAAGATATCTTTCTTGTGTATACTAAATGAGTTTTCTTTCAATGGCTTTGAAGAATTTGTCCTTTTTCTCTATTGGGCTGTATATACCAACCACTAACAATTTAAAGTCTAGAAAGTTAACTTCAATACCCATGTAGTGACCTTGTGGTATGAGAAAAATTCTCTTAAAAATTGTACCTTTTTAATAATGGCAGTTGTTGCATCAAGCAGGCAGTTATGGAACATAGGATATTGAGTTGTTTCACCAATAACTGAACCTTCAGATCTGTAGGAAATGAAATGGAGGTTGTGCTGTTTCTTGCTTTTTGTCTCTCTCCCTCTCTCCCCTTCTCCCCTGCCTCCTCATAGTACTAGATCAGGGTCACACAGGGTACTAGATGTCAGGCGACACTCTTGACAATCCATGAGAGCTGAACATACAAGCAATATTAAAATTGGAATGATGCTCTTTTTGATCACACCTCACATTTGAAATGAGAAGTTTGCCAAAGAAATACGAAAAATTTACAGAAGCTACATTTCAATGACTATATGAATGTGAAGAATACCACAGCTGTGGAAATGAACCTAGCCCTACCACAAGAAGAAACATCAAAGGCAAACTAAATTATATGAAAGCCTGAGACCTTGAAACTGTGGAGTGATACAAAAGAGCACTGAAAAAAATGTCAATTTACGTCAGGAATATTCTTCAAGAAGTTAGGATTCCAAGTCAAAATCAGAAGGACTCTCTCCCCAAGACTTGCAGGGCTGAATAATCTCTAACATTAAAGGAAAGCAGTTTACAGAAATAATAGCTGTCAAAGTTTTTCTTAGCCAGGCTCAGTGAAAAACTTTGGCCAGTCAGAAAAGTACACATCAGATGATAGGTATTTGGGATTCTTTTAGCTGCTTCTTCAGTTCAGAACAAAACCTTAATCTAAGAAGAATTTCTAGATCTTTGCTCATCACATCTCAGGAGCTAGTTCAAGACACATGCTGCTGGCCATGAAAGGAAAGATGAGGATGTTTGGATAAGGATAAGGGAGGTTTTGGGAATGAAGGGACTAGAGGGAAAAGAGATGTAAATTGTTCAAATATTGGGTTGGTAGAAGAATTGAAGATCATTTTTGAATTATTCCAGGCAATTTGGGAAGATTTCTCACATTTATATAGTATATACTATTCATGTTGAGGAGTTCTTTCTCTCTTTAAATTTCTGGCTTTTCTTGGTGGACTTGATAATTGGACTAGTGTACAACTTCAGAATGAGTTATATTTTTGGGGATTAATTTCTGGTTTCAGACCCTGCTTAGTATATCCTGATGAACAATGCTAGGAAAGAGACAGGACACTACAATTCTGTTTCTTCTTCTGGACCATGGTCCTGCCCTTGATACTCTTATTGATGATATCCTTTGGGCTGGGCTGCTTGGGTTACATTGGAAGCATGGTAGTTCAATGTGTTTGTTCATATGTAGAGGAGTCCTTACAGAAGGTGGCACTGGGAAACATCCACACAGGCACACCTGGTGGCATTATGCTATGGCATTTAATCTCCTTCCCTATATGAATGAAGCCTCTCAGTAAAGCCATTTAGAAAGTTCTGTTTGGTCTTGTAAGATCCGAGGACCTTTTTCTACTTGGTTGTTGTGTTTTCCACATGTCTTTGAAGCTTTGAGATGGATTTGTTTATCTCTTTGGTCTTCATGACGCTATTCATTTAGATAAGCTCTGTAACAATTTCTGGAGCTTTCTAGAAACAGGTTATTAAATTTGAGGTCATGTCACATTGGAGCTACATAACAATGGACTCCATTCACTATTTAACTTACTTCAGCTTGTCACAGCAAGGAGGGATGAATACATATGCAACTCACCTGTGCTCATTTGCTTTTGATTATTTACCTTTTGTAACATTATAAAAATATTGTATATTATGTTACTTCAAGAGGTTATAATGCCAATTAAATTGATGTCAATTCCAGGTTGTAACACAAAAAAATATGGAGAAGTTATAGGGGTGAATATGTCTGCAAGGCTCTCTAATGCTTTAGTCAGATCCAGGGAGGCTTTTCTTTTGTTCGTCTTCCCTATTTTCCTTCCTGAACAGCAAGCTTTCCCAGTCTATGTGTAATACCCACATAAACCTGTCTTCCTAAAGTATGGCTGTTTTTAAAATGTTTTAGGTATATATAGACAGGAAGCATACTGTGAGATTCATCAAACAATAAACTTGAAGATAGCAAAAGAATTCTTGGGATCATAGCTTACATTGCCTCACCTAAAAATAAGTCCTTTATATTGTACATGACAGATGTATCTATGATGCAGAGCATCTTAACGGTTCTGGTGCTGACATCTTGTTAGTGCCTTCTTCTTTCATGATCTTGCTTCCCTCTAGACTTTTTGTTTCCAAACAGTCATAGGCCATATTTGTAAAGTAAAGCTTATCTATAAAGGTCTCCCTCTGGACACACACTTGCAGTTTAAGAACATAAGAGCCATGCTGGATCATTCCACTCACTCTTGTTCACATAATGGTCAACTGTATCCCTATTGGAAACCCTATACAAGACACCCTCCTATTCATGTTCCCCAATAACTAGTGTTAAGAAGATACTGCCTTTGATAATGAAGAGCCTGTTGTGAACTTTAACTTCCACAGATTAGCCTGTTCCCCATCCATGGTGGCCATCACTGCATCTTCTGATAGCAGATTATAGTTTGATCTAGTACTGTGTGTGAGAGAGAAAATCTTTTCTCCATTCATTTTGTCCATGCCAAGCATATTTACTATACTTCCTATCTCTTTCCTTCCTGATCTTTATTTCCTAAGCTAACCTCCCTCCGCACAATATGTTCTTATAGAACAATTATTCCAGCCCCTGTTACTCTTTTTGTACCATTTCCAGTTGTACAAAACTGGCGGTTTTATTTCCAATTTGTTGCATAATGATTTTGGATATGGAATTTGCTCATTGTCTGAGTACACACTGCATCAACATCTTCATTAAGCTGCAGACAGCAGCCCCAAAATCTCTTGGTGGGTCAATCATTGTGAGTTCCCCATCAATGTATGTGTGATATATTATTGCCATTATCACTTTTTCTTCTTCTACTACTTCTCCCACTGGGCAGAAGAAATGTGCTTTGGCAAATCATCTGATGAATTTTACAAAGAAAGGCTACAATCCAAAACACACTATGAGTAAATAAATCCTATTGAATGCAGAGCAGCCACCTCACCTGGTGTCCTCTATGATTGTCAGCCAACCATTACATTTTCTGGGGCTGACTGAACATGTATTTCAGATTTGGGGAAGATATCAAGTTGGATAAAGCTGACTTAGTAGGAATTATGTTTGAATAAATTGCTGAGAAAATTGATAGGGCAAACAAAATTCATTTCAAGGTGGGTAATACCTACACCTTGAATTAAACAGCCGATTGTCTGTGAATATGTAAAATCCACACATTAATTTTCATAGTTTTTAATCTCCATATTGGGTATTGATATGATTACATCTCTTACAAATGATAGCTGTAAACTTTAAAAAAAAAAATGCCAAGACTTATCTAACATTGACAAAATCAAATGCTAAATTATGTGGGATACTAACAACTCCTTGATACTACAGGACTAGAGCTCTCTGAAAGAGAATTCCCAACACATTACATACACCAGAATTCTATAATATGGAGCCATGACAGTTAAACTTGTATCAGTCAGGTAGAACTGGGTAGTATGGATAGAACCCTGGTTCAAAGAATGAGATGTTCTGAAACAGTTTCCATGACTTTCAAAATTAGAATTCTGTGTATGTTGGATGTATGTTTGCGTGTCCACACACCTTGAAGTTGCCTGTCAACTCATGATGACCTCATGATTTCATAGCATTTTCTTAGGCAAGCAATACTCAGAGGTGGTTTGGCCAGTTTCTTTCTATAGCACCTAAAGCACCTGGTATTTGTTGGTGGTCTCCATTGATATAGACTTGAGTCAATTGACTGGGAATCAAGTTAGCTTTAAATTGCTTCAGTGACTCGACTCAGCAATAAATGATGAACTGACTCTACTTGACTCATGACTTGTATATTTTTAGTCACCAACTTGCTGCCCCTGGTTCAATAACATCATTCATCCAGAAACTTTACAACATTGAACAATGCTTTCATCTCTTTTTGCCTAATGGTCACATGATGATCTGTCTCAAGCCCAAATTATGGGTATATTTCTCAGTGGGGAATAGCAAATGGGTTAGGCAATGGGCTTGAGGCAGAGTTGAGGTCTACTCAGCAGCCTGCCCTTACTGCACATAAAAGGAGCTTTATAAAACTTTTCCTAAGAGCAGAAGACAAGACTTGCCCTCAGAGCACAAGGTATGTATCTCAGAGGGGAACAGAAAATGCATTAGGCAATGGCTTGAGAAGGAAGGATCCTTCTTTCTAAAGCTTTTGGAGCTTCAGTAATGGGGAGTAAGAAGGGTCCTATTCCCTACTTCCAAAAAAACCTCCAGCTTCACAAATGGGAAGTAAGAAGAATTCTATTCCCTACTTCCGTAGTTGCAGATAGCAAGATTGCAAATGTGGAGGTCTGACTGTACTTAAATTGTTAAAACTGGCTTTATTCAACTCTGTCCAGAAATTCTGGAATATAGGTCACGGTATAAAATTGTCTCCTGGACTTGAGATTTGACTTTAGACTTGACTTGAAAGTATCTTGCAAGGACTTGAAACTTGACTTGAGACTTGAAGGTAGTACTGACCAGGGCTTTGCTTAGCCTCCATGATCAGACAGGATCTTGTGCCTTTAGGGTATTTATAAAATATGATTAATCCATATACATGCTTCCCTAATAGTATATGCCATTTAATTCAATGGGATTTGTACATAGGTTCAATCTGTCTTAGTCTTTATGCATCGACTGACAGTGAATCAGATTTGGTGGCACAGACAGTGAGAGCTCTATCTCCACCAGGATATGGTTCATATAATCCTTTAGAAAATGATGGAGCCATTCCATTTATGACACATTCAAATACGTCTGATTGCCTCTTCTCCAAGGTCTGTATCTCTTCTCTTGCTGAGTTTAATTCCCCAAAGTTAAGTGCTCAACTATATGCTGCTCAACAAATCAGTAAATTGAGAAGCAAATCTAAAGGATATAGAATCTACGCTTAGTTTCTCTGGTGCTTCTTTGCTGCACAGAGCGAGTCATTACAGGTAGTAAGGATCTAATTAAACCTGTGCATAATGGCAGAAAATTACAATTCCAGTAGTGAAATAGAAAACTGTGATTTTGTAGCATTACCAGATCTGTTTTAAAAAATACGTCATCATGGAAATGCATAATGGTTTAAGAAACAAGGCAGTTAGCAGGATGGATGGAGAGAGCTGATTTACATACTGGAGCCCACTCTGACTTTGATGGGTAAAGTGTATACTTTTTTTTTTACAGTCTTGTTCACGTTGGAAATAAGTTCCAGTTTTCAGTGAGACTTTCCTCCAAGTAACTGGCATACGAGTTTAGCATTAAACAGAGCTGCTGAGAATTGGGGCAAAATGCAAGGCTGCAGGTCCTTCACGAAATGTACCAGCAAATGTTAAATCTCTAGTTTTCTGAAATACCATCATTTGTTTTGTAGTGTTCTGACTGGTGTGGAGTTTTGGCTCTCCTGTACTTACAAGAAGAAGATAAGTTCATTCAAAGTATGATGCTGGAGGACTGTTCTGCAGATAACATGGACTGCTAAAAAGGTAAATGAACTGGTCCTAGTGCAAATCAAGCCTGATCTCTCCCTAGAAGCCAAATGGCTGAACTGAGACTATCATACTTTGGACATGTCATGAGGTGACACAACTCATGGAAATAGACAATAATGCTCTATAAAGTGGAAGGCAGTGAGAAAACAGAACAAATCCATTACAGGTAGATAGACTCAAGGAAATCTCAGTTTGTAAGACCTGAGTTTGTAAGACCTCAGTAGGGCTGTTGATTACTGGGGTTCATGGAGGTCTCTGATTCATAGGGCTACAATAAGTTGAAGATGATTTTATGGCAAACAACAACAGCCCACCCATTCCCTACTAAACCACAATCCAGTTAAAGACTGGAACATTAATGGGACTTACTTTTGATTATGCTTGCATAGAATTGTGCTGTGTATTAACTACCAAAATCTTTTAAATATGTTTACTGCATAACTCCAAAAACATGGTATGTTTCTTCAGAATTCTTTTAGAGGGGAAAAATTTCCATTCCCAAAGAGGCATCCAAGAGAGGCAGTATAATACAGTCGCTAGAATGTTGGACTAGGATGTTGAAGATCCAGCATCGAGGCACTTCTGAGCCATGAAATTCACTAAGTCAGCTTGTGGCAGTCATAGTCTCTCAGCCTGATCTGCTTTACAGGGTTGTTGTGAGAATGAAGTTAGGAAGCCAATGATGAACATTAGTTTGACCTTTGCCTTTTTCTTCTGCTGCTGAAGTTTAACAGTTCAACAAGGCCTTAATACTGCCACATACTGATGTTTTTAAAGAAGAAAAAACGACCTCATAAAGATTAGATCATAATAGATACACGGAAACGCTAGCTTGAAGAAAATACCAAAGAGCAGGTGAAATATGAGGCCATTGAATCCAGTCTCAAAGAATAATTCCTGAACAGCCTTCAGGAGCTCCCACAACAAAGAGTGAAAATCTACTCTCTTGTGCCTGTAATGGAGACAGTCCCAGATGATATGATCTATAGTATCTTGTACCCCACATATTTCACAATGATCTGTTTCGGCCTTTTCAATGCTAAAACGATTACCGCATGCTGCACAGTGCCTTGTGAGCCCTTGAAATAGACAAACTTGTGTTGCTCTGCCTTGTTGATAAAAGATCTCAAAGTCCCTCAAAAAAGTACAAAAGGGTAAAAAAATCTCTATGACCATAGGTTCCATTCCCACTGTCTTTGCCATATCCTAAGCGTCTCCCTTTGGAAGCAACTCCTAACTTCCTTTAAAGCTAAAGGTAAAATATCAGCAACCTGATGATGTAAAACATTTTTATTTTTCATTTGAATCTGTCAATCTGTCAATTTGTTTTCTGGTATCCCTGCATAAACATGTATCTGACAAAGCCTGAGATAGATGTCCAGTACTCACTGACAAGATTTTCAGACATTATTGGAGGAAGGCTGTGGAGTATATGTAGCTAACAATAGGAAGCCCACAAATATATGCTCTGTCTAGGTTTATTAGAACCAATAATATAGTTGCAATGAAAAAGATCTTTTGCGGGTAATTTGATGCTTTGTGTTCTTCTTTCCCCAAACCTTCAGGTCACTGAATGTTGTAGATTATTTTCATTTTGATAAATCTAATGCAATTTCTCCCTTCAGATGTATCCAAATGATCTTCTTTTAAAGACAAAACAAGGCTGAGGCCTGTTAAGAAAATTTAGAAGTCTATAAATGAGGGGGTGGTGTTAGTGTTCTTCATGGACAGAATAGTAACTAAGTCTGCAGTATGACTTTAGGAGCTCCTCAGTGAAGCTTCAAACACGTTCAAAGTACTCATTTCTTTGGAGGCTGGAAAAGATGAATGTGGGTCTCATCGGCTAGGCTTCTTCTGTTTCACATTGGCAGGAATGTCTTTTTATTCAGTGTTAAAATTTAGTATTAACCATGGAAACATGTGGCAGTTCTCAAGATCATACACTTTAGGGTGTGGTCTGAGTTATTCATTCTGTACAAGAAAAAATAAAAAGAAAGAGGAAAATTCTAAGGGTCTTATAAGAGTATCTATGGGGCTATTATATGGTCCCTGGGAGTGATGTAGCATTTCTCACATCTTCCTCCAGTGGCATCTGATGATTTCTGTGCTAATGGGACAGTGAATCCACTCTGATTTTTAGTACAAACTTCAAAAGATCTGTCCTAGGTGCTGAATTCTAAAAGAGTTTCTGAAGCCTGGATAGCCCCTTTTAAGATCAGAATAAAATGGAAATTAGATTTACTGCTCTGTTGCTGTGGAAGTCACCACCATTCTGAGGACAGAAAGAGAAAGGTTCACTCATGGAGAGAGAGAAAATACACTGACGATATACTAAGATGGTCCAGTGATACAAAGTCCTCTCATTCCTTGGGCATCCTTGGAATGGAGTGCAAATTACATCAGTATCAAATCTGTCATTTATTTTCCTGCTATGGAGAATAAAGTAAAAATGGGCATAAAAGACAAAAAAAGTGAAGAAAGGCGATAGCTCCTACCTTTTAATTTGGCAGTACAAGCCAACCTATTAGGTCTATTAAGAATGAGCTTTAAAAATCTAAAATGTTTTGAGCTTGAGGACAATGTACTAATTTGAGGTTGTTAATTGGCACATGTTTTGAATGTTAATAGGCACATGTTTTGCTATAGTAAATGAATTATTTACCAGAATAGAATAGAATAGAATAGAATAGAATAGATGCCTGTTCTATAATGGTATGGACTGCAATGCTTGCAGAAGTATGTTATTTTCTGTAGATGTCTCTCAATGAGACAGAGACCTGTGTGCTTCATCTACACATGACACATAGGTGACATTGAGTTAAATACAAGAGCATATGGTTTCCTCACTGTGATGTTCGCTAAGATACTGATATGATATATGCTGTTGAATGCCTCATAAGCAATGTTAATTATAAGCTATGTTCCTCTTCAGGGTAATCAGTTCACATGTGTATGCATATGTATGTATTTTACTTTGTTTATATTAATAAAATAGCCTGAAAAATCATTAGGCCACCTGCTCATTTTCATTTTCCCATGTTAAAATATCCTGATGGTCTGATACAAAGGATGCTTAAGTGTTAAGTATTGATGTTAAACCTGTATATTTGTGCTATACTGTTGATCACAAGTTGGGAGCACATGTAGCCAGAATATGATAAGAAGGACCTCCAGACAGATACAAGTTAGCTGGTAAATGACAAAGAACTGTCAATCCCCCAGTCTTAGGAAACAGGTTGGGAAAACCATACCTGTTTTAGGATACACAGAACAGATTGTTTGACACACAGAGATCCGTCTTCCTCCACCCCTCCTAACATCTGCCACCATTTAATTCAGCCTAATGATAGAGCCAACCCTTTAATTTGTGTACAGAAGTAGGCTTGTGTACAGAAGTAGGCTGTCTTCTCTCCGGAGCAGGGGAATTTCTTTTATGGATTTGATCAGTAAGGCAAGCAACAGGTAATGATCTCTGTCACTCTGAGCATTCACTGTCAAGACTGTTTATTTTTGCTGCTATAAAGGATTTGTAAAAGTTCATGCAAATATACTCTTAAAGTTACACAGTGGCTCAGATCACAACAAATGTAATAATGGGACAACTCACGGTAAATTAATCAGTTCTTTCTGAACATGATCCAGTAAACCTGGAAAGTCCTTACTGGAAAGTCCTTGACCATGCTCCTTTGCCTGGTATGTGATTATGAGTACAGGGTTATCACTTGTTAACAATAATAATCTTGCTTTTTCATTTTGTCTTCATGATTAGATGAATGGAGCAATTGTTCAGTCTGATCAAAAGAAGTTTATGAGGGCCATTTCAACACGAGGTTGATACATCATAGCAGCATTAAATTCTTACCCTCTGGTCTTCACGTTGAACTGTTTTAGTTTTGCAGTTTTACTTGTGGTTCTGCACGTTTTCAGCTCCTAGAATGGTTCACTGTGGTTCACTGTGATGTGAAACTGCTGTATGTGAAAACCAGAGAAATTCCAATGTAAATCTCCCAAACCAGTTCTGCTTTGGTTTTCGCCTACATGCAGAAGCGTAGCATCGATTTCACATCACAGAAGTGGCCGGCTGTGGGCGTTCCCAGGCTGTCCCTTCCATCATTTCCATCCCTATCTCTCTCTACCCATCAAAGGACAGGCTGCCATCATTATTGTCTTCCTGTTTTAAACAGACAGTGGGAAGAGAGTGGGTCTGGTAATGGACTGTTAAAATGTGCTTTTTTCCACATATCAACAAACATACATTCCTACGCACAAACGTAGCAACAGAGAAATGTGTTAAAAATGTGTGTGTACTTTTTCAAAAACAGACCAATCAGCAATGGTGGGGTGGGGTGAGGCAGGGGGGGTCAGGGACTTGCTGTTGTGGATGCAGCAACCACTGTTCTCAGCAGTAGTATGATGTAAATAGGGATGGGAGTGCAGACAGCACAGTTTCTGAATTTCTGAATTCAGTTTCTGAATCAGAGTATGAAAATACCACTCTTGACACACAGTGAACTGCTCCTTCTCTCTTGTGCGGAAATGGCCTTAGACTGCAAGAGTATGGCCTGAATCCTTCTGATTAGTCCCAAATAGTATAGATCTACTGAATTAATTATTGTATGGTGATTCACACAGAGATAAATACAATTGATTCAATGACTTACTCTAGTTGGGGCTCAGAATAGGATTTAGTCCAATATGTGCTTAACTAGGAGTAATTCTCTCTGAAGTCAATGGGAATAACTGCTTCATAGTCACATGTATGCCTACATTATTAAAGTTCATCCAAGATATCCACTAGTGGCCCTTGTGTCAAATCAATGAGATTAACTCATCTGGCTACTTCAGAATGAATGCTATTCTTGGATCGCAGGACATTGGTGATTCCAGAATAATTTTTTTGAGAATTTTTGGGGAGTTTTATTAATAGGGTAATAGGATCCCAGTATAACTGGAAGTCACAGGGGTGGGGGGTAGACTGAGCTAGGAAATGAATGGGAGGTATTGGATTGCCACCCTTTTATTCTTATCCTTAAAAAAAAAAACAAAAAACTAAGGCATGGCTTTCTCTTCCTACTCTCTCCAGCTAAAGAGGATATATACTAGGTCTACAGGTAAAAGGCACAAAAGAAACTGAAAATTGCATTAATGTGGGCCAGACAGAAAAAGAGTCAGAGAGGTTTGATTTGTGTTTTTGAGCTTATAACAGCTGGAGATTTTAGGATGCTTCTTGGAGATCAAACTAAGGAGAAATGCATTTTGTTGCTATGATTTTCAGTTCTGTCTACAATCTGCACTGATCCAAGACATCTTTTTGCTTGAGGCAAAGCAATAAATGGCACCCCACCACCACCACCACCACCACATCAAGGTGATTACTGTTCAAAACAAGCCAAGTTGTTTTGGCATCAGAGAAAAAAATGAACTCCCCCTCTCTAAAATAAAAATACTACAGTAATCAATTAAAAAAAAAAGACTAACAACTTGCTCCCGTTTCATGACATCCCATCTGGTGTCCAAGGCTTCAGCCTTCCTCTGCTTAAGACAGGTAAGGATGGAAACTAAGGCCATTTCTGCACTATATTGTTATAGTGTTATTATTCCATTTTCAACGTTCTGTGGAATTCTGGGGTTTGTAGTTTACTGAGGCTGAAGAGCTCTCTGGCTGAGAAATCTAAATGCCCCTCCTTAAACTGCAAACCCCAGGATTCCATAGGACGTTGAAGGTGGAATAAGAGCACTGTAACAGTGTAGTGCAGAAATGGTCCAAAACTGAATCAAAATAGTCCTAGAATACCTACAGTGCTTGAGTCAGGATTACGCAAAAGGAAGAGCCAGTCTAAGCAATTTGTGCCAGGCCCCCACAAAGCAGAAAGCTCTTTGTTTCAGTCTAGTAGAGCTCTATACATGTAAGGTTCACAAGAGACAGTGGCAGAACCTGAAGATTACGTCTGCTTCAGGCCCCATTAATGCTCTGGTTGGTCTTGGCTTGGGGAAGTGAAGTATATGTAAATACCAGTTACATTACCAAAGTGGTATGGTTGCTGCTTCACTAAGGCTGAAGACCCCTGGTCTAGCACTGAAGTAATACATGTAAGTAAGTATCAAGTGGGTCAAGTGACTCACATAGTCCTTTTTTCTACTATCTTTTGGAAGAAAAACAGTTTGGTTATAAGCAATCATTTCACTGATTTGACCCACGTATCTTATCAAATGTTGGTAGGATGGTATACCAAAAAGTAAAGGCCATTTTGAATGTTGCCTCTTAAGATGATGCAAAATCCATTGCAAAGCAAATATCTTTTTTTTTACAATGTCTTTAATTTTTTTAAAAAAATATTTATATTAAGAACATAGGAATTTAAAGATATAAAACAAGAAATATGTATATACAAAACAACACACAGAAAAAAACAAACACATTCAAAATAGCATGTAGGTAAGACTAAACTAACTACACTAAACACTGAACAACTCAGCTACACAACATTAAGTCTTAAGACTGATTTGACTTCCAGCCTTTCAGTTGATGCTTATAAACTAAAATATTGATATACTTCCTCTAAATTACTAACAAATATAATAATGTAACAATATAATAGTTGAAACTATAGTAAAACTAACACAGTCAATTTTATATAATTAGTTTGTGTTAATAAAACTAATATAAAAATGCTTCTCTGAAACATAATCACTACTTATAATCAATAATGATATTACATCCTACTGCATGTTACATTTAGTAATAAGTGAGATTCCCTTTTCTAATCTTGACACTAAAAGCTACTTACTGAGTTAATTACATGGCACTGATGTTCTCTTCTTAAAACTATAGATCTTTTACTATAAATCTTTTGTCCCCTCTTTCTTTTTAAATTTGGCTCTACTCTTCCCTTTAATCCCTCCTGTCCCTGAACTTCTCCCCACAAACTTCTCAGATTTCTTTCTTTGCCTCTTGTTAATATTTCCAAGTCTTTCCCACTTTCCGTTTTAAAGTATTTCTCCTAAAATACCTTTCTTTTTCATCTTTCACCCTCTTTGGTCCTGCAGGTTAATCCTTTCATTTAGTCAACTTAATTTCATTCAACCATTGGTGTAAATTTCATCAATTTCAGATTAGATTTCCTCTTCTTTCATCACTGGCTGGGCTGTTGTTCCCATTCTGGTTCACAAACCAGAATTTCTTGCTCCCTCATCTCCCCATTTCAGTGGCTAATCCCTCCATTAACTCAACTTCAATTTCTTTTTCCATGTGATTTTTAGCCTCCCTCACTTCCATATTAGTCCCTGATTTCTCCCTCCCTTGCCTTACATCTCCACAGTTCTGCCTTGATCACATTCCTCCAGTTCTCAATCAAATCTTCTCACAGCCTCCTTTTCAGGTTTGGGAGTTCCTCATCTATCAGAAAACATAACTCCTCCAGCATCTGTTGCAGAAAGTGCTGAGAAAGAATTCCTCTTTTATTCACTCCATCAGTTACAGAATTAACAGTTCTACTCTTCTCTCGCTGCTACCTGATTAAGCCAACAAGTCATTCTTATTAGCACCAGAGAGATGAAGACATTGCAATACCATTATTATGACCTACCAAAATGTCATAGAGTAATGAGTGAGCATTTGAGTTCTTCACAACTTCCTGTTAAGACATCAAGAAGGAAGTGGAATGTTGAAAAAAGTCTGAGCAGGGGCAGGTTGAGATATTTTATGTCATGAGACAAAGGGACACGCTGACACCCCCTACCCACTCCATATACAGAACCTAACTAGACTGGCAGATAAGTTTTATTTCATCTTTATTATTGGGATAGTGAGCTCTGTCACACCTGAAGTAAGAGACTATTTTGGGGGAGGGGGTGCAGACAACTTATGTGGTCCACTGAAAGCAGATTGGGAGTTTGTGAGAAAAGCTGGAAAGCACCCACTACTTCCCTGGAACATTTCCTTTCCACTTTGCCTAATGACAGGGCTGGCAATGAGTCTGCATTGATCACAATCTTAAAACGGAACGTATGAGAAGGCAACAGCTTTTTCTTTTCCCTGTTCCAACCCTTTGATTTCTTCTCCCTGCCCCTGACAGAGTCCTAATAATGTTATTACTTTACCATGGATTTTGGACTTTGAGTAGCACATGATTTATCAGGTGAAAAGTCAACTACATTAACATATGGGTTAGCCAGTACTTATTTATATCTCTGAATGTGAAAAAGGTAGGATTGGACTGCTGTTATATTTCCTATCATGTAGCATTATTGATTTCTACTGTGAGATGAAAATTTATTCTGACTGACTCCATCATTCTTGTTGTGGCAGAGGGCAACTAAAACAATATGACATTCAGCTGAATGCCCTCTGAGTACTGAGCTGTTCCTGTATGAGTTCAAAATTGCTGCTTTTCCTGGTCAGAAAATAATTCTACTAAGAGCTTCTGTAATAATCTAGCTCCACTCCCTTTTAGAATGTTTTTGTTTGGCTCTTTACATTACTAGGAATCAGATAGACCTCCCTAAGAGACCTCCTGTTGTGAAACTCCTCCTCATTGGAATTTTCTGGGATCTATTTATCTATTTCATGAAGCTTCAATATTTATAGTTTCAATAGGGTTTTTGATATTCATGTCTTCCATTTTTCTGTCTGAATTTAAATTGAGTTTTGCTGTCTGATGTCTAGAGAAAGACTCCAGACATTTACATCTAAAACTCTTGTAAGAAAAGGTATCCATCTGGCCTACTTTCTCTTGTTTTTGCAACACTGAAATAATCACTGTTGTCATGTTATAGAACAGAAATTGGTTTTATTTTGAGGACCATTTTATATTGCCTTAATAACAGCTCAACGTAAACTAGAGGGTTGTTCTTGGATGTTCTCTACAGCCCTTTGGACATTTCAATATATAAGACTGTGGCAGGTTGCTCCAACAGCTCAACAAAATAAATGCAAATAAGTATCTCTGACAAGGATGGGATTTAGGGTTACTAGGGAATCCAGTGATTTACAAGAGTAGCTGCATATCTATTTACGATTCTTGCTAGCATGAAGTTGACTTTAAGTGTATTAGAGGTGTTTTGGAAGCTGTGCTTTGATGGGTAAAAACTTGGCCCTGATTCAAAGGTCCCTCACAGGTAGGTTTGCACATGTGTGTAATTTCTGATGATGTTTGATAACACTGATTATCTTTTGGATTAAAGAAACCAATGTCAAAGGCTTGGGTTATCATTCCTCACCCCATTTCCATATTTGCATGTGTTATGTGTCTGTTAAATAATAGGAAGAGGAGTGTGTGACTGCACTAAGAACCTATTAGTAATCTGTGTAAGGAATGCCCAACTAAGGCCACCAAATTTCACATTGCAATCCACACTCAGCCATGAAGCTTATTATGTGACTTTGGTCAGTTGTGCTGTATTGTCACCACAATTCCTAACCCAAGCTTGGGACACTAGATATCATTTTGATATCAATAATTCATCTCTCTTCCACCACCCCTCTCCATGTGTCTGCGAGGCCACCGGACAAGCTCGCTAGACAGGCACGGCTGATAATTGCTGTAATATTCCACACAATACAGGCTGGCCAGAAATAGCTGTCCCGACACTTCAGGAGACCTCAAGGGCAAATGCGCAATTATGTATGCATGCAACTCACAAAAGAACTCCCTGCCCCCAGCAGGCAACTTGGCAAGTGAACTCTCAACTGTCAAGCACCTCGCGTTTGCATACTGGCTACCTCTTTGTCAATTCGGACTTAATTCAATCATGCTAAAGTTTGACCTTTCGGAGGCTTTGTCTCCAGTCCCAAACCCATTGTTTTCCCCAAGCACGGAGTAGCCTATGGTCACATTTCTCCCTATAAAAACCCCTGACTTGGTGAGCTTCTTCGGATCGCTCCCAATTTCCATCCCGCCTTGCTGCCGCTGTGCCTGTCGAGCCTTCCCCTCAGTCCCAAGTACTGAGACTACGCACCTTCGAACTTTCGCAGTGATCTACCCAGGCTTCAGGACAGGTGTAGTGTCACCCAAATCAACAATCCCTCTTAAAAATCCCTCTGTCCCACTCCAACCTTTATTTCTTTAGTTCTCTGCGTGAGGGTGCTGCATATACTCTTTGATTGTATTTTAATAAAAACCACAATTATTATTTCAAACCTGTGTGCTCCTTGACTTGGCCTGACTCCGTAGACATTGGGTAAAAGATCTCGCTCTGTTGCCCTGCCTCTCATATTGCTAGCTTGTGCTCTTGACTAATTTCCCCAACTTGTTTAATTGTGAGCGCATTTAGGTGTCCCTCCTGGGACTCCCAGAAAACAGGGTAACACTATTACTATTATTATTATATATTATTATTATCTATTATTGCTCTGTTACTACTCTATTACTCTATTACTACTCTATTACTATTACTTTGCAGGATTATTGTAAAGATAAATATTGGGACATGGAGAGTGAAAGCTGTAAGACAATTGAGTCTTCTGGGAGCAGAGGAGAAACACATATTTAATAAATCATTCTTTCAATCAAACATCATGATCACTCTATACATCCCCGCGCCTATTGAACTCCTTTTTTTCTAGTTTTCACATAATTCTTTTAGCATGTGTGCGACTAAGGCTGATGTCCTAGTAGTTATTAGGACTGCAGAATAAGTAAGACTCACTACCGAGTATGAGCATTACATAGGGATGCTCTGAGTGCCTTTATAGGATCATGTTCAATTCCTGACCTCAAATACAGGCCGTATAAAATTGTGAAGTAGTAAATATTGAAGAGCAGTCATTCCACATGGCAGTTCCCATGGCCATATCTTAAAGGAGAATCTAGAAGTGCCAGAAGCTATGTTGATTTACATTTGTTTTAAAAGACACTGTGTTTTGAATTTCAGCTCCTCCAGAATGAGGATATTTTGCAAACATGATGGCCCATTTAAACACAATTGCCCATTTAAGACCAACCTCTGCCAAATACTGTTGGATTACATCAGGAATGGCTGTGGTAATATATTGCTTCTGGGACGCTATATTGTCCCCTGCCCCAGTTCCACTTACATTGAAGATTGAACTAAGCTCAGAGATAACTTGAACACCGGAAGCCAGGTCGAGAGCATCTGGGTAAGAATTAAGGGAGCGAGAAACAATAGGGATATTATAGTGGGGGTTTAACTACAGACCTCCAAGCCAGACTGAGGACCTCGATGGCGCTTTCATAGACCAAATGACTGCACATTCAAAAAGGAGAGATACAGTAATAATGGGAGATTTCAACTACCCAGACATATGTTGGCAGTCAAACTCTGCAAAGGCGGCAAGGTCCAGCAAGTTTCTTGCTTGTCTTGCAGACAATTTCATGGTCCAGAAGGTGGACGAGGCGACAAGGGGATCAAATATTCTGGATCTGATCTTGACCAACAGGGAAGACCTCGTTAATGACGTAGAACTGGTTGGATCTTTAGGAGAGAGTGACCATGCCCTATTAGAATTTGGCATTCAGTGGGGAAGAGAAGGCAAGTGTAGCCAGGCATTCATCTTAGATTTTAAAAAAGCAGACTTCTGTAAACTGAAGGAGCTGCTGGCTGAAATCCCATGGTCAAGAATAGTCAATGAGAAAGGAGTTCAGGATGCATGGGAGTTCTTTAAAAGGGAGGTACTGAAGGCACAGGCTAAAACTGTGCCATTAAGGAGGAAAAATGGAAGGCAAACCGGAATGGTTGACTAAAGAGCTCTCAGCTGAGCTAAGTATTAAGAAAAACATGTACAGGAAATGGAAGAAGGGAGAAATCACCAAAGAAGATTATAAGCAAGTAGCCAGGAGATGTAGGGAGAAGGTCAGAAAGGCTAAAGCACAGAACAAACTTAGGCTGGCCAGAGACATTAAGAACAATAAAAAGGGCTTTTTTAAATACGTCCGCAGCAAAAGGAAAAAGAAGGAGACGATAGGGTCACTGCGCAAGGAAGATGGTGAATTAATAACAGGAGGAAGAAAAAAGGCAGAACTCCTCAACACCTTCTTCACCTCAGTTTTTTCTCAAAAGGATAAAAACACTCAACCTGGCGGTTGGGGAGCAGGTGAGGAAGTGGGGGAAATGCAGCACAGAATAGATAGAGAGGTAGTACAGGTATACCTGGCCACACTGGATGAATTCAAGTCTCCAGGGCCAGATGAATTGCATCCTAGGATTTTAAAAGAACTAGCAGAGGTCATTGCGGACCCTCTTGCTATAATCTTTGAAAACTCTTGGCGGACAGGAGAAGTTCCGGCAGACTGGAGGAGGGCAAATGTTGTCCCCATCTTCAAGAAGGGAAAAAAAGAGGACCCAAATAATTATCGCCCAGTCAGCCTGACATCAGTACCTGGAAAGATCCTGGAGCGGATCATCAAACAGTCAGTTTCTAATTACTTAGAAAATAATGCCGTAATTACGAAAAGTCAACATGGATTTCTCAAAAATAGGTCATGCCAGACTAATCTTATCTCTTTTTATGATAGAGTTACTTGCTTGATAGATGAAGGGAATGCTGTGGACGTAGTATATCTTGATTTCAGTAAGGCCTTTGACAAAGTTCCCCATGACATTCTTGCAAAGAAGCTAGTAAGATGTGGACTGGACAGGGCTACTGTCAGGTGGATTTGTAACTGGTTGACTGACCGTACCCAAAGGGTGGTCACCAATGGCAGATTCTCATCCTGGAGAGAAGTGACTAGCGGGGTGCCACAGGGTTCTGTCCTGGGCCCGGTGCTGTTCAATATTTTCATTAATGACTTGGATGAAGGAATAGAGGGCACACTGATCAAATTTGCAGATGACACCAAATTGGGAGGGGTTGCTAATACGCCTGATGACAGGATCAAAATTCAAAAGGACCTGGACAGATTGGAGAGCTGGGCCAAGGCTAACAAAATGAATTTCAACAGAGAGAAATGTAAGGTCCTACACTTAGGCAGAAAAAATAGTATGCAGAAATATAGGATGGGGGACACGTGGCTGGCTAACAGTACGTGTGAAAGGGACCTAGGAGTCTTAATAGACCACAAGCTGAACATGAGTCAGCAGTGTGATGCAGCAGCCAAGAAGGCCAACGCAATTCTTGATTGCATCAATAGGAGTATGGTGTCTAGATCGAGGGAGGTATTGGTACCACTTTATTCTGCATTGGTTAGACCTCATCTTGAATACTGTGTCCAGTTCTGGGCACCCCAATTCAAGAAGGATATGGATAAGCTGGAGCAGGTCCAGAGGAGGGCAACCAAAATGGTGAGGGGCCTGGAAGCCATGCCCTATGAGGACAGACTTAGAGAGCTGGGTATGTTTAGTCTGCAGAAGAGAAGGTTGAGAGGGGACATGATAGCCATGTTTAAATATTTGAAGGGATGTCATGTTGAGGAGGGAGTGGGTTTGTTTTCTCCTGCTCTTGAGACCAGGACAAGGAGCAATGGATGCAAGCTGCAGGAGGGGAGATTCTGCCTGAACCTCAGGAGGAATTTCCTGACAGTCAGGGCTGTCCGACAGTGGAATGTGCTGCCATGGAGTGTGGTGGAGTCTCCTTCTTTGGAGGTTTTTAAGCGGAGGCTGGATGGCCACTTGTTGGGAGTGCTTTGAGGGTTTTCCTGCATGGCAGGGGGTTGGACTGGATGGCCCTTGTGGTCTCTTCCAACTCTACATTTCTATGATTCTATGATTCCATGATAACAGAAGTGATTGAGTAGGGTGACAGCTGACAGTCACAACCTCTGTCCTAAAAGGTCTGACTCTCCTACTGCAATGGTTACATATTTGACTGCACAAATATTTTACCAAAAGTCACCATGCTCTGTGGGTTTTATATCCACAGTGCTATACACACACACTCATGCATTTACCATTATGCATGTGTATTTTTCTCACAATAAATTAGTGCTTTCAGGAACATTCAATGACATCTGATCCTTATTTCTCTTTCTACAGTACTTGCTTGCCTTTCATGCCTATAAAAGTGTGGCTCCCTCAAATATGAGAGATCAGGCTTCACTAAACATTACCTAAGAAATTCAGATTAGATAATGACGTGGCCCTTGCTAACCCTAATTATTCTGGTCTTTGACTGTAATTGTCTAATCATTTATGCCAGATCAGAGGAATCCAATTGATTTTGGTGTCCTTAAGTGGTTTGAGGATTTCAAGCCATATGTAGCGTAAACTCCTAAAGACATAAAGGTGGTTAGAAAATAACTACAAATTACACAAAACCTCCCCATGAAGTCCCCATATTTCCTTTGAACAAGCAGCTTCTTCCAAATTTGAGGAAACAATAGCTTCTTTTCACCAATTTATAGCTCATGATGTCTTTTAGCAGGAGAAATAAATTTCATTGCCATCAGGGGGAAATGACTAAAGGCAGAAAGAGTTCTGTTTGGATTCAACTTCTTTTTTTTAAAATACCATCAAGACAACCTGTTCATTATTTTCCCTCCGGGCTGATAGAAGTTCATTCTGCCAACAAACTGTCAGAGACAGTTAGTCTTTAGAGCACTATTTGCATTTGATTTTCATGTAATGTTGAGGAAGTGAAATGATGGAAATAAAACTTTAGAGAAACTTCTGTGCACATGTTCTGCAGTCCTGGTGCCAACGACCCAAAGCATTATTGGGATTTGATTTGTAACTGCAGCCATAAAATGCCATGTGGCAACCATCTGTGTGATGTGGATTTCCATGTGATCTATGAGTCTGCACAGGCTAATGCAACTCATGTATATGTGTCTCTGTGAGGGAGCTGTGTTCACCTAACTGGATGGAACATGGAAATGTCACCAGGATTTGGCACTAGAATACTCATGGTGCCCCAATTTACAAAGGCAAACATTGTGAATCTCACCTATCATGGGGGGAGTTCAGGAAACAGATATTACATTACTGCCCTTAGACTTGGCTAACATGGGTGTTCCAGGCAATCCTTTGAAAATATTGAACAGAAAAGATTTAGGATTCCCAGTCAGCATCGGGCAAGCACAACTTATTCGAGCAGGTTACATGCAATATTGCACAGAGGCAGTCATTTGACAAAGAAAATAATGTAAATTATCAATGGACCAATGCTGTTGCTCTGCTCTTGTGAGGTCAGAAAGATCAAATTGGTTAAAACAATTGACATGAGTAAGCTGGAAGCAGAATTGACTGACCCCTTCAGTCAAGCAGCTTAAGAAAGGAGGCAAACAGGATTGAGAAAGAGGCTGGTTAAATAGGCAGATAGGTATAGGACTGGAAGGACCAAGATGCTAAAGAACAAGATAGCAGTTTCTCTGTATTGTATGGCAATCATGCACACCTCAAATTATCTGTGCGCTGTGCCTTTAGAGCTGCATAACTCCTACCCTGCTTAGATAATATTGAAATTATTAGCAGCAACCTCTTGAATTTATGTGGTCCCAAGACACGCCAGTTGGTTCCTATTGGTCATATTCCTTTTTTGTAAATGTCTCAGTGTGTTGACTGGAAAGACTGGTGGAGTTTCTATGAACCTGTTGTCTTAGTGGTGCAGGAAGAAAAAGTGACATGGCTTCTAGGGTTACTCTTAATCTATTGTCTTAATTCAATTGACATCCTATCAGTGTCTCACTCACACTGATAGAAATAGCATTAAGAATGGCATTACCATAACCCCATAGGAAAAAGATTAAAGTGGTAATTATCATAGGTATTTCCACAGTATAGGATAGATTCTAAATATCCTGAATGCAGCAGATTCACCTGATTTTTTGGCTAAGCAGAATCAAGCCTGGTTAATAGTTGGATGGGGGAACTGGCAAGAAATGCCAGTTGCTGTAGGCTATATTTCAGAGGAAGGCAATGGCAAACCACCTCTGAATATTCCTTGCCTAAGAAATCCCTATGAAATTCATGGAATCACCATGTCAATAGATGACTTGAAGACACATGAGATAGAGTGTAATTTCTATGAGCTTTTCCACACTACACTGTTATAGTGCTATTATTGCACTTGTAACATCCTGTGAAGTTCTGGGGTTTGTAGTTTACTGAGGCCAAAGAGCTCTCTGGCTGAGAATTCTAAATGCCCCTCCCTAAACTGCAAATCCCAGGATTCCACAGGATGTTGAAATTGGAATAATAGCACTATAATAGTGTAGTGCAGAAGGTCCTATGTCTCTCTTACTGACAGTGTTCAGGAGCTTTATATAGAAATGAAAAAGGTCTAAGATTCACGATTCAAAGATATATTGGACTGAGCTACCGTGGGGAAATACCTGTGCCTGAAATGGATGATCTTTGTACAGCATTCTATTAACCTGGTTTCCAATCCTGCCTTCATTCATATTGTCTTTTCCTTTGAGTGAATCCTCTTTCATTCACAGCACAGGGTTGTGTGCTGGGTATTATGAGTCAGAAGAGAGTCAGGCAATTCAGCCAACCAACTCAGCCAATTCATTCACAGGCAGAACACAATTCTGTTATACCCAGTTGTCCAGCAAGCTGTTAGATAATCCAGAGACAGCTGTCTTCTTTTTCTCAAGGAAAGCCTTGTTTGCTTAATATTCCTATTACAGGGTCAAGTTGGTGAATAAAAAAAGCAACAAATTGACTACATGTACAGTTCTAAGAACAGCCAATAGTAGCCTTTTTATTTTTCAAAAAAATTATTTAACAAAATTACAACATTACAAAAAGGAAAATAAAAATAAAAATCTATAATAAATTGATAATATAATATTCACCTTAATCACAAGATCTGTACGTTAATATCAGTAGGTCTGATTATATATCTGTTTTCTAGTTATGAATGGTTAAAATGGGTTAATCCAAAAGTTCAGATGTTGTTCCAGAGGTTAGAATGATGTAGAGTCATAACCTTATTAATATTCAATGCTGCTGAGTCCAGAGTTGCCTTTTCTAACTGAGCCCTGCCTATGGATACATTCTGTTTTCATCTACTAGCTGTATCTGTAAGACTAAAATAAAGAGGAAGAACCTATGAACTGGGAAGTGATCTTTTTGCACAAAAAATTATTGATACTTCTGTATGTTGACTGGGGAAGATTATACCCATTAAGGTCACTGGAAAATATTTTTATGATTTTTCAAAGGCAACAAAAACATGGAATCAACACTTTTTTAAAAAAAAATGTATCCTTGGTTTGGACTTTGTACACCTCATTTATTTAAACTCACACACTTCTGTTTTCTGTTTATGCATCTGGGAAGGTTTTTCTGCCTTTTTCAAAGTATACACGAGAAGCTACAATACTCTGAGAAGAGGCTGTACTGTAGATTTTTGAAAACTGGTGTCTTTGCTATTTTTTTTTTTAAAGAAGACATTAAACATCTGTCAACAATATAAAGAGTTTTCAATCTTTGTGAAAAAAAAATTGTTTGTAAAATTCCAGTTGGATAGATGGAAGGCAACTGAGGAGTATATTGATGCAAATCTCCGTGTATAGAGCTGGCTCATTCAGAATATCTCAGCAGACATATTTTTCTTCTGTTTGTGTGTGTTATGAGGATATGAATCTGAGGTTTTTCCTTCTCATGTTCACACCTGCAACAAAAAAAACACTTAGCAGAATTTCCTTCACCATTTTGAATGGTGACCACCATTTTCTTCCCACTCCACCCCTGAGAACTGAATGTTTTGGGATGAGTATCTATCTAGGCCGGGTATTGTGAGATATACAGAAGGCAGGTCATGGGGTTGCTAATCCAGTCGCTGCTGCTACCACTGCTATTTTCACCTGTACCAAAAACTAATGCTGGAAGCAACCCAAACTCAACGTAAAAGAAAGACACAGTGCTAGTTCTACTGTCTGCCATTACTATTTTCACTGTAATGGTCCACCTAATTTCAATGCCCAAAAAGAGGCTGGAGAGGCCATTTGTGTATGACTCTTGTTTGAGTCACATGGTGAGCACCATTGCATTTCAATAGCCAAGCTGAATCCAGAGCAGTTTCAGCTAAGATGGTTTTTGTCTTCAGTTTTAAAAAAAAACTACTGGGAAATGACAGATGAGAATAACACTATTATTGCATTTAAATTATCTCTATTCACATGAACAAGCCCTTTTAATAAATTACTGCTGTCTTTTCAGCGCCACATGTAGGTTACCAAGATAAATGAGTTTACTTTTGTTTTACAAATTAAAATCTTTCCAACATTTCTCTTCTCCATTCAGTGTAAAGGTATTAGGATCCGCCTTATTCTGATCAAGAAGACCAAGTCTTTTGAAGTATTGCTTTGTCATTTTAAAATAAGCTGGGTGGCTATGAATGGTGCTGGGGCTGATTTTCACTCCTGTAGTGGGCCACACTGTCCAAATATTAGCTAAAAAATCAAACCAGGAGTAGATTCTGTGTTCCTTTCCTTCCCCCACCCCCTGCACAACCTTTAATTTTTGGTTTAAATTTATTGGGAGTGTTTGGGGGATGGGATATATTTAAGGTATCCACCATTTTTCTAGCCCCCTCTCCTCCCAGAATGTGTGTTCTATGTTCATTTTTTGTGTGGGAATGTGAGGTTTCAGGGAGTCTGATGTAGACCCCAGAGATTGCAAAAGGCCCCTGTGCTTCCACATGTGGGAAAGGAACTGCACAAAAATGGGACTCACCAGACTTCTTCAGCGTCCAACCAAGTCTGTCGGGATGAGGAGCAGTGCGAGCTCGTTGCTCCGCACTGCTCCGGCATCCAAAATGGCAGCTTCCAGTTGGTGGAGGCTCTCCACCAACCAGAGAAGCTCACCAGCCTAAAGCCCACCCCCAGCAGATCTGCAGGCACTCACTAGTGCGCACCTGCAAATCTGCACCGGAGCGCAGTGATGAAGCGACACGGAGTCGTGCGTTCCGTGCTTTCTAAAAACCTCTAAAAAGAGGTTTTTAAAAAGCACGCCGCGCAACCAGTTCTGGTCGCTCCGAAGCAGACTGAGGTGTGGAAGTGCAAAAAGTAGTCCGCCCCAGTCCACCCTACGGTGCAGAAGACCTCCGTCGGAGGCTGCTCTGCACCGTTTTAATAGCCTGGTGTGGAAAGGGCCCAAGTTTAGTCAAGCATTACCAGTTAGAGAAAATTCATATACAGAACCGCATAACCACGAAGTTCAGCCACATCATTCACTTTCAGAGGAACACTCCAAGATCTAAGGGCCTTTCTGCACTATACTGTTATGGTGCTATTATTCCACTTTCAACATCCTGTGGAATTCTGAGGTTTGTAGTTTCCTGAGGCCAAAGAGCTCTCTGGCTGAAAATTCTAAATGCCCCTTCCGAAACTGCAAACCACATGATTCCATAGGATGTTGAAAGTGGAATAATAGCACTACAACAGAGTAGTGTGGAAAGGTCTTAAGTTACAAATCCTTCCTAAGGCCACAGTATTTCATTGATTAATCAGATTGATTGATTTTAAAATTTAAAACTAATTAAAGGATACCTCTGATTCAACAGCCTCTCATTAATATATTTCACTAACTAGGCACCAGTTCATCTGTTTAATATTAATTTGTGATGTATACCATCACTTCAGCAGGCTCTTTAGTACTGAGAATGAGCTTACGTAACCCTACCATCAGTTAGTGCCATTGCCATCATTCCTTATTTGCCACATGTTTCTGGCAACCCAAACATAATAAGGAGGTCCAAAACCCACAAAAAAGTGATACCTTTACTGATCAACCAAAATACAGAAAATAATCATGCATGCTTTCAACCCTTCTCTGGCTTCTTAATCAGGCAAAGATGTTCAAAATCATTCAGGAGAAGAAAAGTGATGGTGTTAGAATCACAGGCCTACATTTTGTCTCAGATGTTACTTCTGTTTTCAGTTAAGATAGTCTAGAGGGATACCAATGCAGGAAGAGGCTACTGCCAGGGACAAAGGGCAATAAAAAGCAGGTAATAAAATTTAAACTCCTTTAGCAACAGAAAAGTAACTTCTCTTGAGATTTAGGCTGCCACTGTCCTGTGCAAAGTTAACTACCGCTTTATTAGGCAGAGAACATTGAATTTCTCAAGAAGTCCCTGTACTGTGTTACATCTAGAAAAAAATTTATAGATAAACTATATAGATAAATTTGCCACCTGTAGTCCAAATGAAAGAATGTTGGCTTTTTGGAGGTAAAGAGCTGTAGCAAAATTTAGAATATTCAAATCCAGGAAAAAAAATATGCAGAAGTAGTAGCAAAATACAGTAAAATATCAGTAGAGAAAGTTGAAGATGAAATGTCAGAGGGGTACAGTGGGTTGGAAAAGTAGAGGTTTACATCTGGCCTCAGATGATGTTATACCCACCCAAAAGACCAAATATACAGGATGGGAACCTGAAGTTGGGGCCAACTGAAGAAGCTCAGTTGGCTGAAGTATTTTTTTTTATCTCCAGATTAGGTGGCATGCCAGTTGTGACCATAGAGACAACTGGCTTGTCTCAGTTATTCATGCTGCAGTGGCTCTCCCATTGGCTCACTGTAACATGTTCTGTACTGGGTTATCTTTAATAATGGGTTCAGAAACTTCAGCTGGTGCAAAATATGGATCATGTGGGGAATGACTCCAGCTGCACTCATGCCAGTGCACTTCAGAGTTCAGTTTTAAGTGATGGTTAAGAATGGGGAAAAATTATAAATATTTTTAAAAGGGTGAAAAAAGCAACAACCCAGGTTGCTCGAGTGTCGGAAAACCCTGACAGGGAGAACCCTAGACAGATAAGAATCTTTGTGGATCAGGACTTATTCTGCACAGTTTTTTCCATAGAAAATTATTTGGATATAGCCACTCACACTTTTACAATATGAACATTCAGTGAAAGAAGCAATCAGAAATCAGAATTCTTAAACTGCTCACAGCTCTCACACTTCCAGAACCATTATTAATTTCTTGTTTTTATGGAATATATAACTGCTGATGTTTTAAACACTATATTTGGTTTTGCATTATTTTTATCTTATGCATTGCCTGGGGGGCTTTCTGCACTTAGTTGTGGCATCATCATCATCATCATCATCATCATTTGTGATCAGGTTTCTGGTATTCAGGGGCAAACTTTCAGCAACTGTGTGATCAAGTGATAGGAAGATAAAAGCATTTTCCTGGACATCCTGATGGTCCTCTTGAGGTCTAGGAAGGTGAGATCATCTTTTTCGTGCAATGTGCTTTATGAACTGAACCAGCTATCCCTAGCTACAAATAGCTTTCAGGAGGAGTGCTCAGGTGCTTTTCTCCAAATATAGGAGAGAGATGAAATGTGATTATACTTTGGCAGTATTTTACAAATGGCCAGTGTAGAGCAGGATCTCAGCTTATCCTATGAGTGATCCTACTATATGCAAAATAAATTAACTGGAAATCAGCCTAACAGAACCAGTTCCCATAAAATAAAATAAAATAAAATAAAATAAAATAAAATAAAATAAAATAAAATAAAATAAAAATTGTGAAGAAGTCTTGAATTAAGCTTTCTGTGGGGAGAGTAGGTGGCTAGGGAGAATTCAGGGGATGGCTTTCTGAAATTCAAAAAGGAAAAAAACAATAACAGACAAATATGTCTTTCATAGGAAATGCTATTCAATCATCATGCAATTATAAGCACAGAGAGAGTTCACTGAAGTACAATGCCAGCCCTGACCCACCTCAAACTCCTCATGAAGCCAGAAAGGTCACAAGAAAAAAAAATTAACCTTGTTTGCCTGGAAGGAATGACAGTGCTTTCTGTGATCAGAAAACCCTGTGGGATCAGGGTTCCTACTCATGCAGAGCAGAATAATTGTGTTCAGATGAATGTGGATAAACTTTCTCTTCAGACCTTCATTAACAACAAGGGAATGGCACATGCTGAGATCAGGTGCACATACTACCTACAGTCGCTTCATATGATTTGCATTACATGATGTTTTTTAAGTTTGGAGCACATCTACTGCATCCCTGCAGCACTAGTACAGTCATTTGTACTGATAATATAGAAATGAAGCCCATAAGTATGGGCCCTGGTGGCGCAGTGGTTAAATGCCAGTACTGCAACCACAAGGTTGTGAGTTTGATCCTGCCAGGCTACAAGGTTGACTCAGCCTTCCATCCTTTTGCAGGTCGGTAAAATGAGTACCCAGCTTGTTGGGGGCAATTAGCTAAAAATACATTGTAAACCGCTTAGATAACACTTAGTTGATAAGCGGTATAGAAATAAATGCTATTGCTATTGCTATTACTGGGTTGATGGCAAGACCAGACTGAGGTGTTAGAAGCCCTGGAGCAATTTCCCAAATAGAGGAAATTAATGAGTGAATTCAAAGTATAAGAGAAGTGTTTGGAGAGTTAAGCAAGGGAGATGACAATGTGACCCTGATATTTTTTTCCCTTCATCTTAGGCCCTGGCCTGTACGGTGCCTGGAACAATTACCCCAATGAACCCAGTGATAGTCTAGCCCTGGTTGTGAGTGTGCTACCTGTACTTAAAAATGGGTTCACCCAACCAGATAAGATTATACCCATCATTGGGAATTAGTCGCCTGATGCGGGCATCATACAAGTGTTTGGCAGCAAGAATCTCCCTGACATTTTACAGCAAATGATAAAAGAAAAGAAAGAATAACATTTAAAAAATAATAACAAAAATTGGCTTTGAAGAAATGCAAGAGGATGGCAATGAAAATACTGTATTGTAGTGATCTGATACTAACGGTATATGGATTCCACATAAAATATGAGTAAACAAAGGATGGCAATGGAGAAAATGACTGGTACTACAAATGTACCATCTCCACTGTATTCTACATTCAGTGAAGCAGAAGTAAGCCTTAAAACATTCTCAATGGAAAGAGCACATTTTCCCTGCATGGTTTATTTTACTAAATGGATTGACAGAAATATTAACATGTGCAGTGTTAAAGATACCCTTTTTGAATCTCTTTTTAAGTGATTCATTTAAGGCACACTTTCCCCCTCATTACTATGGTGCTTTGAGGACAGGAGGGAATAAGGACTGTCAATATAATTTCTCCTCTTTCTGTGTTGGAGAGAAGAGCATGCTTGACTTCTCATTTGTGTACATCTTTGTCATTTCCTTGCATCTGCTTTCAGGAAATGCTGTATAAACCTGTAATCTTGGAAGGCTTAAGAATAATGAGGGTTTAAAGGATTGATCTTCATTTAATGTCAAGAGATAGCCTGGGTGCATTTTTCTCCTAGAGCAGAGGAAGCAAAGCAGCAGAAAAACAGTTGAAAATGAGTTGTTGTTGTTGTTGTTGTTGTTGTTGTTTGCATTTCTTCCTGAACTGCCTGTTGACCTTGTTGCACTTGTAGGGAACACTATGAAATATTTTATAACAAAAAGGGAGAAGTATATGAAAAAAAAGCTGTATGTTGTACAGTCATCCCTCCACACTTGCTAGGGTTAGGAGCACAGGACTCCCATGAAAGTGGAAAAACTGTGAATAACTCTAGGCCTTCCCAAACCATATTTAACACACACAAAAAGTATGATCGTCATATTCAACCCACCATAGATTTCTTTGTAGCATAAAGGTTTCTTCACAAGGCAGAAGTGGGTGGCTGGTGGGGCTTACTGCCACTTCCACTGCTGCCCCACACCATTTTTAATAGGGACTGACAAGCCTTGTTCACAGTCTCATCAGGTTTGCAGTCCCTATTAAAAATGACATAGGGAGGCAGCAGAAGTGACAGCAAATAATCCGTGAATAATCAAATCCACAAAAGTGAAACCTGCAAATGTGGAGGGCTGACTGTACAGATATATGTGCTGCATCTAAATATTTGCTTAGCAAATATCTACCTATGGTATCCTACCAGTATTTGATCTGCTATGTCCTAACTAGGCGTATAACCATGGCAGGAGGATGGGTGAGGCAGGATTGAGGCTCTAATACCGTATGTTTCTTTCCAGCCTCTCTTTCCCAGTGGTGGAGCTTAGAGTGTGGGGAGGAGGATGGGAGGGAGCACGGCTACGGTGTGAGGGGTGTGGCCACTGTGTGTGGGGGCATGGCCAGGAAAAGTGGGGGCATGGCTATGGATCGGCACACCTCAAAAACATTGCTGCCTGAGGTGAACCACCTCCCCTGCCCTCCCATCCCTATGTGACTGCTCTTTCTGGCAGAAAAAAAGATGACAATTTATCTTATCAGACTACATACAGAAGAGCATGTGAAGTTCGTGCCATAATCTATTCTCAAGTACCTCATCTAACCTATTTTTAATTAATTATGATGGCCATCTCAGCCAAAATATCTAGTTACAGGCCTAGTCTGGGCTACAGTTGTATAGCTAAGTACAAAAGAGCCTACTTTGTGACTGAACTTAAATTCTGAAATTGTTTGCCTTCAGAGGGTTTCTTCAACCAATGTACAGCAAATGTGCTGCCTCTCTCTATGGTTTCATTACAGAGTACATCTTCGTTTTATTTAATTGAAATTTTGCTGTACTTCATGGTTGATGGCAATTGTTTATAACTAGCCTGATTGATGCAGAAATATGAGAAGGATTTTTTAAAAAATAACATAAATACCCCCCCCCCAAAAAAAACTTTCCGAGAAACATGCATATATCCTAATTCTCTGTGAGAGTGTGCATGTGTGCACTGGAGAGAGAGAGGTTCACTTGAATCTGTGTTTAAGTTAGCTGTAACATCAAGTGATGTCTGAAGAGCTTGTTTAGGTTAGAGACTCAGACAGAGACCTTAACATTTGCCTTAGAGCATGCTTTGAAATACACAGTTCAACTGCTAGCCACAGTGAAATCAATTCCTGTATGTGAATGGGGAATTCATTAGCTATCACAGGGCAATTCTACTTGTTGGAGTCTCTGACATACCTTAAATTCTGCCAGGTTCTTACCAGCATAACAGAAATAAGAAAGGAGTGGAATTCCTGGTCCTGTTTGGGGTGGATGGGGGCTGGAGTTGACACCCTTCTCTTTTATTGTAAACAATAGGATGGCATTTATTCCTACCATTTTAAAGACTGGCATCAATTTTCTGTCATGCTGCAGCCATGGCTGGGAAACAGGGATTGAAAGAATGCTCACAATTGTTACCATCCTCAGTATGAAAAGGTGTCTTAACACAATGAGTCAGTTTATTGAAAAAAAAAAAGTCAGCTGCCATGAGATTTGTCACATTTTGGGACTTTTTTGTGAAAAATTCATTTACACAAAATGTATGCAAAAGACTTGTGCCAAATGCACCTTTTTCTGTGGGAAAAGTATGGTTTTTTAAAATGCAAACAAATTTTCAGATATAAAATGAACAAAAACTTTTGTAATTTTGCCTAATGGGGAGACAACTTTTGAAATTATTTGTCCTGGAGCATGGAAACAAAATAAAGTTTAAGCCCAAACTTACCACTCTGTGTCTCTTTCAAGATTGGAACTCTGATATCAGGGATGTAAATGGTGCTAAAGTTTCCACAGGGGCCAGGATGGAGATCTAAGCATGGATTTCTCCCTCCACATGTGAGTACCTCTCATTACCCTGGGAAAGAGGGATCTGAACAATCCTATGAGGCTGTAGAATGGCACCATTAATAATATCTTTTACTAGACTCCTTTATTTTCTTGAGGATAGTATTTCATCAAGTACTGGAGGTAATAGCCAAAATATTATAGGGAGAACTAGGCAAATAGTACAAGGACTCAACACTGGGAGGGGAAAAAAACCAACTTCAAATAAGCAGTTAGGGGGAATGGTCCATGGTTTTAGATGTTTGTACATTAATGCAAAGAGCATGGAAAATAAAAGAAAAAAATGAACTCTTCACACAGCAAAGAAAGTATGATATAATAGGCATCATTGAAACCTGGTAGGATGTGTCCCATGATTGGAATTTAATAATAGAAGGGTAAAACATATTTCAGAGAAACAGATCAAACAGGAAGAGTAGAATTATATATGTATACACTTATAGGATGAAATAGTACTGGAACTTGACGGTCATGATTTAAAATTTTATTGGCATGCTTATCCTTGGCATCCTTGGTATGATAAAGTCAGCGCACATGCTGAGTTTAAAAATCATTGTATCAGAAAAGCTTTTCTGTGAGTTTGATTGAAATATAGGCAAAATTTGTTCCATAAGATATTATTAGCTATTTTGCTGCAGGAAGCTTTTGTTAAAAAGGAATGAGTGAAAAATCAAAACTGGTTAACTTATATTGATATTTTTTATATGGAGAGAGAAAGTTGGGAGCTTAAATAAAGAGAGATGCTTCCTAAGGAGGGCATAGACCTTACTTGATGTGCTTATTTACACATTAAAGAGAGATTTATGCAGGATAAGATAGAATTAGTTAAAGAGTTTGAAGAAAATGGTTTTTATATGGAGTTGTGTAAAGATAATGATCATGTAATCAATGAAGTATACAAATGTCTTTTGAAATCCAAGATGGAAGATATACCTCTCAAAGAGTTTATGATAAAATGATTAGGGATGGGACGAATCCAGATTTTTCTGAATCCAGATCCAAATCCCTGGAAGGTTGTGGGAATCCATGAATCTCTTTTAAAAAAGAATTTAAAAAGCAAGGGGAAGAAGGATAATCTTGGGCAAGACACACTCTCTCAGCCTTAGCAAAAGCCCAGGCAAAGGCAAACCTCCCTCTGAAGAAACCTGGCCAAGACAATTGTCATAGTTTTGCCTCAGGATCTCCTCAGAGTGAAAATGACATGATGATTCAGCTGGCCCATCCCTAAAGATGATAAACAAGTCATGACAGACTAATCTTACCTTCAAAAATATAGTACATTTCTAGGCTGCATCAAATGGAGTACAGTACCTAGGATGAGGGAATAATGGTACCTCTCTATTCTGCTTTGATCAAACTTCGCTTGGAATATTGTGTTCAGTTCTTGGCACCACAATTGATTTTGAATTGTGGTGCCTATTGACAAGCTGGAACATGTTCAGAGGAGGGCAGCGCAAATAGTAAAAGTTCTGAAGACCATAAGGAGTGCTTTAGGGAACTGGCTATGTTTAGCCTGGAGAAGAGAAGGTTAGGAGGTGATTTGATAGCCATGTTTAAATACCTAAAAGGATTTCATATTAAAGATGGAGCAAGCTTACTTTTTGCTGTTCCAGAGAACAGAAAATGAAGTAATGGACTCAAACTACAAAAAAGAGAGAGAGAGAGAGGGAGAGAGAGAGATTCTACCTAAGCATTAGGAAGAACTTCCTGGTGGTAAGAGCTGCTTGACAGTGGAATTCTCTGCTTCAGAGTGTGGTGGAGTCCTCTCCTTTGGAGGTTTTTAAACAGAGGCTAGGTGGCCATCTGTCAGGAATGCCTTGATTGTATGTTTTTACATGGCAGGGGGTTGAACTTGATGGCCCTTGTGATCTCTTTCAGCTCTGCAATTCTATAAGTTGTAGTTTTAGGAACTTGAGGATGTGCTCTGTTTTTTAAATATATAAAAATAAAGGCAAGATGAATTTATTGTAACTTTTCCTGAGGAGCAATAAAGCCTTTATATCACAATGGTACAGCTGTGGAGTGATTCATGATTCATAAAAAGAAGTGTACAGTAAAACCTTTACCTGAATTCAGATAGTAGTGACAGTAAATTCTCTGTTCACTCAGCAGACAGCAGTTCAATCATAGTGGCTGTTTCTAGAATGATCAGACAGCTCCCAGAAAAAGAGAGCTGAACTTGTATTTATACTTGTTTGGTTTAATAGAATCAGGTACTGCTGCATTTCATCAGAAAAAGAATTGTCCAATTAAACCTTCAAGTTAAATTTTCTACAAACAGATTTCCTATGCTGAAGAATCTCTACAAAGTACTGGTATAGGAAGAAGTTGATTTTGGACTTCAACTCCCAGATTCACCCAGCTGTAGTCCAAAAACAACTTTGCCAAGCCCTGAGTGGATCACATACCTCACGGAGTGACTTAACCAATTTCTTATGTCACAGTTGGGGTAGGACTACAGCTTAAGGTATTGGAACACAATTTAACTTGATGGCAAAGAACATAATTTGCTGACCAACTCATTAAATAATGAAACCACACAACAAAATTTGGGTTGAAATGTGGGTCACATTATTTAAACAATCACCAAATAAGGTGGATGCCCTGAGATGCTCAAAAGAAAGGGACCTAGTAGCAATAGCAATAGCAATTACATTTCTACACTGCTTATCAGCGCTAAGCACTCCCTAAGCAGTTTACAATGTATTTAGCTAATTGGCCCCAACATTTTACTGATCCATGGAAGGATAGAAGTCTGAATCAACCTGGAGCCCTGCAGGACTGAACTCACAATGTCATGGCTGTGTAGCAGCATTTAACCACTACGTCACTAGATGGTCTTCCCTAGATCTTCTCCCCAGCTTCCCATGGCCAAGACATCTAAGCCCTAAAGAGATCTCAGAAAGTTGAGTTACTCTCCAGCCAGCCAGTTACAGGAAAAGTGACCCAAAAATCCATTCTCCCTAGCCAAACGACTCAAAGTGAGGGCTAAGCCTTCAGGGCTGCCCCAAGGATAGTCTCCTTCCCCACCCCTGGATCTTAAAACATGCAGGGATAGCTCCAGAGGTCTCTCCTTCAGCAAATGAGTTGCTTAGATCTTCACCAGGCTCCTACTTTCTCCCTCTACTACCTGCCAGAATTGATACTTAGTAATAGGTGACAAATCAGTCTGAAAAAAAATAAGGGGAAAGAATAAGTTCCCTGAACTTGTACTTAATCCTTTAAGGTCCAAACTGGGAATAGTGTTGAGTTACTCCAGGTTTGTGAACTAATCATCACCTCTCACCCTTTCTGGTCTGTTTTGGAACTGTGAATTGTGAACTGTGCATGCCAAGACCTAAAGGAAAGACCCTAAACTCTAATTCTGCCCAGATTTATTGGCCCTTGACTGTACCGCCAACTCGCTGACTGTAAAGCCTTAAAAAAGAAAAAGTACTGAATGAGCAACATGAAAAAGAAGTGATTCCTACAGTGACACACAAATACCACCTCAAACCATCTCTAAGCCCTTAAGAATGGCTGGGGAAAGAAATTGCCTATTGTCTTCCACCTTACTTCTTTCTCTAGACCACCCCTCTAGGATGCTGCTAACATGAAAGTCTCCACTGTAATCAGGGAAACCCTGAATCAAACAATTAAAGTGGACAAACATGCCTGTATCAACCAGGGCAAGAGACCTCTACTCCTAAGAAGAAACAGTATTGTAGTAAATGACCCACTGGAATGGGCCATTGCCCAACAGAGTCTGCTTCCTAAATTTGATAAATTCTCGAATGTCCAAACATAGTAATAACTAGTAGTCCTAACTACCTCACCCTTACAGATTTCCAAAGGTCAGCTGGAATCCTTCCTTCAGCTATCTCCTTACGTATCTTTTCCTTCATGATTTGTTTCAAACCTACAACAGATTTAAGGTTCCTTGTCATAAAAAGGAACCTGTTCCCTTGAAATGGAATATTAAATCTGTGTTGGAAAAACCCTTCCTCAGACTGTGGTCTGATGCCTGATTGGGATACAGAAGCAGCCACACCAAGATCTTTTGTACCTCAACTAGACTGGACCCCTTTAGGCAATGGATGGGGGTAATTTGACTCCTGCTTACCTCTCTACTCGTCTCTGTTACCTCCCATTGTGCCCTACCCTTTAGGGCAGTTCCAAAAGGAGTGAGATCTTCTGCAAACAGAACATTTGTGTCTGTACTTACAGGTTTGGCCCCAAATTCCCAGGACAGAAGCTTCTGTTGCTGCCTTTGGATACCCTGTGAGTGCACAACTGTTGCCATATTTTTCTGTACTAGATATCTTCTATCAAATCTCTCTCTAGGGGTGGGCATCCATAGTGGAAATGAATGAGGTCCAAACACATGGTGAGGTATTTGGCCATTTACATTTTGAAAGATTTATCACACAGGAGCCAAGCAGGCCCCAAATCTATATATATATAATGTCTGTGTACTGGATCAAAAATATACTCCATGTGGCTGAGCTCAAGCTATCACCCCTGCATAGATGAAGAAAGCAGAAAGTCAATTGGTCCGGGTTCTATTGAACCTGCACATCTTCAGCTTCTCCTTCTCTGTATCATCTAAATCCTTTTTCTCCTTCTTCATTAATTCTTAGTACTGGAAGGAGAAAATATCCATGTAATCTCTTTTGGAAATCTTCATTGTGGTAGATGAGGACATATGTTCACCAAGAGTGATTCTCTGTTTACCTGATAGCATATCTCCATATATGATCTGACCCAATGTGTCTGGCTTTACTACTTTCCCTGCATTTCCTTGACCTGCCTGTATGCTTGGGCCTAGTGCACAAGGGATGAGTAGACCTAGACCTACAAGGTCTATTCAGAGTTGACTGTAGTAGAATCATAGAATCATAGAAATGTAGAGTTGGAAGAGACCACAAGGGCCATCCAGTCCAACCCCCTGCCATGCAGGAAAACCCTCAAAGCACTCCCGACAAGTGGCCATCCAGCCTCCGCTTAAAAACCTCCAACAAAGGAGACTCCACCACACTCCGTGGCAGCACATTCCACTGTCGGACAGCCCTGACCGTCAGGAAATTCTTCCTGAGGTTCAGGTGGAATCTCCCCTCCTGCAGCTTGTATCCATTGCTCCTTGTCCTGGTCTCAAGAGCAGGAGAAAACAAGCCCACTCCCTCCTCGACATGACATCCCTTCAAATATTTAAACATGGCTATCATGTCCCCTCTCAACCTTCTCTTCTGCAGACTAAACATACCCAGCTCTCTAAGTCTGTCCTCATAGGGCATGGCTTCCAGGCCCCTCACCATTTTGGTTGCCCTCCTCTGGACCTGCTCCAGCTTATCCATATCCTTCTTGAATTGGGGTGCCCAGAATTGGACGCAGTATTCAAGATGAAGTCTAACCAAAGCAGAATAAAGTGGTGCCAATACCTCCCTCGATCTAGACACCATACTCCTATTGATGCAACCAAGAATTGCATTGGCTTTCTTGGCTGCCGCATCACACTGCTGACTCATGTTCAGCTTGTAGTCTATTAAGACTCCTAGGTCCCTTTCACACGTACTGCTATCCAGCCACGTGTCCCCCATCCTATATTTCTGCATACCATTTTTTCTGCCTAAGTGTAGGAGCTTACATTTCTCTCTGTTGAAATTCATTTTGTTAGCCTTGGCCCAGCTCTCCAATCTGTCCAGGTCCTTTTGAATTTTGATCCTGTCATCAGGCGTATTAGCAACCCCTCCCAATTTGGTGTCATCTGCGAATTTGATCAGCGTGCCCTCTATTCCTTCATCCAAGTCATTAATGAAGATATTGAACAGCACTGGGCCCAGGACAGAACCCTGTGGCACCCCGCTAGTCACTTCTCTCCAGGATGAGAATCTGCCATTGGTGACCACCCTTTGGGTACGGTCAGTCAACCAGTTACAAATCCACCTGACAGTAGCCCTGTCCAGTCCACATCTTACTAGCTTCTTCGCAAGAATGTCATGGGGAACTTTGTCAAAGGCCTTACTGAAATCAAGATATACTATGTCCACGGCATTCCCTTCATCTATCAAGCAAGTAACTCTATCATAAAAAGAGATAAGATTAGTCTGGCATGACTTATTTTTGAGAAATCCATGTTGACTTTTCATAATTATGGCATTTTTTTCTAAGTGATTAGAAACTGATTGTTTGATGATCCGCTCCAGGATCTTTCCAGGTACTGATGTCAGGCTGACTGGGCGATAATTATTTGGGTCCTCTTTTTTTCCCTTCTTGAAGATGGGGACAACATTTGCCCTCCTCTAGTCTGCCGGAACTTCTCCTGTCCGCCAAGAGTTTTCAAAGATTATAGCAAGAGGGTCCGCAATGACCTCTGCTAGTTCTTTTAAAATCCTAGGATGCAATTCTGGCCCTGGAGACTTGAATTCATCCAGTGTGGCCAGGTATTCCTCTACTTATTCTGTGCTTCATTTCCCGCACTTCCTCACCTGCTCCCCAACCGCCAGGTTGAGTGTTTTTATCCTTTTGGGAAAAAACTGAGGCGAAGAAGGTGTTGAGGAGTTCTGCCTTTTCTCTTCCTCCTGTTATTAATTTACCATCTTCCCTGCGCAATGACCCTATCGTCTCCTTCTTTTTCCTTTTGCTGTGGACGTATTTAAAAAAGCCCTTTTTATTGTTCTTAATGTCTCTGGCCAGCCTAAGTTCGTTCTGTGCTTTAACCTTTCTGACCTTCTCCCTACATCTCCTGGCTACTTGCTTATAATCTTCTTTGGTGATTTCTCCCTTCTTCCATTTCCTGTACATGTTTTTCTTAACACTTAGCTCAGCTGAGAGTTCTTTAGTCAACCATTCTGGTTTGTTCAGATGCCTTCCATTTTTCCTCCTTAATGGCACAGTTTTAGCCTGTGCCTTCAGTATCTCCCTTTTAAAGAACTCCCATGCATCCTGAACTCCTTTCTCATTGACTATTCTTGACCATGGGATTTCAGCCAGCAGCTCCTTCAGTTTACAGAAGTCTGCTTTTTTAAAATCTAAGACGAGTGCCTGGCTACACTTGTCTTCTCTTCCCCACTGAATACCAAATTCTAATAGGGCATGGTTACTCTCTCCTAAAGATCCAACCAGTTCTACATCATTAACAAGGTCTTCCCTGTTGGTCAGGATCAGATCCAGAATATTTGATCCCCTTGTTGCCTCTTCTACCTTCTGGACCATGAAATTGTCTGCAAGACAAGCAAGAAACTTGCTGGACCTTGCCGCCTTTGCAGAGTTTGACTGCCAACATATATCTGGGTAGTTGAAATCTCCCATTATTACTGTATCTCTCCTTTTTGAATGTGCAATCATTTGGTCTATGAAAGCGTCATCGAGGTCCTCAGTCTGGCTTGGAGGTCTGTAGTAAACCCCCGCTATAATATCCCTATTGTTTCTCTCTCCCTTAATTCTTACCTAGATGCTCTCGACCTGGTTTCCAGTGTTCAAGTCATGGATCTCTTCACAGGTGAAAACATCCTTGACATATAAGGCTACTCCTCCTCCTTTCTTATTTGGTCTATTTCTACAAAATAGGCTATACCCCTCTATTCCTACATTCCAGTCGTGAGACTCATCCCACCAGGTCTCAGTGATGCCTATCAAATCGTATTTATTTTGTTGTACTAGGAGTTCAAACACCTAAACTATGCTGGGCCTGGATGAGTGTCAAAGCCCAGGCAGCCTAAATAGACCACAACCCATCTGGGCCTATGTTCAAATGGGCCTGTTCAGGGCTAGGGTCTAACAGGAGGCCTATACTCTAGACAAACAGGGCCTAAAGAAGGCCACATGAAAAGTGGAGGTGTATGCAAATGTGGTTAGGCCTCTCACCACAGCCACATATCAATTAGAAGCCTATACTACAGAAATGCCTAAAAATCCCAGCAATAGGCACAGGCCAGATGCATGTGATCATGTGGCAGGTGCAATCAGTTTTCCCCAGGCAATCAATACCCCCTCAAGGGCCTATAGGGCCAATAGGATACCCAACCTCCTGCATAATGCTTTGAGACCAAAATAAATTCAAAGCCAAAATTAGCACACCCACCTCATGGCAAAGGGCCACTAGAGCACTGTTCACTACCCAGATTGCAGGGGCCTTGACCAAGGACTAAAGAAAAAGCCAAATGTAAATTAGACCAGTGAGCTTGATCATATGGTGCTGCCACAACCTCGTGCACTATTGGCCCCAGCAGCACCATCAGGAAAATCAGAAAATGTCTCTGAAATAAAGATGGAGGAGAGATTGGACACAGCATCAAAGAGGGCCTCAATCAGTTGCTGAAGAGGAGACTCCAATCACTTCGCCAGTGATGTAGGCTCAAGTCAATTGACCTGGACTCAAGTTGGACTCAGGTCACTTCAGTGACTTGGCTTAGACTCAACTCAACAATAAATGACATACTGACTTGACTTGACTTATGACTTGTATATTTTTAGTGACTGACTTGCTGCCCTTGGTTCATTAACATGACCCATTCATCTAGAAACTTTGTGACTTTGAACAATGCTTCCAACCCTTTTTGCCTCTGGTCACGTGGCGATCTATGTCAAATCCAAAGTGTGGATTTCTCAGAAGGAAGCAGTAAACATGTTAGGCAACAGACCTGAGGTAGGTTTGAGGTCTGCTTGGCAGTCTGCCTCCACCGTGTATTGGAGGAGCCTTCTAAAACTTTTCCTAATAGCAGAAAGCAAGATTGCCCTCAGACCACAGAGCATGTTTCTCAAAGGGGAACAGCGACTGTGTTAGGCAACAGGCTTGAGGAGGAAGGGTCCCTACTTCTAAAGCTTTTGAAGCTTCAGTAATGAGGAGTAAGAAAGATCCTATTCCCCACTTCAGAAGCTGCAGATTCTTTTATACCCATTGACACAAAAGCCTCCAGTTTGAGGAATGGGGAGTAAGATGGATCCCATTCCTCACTTCTGAAGCTGCAGATCCTTGTAAGCCCATTGACACCCCCCTCCATACACCCCACCACCTCTTTTTTTCTGTTGCAGTTGGCTCCCATACTTGAGACTTGACTTGAAATTATCTTGTAAGGACTTGAGACTTGACTTAAGACTTGAAGGTAGAGACTTGACTTGAGACTTGTAGTAAAAGACTTGAATAGATCACTGCACTTCACTCACTCAGCTGTGCATTGCAAGAAAGCTGAGTGGAAAAGAGGCAGAGGAAGGAGCGGCATGAGCTTTTAACTGCTCTGTTCTGCCCCCATGCTCTCTGACCCCATGCACTGCACCAGGATGTGCATTACTGGCCTATACCCCCGTGGCACTGTGTGGCGCAATGCGGGGGGGGGGTATTTGATTTCTATGTATAATGTTCCAGGTTGAATCCCTGCAGTATCTAATTAAAAAGGATTTTGCTGCAGACTTTGTAGAGGAATAGTATAAGAAATGTCACAAATGACAGAAAATATTGTGGCAGTTATCCTGTTCCTACTAGAATTCCTCGGTGAACAGAGGAACGTGCAGCTCTTTCTTTTCTTCCTTCCTTTCGCTGTTTAATAAGCTAATCATGTTGTCTCACTCTTTAGGATTCCATCTGCAATGCCTGTGTTAGCATGTGCATTACCTCAGCAGGTGGGATTGCATCCAGTTCTCCTGTGGACTTTGTTTAGCATTTAAGCACAGCTGGGTGTGGCCCATCTGTCACTGCAGCAAACACCACAGTTGCATTTTCTATAAAGGATGTTATAATGCATACATCTAAAATCAGATGGGAAGGAAATTGTAATAAAGGGACTGAGTCTCCTAACACAGCATAGCAGCTGCTATGCATGCTGATTTAAAACTGCCTGTGGCAAGTATCGAAACAGTCATGGTTTGCATAGGGATGTAGGCATGTATTTGTGTGTATGTTTGTTTGGTTTAATTTTTTTTTTTTTTGGTATGTCACTGCAAGTATCCAGTATGTCCACTTCTCAGTGGAATACTATAAGTCGTTAGCCCTATTGGAGTGTCCACACCTGAGATATGAGGAGAGAACAGAATTGATTGAAGGGTGGGAGAGCATGAGATAGTAATTTGAGTTTCAGACTATAACTCTGGAGATCAGAGTTTGGTTCCCACTTGGCTATGGAAGCCCACTCGGTGACCTTGGGAGTGTCACACATTCTCAGCCCCAGAAAACTCCACGATAGGTTTTCCTTCGGGTTCCTGTAAGTCAGAAATGACTTGAAGGCACACAACTATGACAACAAAGGGGAGGATGCTTTAAGTCACTGAAACACAAAGTGGTGGTCTGTAGACTGGTGCAAGTCCATGAATGATGGGCTACTAGTCTGCAGTGAGTTTCTAGGAAAGAAAGAAACTATTGTAATTAATAGGTAAAAATATGGTTCTTGTCTCTGATGTGGGCATTAGACCACTTGGGACACACTTGTTTAAGTAGTTCTCCATACTTATACCTACCCAGTCTATTTTTAATTATGATGTATTTTAATTATGATTTCAATTATGACATATTTGTATTGATTGGTTTTATGTTTTAGTTTATCTTAATTATAATGTGTTTTTTAATTGGTATGCTGGTTTTAATTGTATTTTAACCTTTGTTGTACCTCGCCTTGGGCTTTGAGGAGAGGTAGGTAAAAAAATAACAACAACAACAACAATAATAATAATAACAACACAAAAATATACATTCACTCCACCAAAAGTGCTATTTTTCTTGATGTTTGGGTGGGAAAGTGGTATGTCCTATGGATTTGAGTAAGCCTACTCTAAGCAACACAACATCAGGAGTAAGCACATTGTTCACCTGCACTCTGAGAAATACATTACAACCCCTTTGCCTTAAAAAGGAGTTGTGCCATTAAAACTAATGGAATGAAAGGGAGAACAAAATACCTTTGGATGCATTTCAGCAAAGGGCAGTTTTCTCATAAGAACACAAGATATCACACTGGCAGCATGGGAACCACAGATCAGATACTTTGTACTAAAAACTGAAACTAAAAATAAACATTTTACATATGGAAATTATTTTTTTAAGGGAAGAATTGGTATGTACTGAAAAAATCTGGATATTTCCAAATACATATTCTCATAATTAAATTAGATTACCAAACTTCTCTGCTGAAATAACTTAAGGAGGACTATGGCCAAAATATTATCATTTGCTTTTGCTAGTAAAGTTTTGTGATTGAAGAACACTCAGCTCCAACTAGCCGTTGTCCTCAGACTAGAAAGTGTTCTAGCTTCTGCCACCAAACATGGAGTCTGGGGCCATCAGAAGTCTGCATTCCCTGTTTTTCAGGAACAACGTCAAAACAAAAGAAGGCCAGGTGGTCCATCTATTGGTCAGAGAAGCAGAGCTGCAGAGAGGTTTTTTTCCTCCTTTCCTTCCAGAAAGAACACTTGGAACTACTGAACTAAGGAGAAAGAGTACTCTTGGCTCCATCCACTGACCAAAAGACTAGGAGTCACTAGGTGGTATTAGGCAGTAAGGTGAGCAGCAAGGGAAGATCAGGTCCCCCTCCACCACCTTGAATTGCCTGAAAACATCACACTACCTTGGTCTGAAGAACTGTTCATTCTTCTTCCTTTTCTTGCCACTCTTTTTTCCCCCTTCTGTTTTCAGTTTGAAAATCTGGTTGTACCTCCCTCCCTTTTTCTTTTCCTCTCTTTCTATCGATGTGTTGCTGCTTGCTGAGATAACATTGTTCTGAAAGATGGAATAAACATATGGTAAATAAATAAATAAATAAATAAAATATCACTCGCAATTAAAAAGGCCCATAACCAATAGAATATTTTTCTCTTTGCAAGCTGACATACCCCAGGCTTCTGGATACTTCCAAACATTTGTTCTGGTTATGTAGTAAGAGAAGAAAAGGGAGAGGGGCAAAGAAATACCAAGGGCTGGTACATAATTTTGGGGGAAAATAATTCATTGTTTGTTACTATTTTTATTGTATTTATTTTACTATTTATTTTTTTAATTAAAATTGTATTGTAATTTTTTTGAGAGAGCGAGCCTGTGTAGTGTAGTGGTTTAAGCATTGGACTACAAACCTGGAGACAGAGTTCATTTCCTGGCTCAGCTGTGGAAACCCACTGGGTTTCAGCCCCAGAAAACCCCATGATAGGTTTGCCTTAGGATCACCCTAAGTTGAAAATGTCTTGAAGGCACATAACAACATTTTTTTTAAAAAAAATGATTTGTATACTCATTATTATGTTACATAAGTAATATTTTACAAGCATTCAAAGACATAGCTGTGTCAGTATACAAAAGGATCTTGTAGCAATGGCCAGGCTAAGGCTATTGCTACGCTATAGTGTTATAGTGCTATTATTCCACTTTCAACATCCTGTGGAATTCTGGGGTCTGTAGTTGACTGAGGCCGAAGAGTTCTCTGGCTGAGAATTCTAAATGCCCCTCCCTAAACTGCAAACCCCAGGATTCCAAAGGAAATAATAGCACTATTACAGTGTAGTGTAGAAAGGCCATTTGCCTGCTTCACCAGATTCATCTAGGAAAGCACAAGCGACAAACTTCCATTTCTCGTTCTCAAAGGTGATGTAAGATCCCTTTTCATCTTACAAGGGTAGTATTTTGTCCTTAAAGATTAATTAACAAGAAAAAAAAATTGCCATAAATCTATTAAAATGCTATTCTAAGTAATGTTCTAGGAACAAGTAAATATTATCCAGATACCTTTTAAAAAGAAAGACTATCAGTTCCAATGTGAATTTTTTTTTAAAAAAAAAGTCATTATACCACCACTGTCACCAAAAGTCACACATTACTTCCAAACTCAGCTAAACATAAGCTTTCACAAAATCAGTGTATATGATCTTACCGTAGTTGCTCTTCTTACTTGAGAACAGAAAGGCAAAGATTAAAGCAGAAAATTCACTGAGGTCTTTTTATATATTTTGTGTTTTAACACATTTCTCTAGCATTACAGGACTGCATTAGGAGATAACCCTCAAAATATCTCATCCATTTACACTACATCCAATTTTTTTAGTGAGAAATATTTGTTTAGTAATAAGTGGATGGTATTTCTGCCTTCCATATTCCAGGATTATTCTGGCAGTATTCAGCAAGGTAATGCATCTGACAAAAAAAAATACACACAGGCTCTTTTTTAAAGAAATAATGGTAATTCCCTTGAGGATTTTGAATTGTTATATATTCAGGGTTTTCATTCATATATTCACTCAATTTTTTTTACTTTAAAAGCAAAAACCTATCTTGCAAATTGGTGTAGTTTTTGTAACACATTCTATACCTAATTCTAATGTAATTCAAATTAAATCAAGGTTCAGAATCTATCATTGCCTCCAGAGTATACCCCTAAACAGATGACACTGGTATATCATGTTCCAAGGAACTATTGTATTGACCTTTTTCATATATATACAGGCTATTTCAAAGGCTGTATTTTCCCATGTGAGCCTGTCCAAGCTCAAAAGATCTGCAGAGGAGACACATCTCTCTACCCCACCACTTTTATAGAGATGACTGGTGGGGACACAAGAGAAGGCCTTCTGTGTGCCTGCTTCCACACTTTGGAATTCTCTCCCTGTGGAAGTTAAGATAGTGTCTTTTCCTTTTGGTGACAGGTATCTATCTTTCTTTTCACTTTCCACCAAATTTTGGGAAACTGATTTTAACAAACGTGACTTGTATGGTGCTGCACTGTTTCTAATCTGTTTTAAAATAAGATTTTAATTGCTTTTAATCCTGCTGTTATTTAATGATATTTTAATCTTGGTTTTGCATGTTTTTAAACTATATATATTTTATAGTATTCTGTCTTTTTACAAGCTGCCTTGAGTGCCAAGCCTGGGAGAAAGGCAGGCTATCACTAAAGGGATGGATGGATGGATGGATGGACGGACGGACAGACAGATGGAGGGACATCATTCAAACACATATTGCTGAAACAGTATAAGCTGCATGTGATAGGACCAGAACTGAAAAGACCTTTCCTCCTATGCTCACAAGCTAAACTAACTTGTCAGCAGACCAGAGAGTAATGTGAGGAGTAGTTGGTGATATGGGAGAACTGAGCTTCAGTCCTAGTCATCCTTCTCAGTGGGGTAGCGAATTCATTCCAGGCTTTGGCTAGCTATCAAGGGGCTGTCCAAAGTGCTGAATTTAAGGGTAGGGTTTAGCATCTTGAAGAGCTCCTTCAAAAACCGGATTAACCTGGAATTGATTTGCTGCCCTACTGATACAGGAGCCAGTATTCCCCACTACAAAGATAGGATCTGAAAGTTATCAATGAAGAAAAGTGGTAAACTCCTGACCATTTGCCAGGAATGTTTTGATGGGGTACTCTTGCATGGCAGGGGGTTGAACTCGATTGCCTGTGTGGTTTCTTCCATCTCTACGGCTCTACAATTCTATGAACTAGAGCAGTGTGATTTGGGCATAAACACATTTTCAGTTCATCCCAGTCCAGAGAAATTTAAATCCAAGAAGTGTGACAAGCAGTGGAGTATCATTCCATCATCCTACAGTGATTTTCTAGTATCATTGACTATCTTTCTGCAATTCAATGGTAGCAAAAGGTTGTAGGGGTTTTTCTTGTTTTTTTTTAAAGGAAAATTACACAGTTCATACAGACTATATGTCTGAGATTTGTAATTAATCAAAGATGTTAAGACAGCCAGGGGGAAGTCACCCTAGCCACTCTTAACACTAATTTGCATCAAAGGAAGGGGCCCGAGACTGTTGCTTTTTTTCTTTTAAAGCAGAGCCTTTGTTATGCAAAAGCCTCTTCTCACCTGCTTCAAGCTTTACAGTGCTGCCAGAAACATCAATGGATGTCTCTTTCCCTCTCTTTTAAGTGCAGGCATTAGGCACAGGAAAACAGTATTCAAGCCCACACCTTGCCTCATGCCTGGCCTGCCTGCTGTCTCCCATCTGACCCTGCAGCTATGTGCTAGGACAGTCTCAGCTCTGTCCATCATACTGATTTGAAATTCTAATTGGTGATGCTGTGTGATGGGGAAGGCCAGGTTCACCTGTGCAGGGTGACAGCTGATGACTGAGGAAGCCAAGTGACTTTATTTATTGGCACAACACAGACACAGTGGGGATTGCCCTTAGGACAAGAGGAAAGCAGGTGAAATAGGAAGGTGGCAGATGGGGACATCTATGAGCCTTTCTGAGCTCTAGGCCACCCTGTTGTCCACACTGACTGCAGAGGTTCTGCAGGGTTTCAGGCACTAGTCTTCTCTACCATTAACTAGAAATACCAGGGATTGAACTTGGGACCTTTTGCAAGCAAAGTGTGTGCTCTGTCACTAAGCCATGGCACCTCCTCCCTCTTATTATCACTGAAACTGAAATAAAATTCAGCTGCTGACCTGGGAGCTTTTGTCCACAAATAGAGAGAAGGTGGCAGCATCTCACCCTTTTTCCTCAGGCTGTCCCGAGTAGTATTCTGCTGAGTTTATCCTTGTGAATGGAAGCAAGGAGGGCTACAAATACATATCACAAAACACTTTTGCTCTCCTCTAGCATTTCTTTCTCCAAACTATGGCACAGATTAGCTTTCCATTGAAGGCCTATGAGAATACTGTGCTTTTTTGTTTTTTGCTCTCAGCTACCTTTTCTGGTGTGGATCATTTTCTGGAGCGGAATGAGAAATGGCACTTTGTATTCAGAACGATTCCCTGGAGAACTGAAATGTAATGCAAACAGACTGAGTTTGCTCAGAAATTCCAATCATGTTTCTGGCAAGCTAGAGTGGGACGTGTGACAGTTCAGGACTAATTCATAACTGATACTACACAAGGCCATATTAAACCTAAATATTTCAAGAGCAACTCTAAATTGTATGTTGCCCTGCAGTCTTCCTGGGAGTCCTGTCCTTTGATGTTTTCAAAACAAGACGGGGGGGGGGGATGAAAGGGATCATTAAGTTTGGGTGGGAAGATACTCTAGGTAATTCTGTTTCTCAAAAGGATTTGGGAATGGCCTGGAGATTGCATCTATCAGGAAAGCAAAGTAAAGGGTAATTTGATCAGCATGCTTTCTCAGACTATGAGTAAAGAGCAAGGCTTAACCAGAGCTCAGGGTCAACTCTGTTGAAAGTCAGAATTCAAGTCTAGCATGATTATAGAAGGGATTTGTTTCCAAATGCTGAAACTGGGTGGAATTCAACAACAGTTCTACGTTCTAATTTGATAGAACCTGTTGAAACCACAGGGAAGAGGGAAACACCAGGACACATGGGGGTTCTATCTGATCTTTATGGTGTTCTCCATTGCACCAGCTGGGCACTTTTGCCCTTAGGTCCCTGGTACAAAACAACAACATCAGTGGTTCATGTCAGGGCTCTGAGACCTCTTTGCCTGATATGTTTTGCATAGTATGATGTATGCTCCACCTCTAAGACTCTTATGGGACTGTCTGGAGCAACAAGGGAATGTTTGCTTTGTTCCATGCTAGTTGTACTATTTTGGTGCTAAAACCCCTGGATAGTTTCACAGAACATGTACTGATGACTGAATAAATAGCAAGGCTGGCCTAACCTCAAGGCAGGATGATGTGACAGCCTTGGACAACAGTTCTCAAGTACCATGAAGGGACAGAAAATTGTTAAGTTTAAAATTTGATTTCTTAGTATCATAGTTTCTGTACTGAAGGAATGGGAAAATGCACTTGCCTAATTTTCTGCCTTTATCTGTGATGCTCTTCACTTTGAACTTGGTGGGATAGGAGTATTACTTGCTGGTCCACCTCAGGCAGCAAACTATCTTGAGCCAGCTGGGTAAAGAACCACAATCCACATTAACACAGAGGCTTTTAGGCCTTGAGATGTACTGGTGACATCACCACAGAATCTACAGATATTCAGAAAGCCAGGAGGCATGCACGTGGACTCTGGAAAGCAAACCAGATCTCCTGGGATACTGAAATACAACTCATATCAGAATAAATAGGCTTTTGTCATTATAAATAATTTAGGGATTATGATTATATTTCTATTGTTTCTGGGTAAACACAGCTCATTTGAGATTAGGACTATGGACTTAGTTTCCATAAACGGATTTCATTTCTCTTTTCCTCTGCCCCCTCACTCTCTAAGCAAGTTAGCCGTAGGTGAAGGTATGCTATTCCATAAAGGAAACCAATTAAAGGTTTTTGTGTAGCAAAGCTCTGGGGCATCCTTGAAAATTAAGTTAAGATGTGGTTAAAGTTGAGCACATGATAAATGAACTATTTGGACTGTGTCCAAACCAACATAGGAGAAAATTAGCTGATTGGAATTCAGTACTAACGGATGAAGTAGAAGCCAAGAATTAAGCAAGATTCTAAAAGAGATTAGAGATTTAGAAGGATGGCAGAGGTATCCAGGAGCACCACAGCAATGACAGTTACATGGATCAGACAAAGGAAAGCTATGCCAACTTCTTGGAACCCAGTATGTAACAGATTGTCCTACACTACTTGAGAGCTCACCCTTTTTCCATTTGCAGTGTATAGCTCTGCAGGAAACTAGACCATTACTTTATCAACATGAACATCCACTGTCTGTCCTTGAAAAATGTTGGAGAAATATAGGCTGAAATCCTGCTGGTGATTTACGCTCTCGTAAACCCCAGTTAATACCAGCATAAGATTTTTTTTTAAAAAAATTAGGCATTGTGCAAGTTGATATTATTGATACTGTTGATCAAGTTGATATTGCAAGTTTGCAATAATTCCTTGTGCAACATCTCTGTTCTTGCTAGCAAAGGCTTTCAGGTGCAGCTCTGCCTCTTTTTCACTGACTATCCGATTGTGGCTTTTCGTCATTCAGCTGTCCATTTTGGTGAAGAAAGTTCAGTTGTCACCTCCTGAGGACCAGTGTGAGTGCACTGGCAGGGATTTATATTGTGCCAGCAGACCAATAGCAACATGGCCATTGTTGGCTACTAAATATTATTGGAGCTTGCACAAATGTTAGATGAATTTCAACACAGAGAAATATAAGGTCCTACATCTAGGCAGAAAAAAATGAAATTCACTAATATAGGATGGGAGACACCTTGCTGGACAACAGTACATGTGAAAGGGATCTAGGAGTCTTTGGTAGACTGCTGAACGTGAGTCAGCAGTCAAGAAAGCCAACACAATTCTTGGTTGCATCAATAGGAGTATGGTGTCTAGATCGAAGAAAATAATAGTACCACTTTATACTGCTTTGATCTGACCTTATTTGGAATACTATGTCCAGTCTGGGCACCTCATTTCAAGAAGGATATTGACAAGCTGGAACATTTCCAAAGGAGGGCAATCAAATGGTGGAGGGTCTGGAAACCATGCCCTATGAGGCGTGGTTTGGGGAGCTGGTATGTTTAGTCTGCAGAAGAGAAAGTTAAGAGGGGACGGGATAGCCATGTTTAAATATTTGAAAGGATGCCATATCGAAGAGGGAACAGGCTTGTTTTCCACTGCTCCAGAAACTAGGACAATGAGCAATGGATTCAAACTACAGGAGAAGAGATTCCACCTGAACATCAGGAAGAACTTCTTGATGTTCAGAGCTGTCCTGCAGTGGAATATGCTACCTTGGAGTGTGGTGGACTCTCCTTTTTTGGAGGTTTTAAACAGAGGCTGGATGACCATCTGTTGGGTGTGCTTTGATGTGTGTTCCTGTGGTGGGAGTTGGACTAGATGGCCCTTGTTGTCTTTTCCAACTCTATTATTCTGTGATTCTGTAATTCTATAAGTTGCTATATTTTTTCCCTCTAAGGATAGAAAAGAAACTTGGTGAAGTCATGTTTCTTGGAGAAATGACCTATTTCACTTCTCCTGAAACTTACTGCAAGACAAAGTCCACCTTGCTGGGAAACTTATATCTGTGAGGCTTTGGGGATGTTTTGGAGACATCAAGTGTGTAAAAAATCATGGATATCATTTTTTTTTAAAGGGTTAGAGTTAGGGTTAGGGTTTAAAAAAATGAGAATGGTGAAAATGTGCAGAGTAAAAAATACAAAGAGCATTTGGAGAAAATTGCGTATAAAATATGCACATTGTGGAATGTGTACAAACAAATAATCATGAAAAATATGTGTGGAACTCCATACTAATTTTGACACAGTAAGAAAAAAATACAACAATTAGCAAACCTGATTCGAACAAAGGATGTGTGGATGTGAGAAATGGAGATGGGATTCAGAGAAACACCATGAACTGAGAATTGAGACTGAGAATTTTTTACATCTCCAGTCAATTCTCTACAACGTTACTGCTGTGCACCAAAGTATAACGTTTTCCAGGCAGGCCAAATGTGGCTGTATGATAGGATTGTTACTCATTTATCTGACACAGTCCCTGTGATGGCAAAAAGAGCAAAATTGATCAGTGTCTCATCTTCAACCAAGCATGGCCCTAAATGTTTTGGTGTCTGAGGCAAAGGAGGAAATGGCACCTCCCCCCATCTTCACAAGATGGAAAAAACCAGAAGCCAGCCAAATTGTGGCATATGGCACATAAATTCCGTTAGCACCTCTCCACACTCCAGGCAATAAAACTACAGTACTCACAAAATCAAGAACCAGTGTGGTATAATGGTTTGTCTTGGGCAACAAGCCTGGAGACCATGGTTTCATTCCCTGCTTGGTCGTAGAAACCCTTGGATGACCTGTTTCACCCAGGTCCTGCTGGCAGATAATCCTTAGATACTGGGCCTGATACCCTCTCGTTTTTTCATTTGTGCACATTTCCTCTTTCTTCCATCATGGTCCCCTTGGGACTACATTCCATTCTTCCTTTGACCTCAGTGCCCCTCTGCCCAGTGGTTTGTTCCATGGTACATCAAGGCCTGGCACTTCTAATCAAAAAACTTTGCTTGCTTCCAAGCAAAAACTTTGCTTGGAGCAGTATTACTTATTATGGAGCATTTGGGGGGGGGAGTATAGGGAGAAGCCATGCCCCCAGCAGCAGAGAAACATCACTCCCTTTGCACTTAATAAAGTCTAGATATGCAAAGACTTCTTACAACATTACCTGTTCTCTATGAGACAGGCTGTCTCAACATGCTGAGAAAGACTTTTGAAAACTGCTCTCCCTCCTATCCCCTGCTCACTCTTGTTTTTACCTTCAGCATGAAATAAGACAAGAAAACACTTGTTCTTTCTGGAATTTACCTGAAATGTCTGCACAAAACTAGTGCCTTTTCCCTTTAAGAAACACTTCACAGCACATACACACACAGCAAGCCAAGCAAAACTGGCTGATTGATGCAAGCAACCTACCCAGTGCCTTTAAGCAGCACATAGCTGCAATAGCTACTGCCTAGTGGCGTGCACTAATTACTTTTAGTTCCTTTTTGAGAACCCTTAGGATTTATATGAGAGTGGTATAGAAGCTTGAAAAATTCCTATCAAAATGCTTTAAAATGGCCTTCAAAAATAACTTTTAAAAGTGACTAGAATCTATTATTCATTAAAACATTAAAGGGGTTTTGTTTCTGTACATTACATTATTTTTGAAAAGTGCACTCACATCCAAAGCAAATAAACTTGTGACAGTGTCATAAAACATGTAAAATACAAGCACGATATATATTGTTTTACTGAAATATAGTTTTACATATACATTAAGAGAACACAGTTATGGGATATAAATATAGTGAATAAACAAACCCTGATTTTTTTTTTTAATGTTCAACAGCCTTGGCTTGATTACTCCCTTAATGAAGCAAATAGAAAGTTCCCCTGGGTGTGTACATACAACAATTGAATCCTCATTATTTACCCATGATAGGTTATAGATCTTCTTTTACAATGAAGGAGATAAATTAAGGTCTTCCACGTGGCAATGTTAAGACAGCTTCTCTTGTCTTTCTCGGTCATGGGCAGTTAATGGAGCAGATGCCATTACCTCAAACACTTGATTGTGATGCTTTTTAAAATAAAATAATCTGGATGCCATTAAGAAAATTGGTCAGCTAAATCTCTCCTTCAGAAAAGAAAAGAAAATGTCAAATATCTGTTTCAAATCAGGCTGTCTCTTCAGTTGTACTGAGAACTGTATATTCCGCTTGTTCATGTTGCTTCAGCAAAATATTGATTTTCTCATTAAGCCTCTGAAATTATTACCTCTTCTAGTGATGTAATCTCTTACAGTAAATACTTGAGTTAGTCTATCTGATGAGGATCAGTGGTATTCATGCCTCTCTCCCTATATTGATGGCTGTTTCTGCCAGCACTGAAAGAAGTTAAGACCTGTGAGACAGAAATGCTTGGAACGATGGCATTCTTGTCATCACTGCTTGGCCCCATGCATAGTGACAACTTCATAATGGCCACTGTCAGAATAAATAATCTGGATTTGTGATGAATATTGCAGTGAACAGAATAATTACTTCACAGTGGGAACCAGACTAACCATTCCTGAATATGGAGATTGTTAGACACTGTTATATGGACTTTTCTTCAAAACAGGCCTAAACTAGCCTAGCAGCCTATGCCAGTCCAAGCCTCATATACATCCCCAATCGTGGATTCTAGCTGACTAGATGTACCTCACTGTTTTATCAGACTCTGTGCAGGGTTCGTGCCATCACTTGTGTGAGGAAAAAGAAGCAAATGGGTATTAAAGAAGAACACGTTAATTCACTTGGTTGCTCTGCCAAAAAGAAAATGCTACCTGCTATCCTTTTATTCTGTACAAACTCCCAGAGGGGAAAGGGTATAACCATTCCATCCCACCCTTTCTACTTTTAGTTATATGCTGCCGTTTCACCAAACTGAGACTCAAGGTGGCTTATAAAATAGAAAGAACTACAATAAAAACATGCATGGTTAAAATCATACACAAAAGATTGATGCTAGACCAGTACTAGCCTAACAGCAAAATTTAAATAATACAAAATAGTACCTTAAAACAAAGAATAAAAGCAGTACATCACCATAAAAAAGTCTCCTATAAAACTTTTCTCTTTCTCTTCTGAGTGAGATTAGACTGGTACCCTCCTTGCTGTCTTTCCACCAGCAGGTAAGGATTGTTTAAATTTTATTTTGACAAGCCTTTGAAGACTGACTGCTCAAGGGGACTGGGCCTTGCAGAATTGTGCTGCACCATCCATGTTTCATTTGTGGTTTTTGATTTTTAAATCTGATTTTAATTTTATGGATAGTTTAATGCTCCTTTTAGCATTTGTATCTGGTATTTTTTTTAAAAGTTATGTCTCTTTTAACCATTGTAAACTGCCCATATTTCCCAAACTAGGAAAAAGCTATACCTCTTTTACCTGTTGTAAACTGCCTGTCTTTCCAAAACTAGGAAAAAGTCAGGAAATGGATGATGGTGGTGGTAGTGGTGGTAGTGGTGGTGATGATGATGATGACAATGACGATGATGGTAATACAATCAATACTCTCAAATCTCCTGAAGTAGAATGGTTTTCACTTGCTACCAAAAGGACAGCAAAGAAGGATTCCACAATCCATAGGATAATATTCTTCAGAAGAAGACAAAGAGGTGTTTGTTTATGATGCTCTTACTCAGTTTGTGGTTTTAGGATCCTTCTCATGCCCTGCTATCTTTGGAGGCACATTTAATGGGGATGTGAGAAGGGACTTTTTAGGTTACCATTCACTGCTAGAAATTGTGAGGCTGATCCTCTCTGTTGTCCTTCTACCAACAGGCCTTTGGTACTTAAGTATGCTTGCTGTTCAACAGGGCTCATGTTTAAGTTTACTACTGTTGGTTGCCTTTAGGCAGTAATGTAAGATGAAAAAAACATTTAAACATACAAAATATAAACAACAACAAGGGGATTGTTTCAGGAAAAAACTGGTGGCTCTGTGGAAGGATCAGAATAATACTCTTGTAAACAGATACCATTTTGCAGTGCTTCACGTTTACTGGAATTTGATAGAAACGGAATACTTTGAAAGAATGTTGTTTCTACACACAGACCACCCAGTACCATGATCTTTTTTTTTAAACGCAAGATGACGCAGTTCTGAATCAGCTCATGAGCAATCAAGTGTGTTTAATCACGCCAAAGGGAAACACAAAGAAATGAACCAGAGAAAATGAAATACAGCATTAGACATGGACTAATCAAGGAATCAAGCTGGTTTGAAAAGCTATATTCATCAGGACCTCCTATGCATGCATGGGCCCAAAGTATGACCTGAAGTGCTTTAGAAATATGAGGATTAACCCACCATAGTCTTTTAGGGAAAAAATAGCTATCAAAATTAATCAAAATCTAAAATGTATCCTAACACAAATATTATTCCTCTCTCATTCCAGATGAAGTAAACTATGAACGTTTTTCTTTTTCTTTTTCTATTCAGAAAAGCATGCGCTTTTTAGGAATTTCCTTACTTTGCACATTATCTGACTAATTTTTTCCTTCAAAAGATTTAGTTTCTTTAACTGAAATCAACTGGTGGCCCTTTTCAGTCCAACAGCATGTCTTACCTCTTTCTCTCCATGTACCAATATAGTTGTTGGACATGAAGTTTTTTCTAAAGTTTCTTTATAAGCAGCTAATGCAGGGATGGGAAACACATGGCCTATGACCTACAGAAAGATCATTGCTGATTTCTTGGTTATCACAACTAGCACCAAATTAACCACTGAAATTTGGCAGAATGGGGGCGGTGGAGCCAAGCTTTCAAAACCACATATATAGAGAGTGTACAGCTTGTTTAGAGTTCAATTGCACTCATAGAAGGTCCTTGGGAGTGTCTCTGCATGCCTCTTTAACATGTGTGCATACAAGTTTGGAGGGAGGCTGCTGTGCTGCTGAAACGCAGGATGATGGTGGCCAGTTAAGTGGCAGGGAAGTGGCAGAACTAGGGCACAGCCTCTACTGAATTCAGGAGTGGGGGAATGTATCCACCATCACCAGATGCTACACATTCCTGAATTTTACTGGCCACTCTGATTTTTTCCATTTTTGTAGGGGAGATTTTCTTTAGATATAGGAAAGAGTAATTGAATTGAGAGGCTGAGTTCATGATTTGAGAGGCTGGGATTGCCTAGAGTGCAAGATACTGTGTGTGGCGTGTCAGTGCCAAATACCAGGTTGCAATTTCCACTTCAATATACTACATGTCATTCCACCACACAGTGCCCCAGATTTAAAGATCATAATATATGCTTGTTAAATACCCAAATATTTAGCCAAGCATCTGCTCTATGAAGCCATGTGTTTGTTCTGGTGAAAACTGTAGTTTCAGAACAGAGCATAACTCCTTAGAATACCACAACACATATTTAGCATTCTGCGCAGAGAAAAGTACCTCATTTAGTCACAGCCTCATGTAAATAACCAGCATGTACAGCACTTTGAAATCTAATTGCACTGAGGATTCAACATTAACATGACATCAAATGACAGCAGTTTAAAATGTTTGTTTCAGACCTGCGCAGCTACCATTTCTGAATTTTTATATATTAATTGTTCTTCTAAGAGTTAGTTTGCTTCCTTTTTCTTTTTTTTACAGATACCTTTCCCATTATATCCCTACCAGTCAACTGAGACTAATTCAAATGTTTACAGCTACATGTAAGATGCTGCTGTAGTATACATAAGAGAACTTGAGGCTACTTTGTGACAGTTCCTGGATCCTAACAGGAAAGCTATTTTCCATATCTTGAAGCTTCTACATTTAGGGACACTGGAGCCCTTAGCACTAAAATAACCCAGGTATTTAAAATGAGAAATAGTTTAAGAACCAAAGAACATAAGAAGGGCCAACCTGGATCAGATTGAAACCCTATCTAGCCCAGCATTCTGTCCCCAGAGTACCTAACTCAGGCCATTTCTACACTACACTGTTGTAGTGCTATTATTCCATTTTCATCATCTTGTGAAATTCTGGGGTTTGTAGTTTACTGAAGCCAAAGAGCTCTCTGGCTGAGAATTCTAAATGTCCCTCCCTAAACTGCAAACCCCAGGATTCCATGGGATGTTGAAAGTGGAATAATAGAACTATAACAGTGTAGGGGGGAAATTACCTTGATGTCTCCAACAAAGACATGAAAATTGCAACCCCCCTCTTCCTCAAGCTCACCTAGTATTTATAAATGTTATGCCTCTGATACTGGAAGTAATATGCTACTATCATGACTGATAACCTTGTCATCCCATATCTAATCCCCCCAATCAAGTCAACAAGCAATCACTTGATTGCTATGATTTTCCCAAAACAATATAGAAAGCATTTCATAACAAAGCAAGAAAACAGCAGCAGAAACAACACAGTCCTGCTGCAGAACAATCAGAACAGTTTCATAGCAAACATATTGCCAAACATATAGTGTCAGCTGGTGGCTACTACTTCAGTAGAGTTATGAACCTGATTTAGTCTGAACTTTAAAGGTACTATCCAATGGACTTAATTCTATCTGCCTAAATGGGTTTGGTAGATTCATTGTCCCACTGACACAGAAGCCACCAGCTGCCACTGCAAAGCTTCATCAGAACTTCTTAATATCTGCCCAATGACAGTGATCTTAAATGGTTGGTAGAAAAGAGCTTTCACTTCTCTCTTAAAAATGTATCAGCCTCTGCCCATGGATTTCAGTAGTAATGAATATGTGTTTGGAGCATTTTGAAAAATGTGATTCACTTGGCTTATCTGCATTCTCTTCAAATTAAATTATGAAGCTTCTGGATTTCAGTACAGAGAGAAAATACAAAGTCTTACAACTCCATACAAAGCAAGGGCAGGAATAAAATGCTGGTGGGACTTGGAGAAAAACAGTGAAATTGTGATGCAGATATTTTTACACTGAGGTATCTCATTCATAGTCCCACTGTACACTGAGGCCAATTTGATGGCATATAATGGCAATAGCAGCAACTATTGTGGTGTGTGAGATCCCCCAAAATGAAGAAATATCTCATAAAGACTAGTCAGAAAAAATTATCCTGATTCTATATATGAGAGTACCTAATCATCTTTACATTGCAAATGACCAAGATCATGGGTTCCATACTGGGGGAAAGTTAGGATAATAGATGGATAGACAGATAGACAGATAGACAGATAGACAGATTCTTTTTTCAAGTTTATTTGCTTTTGAGTGTTGGGCAACACATATTTTAAATATCCATGGATATGCTAGACAGGCCGTTGCTCAATGTTTGTTTGTTTATGTTTTTATTCACTCATTTATTCATTCATTCATTCATTCAATTATTCATTTAAAATGTGAGAATTTGATCTCCATTTCAGATTTGCAGAATCATATGTACTCTGGCAGATTAGGTACATCTCCAGAACCATACTGTTAATTGTCCTCAGTTTCTTCCTACCCTTGAAGGAGGATTGCAAAATATTTTGATGCATCTGTGTCCATGAATTCAGACAAGCTATGGGAGATACAGTCAGTTAAACTTGAATGTTATTTCTGCATTTGACTCAGTGCTTCTTGTTCCTGGAACATGCATTTATAGTGGCAGTGGAAGGAAAGACTGAACCAGTTTCTCATGAAGTGGTACATGTAGATTTTGCTCAGACTGGAAGCTGATAGCATTCCTTCTCTTCTCTGCTCCAAACACTTGAACCTTCTTGTTGAACTGCCTCTGGGTGGACTATACTTCAATGCTGCTACTTTCTATCCTCAGCTTCACACCTTGTGCAATGTTTGTATCTTTTAGAGTTCTTCTGGTGGGAAAAACCAACCTTCCCTAGTCTGGCACTATTTTATCTTGCATTCTATTCACATTTTAATATAAGTGTACCTGATCTGTACTTCTAAAATCAAGGTTTCAATTGGAACATGATTATTTTTGCTCATTCACAGTTAATGGATTTTGTGCTCTCTCTCTCTCAATCTTTCTCTGTATGTGTGTGTGTGTGTGTGTGTGTGTGTGTGTGTATCAGACAAAACTATGACCAAAACCATAAATATTAGGATGAAGTCGGTACAAAAATGTATATATTAGTGAAAAGTAGGGATGGGACGAATCCAGAATTTCCCAAATCCAGATCCGAATCCCTGAAAGGTTCTCAGAATCCGCGAATCTCACGATTCTCGAATCTTTCAAATCCTTTTTTTTAAAAAAAAGTTTAAAAAGCAACTTTTTAATTTTTTTAAATTTTTTTTTCTAAAAAACAGAACTTTTTTTTGAAAAAACTATTTTTTGGTTGGTGGATTTGAAAGATCCAGTTCACTCATTTTTGCACAGGGATTCGGATTTGCGAATCTTGAATCCTTGCTGAGGATTCAAGGATTCGGTTGGCCCATCCCTAGTCAAAAGCACCTGCAAAAATACATCAAACATAGGAAAACTGCTTGCAAAAATGTACATGCTGTGAAAAAATTCATACAAAAATATGAATGCCCATGTAGAAACATTCTCTTTCTCTCCCTCATTCTCTCTCTTTGTTTTAAAATCTAAAACTGATGCAGAACTAAAGGCTGGGAAAAAAGGAAACTGAAATGAGCAGACTTGTCCATCCGTTGATGCCACTTTCCACTGCTGGCTGCAATATTGAGCTTCTCTTTGATTCCAGTGCCAGCCAACTTAGTTCACAGTTGAATTGATATTGTACAGAGAGATTCAACATATTAGATAGATCACTCTCATCATGGATCATGAGAGTAAGCATATTTGATGCCCATGGGAAAGAATTATTCATTGTTAACATACAACAAGATAAAAGTGCTCGTTGCTTGAACTCTCAAAATAACTCAGGCATTGATTTGGAAGCAAATGGTTTGGATTTCTGTGGACATTTTTTCCCTATGCCTGGAAGTTTTGATGCTGCCAACTAAGTATGTGTATGGTAATGAATTTTGCCTTCCTAACCAGATGGAACCTGTTGGCAGTTATGTGCACCATGTTGTCCTGTACACTGCTGACCAGATGCTGTAATATCTGAATTCTGACCAGTTCCTCTTTAAATAGATGGAAGGCATCCAGCTAAAATTACAGAAGTTGGATAGTCAGGTTTGCATGCTAGTTCATAAGAATGATTTGCAAATCACTAAAACAGATTATTGTTTTGATTTCAAAGTAACAACCAACTGAAATATTGGATCACTTTTTCATGGTGAATTTCAATAACCTACAGAAGGACAGGAATTGTTATCTTGTTTCTTTCTCATTTTTAAAAAAGATATCTTGATTCTAGACCTTATGATTACAAACATAGCTTTAAAAATATGTGGTCATATGTAATGAAGCATCAAGTTTCCTTGTTGGAATGGGCAGATAAAAGAAAAAGGAAGCCAAAAGTTTCTCATAATTTGTACAGATCACTGATCTCAATCTTTCTTTGACTTAAATTCACATACAATTCACACTGTCCTGGGCTATGCCCACTCTCCAAATTTTTGTAAGCTTCAAAGGCATTGTGTCTTTTTTCTTCTCCATGTCTTTTTATAGTCTTCTTACATATCTCCACTAGCAGATATGCATGCATAGGGCCAGCCCAGAACATTTTCCCAAATGATGTGGAACAACAAATTGTGCTTTCTTCCCTCTCCCCCGCCCCCACAAGCCAAGGCTGTAGTTCCCAAAGCTATTCATTTTAGTAATTGAGGTGGAAAATCTCAAAAGTGTTTTTCCTTCTTCTTGGCTGTAAAAAATGCACTTCTGTTAAAGATGCTACTCAGGTTCTGAGGCCTATCTTCAAAATAGGTTCAGTAGCTTAGAGAATACCTGCACAGTTTGGAATAAAACCCTGGGGTGAATTCACCATACTACTGACATGGAAGCTATCAGACACAATTTCTTTTTCAGCTCCCCTTGACTGAACTTTCCCATCAAGCTCCATCACCCACCTTATTTCTACCCCCTCTCCCCTGCTACCCCTGCATTGTCCAGAGAGGAAAACAGATGTGCTAGCTTGCTGCTGCCAATTGTTTGAGCTGCTTCAGCATCCACTGGGGGAAAAAAAAGAGGACTAGACAACCAACATACATCTTCTAAGCATGTCATCCATGAAAGGGATTCCCCTTGCCCTTCACAGTCTGTCACAGCTGGGAATGTGAGGTGGCAGATGCCCTGTGAATAGCAAATCAATTAGGGGAAAATGGCAGATAGCTATGCAAGGAACACTGGCAGACATTTTGTACCACTCAGAGTCAGAAGCCACCATAGAGAGTGGGAAGAAGGGGAGTGGCTGGACATGACAGGAAGAAAATCCAAAGTGCCTATGAAAAATGACAGAAAGGGATGGTAAGGCGGATATTTTTTGATTGAACATGCTTAGGCTTGGCTATCTCGACAATTTGGAGAGGACAGAACAGAGGTGGAGGGAAGGAGAAAACCAACACAGTGTAATAAGAAAGAAGTTTGGAGGCTTGCAGATCTGCCCAGAATTATTACTCCAAGCCATTTAGTAAAGGTTGTGCACCAAAGACAAGCCTCTCCTTGCTGCTATAACTCAACTCTTAAATTAACCCAAGTTTACTCTCACCCACAAACTTTCATTTGTAGCTTACTCCTGTTTGTTGGGTTCTCCTCCTCCTGCTCTAGCACTTCTTCCTCCTCGCTCCTTTTCTAAAGAAAAATTGCATCTCACCCTTCTCTTTCCCGAATGTAAGTGAGCCTCAGGAGAGTAATACTGCCCATGGAAGCAGGAAGGGAGGTGAGTGGGCAGGTAACTAAGTGAACAAGCAATGCTGACAGAAGGTGTGACAAAGAGGAAGGGAGGGAAGGGAGCCAGCAACAAGTTGTGGCTGGAGGGCACAGCAGTAAGGAAGGAAAGAAGACAGGCAGGAAGGCAGAGTGGATAATGCAGTATTCATAGCACAATTTACCATTTCTGGTGCCCCACCACCTGAAGTAGGTGCCTCACTTTACACAATGGTATGGCTCACTGTTTATATGCATGAAAACAACAAATGGTAGCAAAATATATCTTTGGAAAACAATTAATAGAAAAAGTCTGCTTTCCCTAAGAGCACACACTCTATCTAAAATGAATTGCCTAGATGGACTCTTTCCTTAGCCTGTAGCTCTTTGTTTTCAGTTAGCACATAGCTTTGTATCTTTGGAAACAGATGAAGAGCCAAATTAAAATTCAAGGTTGCAATCTGTTTTCAGGCTTTCTCCCCACTGCAAAGTATTTCCTCAATAACTTGGCAAGCAACCTCTGCAGCTGGGTATGGCAAGCTGTGCACTGGCTGTGGCATGAGTTTCATGAAGAGAAGAAGTACTATGAGGGATACATGCTTGCAACCTATTTCCAAAGCCCAAGTCAGTTAGGAATCTGCTGGCTCAGGCTTCATGTCAGTTAGAGAATAAGAACAAAAGAGTTGCCAGGCTAGATAAATGGTCAGCCATAGTTATTCTTAATCACACAGTTCAGCCAGACTGGAGCCTCATGTTCCAAAATACATTACACTATTGCCATGAAAACTTAGCTTCAAAACCCAAGCTTCTGGAAAGCTTTGGGCTCAGTCCAGTACTTCTCATGGTTCATGGCACTGGAGAGCTGAAGCTGACATTACTTTAAGTATAATGTTCCTGTATCTCTGTTTTATTGTAGAGTGAGGGCTTAAATACCCCGAAGGCACCAGATTCTGTCTGATCTTCGAAGTGAAGCAAATCAAGGTAAAACCTGGTTAGTAATTGGAGATTGTCAAAGAATGCCAGGTGCTGTAGGCTATATTTTAGGGGAAAGAAATGGCGAATCACCTCTGGATATTCCTTGTCTAAGAAAATCCCATGAATGTCAAGAGGCAACTGAAAAATGCATACACTCACAAGTAGATAGATTACAGCTCTAGTATGGGGGCATAACCTGCTATGGTCCTCATTTGGACTGGGCCAACTGTTCCTGCAATTCATATTACAAAAGTGAGATCCACTAGAACAGGGTTGCACAGGATGTGGTCCATAGGCTGAATTTGCAGACCACTGCTACCTCAGTTTTGGCAATGAAGCAGTAGCAATGGTATCTCCCTACACAAACACACATTTTCTCCATGAACAAGATGCATAGAGACCATGCCGCTTGCATTAGAAAAATCACATTTGGGAGAATATGAACCTCTTTCAAACAAGAAATTTTGATCAAGGCTATAGTGTGTGTGTGTGTGTGTGTGTGTAGGGAAGACTATAAGGCCCTTTCTGCAATTCACCTTTTCTTGGCACTGGGGTGTGGTGCTCGCACGGGCAGCCTCCAGAGAGAGGCTCTCACATCCAGGGTCCTTCAGCTCTGCATGAGCTTCCTGCTCTTGCAAGAGCCCCGCCTCTTCCTTTCGCAGTGCAGCCTGGGACCTTCTCAGGCTGCACTGGACAGGAAGCATGACCGGCCCTTCTCCTGAGGCTCCACACACAAGGTAAGTGTGCACGAGGCCCCGGAGTGTTATGTGACCATGCACCATTTTTGACTTCAAGCAAAAAATGAAAAAATGTGTGAGTGGTCCTTGCCAGACCCTGGAGCATCATGCAAATGTGAGTGCGTTATGTGGACTGCTCCTCACATGTGTGCGACGCTCGAGGGGCCCTTTTGCATCGAAAATGCCATGTGAAAAGGGCCTATAAGTTTTTTTAACACAAGCGCATTTGCAAGGATAAAATGGGGTGAAGGAGAACCATGAACTCTCCCCTAAGTTTCCTGGAGGAAAGGTGGTATATGAAATATAATCACTAAAATTTGGGGGTGGGCAACAAACCTCCGATGACTATCATCAATTTTAGTAATGTTTCTTGAAGACTTTGTCTGATCCACACTTGGAGTCCATCATGAACGATCTAAGTGGCCTATCCCTATACCTTCATGCTGAAACAGTCATCTCTAGGGAAGGGGGATCCATCCATCTCCATACAGACATCCAACACTACAAGCCTTACTCCCTAAACCTGAAGGCCTGCAAGTCTAGCAGAATGGAAGTGATCCCCAAGTGTTTGTGTATCAAGTAGTGGATGTTCTGTCCTCTGAGAGTCAAAAACTGATAAATTACTATGTTTCTTTGAAGATATGCTCTTTCAAGTGGTGAAAAGTGTGTTTGTCATAGCATGAGATGTTTCTCTCCTACGCATCTTGCAATTAGCATACTTTCCTTTGGCAACTGGAAGTTAGATATGGGCTTAATTTGCAATTCTGAATATTGAAATGTGTATCTCTAACTATATCCTTTACTGGGGAAGAGGGGTCAATCAAATGTAAATGAAATATTTATTGTCCATATTTTTAAATGGGGGTAGGTAGTTGTGGATTCTGGACCATAGAAGTGCACATAGAGTGCCTGCATCCTGGCTGATGACATCACTATTTACTTTATAGCCATGCAGCAGCTATTGATGGTTTCACTGGATGAGCTGCTCACCCAGAGAACTTCACCACTAATTCCTTGCACCCAAAGTGACTTCAGCGTCAATGTTCCAGATGGCAACCTCCCCCACTATGTACTTTTCAATTTCTGAATCCCCCTTGCCTTATTACAGGCTGCATTTGAAACTGCCACATGTAGTATCAAAACACTGTACCTGGTAAAGTGTTCTCTCTTCAAAAATGAAATCCATAAAACAAAACATTGGGCATCCCCTATTGTTTGAGGAATGCTTAAAGCAGGAGTGAGAATCATGCAACCTTCCAGTGATTACTGGACTGCAGTTCCCAGCATTCTCCACTGTTGAATAGGCTGTATAAGGCTTCTGGGATTCGCAGCCCAACAATATCTGGAAGACTGTATAACTGACACTTTTGACCTAAGTAACATTTTGGACCCAGCTGCTATATGCAAATGATGGGTTGGATATAGATGTATGCAAATATAGCTGACCTTATACACATTAATCCTTTTTCTCCACCCAGCAGATTTCCTGAAAATACTACATAGATGGGCAAGGAGGCTTTGATAAATGTTTACTCTGTTATATAAAGGGTGCACAAAAATCATGCAGACGCAGCTTTTTTGAGTGAAGCATGGATCAAATTCCACCCACACCTCATATTATCCAGTTCAGTAGAGTCCCTTAGGATCCTTTGTGTATGATTTTTCTAAAGTTTTGCAGGCTGGAAAGACCACCATAGAAAGCAAGGGGTGAGGAAATCATCTTCACATTATTTCAGTTGCATCTTCCCATTATCGCATTATCTACCTCTGCCTTTGAGATGCTCCATTTTCTTTGGTGCTAGGAGATATCCTGCATGTGCAAGGTTTGAAACAGAGTTCTGAGAAAGAAAGGCATATACAAATTAAAAGATGCAAGATTATATAGAAGTTGACAATTACAAACTGCTTACAAAATGCCTAACAAACAAGGGCACTCACAGCAAAATCCAAAACACAGGACATGGCTGTTAAAAACAATACAGAACAGGAGGGTACTAAGCAATGGGCTAATCTTTTCCATCCTGACCCCGTTGACAAAACATCCCACCTTCAATGCAAACAGGACTAAGCTTTGGAAGAGTTAATCCAACAGAGCAAGCAAGCTTATTTTTCATTTCAGCAACACCATCAATGTGCATGGTGGCTGCCTTTAAGCACAGTAATCCCTCTGCAGTGAAGCTCGAAGCCTCCAAAGCCATTATGATATTTTATTTTCAGATGCTGCGTTTACATGGCGAAGAGTAGTCGATGTGTCAAATGTACACAAATGCTCCTTTGATATAAAAGCAGAGATGGTGGACATGGAATACTGAGTGTAACATATTGATTGCTATTTCTGTGTATGTTGAATGTCAGAGAAATTTCTAAACAGAAAAAAAAGACTAAAAGCATAGAATGTAACTATGCAGCTATTCTATTTCATGCTAATATTAATTTTTTTAAAAAAAAATAACAAGAGCAGCAGCAACAGTACTTAAGCTTCCCTGTTTTCAACTACTCCAAGATCTTTCTGAAAGACAAACACCATATAAATGTAAATTGTCTATTTCTGGATTCTTATAAATCTTCATAAATAAATTCCATGTACATAACAATGTATCAGTGTTTGTTTTTTTTTAAAGAGATGCATTATTGTTAAGCTACAGCCACGGAAAGTTCATATAGCCTCCCTTTGTTTAAAAAGAAAAAAAAAAGGAAAGGAAAGGAAAGGAAAGAAAAGAAAAGAAAAGAAAAGAAAAGAAAAGAAAAGAAAAGAAAAGAAAAGAAAAGAAAAGAGGTAACTGGGACCAAGAACAAAATGGCAGGTCCTTCCCTGAATCCTGTACAAAAAATGAGCAGAAAGGTGGCTGAATCTAAGGCTTTCCGCACTACATTGTTGTGGTGCTAGTATTCAACTTTCAACACCCTGTGGAATTCTGCCATTTGTAGTTTACTGAGGCCAAAGAGATCTCTGACTGAGAATTCTAAATGCTCCTTCCTAAACTGCAAACCCCGGGATTCTATCAGATATTGAAAGTGGAATAATAACAGTATAACAAGGTAGTGCAGAAAGGGCCTTACTTTACCACTGACGGTGGGATATTGTCTTCCACCACACCTAAGGCAGCAGGCTACTTTAGAAAGAACAGAGCTTGCACAAGTCTATCCTGAAACAAAAGGGAACAAGCAGAGGGTCAGGTATAAGAGCCAGGACGGTGGCTGTGCTACATAGGAATGTAATTCTTCACTGATTTTATTTTTGAAGGAAGCAACAAGTAATTTTAATCCTTTTCCTTCCACAATGTGCATAAGCACCAGAATGCTGGGGTGAAACTTTTTTTTTATATAGATAGATAAAATCATAGACAGCTGAATGAGACAGGGCTGCATACACTGCATCTCTCTTTCCCATGACTGCTCATTCTAGCCGGCCCCTTCCATTGACAGTTGGTAGCTGGCGTCCAGCAATTATTCCTGTGTTGTGTGATGTCAGTTTGGAAGCCTTACCCAACTGATTGCTCTGACACCAAAGCACTGCCCTTAAAGCATTCTGACATTCTTTTTAGAGTGCACATGGATGAAATATGCCTTCCAGCTAGCATGCAATAATGGCCCTTAATAGGCTTTTTAAAGCAGGATGTTCATATTAGGCAATTGCGTTCAATAAGTGAAAAAGGAAAATTAAATGGAATTTTATTATACATAAAGGCAGTATTATATACTGCACTGACACAATACCTTACCTTTCGGTATTTTCTTATCCTTGTTTACAGCAAGCAAATGAGGAACTAGGAAACTGCTTTATGCTAAGCAAGATTATTGGTTGATTTAATTTATTGTTTACAAGGGGGTCTCTTGCAAAAGTTTTCAACTTCCTGCCCATTGACTGTGCTAATAGAAGGTGAGGCCCAATGCTTCTGGAGGGCACCAGCCTGAGAAACATTAGTCTATACTAGAGATGAAATGGATATTTGACAATTTCACATTTGGAGGCATAATTTGGAAATTTCAATACCTTGAATACATTTGTGGGAAGAAAAACAGCACCTGGAAAGTTTCCACAATTTTGTAGAAACTTTCTTTTTGACTGTCAGCACAACAGGGTCTGTACACTTTTTGAACTGCATAGTATAACTTTCCAAGAAACAAAAAGCGTATGTGGTTTTCTGCTCCATGTGCACTTGTCAAAACTGCACAAAATACAAAAAATTAAACAAACAGGATAACTATATGTTATAGTGTTGCCTCACTCTGTGCACTTTTTGTCTGTTTGATCTGTGGGCAATGTACTGTTTCCTGCACTTTGAAGGCTGTAGTTCCCATTCCCATTTTAAAGTTGTGCAACATTCCATTTGGGGTTTTTTTCTCCATCTTTTAGGAAAGCTCCATAGCTTTCATGGGAAAGCTGAATAGCTTTCTGGAAAATTATTCTGCTCTTTGAGAAGCTCTGCAGCTTGCTTCCAAAAGTTGCATGGTTTCCTCTCATTGTGGTGATGGTGGTGGTGGTGGTGGAGTTCCTAAGTGTCTCAACACTGTAAAAAGAAAAACTGACTGCTTTTTCCCTACACCTCTTAGGAATGGGAAGATCTAGAATTACTAACCCTAGTCTATACCACTATTCTTGTCCATACTGGCAACAGTTCCCCAGGGTTTCAGAGAACAGACTTTGCCAACAACCCTATATGGAAGTCCAAAATCTCTTGAATGCAAAGCATATTATCTGTCATTGAAATGAGATGACAAAAATAGACATTAGAACCATTAGTGGGTTGCCAATAGTTCTCTAAGGTTGGGTCACAAGCTGGATCACAATCCTGATCACCAGTGAAAAGGTACAATATTGCAGCAAAATGCACTTCTTACCTTTAGGATGTGGAGTAACCCCTGGGGGGGGGGCGGAAACAACCAGAGGCTGAGCATCTGTGCTCTGTGAACTGGAAATATTTGAGACTAAATTCTCACTACACTCTTTCCTTTAAGTCATCATCTGCTCAGCCTTATGACGCCTGTGCTGTGTCAAGATTTGTTGTCTTGTGGGAATAAGGCTTTCTTTGCTTATGGAAATTGACCTGTAGTTAACTTCTCTTGTTGCTTTAATCAGATATTCTTCTGGCTAGTCAGGTTAATTTGTTTCATGTGAACAATGCAATGTTTTCAGCTGTTGCCTGAAAACTGATAAAAGCTGTTCTAGTTCTATATGTGTTTGGCATTTAATTTGCATCCCCTATTCAGAATGAAAGCTAACATTTTCTCATCTTGGAATTTTCCTATAGAACCTAGGAAGAGAAAACAAACAAAAACCAATCACCCCAGCTCAAATCATGACAGAGCTTTACAGAACTAGGCTTGTGCAGGGAAAACAGGAGAGGCAAAATGCCAAGAAATAGGTAAAAGAGATAGGCTGGACTTGCAGGAAAAAGGAAATTGGACAACAAAAGTCTTTAGAGGTAAAAAGACTGAGTAAGAGAACAGAAAAAGGAGTTAGAAGCATAGGCCACTTTCGCAGTGTACTGTTATAGTGCTTTTATTCCACTTTCAACATCCTGTGGAATTCTGGGGTTTGTAGCTCACTGAGGCCAAAGAGCTCTCTGGCTGAGAATTCTAAATGCCCCTCCCTAAACTGCAAACCCCAGGATTCCATAGGATGTTGAAAGTGGAAGAATAGCACTATAACAGTACAGTGTGAAATTGGCCATAGTTGTGAGGATATGCTGTGCTGTGGGAGAAAGCTCCTAAAAGAAAGATTGTTACTGCAGTTTAGGCCTACCTGGCGATAGCAGCTGATATCACTTTGATATCATCATTCGGCCTTATTCCACCACCCCTCTCCACGTGTTTGCAAGGCCCCTGGACAAGCACAGAACTAGACTCGGCCATCAAATGCTGCAATATCCCAAGACAATACAGGCAGGCCAGAAATAGCCAGATCACCGTTTTAGGAGACCTCTCTGCAAACACCCTCATTATATATGCACACTGTTTACAAAGGACTCCCTGCCCCGAGCAGGTAACTTGGCAAGCAAGAAGCTTAAAGGCCAAGCACTCAGCATTTGCATACAGTCTACCTCTTTGTCAATTCAGACTTAACTCAATCATGCTAAATTGTGACCTTTCGGATACATTGTCTCACACCCAAAACTCATTGTTGTCCCCGAGTAAGGCATGGCCTGCAGTCACACTTCTCCCTATAAAAACGCCTGATTCCGAGACCTTCCTTGGATTGCTCCTGAGTTCCATCCCACCTTGCTGCTGCTTTGCTTGGCGAGCCTTCCCCTCAGCTCCAGTAGCTGAGACCGCAACAACCTGGGATTGCTCCAGACTTCCATCTAGCCTTGCTGCCGCTTTGTTTGGTGAGCTGTGCCCTCAGTCCCATGTACTGAGACTCCAGACCAACGAATTCAAGCTTCAGGATAGGTGTCGTATCACTCAATTCAACAATCTCTCTCAAAATCCTGCTATCTTACTCACACCTTTATTTTCCTTAGTTATCTGTGTGCTTTTGTTGCTTACATTGTGTGCCTGTATCTAATAAAGATCATTCATTATTTTCAAATCAGTCTGCTTCTTGACTTGGCCTGACCCCGTAAACATTGGGTTACAAGACCCTGCTAAGTTACCCTGCCTCTTGTAACACTAAAGCAGTGCTCAGAGTTAATTTTCCCCACCTATAGCAGAGTACATTTTGGAGTCCCTCCTGGGACCCCCAGTAAACAGGGTAACAAGATGATGTAGTGTGAAACCTCACAGGGGGTTTACAGGTAGGGCAAGGGGTGGAATGGTTTAGTACCATGTTTCTTCAGGTAACTGTCAGCGGCGGGCGGAGGCCAAGCAGACGTGGGGTGAGTGGCTGGAGTTGACAACGTTTATTAGCAGCCAGTAATCAGAGGGTCGCAGCCCACCCACAGACAAGCCCCAGCATAGACGTAAATCAGACCCAAAGCAAAGGTTAGGTCCCAAAGTAAATGCAGGCTATTTCCTAAAGCAAGAAAGGGTTACTTCACCCAAGCACAGACAAAGTACTCGGCCACCAGGGAGACCGGACACGGTCGCTGGAGGGAGGGGCTGGATCCGGACACAGGCAGGGGAGGAGGCGGAAGACCGATGGTTGTTGCTCTGTGGTCCTCCCCTCCCAGCGCCCATCCTAAGTAGCCCCCTGGCCCAGCGGCAACCAATCAGGCACAGGCTCACAGCTGAGAGCCCTCAGCCTTCCGCCTGGCCTCACAGCTGAGAGCTCTCAGCCCGCAGCTGTTTCTCCAGCGGCCTCCGAGACCGGCGGACTGCCTCTTTCCCCTGCTGCCGCTGCCGGAATGTGGGAGGCGGAGCAGCTGTCTCCTCTGAGTCAGAGCTGTGGGTGGCCCTATTCCTCGGACTGGGGCTGGGGCCTGCCCCCCCGGTGAGCCTGCAGGTGCCCCGACTGCCAGGCCAAGCTTTGGGCCGCCCCAGCACTGCTAACGGGGCCGTCTGCGGCTGCGGCGGCCTCTGCGGTGTCCGGGCCTCCCCCTGTGTCGGTGGTGGCCTCTGTGGCAGCCGGGCCTCCCCCTGCATCGTCGTCAGCAGCCCCTGAGGTGTCCGGGCCCTCCCCCACATCGGCAGCGGCCTCTGGGGCGTCCAGGCCTTCCCCCGCGTCAGCGGCAGCCTCCAAGGCATCCAGGCCTTCTCCCACGTCGGCAGCGGCTTCCGAGGCATCTGGGCCTTCCCCCGCGTCGGCAGCGGCTTCCGAGGCGTCCAGGCCTTCCCCTGCGTCCGCGGCAGCCTCTGAGACGTCTGGGCCTTCCCCCGTGTCGGTGGCGGCCTCCTAGGCAATGGCAAGCTTAGCCGGGCCCGGGCCCATAACAGTAACCTACTAGAGTTGGACCTCCACATTTGCTGGTTTGACTTTAATGGATTTGATTATGTGCGAGTTTCTCCAACCCCTTGTCCCCCACCTCAGGTGGTGCTTTTCTGGGTGAACCTTCCCTCTTGGTGGCTCCAATGAGGCCACACAGTCCTTTAAAAACCTGCCTGTTGTCCTCTTTTTCATTCACCAGCCACTGCCTGGCCAGTTAAGAATGGGTTGCAGCCTGAGCTGTCAGCACCACAAACCTTCTCCTAATGCCCCCCCACACCCAAGAGAGGAGAAGAGTGTGAGAGAGGAAATATAGGGCCACCATGCCAACCCATCACTTGTCCCTCTCCTTTCCATGACCTGGTTAGGAGCCTGGGTGCCTACTCTCCCCACCATGTCTCAGCCCCCTTATCACAAATGCATGCATGTTTTGATATTTGTGATTTTTCCACTTTTGTGGGGTCCTGTTTTGCTAGAGAATGTGGAGGGCTGACTGTATGAAAATCCTTGGCTTCTTTCTGTTGGCATGCCTCAATATTGACACTTGCTTGATTGCTTGCTTGGTTACCTGCAACCCAGAGAAGACAGAAAATAAGGAGGAGTTATTCTCATTTCCCAGATAAATGTCATGCTGGCTATTTCATTCACATCCATTGTGGCCAGAGCACTCAAGAGAAGTGCTCTTGACAACAAGCTATGACAACAAGGTTGAGCTGGGCCCATTGAGAAGGGAACCTCACAGAAGCTTTCTTATCTAACCTCCCCCAATCTGGACCTGGCAGTGAATAGGAGAGGAACTTTGGAGAAAGATTTTTACAGCCTGGAGGACCATGGAACAAAAAAGAAAAGACGTGACAACAGCAAACTGAATTTTCACTCTTTACTCTAACCAACCAGCCAAAGGCAATTTCTGTACTAGACTGTTGTAGTGCTATTATTTCGCTTTCAACTCCCTCCCTAAACCCGGGATTCCATAGGATCTTGACAGTGGAATAATAGCGCTATAACAGTCCAGTGTGGAATGGGTCATAGTGGGGAAATGGCCAAAGTTTGGTTTCCCAGGGCTCTAATATGAAATTGACCAGCAACCAAAGATCTCATCAATTTATATTGGTCAAAGAGGAAGATTAGCTGATACTACAGGATATCAGAGGTTAACAGAAATCATTAACAGAAATGTTTTTTGGTTTCAGCAACAACATTTGTCTTGTGTGGTAGTTGAGATCCTGAAGCAACTCTTAATTTGAACTGTGTTATTAATCAAAACCATACTTATTTCATAAAAGGTTTCTGCACCTCATCCTTGATAACTTCAATTTGCTGCAAATACCTTTGAAGTCGAAGCACCTTGAAGACCTGTTCTCATACATCAGTGTTCACTACATCAAAAGGGTACAACCACAATGTTGACTTTGAAGCTGCTCACAGAAACATAAAATGGGGTGTCTCATATCCACAAGGAGGATTTGAGGCCCAAATTTTATTGTACTATTTAAACTAGTAAATGATATAATTTGAGCTTTTTTTAAAAAAAAAAAAAATCAGACATAATAGGAGTTCTCTATTAAAAAGCTCAATTAACTTTAGAGCCCTTTCATTAAGATAAAGGTCATTTTGAGTGATACTTGTGGAAAAAATTGTCTGTACTTTTCTATAAAGTCATACAATGATACTGCATTTTTTGTACAAGTAATTAAAATGGGGAAAAATTGTTCCCAAGTTTAATTCAAAACATAATTGAGCAATAAGTCTATACTTAGATAATTCGACTGATGCACAAAGGCTTTATTTAGAGTGGAACAATAGCTGCAGTTTTGCATTCAACAGGAGTGTGTTTTTTTAGGAAAAGAGAGATTTATTTTAAATAATAGATTTTTTAAAAAAATAGATTAGACAAAGTGAAGAATACTTGCTTCTAGTATATATCTAAGAGGACATCTTTACTAAGAAAATTAACAATTTTAAAAGATTATTTTTTGGTTTTGTTGTAAAAGACATTTTCTTATACAGATAACAAAACAAGTCATGCAGTTTCATGTAAGAAGTGAAAGAACCTCGTAAAGCTATCATTTTCAATGTAACATTGCAACTGCACTGTTATTATGAATAGGTCTTATGGCGTGCGTGCGTGTTGTGTGTTTTATTGTCATCATCACTGTATATTCCTAGGAATATTAGATTGCCTGGGCTTAAGTCACAGCAATGTCCCAAGGGAAGTATTGATATGTTTCAGATTCTATGCACACAGTACTTGGTTTGACGCAGATCTCCTTAAATACTTTGATTTTTATTCCCCCAAACAATCAACTTCCATCTTTTCACAGAATGTTTCAGACCTAGCGGGGGATCCTGCTAATGGAAGTGATGGAACAGTTCTCATTGATTTTCCTTCTGTCTAGTAGCTCTGCCACAACTATTTCAAAAGGCTCCCAAAACCTCTAGAACACTACCATTGGGTATAAGTGATAAACAGACTTGTACAAACCATGCATCTGATGAAGTTGACTATGGTCCTGGAATGTGTGTGTGTGCGTGCGTGCGTGCGCACACACATACCTTCATTTTGTCTGTCAACTTATGGTGACTTTATGGATTGCATAGTGTTTTCTTAGGCTAGGAATACTCAGAGGTGGTTTTGACAGTTCCTTCCTCTGAATTACAGACTGTAGCATCTGATATTTGTTGATGGTGTCCCATCCAAGTTTTAACCAGGGCTGACCCTGCTTAGCTCCCAAGATCAGACAGGATGTTATGACTTTAGGCTATTTAGACCCCAGGAAAGATTATTAGGCCACAGTAAATGTGCCATAATTCAAACTTCGATTTAGAGTAAACTCAGTAAATCAATAGGACTTATCAAAGCATTGACTTCCCATTGCCTGTGTTTCAGTGCATATGTTCTAGCTGGGACTAAAAAGTAAGGGTGGTTTAGTGCATCTTTCCAGCTCCTGCTGCACTGTAATCTCTCATATTTGTTGCCATTGACTATTCTAGTTATGACTAATGGGACATGCTGTTCAACAATACTGGAGAACCAGACAGTTTCTACCCCTGAACAGTTAGATTTAGGCTTCAGGCGTCACAATTTTGTTTGTCATTTTTGCAACAGAAAGCAAGTAATATTTCTTTTGTCTGAAAGGTAGGACTCAACTAATTTAGACAACAGGACATCTGAGACTGTATCTTCCATATTTTTTTCTTTAAATGGTAACTAAGAAAAAAGAGCAATTCAACCAGAGGGCACTACATTAGAACAAAGTAGGTTTAAATCTTTCCACTGTCCTATTATTTTCTAATTGAAAACACCCCTCCTCACCTGAGTTTGGTAGCTGATAACTGGTAGAAGTTTTCAAGGATTTACAGCAGTCTGTGTAGACCAATCTAAAATGGAAGGCAATAGCTCTTTCATGGTATACATATTTGACAAAAAATTAAAGTCAGACAAGTCCTAGCTTGGAGTTGCCAAATGAAAGCAGGGAGCCATACTGAACAAGAAGGCATCATGGAACAACAATCTGAAGTGGCAGATCCCTCTCCCCAAAACATCTGGTTTATGAACTATGTTGCTTGCATTTCCTTGCTCCTCTACAGAATGTCAGCTTATGCTTCAATTCACAAACAAGCACAATGGAAACTCTAACATTGCCCTTTCTGCTTCCTTCCACTGTGGACTGAATACTAATGCTACAATACAATCAAGCAAGGTGAAATAGCTTGCTTGGAAACCCTCTGAAAATATGGGCTGGTGTTAGCTTGTTGGTGTCATAGATCTGTCCCAATGTTCATCCTGTTGCACCTTTTCTGAAATTTAATATCTCCTTGCCAACAAGAAAAGTGAGAAAGGTAATAGTAATAGTAGTAGTAATAATAAAAATCCTTCACATGCTAGATTTCCTTCCCAAGTCAGTTTGTTCTATTCCTGCTGTGTATTGCTTTAGAGGTTCAAAAATCAATTTGTGCTTTTTGCTTGCAAGTGCTTCTTTTTCTTGATTAAAAATGTTATAATCTCTTCTGCTCACAGCCAGAAGGGTCTTATAGGGTAGTTTATTAAGTCAGACTAGGCAGCATTTGGAAATATATTGGCTGAGATGAATTTCTTGAGGGAGAGAAGTATTTGCAGTCTAATCTGTATCAATATATCTTTATAGTTTTGTCTAACTGATTGATAATGGCTGTACAGACAAATAATAGATTTATTATAAAGATCAAATTTGCACAAGGATATACAGAAAGAGTAGGTCTTATATAGACCTTCTTCCTTCCATTCAATGTTTGAAACAACTATGTAATAGGTGAATGACTTTGAAAGTCTGTCATGTATCAGTCTTTCTGCTAACCTGGAAAGAATCAATGGAGTCTCAAAGAAATGTACAGAAATATTCATATCCACTTCTATGCACATTTTCCCTCATCTATGTATTTTGCATACCATGTCCATTGTTTTCAAGCAGTTTTCCCTTATGCAATGATTTTTGCACATATCTTGCACCAAATCCTTGAATATATGCATTCATACATTCATACAATATGCAATTTTGTTTCTAGAGTTGCTTTGAAAAATTTGAAGACATGGAAATTCTGAAGGATAACTGAATTCTGCTTTGTGTATTGATTTGGAAAATGAAAATCTGGTGAATTCATAAGAAAACCCAATCTGAACAATTATTTTTCTCATCCTCAGAGCAGGAGCATCCAAATTTATAAATCCAAACTTATAAAGCTAGATACCCAGACTGAATCCATACAATTTCAGCATATGATTTAGTATTATTGTCCTAACAGCAGAGTTCAGTAGGCCATGCCTTGTTCAGCATTGGTCCTCACCTTGTCCTATCTGTGTGTATGACACTGATTTTATTGTCTAGGCTGTAGATTTGGGGTTAAATGCAACAAATAGTTCACAGCTAGAGTAGATATATTTAATGAACAGCACCAGTGTAAGTTCAGTGGGTCTAGTTTAGTTGTAATTAGTAATAAGATAACAAGTCCCTGTTCTTGCTGTAAACAAGTTTAATTATTTTATTTTTGTTACTGTTTATGTGTGTACCCTTCAGCTTTGACCTTTAAAAAATGGAAAAATTGGTAAAGGGATTTTACCAAATAAAAAGTAAAAACAAGGGAAAAATAAAAAGAACTTCAAGAGCCTTCTCAAGTTACATAAGACATATAGAGAAAAGCTTGCACAGAGAATGTAATAACTGCCAAATGAAATTGTTGATAATCCCCCAATGAAACAGTTGCCGCCAGAGTTACATGTGACCCTTCTCTGCTTTATGTGGAAACATTTCATAGCCCTGCAGCTAAATACACAAATGTCAGAGAGAAGCACACCAGAAGTTTGAGATATAACAGCTACTTAGAAATGCATGGGGTAACCTAGTATGCTTTGTGTTTGGGACACATTACAAGCAATAGTTTCAAACATTTGTATATATGAAGGTAGACTGCCCTTCCAACTGCCAGTGTATAAGCAATTTTCAGCAATTGTATACAGAGCTAAGCCTTTCTGTAAAATATTTCTTGGGCCATTTAAAGATATATCTGAACTACCTTTAAAGAAAGTCTTATTCTATCTGAAAATGCTTCTACTTGCTTTATCTTTGGTAAATTCCTCTCCAAGTCCATTCCCAGGACTGCAACTTTATGTGTATTTACACAGCAATAGATCCCACTGTGCTCAATAAAGCATAACTTCTGAGTAAGAGTGCACAGAATTAGAATGTATATCACTGAGCGCTAGTTTCACTTGAATCATCTTGTATGCATGACTGAGACTTTGTATATAACATACTAGTTTGAGCATTAATTTATATGGGTCTGGTACAAGTTCATCTGATGTATAGCTTTCATTATGCCATTAACAGTGGTAAGGTAATAGGTTTATCATGACCAATTATGTCATTGACGATAAGATAATACCATTTTCCCTAACTAATAAATCAGCTTCTGAGATTCCCAGAACTTTCTTAGCACTGTTTAGCATTTTTTGTTTATTCTAATAAAAGTGTTACTCTATCGTTATCTAGATTCATTTCAATCTGGTTGCAGGCCTGGCTGCAGGACAGAAACAGCTTTGGTCACCTTGGTGGACAACCCACACTGGGAACTGCATGGCGGGTTATGTCCCTGTTGATTGTGCTAGACCTCTCAGTGGCTTTTGGTACCATTAACCATGGAATCCTTCTTGGCCACCTTGCTGAGATGGGACTGGGAGGCACTGTTTTACTATGGCTCCTTTCCTTAGTGAACAAGAAGAACAAGGAGGTGGTGCTGGCAGACTCCTGTTTGTCCCCTTGAATGTTGGCCTCTGGAGTCTCTCAGGATTCTGTTTTGTCCCCCAAGCTACTTAAGGCAGACATAATACTATTGGGAGAGATCATCTGTAATTTTTGGTCTGGTGACATCAGTATGTGGCACCCACACCTACTATTCCTTTCTACTTCTATCCAAGAAGGCTTTCTTGGTTCTAAACCAGTGCCCACTGAGGGAAACCAGACAAGACAGAGGTACTCCTGGTCAGCCAAGGAGCATATCAGGGAACAGGGATTCAGTTTGTACTGGGTGGGATTATACTCATCCTGAAGATGCTGATTTGCAGCTTGGTTGTACTCCAGGATTCAGCCTCAGTCTGGAAGCTTGAGTCTCAACAGTGGCCAGGAATGCCTTTGCACAGTTAAGTCTTGTGTACCAGGTGCACCCATTCATAGGCCATTTCCATACTAAACTGTTATAGTGCTATTACTCCACTTTCAACATCCTGTGGGATTCCGGGGTTTGTAGTTTACTGAGGCCAAAGAGCTCTCTGGCTGAGAATTCTAAATGCCCCTCTCTAAACTGCAAACCCCAGGATTCCATAGGATGTTGAAAGTGGAAGAATAAGCACTATAACAGTGTAGTGCGGACATGGCCTTAGAGTTGTCAGATTTGGACACAGTGACACATGCTTTGGTCATATCCTCTTCGAATTTCTATAACATGCTGTACATGGGACTAACTTTGCAGAGAATTTGGAAACTCCCTTACTGCAACAACATTTTAAACTACTGTGAAGTACATCGAGAGTCAGCATCATGCAGTGGATTGAGAGCTGGACTGAAACTTTGGAGACCAGGGTTTGAATTCTCACGGAAACCCATTGGTGGTTGCTATTCTGAAGTATTTCCTACTGGGCCAAACTTGCTATCTCTGATAAATTCCCAAAGTAGCCCTAGATTGATAAATTTACCAGCAACTCAGAAAAAACTGAAATTTAGAGTTAAATCCAGTTACTTACTCTAACTATTGAATTAATGGGGCTAACATAACTGTTGATTTAGCAAATACACACTGATTTAATAGATCTGTTGTAGTTAGGATTAGCAATTAAATTAAGACCTGACTGGAGTACTAAAAGTACTAAGGTCTAAAGTACCACATTTAGAAATCTAGGATATAAGTACCATCACTTCAGATATGTGATACTTTGTGTTTTGTCATTGGTGTTATTGCTGTTGTGTGCCTTCAAGTCATTTCCAACTTATGGTGACCCTAAAGTGAATCTCTCAAGGGGTTTTCTGGGACTAAGTATGAGTGGTCCAAGGTCACCCAGTGGATTTCCATGGCTGATCAGGGAATTGAACCTGTTTTCCAGGATCATAGCCCAGTGCTGAAACCACTATATCACTTTGGCTCTTTTTCTTGGTATTACTAGAACCTAAACATTTGATAACAGGCCTCAGGTGAAAACTATGGGTGTGAGCAGGCAGACACATATTAAGAATAAAAGAAGAAGGTACTTCTGAAGCCAAGTTCATCTTGATCCTATCCTTTTCTGTTCAGCAGAATGAAAGCAGAACTGTCACTAAAAGTCATGACATCCTATCATTTTGGTCCTATAAGCATTCCTTGTGTTGGACCCAGAGAAAGCCATTGATACTCCAAAAACAATATTCTAGAGATCTTCACTCATAAATCAACTATGCCATGAATTTGAGGCAATTATGTGCCTTCGAGTCAGTTGCAACTTATGGAGACCCTATCATGGGATTTTCCTGCCAATATTTATTTAAAGTAACCTTGTCATTGCCTTCTTCTAAAGTCTGAGAGAGTGTGATTTTCCTAAGGTCATCCTGGGTTTCCAGGGCTCAGTAGAGATTTGAACCCGCTGCATGTGATGGGGGCACAGTCGGAGGCTATTTAAGGACTGACTTCTCCTTCACAGTTCATATGCCTCTTTGGATCATTGCAGGATGGCCCCACTCTCCCATCCTCTGTGCAGTATGGGAATTGTATGGTCACCTTGGGTCTAGGTAGAATTTCTTTTTCTCTCTTTTGCCTACCCATACTGTTATCTGTGGGACTTTTACGTTTGTCTTCCAGTGGTGTTATTAAACAGATCTTTACCTGGCAAATAGAGGGTGGGGAGAATATAAATCCTTAGTTATCATCTTTGGTACCCTTTGGTGTAGGCTAGGGCTCTGAAACCTCCCCTTTTAGATTTCTATGGCCTGAGGCATTAAGGAAGGAGGATACCCTTGAGATTAACCTGGGTTTGGGTCTCTCTCTTGTAGAGTAACCCAACAGGGAGGTTTACCTTCCAATTAAGGCTGGTCATGGAGTTACGCAGGTATTTTGAATTGCCCTCAGGGCTGAGGTGTTTCAAGGAGTTCACACCTGGTCTCAGCTGGACCCACATCCAGTTGCTCCTCCCACTTGCTTCTTTTTCAGGCCAACACAGGTTGGGTCAGGCCAACACAAGTTTGGTCACATAAAGTGGCCTTATTTAACTCAGTTTCTGTGTTTGGTCTCGCTATTCCTTGTTTGGTTACCAATGGCCCCAAAACCTGAAAATACTGCATGATGGTAGGAAGAGGAGGGAAGAAAGAAAAGTTAAATTAGGGTCAGCGTCTTAGAAATACTCTGCTTTCCCTGAATATGATACCATTTTAAATTTGGGATCATAAGCAAAGAGAGAGCATTGAGCTATAAAGCAAAGGTAAATATACATAAGTGGAAGTCTAATAAAATGCTTCTAGTACTGAAATATTGGGCTACAAACCTAAAATCTCACATTGCCAAACAAATGCATCAGTGGATTAATCTTAAAGTTACAAGGCAGGGGTTTCTACGGTGGTTGTGTTTCCTCCTCTAGTTTTTGGCCTACAAACATGTTCCTGTCTTGTGTCCTTTACATCATCCACTTTTATTATAGGATCAGCAAATTTGCTCATAATATGAATTGGAAAAGGACACAGCTGTAAAATATTTCAAATGTATGATTGCATGAGAGCACTTTTCAATTCTTTCCAGGGCCTCATGATGCTCAGTAAACCTATTTTGGTCTTCCTTAACCCTGAAAACTGAAGAAATTGGAATTTTATCCAATTTGCTAGTTATGTGCTACAGAGAACCAAGACAGTCCCAAAGATAATTTGAACTATTGCCATGATGTGGAACTATTCTGAATCAGAAATTGTACATTTATCTGAGAATGGAGCCTCTCCTAATAAGATGCTTATGGCTTAAATAAGAGAAAAAGCCTTGGCCTCCATCACAAAAAAGTGTTGGCTTTTTCTAGAGGTTTTATTAGACTCATTATATGTGAATTCACCACTGCGATATTATTAAAAGCATTAGGGGCGTGTGTCATATTTCACATGAGTCCCAGATACAAGCTGTTCTTACATAATGACCCTGCTCCTGTTCATAAATTTGGCATACTTGAACCCCTCATAAGAGACAACTTTCTCTGCAAATGGCACTCCAACCTCAAGAGTCTAAATGCATTTCATGGATGGCAAGGGTATCAATAGCTGTTCCTACAAGTCTTCAGACACAGGTAGCTGGTGACTTCTATGTCAGTGTGTCAGTGCATCCGCTCTGGGTTTTAGTATGAACTTTAAAATTGTTATCCAAGATGATAGACCCATTTGGAAAATTGAACTTAGTACTTTGGATTAGTACTTCAGACAGCACAATTTTATGTCCAATGACATAAAAACTACTGTAAGACCAGAAATATTCAGTTGTCAACTTCTTGGTCTGCTCATACAACATTAAAGTACAGAATACAATCCGGTATCCTATAGAACACAGAACATGAGAACTTATTCAAGCATTTGGCTTGGTGAGAGTGTATGTCTGCATCACTCGGGATCATGAAAAACTGGTTTCACTTTTCAGTCTGGGATAACTGCCAGATACTCAGTGGAATATAAACATGATAAAACGGAGCCTGCACACTTTTAATCAAAAAAGGACATGTAAATTAAAATGAATCCAAATGACAGGTAGTGGAAAGATATCTAATGTCACAGTGACTACTAGACAAAAGTTTCTAGTGTATTGGGCATACAATTAAATCCTAGGTTTCAATTGGCTATCTGATAACCTGAGTGTGTGTGAGGAGAAGATAAAAAGAGCTAAGTTATAAATCAGGTTGCTTTCACATGCTTCCATCACAAGAGATGCTGTCTGAGAGATAGCTGAGCTGATAGTCCTATATTTGGCCCTGACATGTTGTCTTAAGATGTTGAGTTATGCTGGTACTGGCAAGTTATTCTAACATAGATATAAAATAGACATGTATGTACCATTATCCTTGTAACAGATACTTATTAGCATACTTATAGCAGCAGAAGAGATTAACCTTTGAATACTTGTGTATTCACAGAAGCTTTCAGAGATGTATAATTTCTCAAACAGATGAGAACATATACCTAACAGTCTAAGTAGTAATATTTTTATTTTTATTTATAAGTTATAATATTGAGATGGTTATGGCATAACGGGCAGGATTGTGAACATGTGAAGGGCATTAGGAAATGACTGTATAATGTCTTAACAGACACTATGTAAGACCATGAAAGTATGGAAGATGATGACGGTGATGGTGATGATGATGATGGTGGTGGTGTTTATGATAGATAAAAGACTATTTTAAATTGTTTAGAAGGATGGTATTCTTACATGTGTTAATTATTACCAAGTCTGTTAAAAGAGATGCCGAGAGATCAAGTCCCTATGAAAGTATAACGTTCTAATAGACACATCCTGTAATGCAATGATATGAATGATGCCTTACATGCAATGTTATGTTTTTATTAAAGAAATATGTTGCATAATAAAATACTGTTATATCCATATCAGAGTGTCAATATACAGTATCTATAAACAGAGGAAAACATATGAAAGAAAAAAGCCATCTATGTCAAAATTAATAGTACAGAAAAATATACAAAAGTTGATCAGTCCAATAAATAATAAGAAAACACAATTACATAAATAAAAAGAAAGAAAATGACTTCCTTCTTAAATAGTGGTTCATGTTACCTTATACGCATATTCTCCTAAGAAAAAACCTAAATAAGCTTATCAAGATCACTACAGCAAAACATTTCCTTGATCTCTAAATAAATATAAAATAATTATCAAGTAAGTTTCTGGTCATAATCCTCAAAGCCTGCTATAGATAATTTCCCCCATCTAATTTCACAGAGAGGAGTTAAGACTTTCTACTCTTGCCTAAATTGTTGAACCAACTTATCATTTAAAGGCATTGTTAACCTGTCAAATTCAGGAGTTTCATAAAGTTTCAAAATCCAGTTATTAATTGTAGGAATATGTACATCTTTCCACCTTTGGGCAAAGGTTATTCTTGGAGTATAGATCATATATAATGAAATTCTCCAATATTGATTTTTTATTTGTATATCAATTCCACCCAGTATATTCAACATATATATTTCTGGCTGCATAGGAAAGTTAATTTTAAATATTTTTATGATATGATCATGGATTCGTTTCCAAAATGTCTTTGCTTTTGTACATTGCCACCACAGATAATAAAAACAGCATTTTTCTGCACATTTCCAATGTTCACTATTATTGTTACTACTCATTTTTTTTATATTTGCACTGGTGTTAAATACCATCTATAAAATATATATATAATAGTTTTCCTTTGAATTAGAACTCCATGTAAATCTCTGCTTAAGGTTCCAAGATATTTCCCATTGATCAAGATGTGTAGAGTGATGAATATTCTGTGACTATTTAATCATATTTTCTTTAGCTATATCTTGTTCCAATTTGAAATTAAATAATAATTTGTAAAGCTTTCCAGTTAATTGAGTCGTACTGGGTTCAGTGGTTTCCTTTGAGTTAAACCCTTCAGTTCATTTATCCATTTTAAATCTTTCAACCAATTGCCTATGTAGATGCCAGAGAGTTGTACAGCCATAAGCTATAAATTCCTCTATAGTTTTTAATATGTTATTATACTTTATTTTAACAATGCATTTATAGGTAATCCATTTATCTATCTGTAGTCTTTCTAATCTATACAATGCTTTGTGTGGTGAAACCCATAATGGAACTTTGGAATACACTTGTTTTTACATTTCATCCATACGCTTTTAAGAGGTTTTCTAACAAAATAATTGGAAAACTCTTCATGTGTTTTCGCTTTCCCATACCACACATAAGTGTGCCAACCACAGATTAGATTAAATCCTTCTAAATTTAATAGTTTGTATTGCTTAATAAAATCCAAGAAAGACAACAAGTGTGAAAATTAAGTTTTAGATCAGGTAGACCCGAACTTTAAGTTCTTCCACTTTATTCTAGGTTTTCTTCCTTTCCCGATGAATTTAGACAATTCTTTGTTCCAGTCTTTGAAAATTTGGTCACTGGAAATTATTGGGACATTTTGAAATAAAAATATCATTTCAGGCAATATATTCATTTTGATTACAGCAATTCTGCCCAATGAAGAAATATCTGATCTACTTCATCTTCTTAAGTCTTCTTTTATTTCAGTCTTCAATTTCTTATAGTTATTATCAAACAATTATGAATTATTTTTAGCTATTGTTATACTTAGATATTTCACTTTTTTGCTAAAGTAAAGTCTGACAAATTTTATAATTCCAGTTCTTCTGAATTTGACATGTTCTTAATTATTATAGTTATCTTGTATTTATTAATCCTAAATCCTGATACTGCTCCAAATTCCTGAAGTAGTAGAAGAGTGGATTTAATGCTGTTTATCATGTCTTCTAATATTATTACGCTGTAAATGCTTTCATTTTATAATTTTGCCCCTAAATCTGAGTACCCCTGATTGAAAGGTCTTGGTCATTTTTTTTTTCATTCAGAACTTCAATACAAATTTAAAAAATTAGGGGTGAAAGGGGGCAACTTTGCCTTGTATCATCATTTGTTACATTTTTAATCCATTTATCAGTAGCTCTGCATTCTGGTCTTTATACCTTACTCTAATCCAGTTGAAAAATCTATTTCCAAGATTCATCTTATTTAGTACTTCAAATCTGTATGTCCAATTAACATTACTGAATGCTTTTTCTGTGATGAGGAAAAAGCCCAGTTTTCTTTCATTCTGTTTTATTGTTTTGTTCTTATGATTTTTTAAAATATCTTTAAAGATATTTAAACAATGTAATGTTATAAAAGAAGCTAACAGCCGAAACATTACTCTTGCTGTGTCCCCTTCCTAAAGAGAATGTATATGTTTGTATATCTATGAATACTTATAATACATAGTTAGCAGTACCAACAGAGACTGCCATTTTCCCATGTAAATATCTTGCAATTCCCATATTTGAAAATGCCCAAGGGGAATGTTGATGATAATCTGGCCTCTCTGATTTTAACCACATTCATGAACTGGGCACTCAGATAGCCAGAAGTTGGTAAGGGGGATTCCAAACAGAACCCAGATTCTCTGACAAGTGGCAAGGACCCTCAAACATGCAGTCTAAGGCCATTTCCACACGGGCTAATAGAAACGGTGCAGAGCATCCTCCAGGGAGGACGTCTGCACCTGGGAACGGACTGGGTTGGACTTACTTAACGTAGATCCGCACCTCAGCCCACTCTGGAACAACCCCAAGTGGCCGTCAAGCATGCTTTTGAAAGACCACTTAAAACAGGTCTTTCAAAAGCATGGAGCACGCCATTTCGTGCCAGCTCTCCGGTGCAGATTTGCAGGCTTGCACCAGTGCGAGCCTGTGATCTGCCAGGGGTGGGCTTTAGGCTGGCGAGCTTCAGAAGTTGGTCGAGACCCTCAACCAACCAGAAGCCGCCATTTTCATCCCCAGAGCAGGGCGGAGCGATGAGCAAGCACTGTTCCAGAGCAGCGTGGACCAGACCGGGGAGCCAAGAAGTCTGGTAAGTAGCGGCACGGGGCAATTTCCTCGCCCTGTGCAGAAATGGTCTAAGAGATAGGCATAAGGAACCAAACCTGTTTCACATCTGATTGTTGGCATGTGCCTTCAAGTTCCAGTCCTATGGTGACCCTAAGGCAAAACTATCACAGGATTTTTTTCAAGGTTTGCTCAAAGGAGGTTTGACTTTGCTTTCCTCCGTGGCTAAGAAAATGTGACTTGCCTATTACCACCCAGAGAATTTCCATGACTGAGTGGGGATTCAAACCCTGGCCTCCAGGGACATAACACAACACTCCAACCATTACACCACACTGGCTGTCTGCTGGCAACAATTAACCAAAAGCAATAGAGGCGCTTTGCTTCTGAATATCAGTTGATAGTGAACATGAACTGGAACTTGTACTTACATTCTGATTGGAGTTCCCCATAGGAATCTGGTTGGACTACGTGAGAACAGAATTAGACAGACCTTTAGCCTGATCTAGGTTTGCTCTTTTTATGTGTATAGAATTCCTCCACTTATTAAGTGCTTCTGTTTTCTTCAGTGGAATAGTCAGATCTGCAGTGAGCTCATCTCAAAGTGACTGAGAGAAGCTTGTCTGGTTAACATTCCCAAGTACGTTCATGTTCAGGGTTAGAATGAGACAGTGATTATGCTCTTCATGGTATATAATGGTGTAGATTTATACCAGTTTGATAACACTGCTATGGTTTGGTAAGGTATTTGGATTTCTCTGCTAGAGAGCTCTAATTTAAATTACACTATTATTGTTTCCTAGTGGAGAATTTTAAATACCTCATCAAACTATAAATCCCAGGATTCCATAAGATGGAGGCAGGATATTTATAGTATGAAAATGCAGATACACTTTTAAACACCATTGACTTACAATGGAACACAAAAGTTCCACCTGTTTCTGAGAACGAAAACTTGTCTAAGAAAATACTCCAGGTGAGGTTACATTTTAACATCCAGTGTGACTTTGTCAAAGTTAATTACTTTTGAGTGCCATTGACTTCTGCAAGATGAGAGTTAAGAATATGGGTCTTTTTAAAGATCTGAAATCACTGAGACCCAGATAAGCTCAGCCTTTGATGGATCACAACACATGTCTGCCTATAAGACTTTTCATATATTTATTGAAACTACTGCCAAAGTTATGTCAAATTCATCACTATCCAAGGTCTTGGAAATTAATGTTAGTTTAATTAATTAAGGAGAAGTGGCTGGTTTTCATAGCTGTCCGCAAAGTGTTCTCTAGCTTGGATGGGTTAAGAAAATTAAACTTTGTCTTCAAGTTCATTTTAGAACAGTTTGCTGTATTTGGCCTCAGGTGGTTGCAAGTTTTATGGTGATGGCCATTGCCATTTCAATAAGATGAATTTCTAATCTCTGGAGTTAATTTTAGCTAATTTGTATAAAGGTTTAATTAGTATTATATCTCTACATAACACTGCATAAAGACCTATTTTTTTTAAAAGAAACCTTCCATTTTTCAGCTGCCTCCTTTGAAATTTATTTAATAAGGATAAAAATCTCTTCCAGAAATTAAGGGCAGATTGTTGACATATAAAAGCCTCTTTCATTGTAATCATATTATTAGCTAAACTGCAAATTAACAATGGAAGCTGCTAAGACAAATTCTGGGAAATATGGAAACAGATTTGCTAAATAAAATATTTGCTACCACATGACATCAGCACTTGGAAGTAACACATTACAAGGAGCAACATTACGTATAACAGGTAACTTGTGGGGGATAACACAGGCATAAAGATACTTCTCTTATATAGCAAATTCTTTAAGGGCTAGTAACACCATAGTTTCCCACACACATTATAATTATTACTAGTTACTTAGGGCTGGGGCTGAAAATGCTTTTGAAGATCTTGTTTGAGAGCATTTCCCCACTCCCAGTTTTGGCTCATTTTTTTTTCCTTTTTTCAGCTGGTTTCAGAATTAAGTTAAAACATAAGAGTAGAGAGGAACTTTAAAAATGGTTGACGTACTAATGATAACCAGGTACTTTGGGGTGCTTTGCACTGAACTATATAATGAATTACTTAAAAAATAAACCTTCCAAGCTCTACATATCAACATAATTTTCCCTTTCTTTCTTTCTTTCTTTCTTTCTTTCTTTCTTTCTTTCTTTCTTTCTTTCTTGTGCTGGTCTCATTAATAATCAATAGGGAAGTAATACCCATACATAAATATGGAGGACCTGTTACTCCAAAATGTAGGTCATTCAGAGGTCCATCCACAATGCCAGTGCCTTCATGAAATGGTGGAAAATATTAGCTCAAAGGGGAGGCCTGATTGACGAGAGGTGGGGGTAACCTAGCAGAATTTTTTACACCCGTGTATACTGGTACTAATGCAGGGACACCAATTGGAGATCCAAAGAACATTAGTTTTATTGGAGAAATTATCAATTACATTCACACAAGATCCAAGCAGTCTCACAATCACACAAGACTGACTGAAGGACCAAGGAAGAAAAAATTGAATAGCAAGAAGTTAGGGTGAAGTGGGTGATATTTACCTATTTTGCAGAGAAGGGATGCAGTGATGTGGTTCAGCCAAGTGATGGCCTATGTCCAGAGTTCTACAAGTATCTGGCTCAGAGCCAGGGTTTAAATACTTTGGCCATTTCCACACTACACTGTTATAGTGCTATTATTTCTCTTTTAACATCCTGTGGAATTCTGGGGTTTGTAGTTTATTGAGGACAATGAGCTGTCTGGCTGAGAATTCTAAATGCCCCTCCGCAAACTGCAAACCCCGGGATTTCACAGGATGTTGAAAATGGAATAATAGCACTATAAGGGTATAGTGCAGAAATGGCCTCTGTTTCCACCCTCAGGGAGAAGGTGTTAATGGCTCTCTTGCAGAGTAGACAATGGGCTTTAGCAGTAGGTGACAAAGGACAGCTGGGAATCATGATAGCTCCTTAATGGTGGCACAGGTGAGGAAACAAAGGAGAGTTTTGTTGGGCAGAGGAAGAGGTTCAAAGACAATCAGTTGCTCTGTGAAGGCAGTTTCAGGCGCTATTGTTTCTTTTTTTTAATTAATTTTTATTAAAATTTTTAATGAAAAACAATAAAAAAAAACCCGCTTCCAGACATCAATTTTCCCAGTTGAATCTGAGTTTAACATTCCATTCCATATAAACATTCCATTCCACACATTATCTCTATTTTATAACAATTGTATACTATTACTTTTAGCATATATGTAACTATTTACATTTTATCTTTTACCACCTCATTTTGTCTTCTTCCTTTCTCACAGCTTTTCTTTCTTTCTGTTGTTTCTAAGGATCAAATCATTGAGGGATGTTTGCAAGTCCATTATCACCGGAGCTTCTCTGACTATGATCTGGCCATGTCCTGAGGTCTCATCTGACCTACTTTTACATTGCATGTGTTCATCAGCCAGTCCTCTTTCACCAGGATGGCACTGGAGTCATAGCAGTGTATAATTTATATCTCATGCCAATTAAATGCCAATTAAATGATATTTGCCAATTAAACCATATCATGGAGTGAGGGTGTATAGCATGGTGACAGATGTTTTAACAGAAGAATCCTATGCCTGTCTGCTCAGGAGCAGTCTCCACTGCATTCAGTGTGCTGGGTGTGCTGCCATGGCAAGTGCCAAATGATACAGCCTGGATGCTGCAGAAAACACAAATACTTGCTGCACCTTATTCACTTTACCTGACTGTGGACCCTGAATCCTTTTGCGGTGATGGCCCTCTGTCATTTAAGAACCAATGGATGGATTAGCCCATACATGAAATCAACAGTTTTTACTCCAGTGCAGGGCAGTGCTATGCTTTCTTCACAGCTGAAAAATCCAAACCTAGATAGTCTATTAGCAAAGGTGCTTTTTGTATACCTTCCCCATTCTCTGGCAATTTTTCTGAAAGGAATTACAGGCCTATGCTGCCTTCTAACTTTTGTTGCTGCTCCCCTCCCCCATTATTACCAATCCCCTTTACATTCTCAGGTACCACACTTACCACTGGGGAAGCCTCTATATTTGCTATGTGTACCTGGTCCTTGTGTATGCACCAGCTAATTCCAGAGACATGTGGTAATGATATTCTGAAAAGCCAACGGCTGTAGCTGAGTCTGGGGCTTATGAATTTATTTATTCATAAATTGCAATATGCTATCATGACCTTCAGTTCAACTGTAACTCCCAAGATGGTTCATAATTGCAAAAGAAAACAATAAGGATGTTACAAATTACAAAGCAGTAAGGGAAAGCAACAAACAGGTTTTAAAAATATTGAGGAGTTTGGGAGCCTTAACAAATTGTAGAACTGTAAACTGCAAGGATGGAATAAAAATGTATTTACCTGGCACTGAAAGAACACTCCAGATACACATCTCTGAAAAGAGATTGGCATGGCTAAGAAGAGGAACAGGTGATCCGATGTTGTCTAAGTTTTTTAACTACAATTGAAATCATCTCTAACGGATGGCCTTGATGCCTTGGGCTTATGAGTATTGTATTCCAAGAAATCAGAAGACTACTAGGTTGCTTGTTCTTGCCTAGGAAGGTTCACTTTTTGGTCACCATATATATAATCTTAAAAGGAGGATCCACTGGAGATGATCTTAATATTTTGCAAGTTTCATGTAGAAGTCGGTTGCCCTTCAGCGGTGTTGATTTATGGTCCAGTAAGAAGGTAACTGTTGAGATAGTATGTCTCCCTACTTGGAGCAGAATTATACTTTTGATACCCAAGTCTCAAGACTCAGGGACTCCATTTCAGTCTGTATTCATGCCTGGCTATGGGATGGAGACAGCCTTGGTCACCTTGGTGGATGATGTACATGTGGAAAACTGTTGGTTCTGCTAGATCTCTCATTGGCTTTTGATAATATAAACCATGGTATCACTCTGAGCCGTCTCTTTGGGTTTGGATTGAGGGAGACACCCTACTATGGTGGTTTCCTTTTTTCTTGAGGGGATGAATTCAAAAAATGGCACTGGAGGATTCCTATTTTATCACCCACCCATTGGCCTGAGGAGTACCCTGGAGTCAGTTTTATGCCTCTTTGCTATTTAGTATCTATATGAAACTTCTGGGAGAGATTATCCAAAGTTCTGAGGTTGGGTGACATCAGTATGCTGTATCTCTATATCTTCTGCCATCCAATTCCAAGGAAGTTATTTGTGTAAAACCATATCTTCTGTTGACAGTAGACTAGATGAAGGGCAAGAAAATTCAAAATTAATCCAGGTAAGGCAAAGATGCTCCTGGTTAGTCAAAAGGCAGATCAGGAAACAGGGATTGAGCTTGTACAGATGTAGTTATACTTCTCCTTGAAATTTCAGGTTCACAGCCTGGATGTTTAGGTTTCAGAAATGACCAGGAGTTCATCTGCACAGCTAAAATGAGCGTGCTGACTGTATTTGTTCCTTGAGATGTCAGTTTAGCTATGGTGACACGTGCCTTAAATACATTGTGTGTGGATTACTGTAATGCATTCTATGAGGGGATGTCATTGAAAACTGTGTGGAAACTTCAGTAGGTCCATAATACTTTGACCACCTGCTTTCTGTGGCTGAATATAGGGAGCATATACATCTCTTGTTGAAACTGCTCCACTGGCTACCAGTCCATTTCAAGACAGAATTCAAAACAGCTTGGGCCCAGACTATCTGAAAGACCGTATCTCCTTATATGATTCTTTTCAAGTTTTAAGATCCATCGTAGCAGGCTTTTTCTCAGTCCCACCACCATTGAAGGAATATTTGATGAGGACATAGGAGACTTCTTTCTTAATAGCTGCTCCTAATTTGGAGAACACGTTTCCACAGAAAGTTTGATTGGCCCCCTCCCTGTTGTCTTTCTGCCAGCAGGCAGAGACCTCTATGGCCATTTCCGCACTAGCCTGTTATAGTACTATTATTCTACTTTCAACATCCTATGGAAATGTGGGGTTTGCAGTTTACTGAGCCCCAAGATTTCTGTGGGTGAGCCGATTGCCTGGAGTCTAATGAAAATTGCCTGGAGCTTAATGAAACTCAGAGAATCTTAAGTGAAGTAAGAAGGCAGATTTTAATTAAGACAATCAAAAATTACAATTAAAGAATTCAGTTGTACAATTGGACTGGCCAAGGCATATGTTCCCTGAAAAAATAAGTCAGTGCTTGACACATTTTCCATTTGAAATTTATATTCCCCTTGTCCTTTCAAAAATACACATTTGAATTCCATTGGTTGGAAACATATACACAGGAACACGCAAAACACTTCTAATCTCCAGAAATACATTGCTAAAAGATGCATTTTTTTTTAACTCTGTGATGAATTTGTTGATTCTTCTCTGACTTTCCAACTCACACTGTCTAGTAACTTTCTGGTGTCTCTTTATCTTTCTTTTATATCCTGTTACAAGTCAGTCCCTTCTACTACTAAAAAGCATGTTCCCTTGGTAACATTCTGCTTAAAGGCACATATTCATCTATTAATCTACTAAATTCATCTACTAAATATGCTAAATATTTTTCAACTGTTAAAATAATTCACTATTTTATATTTTGTGTTATCATTACTAAATCATTTTTACTGATATTTATGGCAAGAAATGCCTGAAGAATTTTCTGCCTCCTGTTGTCTAGCTTTGTGTATTATCGCTGGAGTCTTCATTCTGAATTAACTCAGAAAGTATGGTGCAAGAAGGTATCCAGTACTTCCTTGTGCAATGCTTTTTCCTAGGCTACACAATAGTGGCCAAATGGCACACTGGCACAAGCCTGGCCCATTCACTTATATACCGTATCAGACTAGCCATAGGGTTGCACTGGGGAAGTTCCCTCATCCCACTGCTTAGCTGGACCTTCAGCATAAATCTGCTTGTGGTGTTTTATGCTCCATTTTATTAGATAGGATCTTAGCCTATGATTTGACTGTGCTGGGATTATCATTTGGAACTGCACCTCAAGCAGCAAATGGGGGGTGCCCTTGGCTCTCTGGAGTTGGAGTTTCACAGAATAAGAAGTGGGTTGAGCTCCACCAAATACAATTCCTCAGAAGAATGCTTTGGACGACAAGCGAGACTGACTCTTCAGATTTGAAAGGAGAGGGAGGAATAATTGGTCTTGGAAGATACCCTTCCTCTACTATTGACCACCTTGTTCACATCACAGATATTTACTGAGCCCCAAGAGCTTTCTGGCTGAGAATTCTAAAGGCTCCTCCCTAAACTGCAAACCCCAGGATTCCATATCATGTTGAAAGCAGAATAATAACACTATAACAGGCCAGTGTGGAAATGGCCTATGTTTAGGCAGGTCTTTGGGTTTTGACTTCTTGCAGCAGATGGAGCTTTTAATGCGATGTATTGGGTCTGTATGTGTTGTTTTTAAAGTGTTTTTTAGTTATGTTTTTAAACAAAATTGTTGTTGTTGTTTTTTAAAAAAACTACTAATAGTCTTTTAAATATTATTTTGAGACACTTTAATTCCTATGCTGAGAAAAAAGGTGGGATACAAATAAAAATAATAAAATAATTTAAATAAAATAAAAACAGAGCTTTAAGCTTAAAACAAGATGCTGACTATATAAGAGTAATTCACACCATCTTTTAGGCACAGTTTCAGATACAGAAATGTTTTATGAATTAAAATAGTCCTTGTAACTTTAAAAGCTTCCAATAGAAACCATAACCAGAAATAATTTAAAAAAATATGGAGCCTAAAAGAAAGAACTGTGGAATAAAAGAAGGTTAGTGTAACTAGGACTAGTCTTACTATCAGGCAGAAGTCAAAATGACAGAGGCTGTGAGGCAGAAAGCAGTGTCAAGATGTTGAAGAACATGGCTGTGCATCCCACATGGTCTCTCCTACTTTTCCTAAATTACCCTGCTGCTCTCAGCTCTAGTGGACCAGCATTTAAATAGAATTCAATTATCAATGTAGTTAGCTTCTGTACATAGAACTGCAGCAGGTGCCATCTTGTCCTTCTATATGGATAAGAAAATGGTCTGGCTGGCCCTAATATTGGATGATGTTCATTGCGTTTACATGGTTACTGTTTTCCAACAGAAAGCCACAGATACCGTTCTGATTTCTCCTTTGTAGCCTTTATTCCTAGGCAGAAATTATTGCTATCTTGAGAAAGAAAGTGATGAATTATACATGACAAAGTTATTCTACCACTTACTTTGATTTCGGGAGCAAACAACATGAGGTCTTACCCATATTTTTTTCTCCTTATGAATTTCCCTGAAATTTTCGTGGGGGAAAAGCCCCAAAGGCAACTGTGACAAAGAGAAAGCTAAACTAGACAGGCTGTTGGTCTGTTCCTGTATAGCAGTGCTTATGTTCTGATGACTATAAGAATTTATGGGGAATTTATTCCCTTTTGTATTGCTTACACACATCCCATTCATAAATCTCTCAGTCTCTCAGTAGTTCATATTCCCATAAATATTTCATCCATTTTTCACCTGCTTCTTAAATCACCCCTTGTATTAGTAAGAAAGTATGCAATGTATAAGAAGCATAGACACATGGAGGACAGGGCAGTAGAGACTCTCTATGTTTGAAGAAAGGGGGCTTGGATGAGTAATCACTACTACATTGATCCTAAGCCATTGATGGACAAAATGGTAATGAACAATGCCTAAAGCTTTCAGGCAATTCTGGCTGCTGAAATATATATGCAGGACTAATTCTATCCTTTGACAGGGGTGGTTATATTCATCCGCAAGTTACACACTACATACACCTTCCCAAGACTGTTGTTTATATGCCTTAGACTGCTCAGGACTCCCCTAGTGTTTGAGGTACCAATGAAAAATAATTCAAGGAGAATGCAGTTTCACTCTGCTGGAAATCTCTGGGAACTTTAGTTTTTCAAGATAGTAGTCCTACAGGCTTTCACCTCCCCAAACAAAATAAGAAGCAGACTTCTAGATGCTTCTAGTTTTAAAATTTCCATATCTGGAGGATGTGTGTGGTTCACTGTGGGTCCTGAGGGAAGAAAAGTGGCCTTCAGCCTTCTGAAGTTCCCCATATTTGCATGTGGTAGGATAAAGCAGCAAATTTGGGGATGTCATGAATGGGCAGCAATTTTCCATTATTTTATTTGTTATTACCTCATGCTTGGAAGATTTTCTACCTCCTGTTGTCTAGCTTTGTGTACTGTTGCTGGAATCCTCATTGTGAATTAACTCAAAAAGTATGGTACAAGAAGGTATCCAGCACTTCCTTGTGCAATGCTTTTTCCTAGGCTACACAATAGTGGCCAAATGGCACACTGGCACAGGCCTGGCCCATTCACATATATGTTGTATCTGACTAGCCATAGGATTGCACTGGGGAAGCTCCCTCATCCCATTGCTTATGCCCCTTCAGCATAAATGTGCTGGTGGAGTTTCATACTCCGCTTCATTAGATAGGATCTTAGCCTATGATTTGACTGTGTTGGGATTACCTTTTGGAATTGTACCTCAGGCAGCGAATGGAGGATGCCCTTGGCTCTCTGGAGTTGAAGTTCCACAGAACAAGAATAGAAAGTGGATATAATTCCTCCAGAAGAATGCTTTGGATGACAAGTGAGACTCTCCACATTTGAAAGGAGAGGGAGGAAGAATTGGTCTTGGAAGATACTCTTCCTCTACTATTGACTACCTTGTTCACATCACAGATGTTTTACAGTTCTTCACACTTATAAACTACCTGTATCATATCCCATGAGTAAGCTCTGCAATGTGTTAATGACCACTGCTAATTCTGCATGTTTCTACTAAGAATATAATCACGCAGAAATGCCATCACTATGATGTGTGATGACCCCAAAGAAATGCTATGATCGTGCTCCCTCTGCCCCTCTGTGCACGGTAGTGTCAACTTGTAGTCATCATATGTGTTCATGTGCACATACGTATGCCCTAGGGATACATAAGAATTTCAGTTCATTTTGACATTGATTTTGAGAGTTTAGCCAGTATTGCACTTTCTTCATATTCATAATGTAAAGAATGTAAAAATAGAAGAACTTGGATATGGGGAGAACCAGAACTGTCAGATTCATTCATTCAGGGCTGGATGAATGCTTAACTCATTGAAACACTGATTAGGATTGTCATGTTTTTTTTTTTCTTTCCTCTGAGAAGTTCATGATGTTTAATAGCTGTATGGCAGGACGACACATTTCTTTGTTGCTTACTGTATAAGATTAAAACAAAACAACAAGGCTCCTTTTCATCCTGGGAATAGCTTTCCTTGTAGGATTTGGCTGGTGTTGATGAGATACAATTTTGTTTGGGTTTGTTTTTGAAGAATCTCACCAAACTCACCAATTTCTTTATATGGGGATAGAAAAAATGTGGGGTATAAAAAAATAAAATGTGAGAGAAAGCAAAATTTATAGATTTTCCCCTTCTAACCTTCATGCCCTTCAGCTTTCCAGATAAGAATGAATAATTCCTTCAGTATTTCTCTCACTGGGTGAGAATATGGAGATCTCAGCACAATTCTTGATCACTACTTGAGTCTCAAGAAATCTAATTAATGAAAAAAATGATATGCAGAAAATATGTTTCCAGAGCAGGCAATAATTTTTTCTTGTAGAAAATGCACTATTGCCTATGCAAGAAACACATTATTTGCACAAAAAACATGTGCATGTTTTCTTTTTCCAAAGAAGGATGCTACCAAAGTGCCAAGGATTTTTCAGCAGTCTTTTTACTACTTCTGCTCTTCTCAGTGGAGCCTTCTGAACATTGGGAAACACCTTTCTCAGTGATGAAACAAAGAATAACTCATATTCCTTCCATTCCTCATACACTCACAATCATACACACCGACACATAGACCATGGTCTGTGACTGAATCTAAATATACTTTAATGTTCCTCAATGCTTAGGTATTCAAGTCAGAAAGAAACTGTCTGAAATATATTCAGTATGAACTGTTATCAACATTTGGATTAAGATTTGATTTAGAGGTCAAAAAACATAAAAAGGGAACACACGTGTCTTCATTCATGCATGCACACAATTTGACCTGCCTAATTTTGTAAATGTGGAATAGACTGCATGTATGAAAGTGATTTTATTGATTGCAGCAATGCAGCGTGGTTTGCAAAGTACGAGATAGGCTTCCCCAAGCAACTTCAAGCAGTTGAAAAGGCACACTTACCACTCTGAGATTCTATGCTATTTATCTCATTTACATCTTGAATCCAGCTGAGACTCTATATGATTAGAGATAGATAGTTGAAAGTCTCATTTAGGGATGTCAGCATAGCAGACTAAATTTCCAATGCATATATTGTAGTCCAGCGGATATGTACAAGCATTCTATACTTTCTGTCTCTTATTCTACCCAGTTTAATGTCTCTTTTTTTTTCTTTTGTGAGAAGGGGAACAAATAAACGTACTGATGGATAGGTACATCAATTTTGTTGACTACTGATCAGAAAAAAATGTGATGAGTACATGGTTTCTTGCTCAAGCCTGGAGAATCTTATTGAAAGACTGAAAACAATCGTATAGAAACCATTGGTGTTAGAAAAAAATGGTGTTAGAAAAAATTGGTGTTAGAAATTGATGTTGGAAAAAATGCCATAAACCACAATTAGACAGCCAGGATGAAACAATATATTGCAAAACAATGAACAAGCTTTGGAGTTGAGTGGACTGTTCATTAGCTTGGTTACATGGAAGAGGGGGAGAGAAAAAGCTAGTTTGCTGTCGAATCCATAAGATCTTCATTTAGTCGGCATCTTAAAATCAAGTGTCAGAGGATGTAGCAGACTAAATTGGACTGCATTTTCCCCAACCTAGGGTCATCAAATGGTTTGGTCTACAATTTCGATCAATCCCATCCAGCAGGATCAGTGGTTAGGAATGATGGAAGATAGATTAAATCACCTGGAGATAGCCAGGTTAGGAAAGGCTAACTTATTACTTATTATTTCTTCACTAACATCTAAGAAGCACAAAACATGGTGGACAACTAGGCCAACTTCACATATTATTTTAGGAGGTGCAGATAAGTTCATTTTATATCACAATTCTTAAAGATTAAATTCCCCAAACAACTATTGATGGATGCTGATTCATTATTTGTCCATGGAAAAGGGTGAAAACTTCCCAGTGAAAACTTCCTTACTGATCTTAGGATCAAACTAGAATATATGAATATATGCAGATGCTCCTACTCTGTGGTAAGAAATATCTGATCATCATAGTATGTGATTTTCCTCATATAGGGATCTTTTATTTAGCATTGTGACTGGTCATTGGAATGTAAACATAAACTTTATTTTTATTAGGGATGGGATGAATCCAGAATTTTCCGGATTCGAATCCCTGGAAGGTTCTGGGAATCCACGAATCTCACAAATCTCAAATCTTTTGAATCCTTTTTTTTAAAAAAGGTTTAAAAAGCAACTTTAATTTTTTAAAACTTTTTAAAACCTTTTTAAAACAGAACTTTTTTAAAAAAAACACCCTATTTTTTGGTTATTGGATTTGAAAGATTCGGTTCGCCTATTTTTGCACAGAGATTCGGATTTGCGAATCTTGAATCCTTGCTGAGGATTCAAGGATTCAGTTGGCCCATCCCTAGTCAAAAGCACCTGCAAAAATAATTCAAAAATAGGAAAATTGCTTGCAAAAATGTGCATGCTGTGAAAAAGTTTATACAAAAGTGTTTCTCTTTCTCTCCCTCATTCTCTCTATCTGTTTTAAAATCTAAAACTGATGCAGAACTAAAGGCTGGGAAAAAGGAAACTGAAATGAGAAGACTTGTCCATCCCTTGATGCCATTTTCCACTGCTGGGTGCAATATTGTGCTTCTCTTTGATTCCAGTGCCAGCCAATTTAGTTCACAGTTGAATTGACATTGTACAGAGAGATTCAACATATTAGATAGATCACTCTCAACATGGGATAGGATCATGAGAGTAAGCACATCTGATGCCCATAGGAGGGAATTATTCATTGTTAACAAACAACAAAGTAAAAATGCTCATCACTTGAACTCTCAAAATAACTCAGGCATTGATTTGGAAGCAAATGGTTTGAATTTCTGTGGACATTTCCCCCCCATGCCTGGAATAGTTACTGATCTCAAGATCAAACTAGAATATATGAATATATGCAGGTGCTCCCATTCTGTGGTGAGAAATATCTGATCATCATGGTATGTGATTTTCTTCATATAGAGATCTCTTATTTAGTGTTGTGACTGGTCATTGGAATGTAAACATAAACTTTATTTTTCTTAGGGATGGGATGAATCCAGAATTTTCTGGATCCGAATCCAGATCTGAATCCTTGGAAGGTTCTGTGAATCCACAAATTTCAGAAATCTTGAATCTTTTGAATCTTTCTTTTAAAAAAGGGTTTTAAAAGCAAGGGAAAGAAAGCACCTCTACTGAAAAGTGTTTTTGAAACAGAATTTGACATCTTTGTTTAATGAGAAACAAATTAAATAATAGTTTTCACTTATAGGAAAATTTTCAGGATCCCAGGCAGGATCCCACAAGTGGCGGACAGGAGGAGAGTGGGGAGTGCAAGATTGTGCTCCCCACAACTTTTTCCCACCCTCCTGGGGCAGAATCACACCACTGGTGGGCAGGAGAAAAACGGGGAGCACAAGATCATGCTCCTCACAACCTTCTCCTGCCCTCCTTGGGCAGAATCCAGTTGGCAGTGGGCAAGAGAAGAGCAGGGAGTGCAAGATCTGTATTTTTTGGTTGGTGGATTTGAAAGATTCGGTTTGCCTATTTTGGCACGGGGATTTGGATCCGTGAATCTCAAATCCTTTCCGAGGATTCGAGGATCTGAGGATCCAGTTGGCCCATCTCTAATTTTTATGTTTGACTGATGACTGATTTCTGAGGAATCCCATTTTGGAAGTGAAATAACATTAAGCACAGTGAATAAATGTTCCCTTTCATGTGTCGCTTGACCTTCAGTAACTAATAGAACAATGCTTTTGGGCTACAGAATCTCTTATTCTGCCTTTTTTTTTTCTTTCCTTCAAGTGCAGAGGAGTGTTTCTACCACCCTGAAGTATCCAGTACTATTACATCAGAAGCAAATTATGACTGAAAGAATGAGGGGGAGCATCCTCCAGTCCTGATGAGCTGTTTTTCAGAAAAGGAGCTCTTCAGAGTCACTCTATGTCTTTAAAGGGGGACATTTAAGCCTCTGTCTCTTGAACAGCTGAATCCAGCACAAGGCAGGAATGCCACTTCCTTAGCTGTTGCTATCATCCCGGTATGAAGTCAGGACAAATATATTTGTGTCCTACTGTGTAACTAAAGTTCATATGAACACTGATTGAGAATTTTTTCAGACAAAGGCACAGTTCAGTTTGAGCAAGCTCACCAAATGTATGTGGATATAACTTTGTATTTCATGATGATCCTTAAAGCCTGTGGCTTTTATCTTTATTTCAGCTGATTCCATCCTGGCATGTACAATCACTACAGGAACTGCCTCATAATGACAGCACACAGCAAAAAGTAATCCCTACAACACAAACTTTTTTTTAACTTTGGTTTGTCAATTTTGCAGTACCTGCTGTGCCAAGAAACCATCTAGATATAAAAACAATCATAATCAATTGTGTATTTCTTCTTCAATATGTCAATAAGTCTCGGATCATTTTCAGATTTTGTCTGGAATGAATGTAAATTTTAGCTTTCAGCAGAAAGTGGTTATATTCGACGGAATGTGTAAGAGCTAAGAGGGAGGACTTACACCAGAGAGAATTTGTCCAGGGCTTTCAAAATAAAATGAATGTAAATAAAATGTATGCTGTTAAATTGAAAAAAATGCCAGGACATGAAGGGACAAATTCTTTGAAATGTGGTTTCAGACTGGCTGCAAAAACTCTGTTGAGAATATAGATGCCAAACACAGTAGCAAGACTTCTAAATCTATAACCACAACAATTCATTTTAAATTCACATCAGAGCTACATTGATCTGGGGCACATCATATCTAGGAAAAAATATTAAATAGTGAAGAGACACTCTTATTGAATATGAATGACAAAGAATTCATACGTGGTTAAGATGTATTTCTTTGACTCAATATTTAAAGTTACTGAAAATTCTGAAAGGCCAATGTGGGCTACCCAGCATTGTGTTTGAAGAGATTTCAGTAAAAAAAAGCTCCCCACCCTTCAAATTTGTTATGATTACTGTTTGAATAAGCCTGCAGAACACAAAGAAGACAGGTGACTTTAATCATTCTAGTAACCAGCAGTAAACTTCTGAATCTCATTCTTACTGAGTCTTTGCACTCAAAATTCAGCAGAACAAGTTGCAATCTGATGGTTCATCCCTAATTCCAGATAATTTCTGAATACGTTAAAAAGTACCTGTCCCCATCTAAATTCTGCTTACATTCCCCACTGCTTACATTCCTTGCAGTAAATACTGATTGTTTATTCCTATTCCCTGCTTTCTGCTTTTTGACCAATTGTCTATTTATAATAGGACCTCACCTTGCCCCATGACAGCTTTGCTTGCTATCCTTGGTGTGGGACTTTTTTTAAAAAAAAACAACAACAACAGCCTTATCCCTATCCATGTATTTATTGACACTTTCAAAGAATCCTCTGAAGCTGGTGAAACTTTAACAGAATCCATGCTAATCCTTTCTCAGCAGGACTTGTTCTTCTGAATGTTTGTTCATTTTACTATATCCATAGTACTCAAAGACATAACCATGTCAGTCTAACCCAGTAGGCAAAAAGATCTTGTAGCACCTTGGAGACCAATTGAAAGAAGTTGGTAGCATAACATTTCACAGCCTTCAGTCTACTTCATCAGATGTATATATCTATAGTGATATTTCATCTCTGGAGCTGCTTCATTCTGGTCTGAGATCAACATTTTCACATACACATGTGAAAAGCATCTAAGGATCTTAGTGGACCATAAGCTAAACATGACTCAACAGTGTGATGTGGTGGCCAAAAAAAGCCAGTTAAATTATGCTCTGCATTAACAGGAGTATAGTGTCTAGATCAAGGGAAGTAATAGTGCCATTCTGTTCTGCTTTGGCCAGACCTCACCTAAAATACTGTGTCCAGTTCTGAGCACAACAGTTCAAGAGAGCTATTGACAAGCTGAAACATATCCAGGGAATGGTAACCAACATGATCAAAGATCTGGAAAGGAAGCTTTATGAGAAATGTCTTAGGGAGCCAGGAATGTTAGGTTTTGAGAGAACTGCTAGGTCACATGATATTCATCTCTCAATATTTGAAGGGATTCCATGTACAAGATGGAGTGAGCTTGTTTTGTGCTGCCCCAAAGACCAGATTCAAATTACAAGAAAAAAGATTCCACCTAAGCATCAAAAATAGGGGGGTTTTTTGGTAAGATTACTTACTTATTTGTTTGTTTATTTATACATACATATATACATACTCAATAGCGGAATATAATGTCTTGGAGTATAGAGAACTTTCCTTTCTTGATCTTTAAACAGAGGTTGGATGGGTGTTTTTCAAGAGCACTGTAGATGCATATTCCTGCATGTCAGAGATTTGACTAGATGTCTCTTGCAGCCCCTCCCAACTGTATGATTCTATTGTGCCTCCTCACCTCCTACCACTTATAGATTCTGCACAAGTGAACAAACAAGATAGTCGTTTGACCTCTTGCACATGATCAAATAATCCTGGGGCAAGGTTTTTCACCGTGTTAGTTTTCTAGACCATTTCTGCACCACACTGTTATAGTGCTGTTATTCCACTTTCAACTTCCTGTGGAAATCTGGGGTTTGTACTTTACTGAGGTCAAAGAGCTCTCTGGCTGAGAATTCTATATGCCTCTTCCTAAATTGGAAATAGCACTATAACAGTGTAGCGCAGAAATGGCCACAGTTTGCATTACTGCTTGTCAAATATGTCAGTTTTTCTTTCCTGAACAGTTTTTCTTTCCTGAGTTTTTTTTTTTTTTTGTAAATTCTGATCAAAAACAAATTCAAAACAAAATTCTCATCAATTCCTACTATATATCTTTACACTAACTTTTATGAAACTATGGAAGTTATTCTACCACACTTCTGGTACAAATCTGTGGTAAGATATTTGACATAACATATGGTAAAGCTGTCATCTGTATTTCCTGTCATCCGACATCCTACTTCTTGCTGTCCCTTTGTTTCTGCTTCTGCATACACATATTCAATTTTTTTCCCCACAATGTAGTTCTGATTGTAGGGTGATTTCTATAAAATCAACCACAATAAAAATATAGGCCAAAAATATAATCCAAACAAAAATGTACCAAACATCAAAAACATTTCAAATTAAAAAGGGAATGGAGAGGTAGAAAAGGGGGGAATCTTAATCTTGACTCAATGGGGTAACTATGTTGGTTGCAATCAAATCTTTCTGGGTAGAGAGTTTCACAAATGGGATACCGCCACTGAGAAGATTTACTCTGTGGTCTTCACCATTCATCTTGCTTCAGGCAGTGGAGACACAGGATAAAAATCTGTGAATCATGGTAGTGGCAGCATTGTATCGGGACAGGCATTCTTTTACATATCTGGGTTTTAAGCCATGTGAATGTTTATAGTGTGACTTCAAATAATTTCTTACTTACGGTAACCCTATGGCAAACCTATCAATGGTGTTCTGGAAAGATTTATTCAGAAACAACACCTGATACAAAATGTAGGTCTGTGACTCCACCATCATCACTTTTCTTCTCCTGCATGATTTTTTAACATCTTTTGCTTGGTGAAAAAACCAGTGGTGCTTCAAAAGCTTGCGTGAGCTATTTTGTGCATTTCAGTTGGCCAATAAGGATATTAGTCTTTTGTGAATTTTGGATTTTGTAGTATTTTCTGCATGGTCAAACTGCTACCCCTGAACATTTGTTTGGAGGTGGCTTGCCACTGCCATCCTCTGAGACTGAGAACTGTGTCTTGCATAAAGTCACCCAGAGGATTTCCATGAAAGACTGGGGATTTGAACTCTCAGTACTTAAACCAATATAATACACTGACTCTTTTTAATCCATGTAGGCCTTTAAAGATCAGCACCAGAAATGGAACAGTTAAACCCTTAGAATTCCAGAAAGATACTTTCCCACTAGGCATGTGTGGATTTGTCTTCCTCCATTTTGTGTCACATTTGTATGCATTTATTCATAAGTCCATTTAGTCCTCTTTTAATGTAAAATTTTCTTTTAAAAAAACAGAATAGGCATTTATACATAGAGTAAATAGGTATTTTAACCTATTTTCCCATAAAATATGCATTGCTAAATATATTGCCTCATAATATATCTATTTTAAAGTAGAGTTTGGTATTTCTTTGTGTCTCAAAATTTGGAGAAATGCAAAGTCAAAGGAGTAATTATGTGTTGATCTATATATTTGTTTGGGAGGTTCAGATCAATTCAAAAGTCATCAATATTGAATAGCTCAAGCATCCCTAGTTTCTATAGACAAGTCCCACTCAGCAGGTGTGTGGCTATATTTATGGGACAGCTTCAATTTGTCCCTATAAGGGAGGCAAGATTGAAAACTGGGGAGTCACTTGCTCTTTCTATCCACCTCCAGATATGAAAATCTATTTTTCACATTCTCACTGTATTTCTCGGCACTTTACTGACATTCTCGTTCCATCCCAAGTACATGCTGGATTACATTTCTTTTCTTCATTTTCCTGCGAGGAAATTCCTCCGTATTTTTGGTGTATTTTCAAATGACAGTTCTGTAGGCATTTCCCCCCAACACCATTTTTGCATATTTTTACCTCACTATCTGAAATGTATTAATACATATGTTTCCCAAAAGTAGACATTTTTAGTCATATCATGTGTACTTTTCAAATGTGCACATTATTTTGTATTCCTTTCCCCTGGCATTCATTATATTTCCCCTGAAAATGTGTGGACTTCTGATGTGGGAAGTCAGAAGCCTTTCTCAGGAAGTAGAAAATGGGTAATCCATTGATAAATGTAATCCCAATTAATTTCTTCTCCATCCAAGTCCTCAGTCCCTTATCTCCAGCAATTTGGAAACTGCTTAGACAGTACTTCTGTTTCCTTTACCAGTCAGAGGATGTTGTGATAGCAGCCAAAGCTGATGTTTGTTTTGCTAATGCAGCTAAATAAGACAAAGATCCTTAAATGACCAACTCATTCTTTAATAGGAGTCTAAACTCCACTGGACAATTCAGTTCTGTCTTCTTTTATTTCCTTTCCTTTTTACTTTTGTTATGTTTTCCTCCTCAAAGACTCCTTGTTGGTGTTATTGTTTTTGCTTAAAGAATGTTATTTTAACTATGTCTTTAAACAATGCTCAAAGGTATCTGCCAAGTAACTGAGCTTCAGAGAAAAATCAGTAGGATCCATTGCACACATTTGAAACAAAGAGTTGATAAATGGATGGCATGACAGAATGAACAAGAGATATATCATGTAAAACTGTTTACCTCTTGGAAAGAAACACACTCTCACACACAACACAGAATTTCCTGAAACAAGGCAAAACCAAGAGAAAGAAAGAAATAAGTCTAGAAAGCTTCAAAAAAGGTAAATTCTTCATAAGTACTGAAAGGCATTTAGGAAGTTACACTCTGCTCAGCTTTGTAACTGTTCTCTTCTGAAGTTCTAAAGCACTAATTGTGAAGCTGTCTATTTCACATTCATATTGTATGTGGCTGGTAGCTGCTCGGGGGGACATGGTCATAAATATATCATTTAAATGGGTGTGTATACTGTTCTTTGATATAATCAAAATGCATGAAACAGAGAAAATCTGTCAAAGACAACGTGTTTAATAACATTATTTTATTATTGACATACAGTTCATATAAATTTCTGTTTAAACTTGATGACATTTTTATAGCATGCCTGTTTATTAAATCTGCCAAAGAACAGAAGTCGGTAGCCAAAGAACTGTCCTGTTAATTCAAAAGAATGTGTGAAATGCAGAGTTCACTTACATTCTACTGATTCTTGGTTCTTGTGACTTCTATTAGGGTGGCCAGGTCACAATGTAGTTCTATAAGATTTCTAATCTTTCCACCTTGAAGAGTGCATAGGGCAAACATTGCAAACAAAACAAAGCAAAATGCACATAACAGAACATCTTAAATTTCAACAATAGAAAAAACAATATTGAGGCTTTTAAACACACACACACACACACACACACACACACACACAAAACTACAGAGGAAGGTGAGGGGAAGCATAGTAGTCAGCCAAAGTCTTTTTTGGTGCCGAAAAAAAAAATACTGGAAGGCTTGAGAAGGAGGAAGGCAGACAGATCTCTAAAGCAAAGAGCATCACAACCTGGGCACCAGGAGAGTGTAAAACCATTTTTGCATTATACACTGGCAATTACACTTCAGGTGATTGTGGAAAGCAGAAACTAACTTATTCTCCCAGATTTCAGTGAATGGTCAGGTATCTATAGGAGAAGTTGGTCCTTAAAGGTGGAGTATGCAAAAGGATCTTGTAGCATCTTTGAAATGCTACTGAGAGAAAGGAGTTGGCAGCATAAGATTTGGTAAGCTAAATCTGCTTCATCAGATTCATGGAGTGAAATGCAGAAGGACAGACATTTATACCTATGATTGACAGGTTCTCTGTCTGAAGAGCAATAGAAATGCAAAATTTGTGGGTATGGTGATGAGATGATATGTTCAGTTTTAACAATGACCAGTGGTGGACAAATATATTGCCAAAGGCCAAGATGAGTAGATAACCATAAGAATAGCAGAGAGAATTACTGGAATACAGTATGATGCTATTTGGGAACTGGAAAGAAAATGTGATAAGATGGGCAAGAGACTACTTATGAGACTAGAGTGTTAACTAGTGCTACAGTATGTCAGAAAACCACTGTCTCTGTTCAATATGTCAATGGACTGGAGTTCGCAACTATATTACAATTCTGTTGTTTCTTTTTCCAATGTTTGTTTGTTTGTTCAAGGACTGCTGTTATGAAGTCCAGGATGGAATGTCCAGGAAAACTGAAATGTTCCATAACTGGTTTTTGTGTATTCCCATTTCTAAGGTCTGGTTTATGTCTGTTTATTCTCTGGCTCAGAGATTAGCCTGTTTACCCAATATAGCGTGATGAAGGGCATCATAGACAGGGGATGGCATATATTACCATAGAAAATGAGCAAGTGAAAGTACTTCTAATAATGTGGGGAATGTGACTAGATCCTGTGATGATATTTCACAAGTAGATGTGTGGGCAGAGTTAGCATCTGTGTTTGAGTCTAGTTAACACTCATGGTGGCTCTCTAGCCCATTTTATCACAACTCCCTTCTGGTTCCCAGACAGTATCATACTACATTCTAAGAATTCCCTCCACCATTCATACGGTTATCTATTCACCTTGGCTTTAGATAATATCTTTCCTCCCATATTTGTCTTCCAGTAAACATTAATGAAACTGAACTCATCACTATACTCACAAGTTTTGTATTTCTGTTGCTATTCACCCACATGACCTGCTAGTTCGTAGGTATAAATGTCTGTCCTTAGGCATTTCACTCCATGCAACTGATGAAGTAGACTTTGGCCCTTTCCACACCAGGAGGTCTTCTGCACCATGGAGTGGATTGGGGCAGACTATTTTTCGTAGTTCCGCACCTCAATCTGCTCCAAAGCGACCGGAACTGGTGGCGCAGCGTGTTTTTTAAAAACCTCTTTTCAGAGGTTTTTAAAAAGCATGGAGCTCGCAGCCCCGTGCAGCTCTGTCGCCGCGTTCTGATGCAGATTTGCAGGCGTGCACTAGCACGCCTGCAGATCTGCCAGGGGCGGGCTTTAGGCTGGTGAGCTTCTCCGGTTGGTGGAGAGCCTCCGCCAGCTGGAAGCCGCCATTTTGGACACTGAGGCCGCCATTTTGGACACCGGAGGACTGCGGAACAGCGAGATCGCGCTGCTCCGCATGGCCACGGACTTACCAGGCTGCTGGCAAGCTCTGTTTTAGAGCGTTTTCCCCGTTTCCCCCTCCACGTGTGGAAAGGGCCTTAGGCCCCTTCTGCACCATATCTCGATAGTGCATTCTTTCATTACAATCCCAGCATTGCCATTTCTGTGATGGTGTCACATTAGGAATGCTGTCTTCCATGCACTTTCACCTTAAGCAGATGAGTAGTGTCAATGCTGCTGGTGTTCCCTCTGCACTACAGCAACATTGGCCAGTATTGTTCCCTGCCTTTTCCCTGCCCCACAGCTTCTGATTAGTTGGGTATTTGGGGGGTGGGGGTTTATAAGCCATGCTAACACAGCAATGTTGTAATGGCATGACATGCCAGTATACTATTGCACTTTTGCACTACAAAGCTTAAAAATGTATTTAAAAAAATATAAAGTATTAACTCAAAGGAGAAATCTAAAATAACACAGAGAGGTGATAGATAGGTTCCAAACTTGCCATGCCATGAGAGTAGCTGAGAGAGGGACAATCTGGGCATGCCCACACTGTGCCCAATCCTGGATCTGGGATGACAGGAAGTACTATCAAGCACTATTACAGAACTGCACTGATATGGCTGGTGGGATTATAGTGCTAAAGCAGACTCTTAACAAGTTTTTTCTAGAAATGAGATAAGGCTGATTTGCAAAGCTTGGGAATGGGATAGCAGCTGGATAACGATGGCATCATGTGGCAGCACAACTCCTGGACTGGGAATAACCCGTTGCTGAGGTGGGGTGGTGACCTCATGCAGAAAGGGTCTTAGACTTTGAAATCTTATGCTACCAACTTTTTTCTTTCAGTTAGCCTCTAAGGTGCTACAAGATACCTTTGCATACTGTTCTAGACTAACACTGCTATGTCTAACCTCACAGCTATTCTAACATCATAAATGGTGGAGTTCACCTTAATGGGTTTATTTTTAAAAAAATAATAAACATATACATAGACTAACCCTAAATCTCTTAGCACTGCCTTTTGGCTAACCATTTCCTTCACACCTACGGATTTCAGCCATTCCTCCTCATTATCTCTAAAGCCTGTATGTGTTTCTCCCACTCTGACTTTTATCTTTGTTCTTCTTCTTCTCAGCTTCCTGCTACTCAGGCTTCTGACTAGTTTGCCTCAAGCCTTAGCTGTTTTTCCTCCATAAACAACCTTATAAAAAATTTATTAATTACAAATTAAACATATTAACATACATTTGTGGGATACAATATAAAATACTTGTGACACAGAAAGAGAAAAAGAAAGAAAAAAGTTCAAAGTACACAAACAGCAAGTATATATATAAAAAGGAAGAAATAAAATAGGCAAATAATGAACAAAGAACTGAATACAAACAAAAATTTAAAAAAGATACATACATACAAAAATAAAAACAAACTGATACATTCACAAGTCACCCCTAATGAATAATTAACACAGAAGTAGCTTCCCAATTAACTTTAATTGCTGATCCTATTTATCAACTATCTCCTCCTTTTTAACCTCTATATTCCCATGTATTCTCCTTACCAGCTTAAATTTATCTGCTTTTACATGTCAAAATACAGTAATTACCAAATCTCCCCCAATACTCCTTGAATAATCTGTGAAAGGTTTCCAAGTTTTTAAGTATGATTCAAGTGAGTTTCCTCTTAATGAAACAGTAAGTTTGCCAGTTTCTGCCAGCTCTAAAAGTTTATTTAACCATTCATATAATTTTCAAATTTTCTTACTTTTCCAATATTTTTCATAAATTATTCTGGCTGCTGTTACCATATATCTTAAAAATTTTCTATATTGTCTTTCCACAAGATCATCCTTGTCTATCATATATTACAGGAGTAGTTTTGGTATAAATATCATAAATGATGTATAAATTGTATTTGAACCCCAATAAATTAGATAAGATATATAAAGGGGCAAATAAGGGATGTTGAAAATGTAAAATCCATGAAGGTTCCTTTTTCCACATGTGGTTGCAATGTAAAAAAGTGAAAAAAATATTGGAAATCGATTTGTGATTGTATGCAAAAATACTAAAGCATTTAGTATTTTTCTTTCTAGCATTTCTAGCATTTCTTTCTAGCATTTCACTCCACACTGCAGACTCAAATTGCCTTAAGCATTGCAAAGGTCTTTGGAGCACTCCAACTCTGATTAGCTCCACCTTGACTCACTTCCTTGTGGCATTTGTCATTTTCCTTGGGATTAAGGAGTCCTAGTGGAGCAGTGGTTGAATGTCAGTACTGCAGGCACAAGGTTGTGAGTTTGATCCTGCCGGGCTCCAGGTTGACGCAGCCTTCCATATTTCCACAAGTCAGTAAAATGAGTACCCAGCTTGTTGAGGGCAATTAGCTAACACATCGTAAACTGCTTAGAGAGCACTTAGCTGATAAGAGGTATAGAAATACACATGCTATTACTATTGCTATTAATCATCATCTGTCATCATTCAGGTTCTTTTCTTTACTATATTAACTATCTTGAGGCATCCCTCAAACTTCTTCTCTTTTATTTTGCCTTTTAGCACTGCTATATCCCAGGATTTCATCCCAGTTCTCTTCTTCTTTGTGAGGTCTGAATCCCAGTCAAACTGACAATGCTTATTTCCTTCAGAGAAGCAGGATGATAAATCCTTTTGTTTTCAAAGTAATTGGATATTTTCCTCCAAGCCTAATAGAACAGCCTTCCTTGCCACAATCACATGGTATAGTATACTAAGTCTCAGATACGGAAACAATGATGTCTCCTTCAACTCTGCTCTTCTAGAAAGGATGCTTCCAGGGCTAGCTCAAAACAGGACTACTTTGAAGCAAAAGACAAGGTGATGTGTCTTTTACCCCCAGTTCTGCACACAGATGCTGACCAGATTGGCAGTTGAATCTTATCTAGCAAGGAGATAGTATCCTTCACGACACTTGAAGGCAGGAGAATATCCTGGAGGCAAAGAGAATATCACCTGGCATATACAGCTCTAGCCATTTCATATCCCCCAGCTCTGTCATCTGAGGCAGCTGTCTCAGTAAGCCTAAAGGAGAGGACAATGCTGAGCATTGCCACATGATGTGTGTGTGTGTGGGGGGCAGGGATTATGTTTTGCTGTCATACTGCCACTGATGTTTCGCTGATGTACAGCAGCTCACTGAACTGCTCAATGTTCTTCTGTAATTCTCTTTGACCCCCCATTTCTTCTGCCTTTTGCTTATTTACTCATGTCCGTGACTTGAAGCACAATTAGTGATGGTAGTGACACTTCATTGGCTCTCTCATGATCTAATATGCTATCAGGACTGAGTGTCTTTGTAAAAAGTGTGGAATATCTTTGAGGCAGACAGATATTGACTTTTTCCAATATTTCCAGAGAACCTCTGAATGTTTGGAGCCATAGATCTGTGGCTCAAAGAGCTAAAGTCTCTTACAAAATCTTGTTGCCTATGGCTTGGCTGACATCAATTACTGGCAGGAGACGCAATCTCATCACCTGGCCAAGAGTTCTTTTAAGTGGATCCTCACTCCAATGAAATAGGAGAGGGAATGGCAGTGTGGATTATTTGGGGTTTGTTGAAAATTTTGTTGGAGATATCAGAACAAAAATCAAAACATATGCAATCCAGCACAAGTTAATAATCCCTGGATTACATGAAGCTCAGTGAGATCTGCATCACACTGGCATGCAGGCAATGGTACAGCAAGAGCAGGACTGTGGAACAGAAAACTGAAGGCATTATAGCCCAGCACCCCTTCAAATGACCTCTCAGAGCATGGTATGTGTTGGGCATAGCAGTAACTCAGCCTTGCATCCCCAACTAGTCCATTACAGTCACGTCCAGGCTGACTGGGAATTATACTAGTTCTACACCGTTTATCTTTCTTACTACTTCTAAAATCATTGTATGGTGTTGGCCTGCTGATCATGTACATTGTAACAGGTGCTCATTTTATTATGTTTACTTCCTTTGCAGCACAATCATGCTTATTCCCAAAGAAAGGTGTTTTGCATCAGAGAATCACAAGAGTCAGCATGGTGTATTGGTTTGAACATTGGCGTACCACTCTGCAGACCAGGGCTCGAATCTCCACTTAGCCATGGGTACCCACTGGGCAACCTTGGGCAAGTCAAACTCTCTCAGCATCAGAGGAAGGCAAGAGTAAACCCCCTCTGAACAAATATTCCCAAGAAACTCAATGATAGGATTGCTTTAGGGACGCCAGATGTCAGAAAGACTTGAAGACACACAACAACAGCCACAAACAAATGCCATTTTACTCCTGTTGTGATAATTAATGTTATGATTTAATCAGAATCAGAGTTCATCAGAATTTTTTTTTCTCTTTCTTTCTTTTCTCTGTTTTTTTCTTTTAAGCCTCGAACATATTAGGAACATAAAAGAAGTTGTAAAGCATAGAATGACAGTGGTGGATGGCAAGAAAAAAATTTTTAGTTGTCTTCTTTAATATTGAAATGATCTATGTGGCTGTCTAAAGGCTGTTCCATCCCCATAAAACCATTACGCACAGCTTCTAAAGTTACCTAACCGCATCACAGTTGGCAAGTCTTCTACTGAACTCAGTAAACTATTTCCACAGTTAGTGTGCTTAGTACTATAGCCTTAAACAATTAACATACACTTCAGGTCCATCTATCCTTTTAATTCCTTCCTGTAAATTTATCACTTTAACATTTGTGCTGGTAATGTTCAGGTTAGGCTCAAAATCCCATTTATATGTAGAACAAGTGACTAAGCACACAAATCATACACACACACACACTTATTAGTTGTTTTGCATTTTCTGTACAGGAATTATGTTTTCTGTGCATAAAACTGCCTTTTCTGTGCAAACTACACACTACACACACCACACAAAACACCATGAGGCTTCCTGTGCAAATTAGTTTCTGAATTGTACAAATTCTTGACGAGGGGGAATTCTTGTCACCATTGACATTTTTGAAGTCTTTCCATCTCTCTGCTCTAGATTATTTATATGTAGCAGTTTGACACTCTGTCCCTAATCACATTGAATAGGCCTAAATTCCATGGACAAACAGCACAATCTTAGATGTGTTTACTCAGAAACTAATTCCATTGAGTCTAAAGGGAGATAACTGTATTTCCAAGCAAGAGTGTATAGGAATGTAGTCTTAATTCATAACATTTAATAGATCAAGATAATGAAAGCAATTGTTCTGATCATTTTGGTGTTTAAGCCAGTGTGCAATCATTCAAAAGAAGGTGCGGCTTGTGTATAAGAGCTCTTGCTAATTGCACAAACATTCATTTCTGGTATGTTTGTACCTATGTAGAGATCAATGAAATGATGATTATACCGAAAATCTCCTTCCACATCCTGATAAATTTCACATCACGTGCAGAAAGGATGTGGTCTATGGACTATTCAGTCCATCAAGAATATTGCACAGTAAATTCTAGTACATTATAACTTTCCTTTTGTAAGCCTTTCATTGTGTCAACTGAAGAAGAGGGATTGTAAGAGCTGGCATAGTAATTTCTCTCTTCAGCTCTAGTCCCAAAATAACCTGATCTGGCCAGCTCTTAAGATTAGTCATTTTGGCTTCCTTTTAAAAAAGGAAAGAAAAAAGAAAGGCCAAAGGCTGGGTTCAAACTTTAGTAATAATCAATATTTTTTTTTGATGTAGAATATTACAGAGAGAGGATGGGCAAGCTCAACAACTTCTTTTCTAATAACAGAACTAATTGAAAATTTTATGCATCTTTTCACTCAGATTCTACATTATTAGCACTTGCTTATTAAGGATTTGAAGAATGGGGTTTGGAAAAAACAAACTAATGAGGAAAAAAAAAAGGTCTGGATTAAAGTAATTGAATTTTAACACCTTATATGATTTGGTCAATTTTAAATAGGTAGACCAATCAAAAAGGATATTTTTAGACCTAATGTATAAATGTTTGGCAACCTTGTGTGTTCTGCCTGCTTTGTTACACTTTTCTTGCCTGAAAGTCAAAAGCTCTGACTTCTTTATATACATATTTAAACCTCCATTTCTGAACTGGAAAATGCTCAGTAGATATCTTTTGGTATAATCCTGAAATGGAATCTGAAGATCTCCTGTAACATAAAATAAGTACTTTGAACAGAGTCAGTATAATATCCCTGATGAAGTTATGGCAACATCACTGTAGGCGTAGTTCAGTGCTAGACATCAAGGTCCTTTCCGCAACACACCTTTTCATGGAGCTGGGGTGCGGGGATCGCGCTAGCAGCCTCCAGCAAGAAGCTCTCGCGTCCCAGTTCCTTCAGCTCCACAGCTGCCGCTAGCTCACGCGAGAGCCCCTCCTCTTCCTTCCACAGTGCAGCCTGGGAGTTTCCCAGGCTGTGCCAGGGCAGGAAGCGCGAGCGCTGCAGCTCCAGAGCTCCGCATGCACAGCAAGTGCATGCAGGGCCCCAGAGCGATGCGCGATTGAGCACCATTTTCAGCTCAAAGCCGAAAATGAAAAAGTGTACGAGCTGTGCCTGCCAGACCCTGGAGCATTGCACGATTGTGAGTGCATCATGTGACCACTCCTCACATTCCCACGACGCTTGAGGGGCCCTTCGCATGGCAAATGCCATGCGAAAAGGGCCCAAGTCTGTGAAATGTAATTTGCTTTTTATTAGAACTCCCAGATTTACCAGTCAGAGTTCTGAACACAGAAATTTATTTTGAATACTGTCACATAATAATTACTTCTGGTAACAGCCAGAAGTCATATTTTAGATTATACTATGATTTTTTTCCTAAATACTTGTACCTGTTATGTACCTTCATGGGATTCTTTCTTTCTTTGCAGCTCATGTTTTATTAAAATTTTTCAAAATGCAAACTCACAATTACAAAATTACATTACATTACATTACATGCACAAGAAAAACAAGCAAGACAGTGAAGAGTATAGAGGAAGAAAAGACTAAATACTTGAAGATAACTGCAGACACTAACAATACTAGAAAAAAATGTTCATTTTCAGTTTTCCTAAAATAGACTATAGATAATTCTATAAAATAACTTCTTTAATTACAAATACCACTCAAATGCTTCAACTGCTACTTTTTAAAAAATGCTAATTGTCAAAATCTAAAGTCAACATATTGTACTCTTTTACTTGCAAAAGCCTATTAAAGATTCTTGATCTTTAGAAAAAGTCACCACTGATTTTTCTCTTAGCAATACCATCAATTCAGCCATTTCAGCTAAGTCCAAGAGTTTTATCAGCCAGTTCTCTTTCATTGGTATTTTTGTATTCTTCCACTTCTGTGCATATAGTAGTTGTGCTATGGTGGTCATATTTCATAATATCTTGCTATACTTCTTCTCCAGTTGGTCTTCTACTAATCCCAACAAATATAATTCCAGTTTCAATTGAACATTAACTTCCAGAATTTTGTACACCATAGCATGTATTTGAATCCATAAGTCTACCACTTTTTGCTCACATTTCCAACATCTATTAGAAAACTCTTTACACATTTTGGCCAGTTTTTCTGATGTCAGATACCAATGGCACATATCTTCTAAAAGTTCTCTTTAAGATTGTAACATAATATAAATTTATTTCCCTCTGACCACATTTTCTCCCATTGTTACAGTTGTATATTATGACCAACATTTTGTTCCCACTTTATCATATAATCTTTAACCAACTCTTCCTCCATCTCTAATTTTAACAAATGTTTATAAATGTTCATCATCTGAGCACAACAGTTTCTCCAAATCTGATTTGGTTAACTTAAAATCAAATAATTTTTTTATTCATTTTAAATCTTTCTGCTACTTAAGAGAAGACTATAATCTTCTGAAATTAACTGACTTAATTCTATAGTGTTCAAATTTCTCCACAGACGGATAGATCTGAAAACAATATCAAGATTAGACAAGGAAAACTCCCTGAAGCTTTCCTTTTTTGATATAATGGCTAATTTGGAGTGCAGAGGGTAGATGCTTGGAGATTGAAGCATGGGAATGCTAAACATTTTATATTTTTCTGAAAGTTTACCAAAGAACTTTTTGGATCATAATCCAGTGACTGGGAGATGGAGGGAACTGGAAATTGAATTAAACTTTACTCCAAGTTGGAAGTGTTCTAAAAACATGTAGAAAAAAATGGTGGAATACTTTGAAGATAATTTGGGAAAAGACACTAATATTAGGATAGTATGGGATTCATATTCATATTCATAAAGTGAGATTAGGATTCACATGGATTACTCCATTTTTCTTTTTAGATGATGCTGTAATAAATTCTTTTTCTGACTTTGTATACTGTAGATGCATAATAATTCTTGTTCTTATGTGTTTCTTGAAGGCAAATTACGTGTGTTCCACTTTTTTTCAAATAGTGCAGTGGTTCTCAACCTGTGGGTCCCCAGATGTTTTCAGACTTCAGCTCCCAGAAGCCCTGAGCATTGACCATAGTGGCTGGGGCTTCTGGGAGCTGAAGTCCAAAAACATCTGGGGACCCACAGGTTGAGAACCACTGAAATAGTGGAATATTTCAGTCTTTTCCCAGGGTATATTTATACTCTGAACATTCCATGCCATGCCTCTCAGATCCATGTCAGAAAGATAATTTAGAAAAGCCTGCACCTTCTGCACTTCTTGCTTCTTCTTTTTCCCCATCCAATGTCTTGTCCTTGGTTGAGTTTTGAGTCACTGTACATTCTTGAACTTCCTCTTCCTCTCATAGTCCAAATTGCTCCAATTCTTTTTTATATTTCTGCATAAAATCTTTAGCCTTTTGTACTTTTTTCACTAAAAATCTTCTTTGTATAAAATTAAAGGAGATGCCCTCTAGTCTTTACTGTCAGAAAAGGCTGGCCCAAACCTGTAGAAAATACTTTGTGAAGTGGGTTGTTAAGTGAACCTGTGAAAAGCCAAGTGACTTTAGCTGAGTCATGCTGAGTCATGCTGGTGAGCAATCAGGGGAGAAGGTTGCATCAGGTGTGGGGAGAATGCAAAGATTGGCAGGATTGCATCAGCTAGTGTGAGTATAAATGTAGCTGAGAGCTAACCAACAAGGTGCCTGATGTGTCTGCTGGAGGTTCTGTCAGAAAGTGCAAGCAGGGAGATGCTGGAATGCCTTCTGGAGATTCTTGTAAATATGTACACATTCTAACTGAAGAATAAATTGCCTCCATGATGGAAGAGAACAATTGGTGTGGGTGAGTTTTTCCTGGCTACAGTGAATTGCTGCTAAGTTATTCTCTGCTTCTGGGCATGCTTCCAAGGCTGTGGGAGCAATCTCTGCTATATTTTGGGTGTGACATTTACAACCTAATTGGAATTTTGTTTTGCTTCAATATATCAACCACAAAATAATATTTCCTTTTCTTGTGCAAAATCCTGGTAGGTATCTCCTTAAACATCCTGACCTCAACACTATTGACCTTCATTCTATTTTCAAAATGATATTGCAACATTTGATCTCTAAACTGCTTTTCAGACAAAAATATACAATCACATCTCATGGGAAATTTGCATAGCTACTCTTGAAGAAATATGCAGAACATGATCCAGTTCCAGGTCTTCCTTTTTCTTCTGTACTGTCTTTGCCAGTAATTGCCCAGAGCTCTAACAGGGAGCTGAACTGCAGAAGCTGTCAGATCATTATACCTTCCCAGTAAGTCACAGGTGTCTCACTGCAACAAAGGGAGTTACCAACATGTATTCAGTCAGTCTCAGTTGTGGCAAATCAGGAAGTCAAAGTAAAAAGCCAAAAGAGAGTCCAAAAGCAACATTTATTAAACAAATCAAGATCCAAGGTAACAAAGTAAGCACAAGTCAGATGAGTTGCTAATGAGCCAGATAGGTTATTGTGAGCAACACTGCCAGGAGAGTGATGGTGTTTTTTAGTTTGCTATCTTCAAGGCCATTTCTGCACAACACTCTTATAGCACAATGATTCCACTTTCGACCTGCTATGGAATCCTGGGGTTTGCAGTTTTGGGAGGGCCCAGCTGGCCCCTCCCAGAACTGCAAACCCCAGGATTCCATAGGAGGTTGAAAGTGGAATCATCACGCTGTAAGACTGTTGTGCAGAAATGTTCCATATAGCTGACACTCGATTAGTTTCTCTTACTTAAATTCACTGGGATGCCCACATACCTTCTTTGGCCCTCTTTTGCTCCATTAAGGCATCTTCCTTTCCCTGCTGTGAAGTACCATCTCCTCCTGTCTGCTGAAATTTGTGGTCCCTTCTTGCTTCAGTCTCAGGTTCTACTGCTTTTAAGTCTCTGTCTGATTCAGACCCTGCCAGAGTGTGAGGTGTGATAGCTTCTCCAATAACTTTGTTACAGCATCCACCATTCTTTCTCAGATATTTGGCTCTGGGAGATGGTTATAAAATATAAACAGCTCTCCCTCTTTCACTGTTCCATTAAGGCAAAAACATCCAAATCACATTCATGTTCTCTGCCTAATATCTCTGTCTTGATTTCCAGACTCTGAATCTTTCCATTTATTTGTTTAATCTCAGATGTCATCTGTGTCATATCATAGACTGTTTCATTTCTCTTACATCTGATTTCACTTCTTTCATCTATGCCTTTAATTCCTCTTTTGAATTTCAACATCAGGTTTCTTCCCAGCTAAGCAATCTTAATTTTTATGGAATGGAACTCTTCTGTATATTTTTGAGACATGTCTGTAGAATTAGATGATAGATCTACAGATCCTCTTCTTTCAAGTCCTTTTACTATGGATCTTGTACTGGAACTCACAGACATTATAGTCCCAAACTTATTAAAGGAGGGGAAAAAAAAACAATTTAAAGAGACTGACAAGAAAAAAGAAAAGAAAAAGAAAATGATTTCTTTTGGCCACCAGATGTCTCTCTTTGGTCGGTTTTCTCTATGTAGACACTGGGCCTTTCCTCCCTAACTGTATATAGTGCTATTATTCCACTATCAACATCCTGTGGAATTCTGGGGTTTGTAGTTTACTGAGGTCAAAGAGCTCTCTGTCTGAGAACTCTAAATGCCTCTCTCTAAATTGCAAACCTCAGGATTCCATAGCACATTGGAAGTGAAATGATAGCACTATAACAGTGTGGGGAGGAAAGACCCACTGTTTATAGTATGTATGTTATAGTGGTATTATTCCATTTTCAACATCCTGTGGAATTCTGGTATTTGTAGTTTGCTGAGGCTAAAGAGCTCTCTGACTGAGAATTCTAGTTGCCCCACCCTAAACTGCAGATCCTAAGATTCCATAGGATGTTGAAAGTGGAGTAATAGCACTGTAACAGTGAGTACAGAAATGGCCATATACCCACAAGTCTGGTTTACCTCGGCTTTAAATTCTCAGGAATGACCTTGCTACTGTGTCAATCTCAAGATAAATAAAATTGTATTCTCAAATTCTATTTTATAAAGTCCTTAACCAGTATTTCAGTGCCTATATTTCTTCAAAGTTTAGTAAATTCTTTAAAACTCTCAGATTTTGCATTTTTGTTACATATTATGGGAAGTAACACAAACTTGAGAAAGCTTTTATAAAAGACCAAGCCAAAAGAGTAGCTCTGAAAAAGCTAAAGATTGCATCCACCTAGTCCACATGTGAAAATTATTTATAAAGTTCACTTTTTGATTTTAAAAATCCTAGTTTCAAGAAGGAGGCTTGAGCAATGCTTGTAGTTTTAAAAGCTAGCAGTACATGGAGTAGGGCTAGCTGGCAACAACAGTCCTCTCCCTTTCAACCATGGTCACTCATCATTTTGTGGTAATTTGGATAACCAAGAGAGGTGGACAGGATGCTTTTCTGTTAGTTCTCCATGCCCCCTTTATTTAGGGAACAATTTTCATTGGTCGCCATTGATTGGGACTAGGAAATACCTTGTGATATGCCCCATCCTCACAAGACCTAAGAGGAAGATGACTTACCATATCATCATCTTCCTCTAGAAACCAATTTTCCTGAGTTTCCATGACTAATAGATATTCAGATCCTGGCAACACAGAATTCTAGTCCAGCACTCAAACCACTAAACTATGCTGGTCATGGGATTAAGGAAATTGTTCTGAAATTGTTACGCATTTCATTAGTCTATAATGATTAATATGCCAGCTGTCATGTTACCTGTCTTCATACATCTAGTTGGATCTACATTTTTCCATTAAGGGATGTTCTTTGTGTTGTTTTGATATTCCAAATGTTTCCCCAATAAAGTGGAAAGTAGACAAGGAGTAAATTTTCATGCAAACATCACCAGATGTGGAAGGACAAGCAAATTCCCACATTCACCTTGTCAGGACTTCTGCATTTATGGCTCCCAGTGGTAAAATATATGAAAAGAAAATCTTAGAAGAAAACTACACAGAATGAACTGTTGCTGTTTCATAAATACTTGAAGAACAAAAAGAGCTCTCATTAAACACTATTGTCTTATTTATTGTGTGCTCACATTGTCATAAAATGAGATTAGTTCTAATCTTTGCCATATGAAAAATTGCTCAAATAGATTTCATATGCTTTCAGCAGTGTTTACTGAGGAATCATATGAACATCTTTTGTATGTCCACTTTCTGAGTCTTGATTGGTTTTCTACATCTGGTCAAGGCCGGCTGAACAGTCATCTCCACAGAAGTCATTCAGAAATGGTTCAATTCAAGGGGATAGTCTTTCTCAGTGATCTGTTTTTTGACTAGCCAAATTTTCCTGACAATACAGACATCTTGTTTCATTCCAGTTGGTCAGTAGTTCTGGCCCTACAACAGCTCACTGTCTGGTTCAGAGATGTAATTGAAATCCATTATAGAGACAGCTGTAGCATAAAATTCAGCTACAAACAAGGTTTGGGAGGGAAAACGCATCATATATCTAGAGCAAAATGTAATCACATATTCCTTGTTTCTTTGGAAATCCTCTATATTCTGCAGCCATTTTCTAAGGTTATTTTCAGTGTAACAAATTATTCCAAAATTTATTCTGTCCTGGACTTGACACAGGGGACATATTTTCTCATTTTAGATGCTCATTGGCTTAGTGATTTCATACAACTATAGGAATCACAGGGTACATCCAAGGTCATCAACCAATTTCTTATTTGTGTGATGATCAATCAGTTCTGGGGAACAGAATTAATGTTTTGTTTGATTCTTTGATATTTATTTTACATGAAGGTCAGCCATGGGAATAACCCTGGATGTAAAATGTTCATCTGACTGTTGACACCAAAACAGGTTTAAAGGAATGTGCTTTCCAGTAATCTGTGGAATCAGATAATGAAATATGCTTTTGAGTGAGGGAGTCAATGCAGGAGGAAGCTACCTTAGGTCCTGGGCTAGGAGAAAGGCAAGATTTAGATTGAGTACGTACATTAATGAATAATAGAACAATTCTACTTTTGGAACAAAAGATCTCACACTTGTGACAGATTGCTGCAAGGAATTTCAACACAAATAATTAACAAAGCCTTAATAGTGACGTTATTTCTAAGCAGAAATACAAGGGTCCAGATACATTTTATGGCAACAGTGGCAAAATCTAGCTGATTTTCTTTCTTAAAGAAGGATGGCAATAGATTTATCTACTTATTAATTTTTACCCCACCTATTAACCAGAATTCCCTGGCCAGTATATAGCCAATTAAAAATATGAATTACATCAATAATATAACATGCAGTGCTTATACAGTACATTCTACGTAGACATAGAAATAAGTCTTCTGCTTTGCAAAACTTCAATTTTTGGAACTGCCAGTTATTGGGTCCCTCTCCCAAACTAATTATTCAGCTGGTCTTTTATTTATGTACACCAGGGATAGCAGCATATGGTCACAGTTATATTGTTGGCTTGTCAGATCATGGTGAAAAACTTCCAAATATAGTCTGCAGCAGTAGATGCAGGTACAGCAGCATGTATGCTTACAGGGATGTAAACCTCACTGATATAAATTAAACCTGCTGCCAAGTCAATGTGTTTAAGCTGTAAATCTGGGTGGTTGGATATTTTTATTTTAAGAAATCTCATTTGTGGATGACAGCCACAGGCATCATATAATGCCAGGTGTTTCTCTTTGGCTGGTGAAAGTCATCAGTTTGCTTCAGTATGTACAGGGAATATTTCACCATACTTGCTGTTCAATGACAGTACTGACAAATGCCCATTGAGCCAAAGAAGGCCTATCACCTCCCTGCTCTTCATTAGTGGGTTCTTAGTGATCAGCCAAGGAGTGAAAACTACTTTGGCATCCAAGCAGTAAAGTTGAGCCATGCTCCTGGCATACAAACAATGCCTTTGAGTATTCGTTGGCCAGTTCCTTGAATTTAGTGCAGGCTTTTGGATCCTTCTCAGTGACAAGGTTTTGATGAAGTGACACAGATGTGTGATATACTTTCCTTTCAGCTGAAGTTCTCATGGCATCTATTCATTCATCCATTCATTCAGACCACAGGTCTCATTACATAGTCAGGCATCAAGTGCGCTACATCAGAGCCAGCAACCGAGCATTTAGGCCCGAGTGAATTACGCAAATGTTTTGAGAACTGGGAAGGCACACAAAAGAGACACGGCTGTTGGAGCAGTAATTTTTAGCCTGGTGGCTGTTCAGGTGACAACAATGTGATATGCCTCACTGATTCCAGAGATGGGGGAGGGAGTGAGGAGCATACAGGAGAAAATAATATCTATTTGTATTATTAACTGCAAGACTGATTTCAGCCATAGAGGTTTATACCATCTTCTCATTTTTTTTGACAGTGTTAATGCTTACAGGAACCAGTGCAATCTGCTCTCCAACTACTTCAATTAAATAGTGGAGTTGTATCTAGGAGACACAATGTAAAACATAGCTAACCAGCATTGTACTATCAACTGAATTCAGCCTGCCTGCAGAATTCCTGTCAGGAAGATGAAGACCTGGAACCAATGACAGACAAATTTCCCAGTGGTTCATTTTCAATTTGCAATTCTTTCTGAGAACTCTAGAAAAGATTCTTTCTTAGTTTGGTCTGAGCCAATATGATAAGAAGGGATCAGAATTCTATTAAGCCATATTTCCTACAGATTTTGGAATTGCAGTTCCCACCCATCATGGATGTTCTGTGCTGTAGTCCAAAATATGGAGGCTGGGTTGGTTGTTTTAAGAGCTCTCTGAGTGTTTTCAGACTTGCCAAACAAAAAGTGTTGTTATTCCACTTTCAACATTCTGTGGAATTCTGGAGTTCGTAGTTTACTGCGGCCAAAGAGCTCTCTGGCTGAGTATTTTAAATGCCACTGCCCTAAACTGTAAACCCCAGGACTCCATAGGATGTTGAAAGTGAAATAATAGCACTATAACACCGTAGTGCGGAAATGGGCTAAATTCTCCTTTTGTGTTCTGGCTTGATCTATGAGCACACAAAGCTATAGCCTCTTCTTGACAGCTGTCTTAAATCCCTTGTTGGGAGAAAGGTGGGATATAAATGCAATAAATGAATGAACGAAAGCTAAGTTTTGATAGTAAACTGAACAGCTATCTTATCTCCCAAGTAAGTAATTTCTTTATCTTTATTGGATTAATTATCGGTTATGTGCTTGTGCCTGTATGTACTTAGCTCTGCCCTAAAATCAGACCCAAAAAAAGGAAATGAGGTCCAAAAATGCTGCACCAGGTGGAAAAAAGACTGTGGTCTTGCATTTGTTTAGGTTCTTTTATGTGATCAGGAACACTGATTGCAAGAGCTTCTTCTGATGATAACCAAGAGCCTACATGCATACTGTTATAGGTTTAGGGTCAAACCAAAAGTTTCCAGACACTATGATGAATATGTGAAATTATAGTCAGGGCCAGAATCTTGCTTACTCTTCTACACAGTCAGTCTTCTGGTAGAAACCTAGGAACATGCACAAGCGCAGTGTTGGCCAGGCCTATCTAGTACAGCATTCTCTTCAAGCAATGGCCATCCAGTTGTTCATGGGAAGCCCAAAAGCAAGACATGAATCCAACTGTATTTTCCTGCTTGTGTGCCTTAGCAATTGATGGGAAAATCCATGCAGCTTCTGATACTGGAGGGAATACGTATCTGTCATGACTGGTAGCTATTGACAACCTCAGTCTCCATGAATTTGTCCAAACTGTTTTTCAAGTCATACAAATTGGCAACCACCAATATATCTTGTGATAGTGAATCCTATTGTTTAAACATGTGCTATGTGAAGTGGTTCTTACTTTGATGTCTTTTGAATGTGCTACCCTTAAGCCTCTGTGGATGACCATGTTCTAGCACAGATAAATGAGAAGGGGTCATGAGGGGAAGCTCTTGCCTTAACCCCAGGTTTCTTTTTTTCCTCCACACAGTAAGCTGTTTCCAAAAATGTGGGAAAGAAGGAAAGAAGAATGAGTACACATGGAGACTGGGGCCTATAGCTATTATAAGTTAATTTGCTCTTGTACATCAGGACTTTTAATTGGAGAATGGAAGGGCAGTTATTTCTGTTCCCCCTTTCCTATGTTAAGTTCTAGGTTTACTTATTTCAGTGCTTCTAAAACTGAACACAGGTGGGTCTGTGCATTTGTGAATGTTTTTGTATAAGAAAGAGAAAGAAGTAGGGACAGGAGCCATTGCCCTTTGAAAGCAAAGGAGCACATAGTGATATGAAGCAAATAGATTCCAGGTATGATAAGTGGATTTTTCCATTCATAAGACAAAGAATGAAATACCTTTGGTTCACCAATGTGGTACCTTGCAGGTTTGTTTGGATTATAACTCTCAGCATGTGCAGGAACCACAAGTCATAGTACAGCACATCTGGAAGATTCCTTGCTGATTTGACATTATAAATTAATAGTGGGGGATAGATGTAATCTGACACATGTTTATCAACAATACAGGATCCTATGGTTTACTGTTACTCACTGAGAGATATTTTCCATTGGCTGCTACCATTTTGAAATGACTGTTGCTACGTTGAATTTGTCTGTCTGTCTCAGTGACAGAAGATGCTGTTCATAGTCTGAGAACCCAATCTTTTCCCATCGTAATACATTTGGGTGAAAGAGGGATCACCTGTATTTAGTCTCACATTTCTACAGTCTAGACAGGACAAGTACATTTTAACAATATGTGTATTAAAAATTCATGTCCTCTGGAGAGCTGCCGCAGAGCTTCATTGGACCTTAACCTTTTCAACCCAAGTAACTATGGGAAAAGCTCCAAAGAAAGGAATACTTTAGTGCAGAGTCAGTGCGCACACGCACACACACACACACAGAGAGAGAAAGAGAGAGAGAGAGAGAATGAGAGAGAGAGAGAGACCTGTGTCAGCATATTGAACATCAGTGCCTAGGGTCAGCTGTATTTGAAATCAAGTCCTTCTGAACACTCAGCCAGTATACAGTGTTCTGGGATGAGCAATATCGCAGATAACAGACAGTTGAGGCTGTTTGGAATCAACTTTTTTAGAAAATTAGAAAAAACTGTCAGGATCAAAAAAAATGGTTTGAGTTTATTCATTAGTGTTTCACTTCTCAAACATCTGATGGATTTTGTTTTGTTTTTTGTTAGAATATTTGTTCCAATCAGCAGTTGCAGTGGACCTTCCAGACAAAGGAAGACATGAGCAATATAGCATATTTGGTCACAGGGCATGGCATCTGGGAAAGGTAAACAGAGATTAGACAGACAGACAGACAGACAGACAGACAGACAGACAGAAAACACACACACACACACACACACACACACACACACACTTCTGTTAAATGAAGATTTTTAAAAGTTGGTTTCAAAACCTCCTTTCCTGACCCCATACTCTCCCTCTCTCAATAAAACAGATTAATGGTCAAGGCTGTAAGAGAGGTATTGATAAGTTCATAATGACTATGGTGTGCTTGTCTTCAAAATCACTCTGTTAACACTTCTTAAATCACTGCCCAAAGCTTCACGTGATGTGTATGCAAGTTGCCTGCTTGACTCCAACTGGCCTACTGAGAGTTTTGCTAGAGGGCGGGTTTGGTCATTAGGAGACAAGCTGTTTATTTTTGCTCAAGACTTCATTTGCCTGAAGGTTAATTAAGTTATTTCATTGAAAAGAAATTTCCCAGTTTGGATGGATGGGAATGAACAGGATGGGAATGAACCTGTAGAGGGAAGTACACTTTCCTTTGCTCTCTGAAAGGCATGATGACACACTGTGTCCAGTCCAATGAAAGAGCCCAAGGAGGTCTTCAGAATGAAAATATCATCAGCTCATGTATGTGGATATGTCCCTTTAGTTTTTATATGTGATGGCAGGCTTTGTATCGGAATTTTTTACATGTTGGGAAAACTGTTCTATCTGGATGTGTTCTAGACAGTTTCTACATTTTAAAAAGTACAAAAGTACACGCAGGACTAGCGGTGGTGTAGGTAGAGATTTGCCACCCAGGGCAGACTGCACCTTCCACCCAGCTTCTGTCATCCATTTCACAGCCTCCAAGCCAGCATGGGGCAGGGAGTTCTATAATTGTGCAGTATGAAAAAGGATTTCTAATGGCCCTGGCTCTCCCGCGTGTCTAAGAGGCAGATTCTGCTTGGTTTTCAACAATCACCCTTTCCCCATACCACCAAAGAGGCTTCTGCCCCCTTTTTCTAGTCGTCCTAAATGGTTCCAAATCTTCTTCTCTGCTGGAAAAGAGGGAGAACTCAGGGGAAAGGGGAGGAATCTGCCTGGAAAAGGCCTGCCCTGTTGAAACATTAAAAGAGAAAACCCTCAACTAAGGTAGGGCAATGTGGCAGTGACAAACTCATCTCCACACTCCATGACCCATAACATTGGTGTGCTGACAGCAGGGAGAGACCCAGGACAGCCTCCTCCACCTCTCCTCTGTCCCTGTTCCTCTCCTCCTCCCCCTCCCTCCACTACAGACAGGGCAGTTCCTGCAGCAGCAGCGCCTCCCCCAAAATGCTGCCCAGGGTGGACCACTCCCCGCCCCCCGCCCCCAGCTGTGCCACTGAGGACTAGACTATTTCAGAAGACTATTGAGGAACCTGTTAGGGAAATTAGACCAGTTCAGATCTCCTAGAGTTATGGGAGACAAAATGGACAGAAATCCAAGAATTACAATTTTGAACTTTTTGGGTACAGGGCAGAATAAACATGTGATAATTAAGAAGCTAGAGCCACACAAATATCTGAGGAATCCTGTCACTGTCTAATGATTAATGGTGAGTTGTACATGCATAGCCAAATAGGGCTCAAGTAGTCTAAAGCTATTGAATCAATTGTTGAACACTTAGTCACCATGCAGGCAAGTTGCTTGCATTTAAGTGATCTTCTCTAGTTAGGACTTACACTTGGTCTAAGGTCATTGTCAAGAAGTAGTAGAAGAACCACAGGTTTCCCCTAATATTACTTTTCCTGCTAGTCTCTTATCTTCTTTATACAGCCATACACCACACGTTGCAATCATTCCTGAGAACTCAATATTTATCCTTTGACAAAGCCCAACTTTCATGTGTGCACTGATTAATAAGAGTGCAGGCCAAATCTGGCATAACCTCAAATGCTCCTTGAGTGGCATAACCATTATACAAGTCACTAGGGTGGTTGTAAATATTCTGAACAATTGCTTTTCACATTACAACATTCCACAAATGAATCACAGGGCTGAATGTCCTTATCATGAAAGAAAGGTGAAGGACTAGCCAGCCGATTGTCAGAAGCTGAAGATGGATGCTTGAACTGGCTTCCATTAGTGTATTTAAAGCTTTCAGCTCACTGATTAGTGCAGTCTACCTCCCATCTCTTTCAATATCACATACATTTCGGTTCTCTGGAGCACCATCAAAAATCTTTACTTCATCAGTTCCTTCTTACAGTCTCTTCAGTGGTTTTGCGAGTGTAACAGACTTCATGGCTACCCTTATAGTCTGACAAAGTGGGTGATTTCAAGATACCTGCTCCGCTTTTATGGTCCACAAGTAATGTTAAAGCATTTACTAGCAAGATTTCTTCCCAGTTGTGGTGAACTGTTTGTAAGATTCAGTACACATGACTGTTCAAGACAATTCTAATTCCAGTACTGAGAGCCTCATTCAACACAGCAGGTAATCGTTTCTTCTCCCTTCCTGCTTCTTTCTCACTCTTTGGACTGATATGCATAAAGTAATTCTGTCCTTTAATTCATTCAGTGCCTGCCCAGCATCTAGTTATGTACTGCATCCTACTTTCTCCAGTCGATAGTAATCGGTAGTAAAAGAATTTTTCTCCCTTAGCACTTACTAATTCATTGAAAACTATTTTAACATGGCAAAAAACATTAAAGAATGTATATGCCTCCTACTAAAAATGGCTGGAATTAAAAGCTTAGCTCCCATCAGCAGTTATTCTATGGGAAATGTCCAGACATGTGAACCTAGGGTCTATAAGGGTATGGTTCAAACATAGACTTAGCCCATTTTTTCTGTAGTATGTGAGAATTAGACCAAAGTATGAGGCTTTCTTTGGAATGGTAATATTTTTGCAGCACAAGCAAAAATTTTTGCAGCTGATGAAGCTGTTATTTTGAGTCAACCTAGAGAATTCACTCAAAGAATTTATCTCATTGACGGCACATTTCTAGGTATTTCCTAAAATCATTAGAGGCATTATCAGCATAAGACACTTTCCCATGTTCCTACTTCCTATATTATTTCTTATTATTAACATTTTCACATTGTAGAACCAGTGTGGTATAGTAGTTTAAATGATGGGCTATGATGTGATCCTATGATCCTGGAGACCAGGCCTTGATTCCTTGTTTGGCCATGGAAACCCACAGGGTGACTTGGACATGTTACACATTCTCAGACCCAGAAAACCCCATGATAGGTTTGCCTTAGGGTCATCAGAAGTCACTCAGAAATGACTTGAAGGCATACAACAACAGCAGCAGCAGCAGCAACATAATTCTGTACATCAATTTGATTTTATACATGGACTAGCATATATACATGGCATTGGCTGGGATTTTATTTTCAAATAGACAATACTTGTTAGAAAGATTTGAGATCTTGTATCCCTAATTCCCCAAACTGTCTTGTCCAGTACCTGTAATTTCCCCCATATTCCCCAATACAATCTGTATTCTGAATTATTAATATGAAGAGGTTGGGTTTCTGAGGGAATACCCTGCCCTCCTCCTTGCTGCTAGGCCTCATCTCCATAGCAAGCAACCAACCAAGCCCAAGAGCTCTCTGGCTGAGAATTCTAAAGGCCTCACTCTAAACTGCAAACCCCAGGATCCCATAGAATCTTCTCAGGCAGCCAATCATATGATGTCAGGTCTTCTCCTGACACAGACAAACTCAAAAACGTTGACTTTTATATAATAGATTTCTTTTCTCACCTCACTTCTACTGGTTTGTTTTCTTCATTTCTTTTCTTACTCCAGTTCTTCTACCAGTGTATTTATATGTATGTGTGTGTGGGGGGGGGGTGTATGAAACAAAAAAAGGGAAACATATGTAATATAAAATGTTCCTGATTTATAGCCAGAAATCATACAGCTGACATCCTACACTGTCCACTGGTATGTTTTAGATGGCATCTAGACATATTTGGGATTCCTCAGTGTCTGCTAGCATAGTCCTAAGTGGCCAAGTATGTACAGGCCCAGGAAATCATTTCTATATCTGTCTGTCTGCCTGTCTATCTACCTACCTCTTCTCCCCCACTCATGTTGATCACTTTGAGACTATTTTGCCATTCCTTGAAGTCACTCTTATCTATGCTACAGAATTTTTTTTCAGTACTAAGATTCAATGGCTCAGTGGCTTCTGCATTGCAAACACAACCTCCATGAAATCAGTCTGATAGTAAAGAAGCGGAGTGGAGAAAGCTGAACAGAAGGAAACCCTGAGGCTTGTAGGATAACTTGTTAACTTGCTGTTTTTGGTTCTTTCACATCATTCGCTTTATACATCCCATCTAGTATACACAATGACAACAAAGCTGTTCTCTTTTTTTTTGCTTAAATAGTTTAAATGAATATACTAAATGAATGTACTAATCAGTCAACTGATTGCTGAAAGCCTACTAATTCAGAGGAGAGCAAAGTGTGATGGGGGGTTGCCTGTAGCTCAAAGGCTGCTTTTGTGTTCCATCCAAGATCACCTGACAAGTTCCTTTATGTTTTAAGCTTAATTGCCTTTCCCTGAAGTAGTAATTCACCTTTTTAAAAAAGGGTAGGTCCTTCCTGTGCTCTTTGGGAAAAAAAAAAACTTTTTCCCCCAAATGAGAAGTGCAGTTTTGGTCACTTCCATTTTTTTTAATTATTATTTATTTTTGGGAGGCATTTTGGCAATCTGTGTGATCCCCACAAGATCCTATGCAGAAAACTCCTGAAGTGTCCCAGAACCACTGAAGTTACTTAGGTGAACCCAGTGAATAGGATAAATGTGTTCTTTGTTTTTATTAATACACCCCTCAGCCATATTTTTCCCTATGACATATTTTCTCTAAATTTTCCAATAAACACATAGAAAAATGTATCAGAAAAAAAATTAAACATTAAAATTGGAAACTGGGGGGAAAATCCTAGAAAAGGTAATTACAAATGGAAAAAAAAACTTGTAAAAAAACTAAGCAAAAATGTGTATACAAGCAGAAATGTGCACAAAACTGGCTACAATTTTCATAAAAACTTTTTTTTAAAAAAAAAATGACAAACTGCTACAGAAATGGATCAAAAAAAAGTTAAGGTTGGAAAGACAAGAAATGAAAGATACCAACTTTGGCAGATTCATCCATCCCTTGCACAAGCACCAATCTTCAGCTTCCAATCTATTTGTTCAATTGGCGTTTACCTCTCTTTCACAGTAGGATAAAGGGTCTAATGATTTATCTAAACTCAGCCAAACTGTTCCATAGAAACACAGTGTAATTAGAAGTGTGGAAACATATATACCCAAATCACTCACTTTTGAAGTGCATATATTTCCTCTTCACTATATCACTCAAAAATATTGCTGTGGACTAGGTTCTTGCTCTCTAACTTCATTTGTACCTTCAAAAGAGAAACACAAGAACTATTGGGTTGTTTGTGAAGACAAAATGTTTCCTGCATTCATGCCGGTTCTAAAATTGCCATTCCATGGTCAAGATTATAATCTATATGTTGCGGCTGAGCTCAGTCTGGAGTAAGCCAGATTCTGGGAGCTAGGAGTCCAGTTTTCTGGGTTGGCAAAATTATAACGTAAATGACAAACAGCAGAGAATAACCCAAGGGACAAGACGAAAGAGCAAGCAGGAGTGGAAGACAACTCAGAAAACATGATCAAAGAACAAGCCAAGCATCAGGACTGAAGAGTGACTAGAAACATAAAAGCACACTAAAATTCAGATAGATCTGGCATCTTTACAGTCTCTCCTGTCAGAAAACAATGAATGGTCCACTTGAATAGACAAAGTCAAACCACAACCAAAATGTCCATTCCAGAGAGGCTGCAGGGACAAAGCTCTCCACAAAAGGGCAGAGGTCAACAGTTTTTTTTAAAAAAAAAAAAAACCTTAAGGGTTTTATTCATTTTTGACACAAGAGAGGCATATTGATTCTGAGCCTCAGCCCATGCACACTTCCAAAATATTGCCATCCCCTACTCTTCCCGAAGAACCTATGCAGAAAATTCTAACTACACAATTCATTCACACTTGTTTACCCCTACAAACAGGCTATCAGCCCAACAGGTACACATAGAATCATAGAAATGTAGAGTTGGGAAAGACCACAGGGGCCATCCAGTCCAACCCTCTACTATGCAGGAACACCCTCAAAGCACTCCCGACAGGTGACCATCCAGCCTCTGCTTAAAAACTTCCAAAGAAGGAGACTCCACCACACTCCGAGGCAGCACATTCCAGTGCCAGACCAGCCTGACCATTAGGAAGTTCTTCCTGAGGTAAAGATGGAATCTCCTTTCCTGTAGCTTGAATCCATTGCTCCTTGTCTTGGTCTCTGGAGCAGCAGAAAACAAGCCCTCTCCATACTCTACATGGCATCCCTTCAAATATTTAAACCTGGCTATCATTCCCCTCTTAACCTTCTCTTCTGCAGACTAAACATACCCAGCTCTCTAAGTCTATTCTCATAGGGCATGGCTTCCAGGCCCCTCACCATTTTGTTCACCCTCTTCTGGACTTGCTCCAGCTTGACCATGTCCTTCGTGAATTGGGGTGCCCAGAACTGGGCACCCCATATATAAACAGGATGCATAAAACCACAACAGTCAACAGTTCTTGAGAATCTGCTTCAGTGGGTGGAGGGCAGTAGTTCTTGAAACTAGAGTTGTCTGATGTATCTTAAGAATTCATGTATCCTACATGGAACAATGGAAGCATGTCCAAGAACAGGAGACAAATATATCTGACTCAGTCAGGTTTGCTTTGCTAAATTTCTCCAGAAGGACAGATTTGATGGAGATACTCAGGAGTGACCCTTCGTGCATTATATTTTTCTGTAAGCATGAGATGTTTATGAGTACACTGAAAATGTAAATTATGGACTTGAGAAGAAGATGATGAGACACAAACTTGGTGTCTAACAAAAATTCTAATTGTATAATGGGAAAAAGAACATCATTTGTTGCATTAATTTTTATTATTTAGAACCTCATTGAAATAATATTTATTCCATTTTCACTTACAGTTTCATTCATTATTTTCCCCCCATTCCTTCACACACACACACGCACACACACACACCCATTGCTCTCAATGGAAGAACCAACTGATTTCTGCTACCTGTAATTGGTTGTTTTCACCAAATCTGGAGTAATATTTCAGGGATGTTGCTGATGCTCCAAAGGGTCATAGTTCTCATATTTCAATAGGAGCTTTAATTTTTAGGTAATTAAAAAGGCAAGACAGTTTCCCCGCTATGTAAAACATTTATTTTACATCTAGTGCACTAAATTCCAAAATCTCTAACACAGGACAATTAAAATTTAAAAGGGAACTTTTCAAAGTTTAGAAAACAGAATTTTAGAGCTGGAAGATGTTCTGTAGGCCGTCTAATAGAATTTCAGTGTTCAGGAAATTTGTGCCTAAAACATTTACAGCAGGATGCTGGTCAGAATCTGTGCGAAGACTGTCAGTGAGATGGGATATCTGTCCATACATGGAGTAGGAATAGTCTAACACAGAGGTTGCAAGTAGCTCTGGGAGCTTTCTTGCAGCCCTCAGATTTTCCAAGCCCTCATTGTACCTGGATCCAATCCAAAATTTATTTTTAAACAGTCTGAACATTTTCACCCCAGATTCCACATGTACCACTCCTAGAGGCAGTGGGAAGGCAAGCCATTGAATCAGACTTATATATAAGTTCTCACTCTCCAGGATCCCTTATTAGCCCCCCCACACACACACACACACACACATTGGGAGCAAGTAGACTCACCTGTTTTCCCAGAACTGGATCCTACATAATGCCAACAATGCTCACACAGAGAAATTTTGGAAAGAAAGAGAAATATATGTTAACAATGACTGAAAAACAACAGGTGAAATTGCCGCAAAGGATGTGAAAGCCCCTCCAGCAAAGAGCTGAAATTTCTCATGCGTAAATTCTACCCTGGCTACATTAATTCCACATGCCACAAGCTTGGGAAGAGGTGGGTAGGAAAATCCTCCACAAAACATGCTGGGCGGAGTGTCAGGGAACAATGCAGGTATGTGTTTCCCTTGAGAATTTTGTTCAAGTGCCTCCCCACCAAGCTAATGCTACTGCTAATTTACTGGTGAAGGAATTCCGGGTATTTTTAGCAAGCTACATGTTCATCTGGCCAACCAGGTGAGCCACCACAAAGCTTGAAACAGAGGGTTACCAAAGGCTTTCACAGGTCCTAATGGAAGTCCCAGGGTATGTGGGGACTGGACTTGCAAGGTGCTGCTGTGGTTGTCATGTTTTATTTAGTTATATTACATTGCTGGATCATACTCAACTTCTGACCTCTGTGGTCCCAAAATCCTTAAGATATGGACTCAGTATTTTCCATTCGTTTCAAAAAGGATCCTTGAAATCCTTTGCATATGCATAACTGTTTTTTCTGGCAGGTAAATAGCATTTTATTTAAACAGGACTTTGGACTGGGTATGGTAAAAAGATTATAACAGGCTGCAATCCATAATCATAATGATGATGATATAGTGGTCCCTTTACATTTATGAGGGTTTGAGATGCAGAACCCTTGCAAAAGTGGAAAAAAATCATGAATGACTGTCCCTCATGATCCCCCTCTCATTCCCCTCCAGAGCTTCCCCTCCTATTCCTTTGCCTCTGGCCCCATTGTTGGGTGGGGGAAGAAAAAAGAGAAGGTAAAAGGTTTACTGCTACTTTCCCCTCAGACATAGAAGAGTGGAGTTCTAGGATTCTAGCTACTTCTGGTTGCCATCTAGAGAAAGGAGGGGTAGGAGCAAGAGTGCACCTGACCAATCAGCAGCCAATACACAGCAGAATGTGCAGCCACATAGCAGAGAGGACGTACCTTCAGCAGAGGGAGACGTTTTGCTCACCCAAAAGGGAGAAAAAATATCAATTTTTAAACACAAGCCTTGCAAGCTTGGGGTAAGGAATGCAAGTGAATGGGAATAGGCACAGTGAGAGGGGTCCCAGCAAGCATGTGCCTTGTGAATAATCAAATTTGTGAAGATCAAACCTGCAAATGTGGAGGGAGAATGATGGTGGTGGTGGTGATGATGATGATTGTTTCTATTTTGATCCTCTGTGCTCTGGGGAAACTTCTCACATTAATCTGGCTTCAGGTATTCACCAGTGAGGATTATTTTTTCTCTGTGCCTTGTTAATACTCATGCCTGCTAAAGTATGCCAGATTTGCCTTGGCATCCTTAGACTAAATCTTCATGCCAAAGAAATCATTAACCTTTCTTGTGAGGGAGGATTTTGATAAAGTAATTAAGAATGAAAAACTAATTTGTATTTATGTCCTTCTATTCTCTTTTAATAAAGTCTCTCCCTCATTATCTATACTAATGCAAGTGGCTATTCATAAAGAACTGACAAACTTTCTTTTTTTTAAAGAGCAGATACACAAAAAAAGATGGCATTTCTCATTTCTGTATTCATGATAAGGATATATTCCTACCATTCTAGTCAAATAAAGAGAAAGAACTCCAACCAAAGAGGCATGTGAACTATATAAATTCTGCAGAGTAGAAAAAATGGATTTCTAATTCCACAAAGCTACTGAAAATTTGATAAGCAATTAGCCAAGTGGGATTTGCAGAGTGTAAAGTTGATTTTTAGTAGGTTACATTTAGTGGGTTATGCCAGCCAACTGTTATTTTTAAAGAAATGTTTATTTTTCATTTTGCTGGTTTTACTGTAACATAGGATGAATATTCATAGGCCCTATCTACATTTTTTAAAATGTGCTGCCAAAGTAAAGTTTCAGCTAGATATATACATATATATCTCCAAGCTTACTTTTTTCCTTAAGGCCAATATATATATATAGGCTTTTGCTGCCTGATCCTACGGGAAATGCTTTAATGTTTTGCAACTGATATTTCAGTTTTTCTAAGAAAATAAGAAAAGCCTAATCTCCTTCCATTATTGCAGATAGCTGGTTTGATCTTCTGCCTCGTACCCGCATTTACATCTTGGTACATTGGAAATTAGAGAAACCACAAGTATCATTTGACAACTCAGAGGAGAATAGTCTTGACAGAATTAGGCTTAAGGTGGCATCACATATCCAAGAATCTCTGAGTAAAAAGATTCCAGGCCAATAAATATTCCATAGTGTAGGATGGGCACTCAGAACCAAAAGTATTTTGGAGGTAGGTGCCATATGTCAGGGCTGGAACATGTACTTTACAAGCAGACATTCATTCCTAGTATCTCCAGTTGAAGTAAGGATGGTCAACTTGTGACCTTTGGGGGACATGCAGCCCCCAACACTGGCTTAGCTGGTTCTGCTGTATTACTCTGCTACTACCACCACTAATTTCTGCTGCTTTTCTACACCCTCTTTACATCAAAATGATGATTGTTCACTTTGGATGTTCTTCTCTATTGTCTCAAAGGGCTCTAGAGTGTGCGGGATGCTGTACCACCCTCTGATATCACAAAGAGCCCCTGTAGCTTGGACAGATTTTGTGGTGGGCTAGTTATCGAATTCGCTAAAATTAATTGCAGTCTGGTAATCCTTCCATAATTGGCAGAGTTAGGAAACATCACTTTTTTGTGGGGAGTGCAGGTCCCAGAATCACTTAGGCAGACTGATGGGTGGGGGATTCTGAGAGATATAGTATTAAAGGTAACTTTTCCATGCTTTAGGTGTTGGCATGATGGTGCTGGTCCTAAATTCTAAAAGCCAAGAGATAAAACTGATCCTGCTGACTCCCAAATCTACAGTTGATTCCCCAGCATGTTTAGTTAGCAAGTGGATAATAAAGCAAAATCATTGTTCAATAGACAGTTTTGTTATTACAGATGGAAAACTAGCATATCCAATCTTCTTCTCATCAAGAATGAAACTAATAATGAATGAAAATGTTATTGCCGTGCAGCCTTATTTATTCCTCTTGGCATATCAGAGTGCTTCCTCCAGTACACCTCCCTTCTTTTAATAGGAAGGGTGTTGGCTGCCATGTGTTCTGCTAATTGCCCTGTTTCATTGTGCTTCCTCAAGGTGTCTGGAAGTGAAGAAGATATTTGATGAACAGGGTTGTTCATCACAATTAAGAAGACTGAGCAAAACAGAGGTCAGCATTGTACCTGCAAAAGATTAAATGCAATCACTGGAACCAGAACTATGCAACCTTGACACTTAACCACAGACAGTAATAAATTGCTATAGTAAGAAAGAAGAACTATTAAATTGTCTAACTGATTGCAAAGGGGCATTAATTCATTCAATGAGGAATTACTAATTCATTCAATTAGTAATGAGGAAAACAATCAGCAAAAGAGAAGTGATAGACATATGCTTCAGGGCACATGCTGGCCTTTAATTAATCACCAAAGTATCTATAGTATAAATTATTTTGAGCAGTTGGCTTTGAGCAGTCCACCTTCTTAGGAATCTTTTCAATTATCTCATATGTGAACAAGTAAGAAAAATCCACAAATCCTTGAAGAGGGGAAATGTTTTCAAATTACTAGTGTATTCTACATTATATTCTGAAAGTTAGTAGCAGTTGTCCATCCCTAAAAAGGCATGAGCCATTCTGAATAGGACATGCATGGTCATATGTCATTAAATAAAACTACCTGCCATTCTCGCGTCCACCTCACATACAACCATGTGCTTACGCTCATACATTTAAGGACCCAGTTATCTCTAACTGGGTCAGGAGCATCATGTGATCCTACTTTCCTGGAAGTCATTCTATGGACCATCTATATGCTTGATCCTTGCCTCTCTTGGATTATACTATAAATATCTCATAGGAAAACAATGTCCAAAGTCCTCTCTGAGACAGTGGGCAGTTAACTCTCTTCTTCTAATACCAAGGATCCAATTAATGTCCTCCTCATGCTGCTTTTAGAGAAAGAAAAGAGCACATCAGAAAATATGATCATGGATCTTCCACTGCATGTGGCCCTAAGCCCAGTTGATATGTTGCAAGTAACTTCTGTTGTGCCATAGAGATAACTGGCTAAAGCTATAAGCTTTAGCTGAGAACAAGTCCCACTGAACTCAGGTGAATCTGCTTTAGCATCATGCATACTATGATTTCACACTCATAAAAAAAATTGATTTTGCTGTTAGTTTCATACACAGAAGCTGTCAAATAAAGTTGTACAGCTGTCAGAGATGGCTTAGTAGGTCCTGTGGGCACAGCTATTACCATGGCACATCAGTACAGCTACCAGAGTCCACTCCTCCACGTCCATGAGGGGACTGTCCCACAAAAGAAAACCTTATAACTTTTTCTTTCTGACTACTTTTTGTTGGCTTCAGATCATATCAACTGCAAACTTAGGCTGATTATGGAATTCTTCTACCTAGTGACTGATGCTGTTGCTTGAATGACATGGACACATTTTAATTAATTTAAATTAATTGTTGCATGTTACATTCAATAATGCAAGGTGCAGAACCTTAGGTTCCCCTTAGTATGCATTTCAAGGTTTCTGTGTTCAAAGTTCATGGTGCTGGAACTATTGCTATGACATTCTGTTTTATTATTATACAGGTATGAAAGATTAATGCAATTTGAATGGTTTAGATTAACATTGGCCTCTAAACTGATTGAAGGTTATGCTGTAGTCTCTGTATTCACCATGCCACTTGCATATCAATATGCACTACGTAATGGAGGATTTTGATCCTCCCTTGATGAAATTAAACAAACAAAGGTGTTATTTCCTGCATCATCACTCTCTGCTTGAGGATGAGATGATAATGCAGATCTGTCATCGTCAGATGCTAAATGTGACAATTAGAAAGCCATTTTCCAGGCGAAGCACTCTTTTTGATCTATAGTGGCCTACACTACCTGAAGAACTGGATCTGTGGAGGAAGCCCTTCCCTTGATTGAACGATCCTCAGATGGCTTTCTTGGTTGCTGCTGCCAGCTGATGGAAATTCCCTTCCAAGGAAGACTAAGATAGGTGTCTTTCTGTTACACTCCTTTGCCTACTGACAGGCAAAGACCTTTTTATTTAGCTAGGCTTTTGGCACCTTCCTGACTGCTGGAAAGGGGCTTTTCATGATAAGGTGCTGTAACTGTTGGTTGTGGGGTTTTCAATAATTGTATTATTATATTATAATTGTTGTATACAGTTGTATTAATGTATTATAATATAATTGTTTCAATTGCCTTTTAATAGTGCCTGGTTTTCTGTTTTCATTTGTAAATGTTTTTTAATCGCAGTTGTGGGAAGCTTTGACTCATAATTATGGGAGAAAGATGGGATGTAAATCAAATTAATTAAATAATTAAATGACACCACTTTCATCACTCATTATGCTTGGTTTTGTTACAAGCTGGGTAACATTGTCATGAAACCCTTACTCCCTTCGCACTCCGATGTTTTTTTAGATGTATTTGTAAAGTTGGCATATTGAAAACTGAAGATGGTCCCTGTACCTTTAATATCTGTGTAGAAGCAGAAATTTCAGGTGATTAGGTACTAAGCAATACCTGCTGAAATTCTGTGTTCTGCATAACCGCTAAGAGCCATCTGCAGTTTCATTCTGGCAACTCTATGTGTTTGGGAGGCATTTTTGTTCATTTCCCCATTTTTGTGCTTGTGCAATTGTCATTATCAGTAAGGTCTGCTTCCTCATAGTATCTTTTCAGAGCAAAGTTTAAAATGTTTCTTTAGTCCATGGCATTTGATGGGATACAATTGGCAAATTTTGAAATATCATCTTATATCATGTCATTATACTAGTATCAAATGATTACACTGTTCTTTTGTTTTCAACTTTGTAACTTGTTTTAATGCTTTTTGTAAGCTGCCCTGAGATCTCTGATATAAGGTATAAATATTATTATTATTGTTTTTATTGTTATTTCTTGCGGGAGGTTTATGTGGAGTTGGTTTGTTTGTTTTGTGGTATATTGCAATTCTATGCTACCTTGACTCTGTTTTAGAAAAGGGCCATCTATGAAATTTAATCTCCTCTCCCCCTCTTCTCTCTTTTCTCTTTTATTTGTACTTTTATTTGTATTTTAATTATGAGATACTGTATTTTAACTGCTTTTGTATTTTAATTTATTTTGGCTATAATTTGTTTTTAATTGTATCTGTGTTGCACTCTGCCTCAAGCCTTGAGGATAGGCAGGCAGCAACATCATCATCATCATCATCATCATCATTAGTAATATTATTCACTACTACTAGTACTACCACCACTCCCATGATGATTATTACCATCATCCCAGGCCTGTGAAGATAGTCACAGTTGGCTAGTGTTGCTAGATTTTCAAAATAGCAATGTGGGATAGTCAAACTTTCTGACATGCAGGTGAACAATCAGGAAGTAGATATTAACAAGCTTGTGTTCTGCCTTAAATGCCAAATGAAAATATTGATTTCAGTTAACTTTACCATTTATTTCTCTGTAAAATTAACATAGTGTCTACCTTCATAAATTACATGATGCACATGTTTCTGTCTTTATGAATCCCACAGCTCATACAATATAGGGTTTTGGGGAGGGGTGACATCTCATTCAGTGTAAACAAAAGGAATGACTTTCCAAGCATCAGATAGGAGATATTCATTATAAGGGGCACCTGACAGTTCTACAAAAAATCTGGTCTCCACACCCTCAAATAAGGAACATCTATGCCAGTGGTTCTCAACCTGTGGATCCCCAGATGTCTGTGAACTTCAGCTTCCAGAATCCCCAGCCACTATGGTCAATGCTCAGGGCTTCTGGGAGCTGAAGTCCAAAAACATCTGGGGACCCACAGGTTGAGAACCACTGATCTATGATAATAATGGACATGTGGCAATACTACAGTTGATGAATGTTCTGAATTTGATTTCTTGAACCTCTTTCTCACTTTCCAAGAGAAATTGCCTTTCTATCCAGATTGCAACATTTTATTGATGTTTTATCATGGCTGTCACTGGAGGCAGTGGAGTTTCCATTCCAAATCCCATAACATATTTACTTAGGGGGAATGGACACTCACATTTATGAGCTTTAGATTCTATCCTCAAATGAGAAGGAAGACTGGAACTAAGGATGGAACATTGATACATGATCCTACATTGGGGCAACTGCCATGTGTTGGCGGATGATCTGCCTCCTTCTCCACAATGCAGCATCCATCTGTGGTGAGGTCAGAAGATTATGAGAAGTTCTCAGTTGCTTGGGTGCTGCTGACTGCTCATTCCCACAAGGTATTTTTCAAAATGACTGTATAAACCAAGTGTGAGCTAGTTTAGAATTCTGGAAAATGTTTTGTTTCTATTATTTGCTCACAGAGAACTTACAGAGCATTACTTTGGTAATAGATTAGATAATAACAGTCATGCCACAAGCAAAGCTAAACATTCTTTAAAAATCCTCTTGATTTCAATGGAAAGCTAAAGTATGTACTTAAATCTCTCCTCTAGAAATCAATGAGGCTTTAAGGGCAATCCTATACTTGCTTACTCAGAAGCAATACCCATGAGCGGGAACTTAACTCTAGTATAAGACTCTATAGGATTTCAGCCTTAAGAATAAGTGACCTTGACTTGGCTTTTGTTTGTGATATATAAGAGAGTGAGAGGGACAATTACACTGTCAGAAGTAAAAAACAGAACAAAGTACCAATATGGTAGGAGATTATGTAAATCTGCATCAAACAAGAAGATAAAGAGAACAGTCAAAAAGAAATTAGACCCACAAATACAAAATACACATTGATAATGATTTGGTAGACTATATTATTTATCCTACATTGCAAACAGTTAATATTTCTTTTCTTATGTAATTATACTTTTTAATTATCCCTGAAAGAAAAAAAATGGGAAAAATTGTGGAATTTGTCAAATACAGTTGCCAATCCTGGCCTGAAGTGAATAAAATGTATTTAACATGATTAATGTAGATTGAAGACTGGTTAGGGAGCTAGCTAACTGATTAGAATGAATTTTGTTTTGGTATTACTAACCCTGCCATTTGATAGCTATCCAAGTTATTGTGCTACAGAACAGAATACTCATGCAGAAAGAAGAAAATTGCTTTCCTATTGCCTTTGTATGCATGCCATGAACATGCAAGTTGAGGAACACAGCACTTCATTTAACAAATCTATTAGCTCAGATGGAAACTTGTAGCTACTGTTCAGGTCAGTTTCAGTTCATTTAGCCTCTATGAAACCCAAGTGTCACCATGTAGTCACAATAAACGGAATCTCTGCAACCAGCGGGCATCACAAGAGTACTATTGAGAGCATTGTGAAATCAGAGGGAAAAGTTATAAAACTGGAAAAGAGTAGAAAATAATAGAAGCCAAACTCGAGGCTGAACTTTCAATGTCCTGAATTCCAGATTCCAATTAAGTCCTCTTATCTCAACTACAATTTGTCATACATGCGTGCAAACAAAGTCACTAAACAGTCAGAGAATATCCCATAGGAAGACAAGACTGGAGGGGAAGGATTATTATCCAATCTGTCTCTGGTGAAATTGCTCGACAGACCTTTTAGAAAGAAGGATTTCCAAAAAATATTCCTGAGAACTCCATCTTCCACACATGTATTGCAGAATTTCACACCTTCAATTTCATGCAGCCCCTTTCCTAAGAAAGGATGTCCCCCTGACATTCTTTTAAATAAATGTGGTGAGAAAGCCTTTTTTTTTCTTTTTTCTTTTTAAATATCCTTAAATTGTCTTCAGTATCTATGTCTAGGATTTGAAACTAACGTATTTTAATGTACTATTTAGAATTAGTTCCTTTTGGCAAAAACTATCAGAAGCACCTTTCCTATTTGTAAGAAATGTAAAGATGACTGGAAAAATGCCTCTTTCACAGAAAGTGAGACTTGCAGACTGTATGTGCTGTGGGATTCTCCCATTACTAAAGTAACCTTCATTCCTTTATATTTCTTAACCCTCTTTTGTTAAACAAAACAGGACGCTATTCAACCTGTGAGGGATATGTGTGGCTTCTCGAAAAGGCAGCAAGCACTATATTAGACCTTTCTGAAGTCCTAAGAATGTAATTTCTACTTGGCACTGTACAGAACTCTAGCGTTACAGCATTAAGATGTTCTAGTGCTACAGCTCTACAGAGCGCTGGAATAGAAACTGCATCATTAGTGATCCCAGGAGGCTCTCCAGAGTGCTTGTGAGCCTTTGGGAAACTTCTGCACATCATGCATAGCTTAGATTTTGTTTTGTCTTTAAAGGAGGTTTTAAAAAGAATAGATTTAAGGGAAAAAATGCAAGAAAGAAGGTCAAGATTTTGAGGTGCTGCTGCAGTTTCCCCTCAAGTCCTGACGGGAACCATCAGGGGTGAGCTAAAAATTAATTAAATTAAAATTAATAAAAATTTAAGAAGTACTGTTTATGATGACATATTAATAATGCCCTACACAGTGAGTTACTTTTTTAAAATCTGGACTAACATTAGCAGCAATAAAGTCCTAACATTTCCCAACGATAAGGAACATTGCAATTTCTCTCTCAGAAGTAACACTCCAAGCCCTCTCCATGCCAAGCTTCAGATATGTAGGTTTCATTATCTTGGAGCTATAGCAGATGCACATACATACACTTTATAAACTGCTTTCTGATCAAAACACAAATCATGTAGTATTGTTTCTGCTTTTTTACTAATAAAACCAGCTTTTGTTTTTCTGCAGGATCTATTCAAAAGATTAATGTGGAACTGTTTGTCTCCAGCTATTAGCCTTTCCTTCCCTTCTTATTGACTTTGGCTTCGAGAAATTTTCACATAGTCCCCAGAAGCCATTTAAGCTTCACCTCTCTCCCATGTTTATACCAGAGCAATGCTGAGTAGATGGAATGAATGTATTCTAGAAGAATCTCTTAATATCATCCTTCAGAGGCATATGGAAATGTTCTATTGTACAAGGCATCTGATGGACTGTTAAAATGAGACGAGATATGTTGCCAAAAGCTAATTGGACATGTGTGTCTCTGAGTACTACCTGCTTGTGACATTTACATCAGATGTGACGTTTCCAGTATTTGCTTCTTAACTTGGTCATTCCCTTGACCTTTCCAGTGCTAAATGGTTTCCTTTTGTCTAAGTCACAGCACAGGATTTAATTCCCTTGCTTTCCTAATTGACAAACCTCTGTTCATTTATTGCTTCCTGTGGTGAACTGAGTCATAAATGCCACCCTGAACCACCCTGCATTATGGGGCACCTGGTTTGAACTTCTGGTATCAAATAGCTGATTCTTAACAAGAAACATCAGCACCTGTTCAGGAATTATAACAGCAGAAGGTTCTTACATAATGGGCACAGGACAAATGTGGTTGGCGATGTTCTTTAAAACCACAATTTCTTCCTGATCATTTTAACTGAAATGCAAACATTTATGGGTAGAATTCAGTTTCTGCCATGCAGGTTTAGGTGGAAACACCAGAGCCAGTATTCTGTAGTGGTTTGAACACTGGACTACAGCTCTGGAGACTGAGGTTCAAATCCTTGCTTAGCCATTAAAACCCATTGGGTGACCTTGGCCAAGTCACATTGTCTTAGCCTCAGAGGAAGGCAAAGGCAAACACCCTCTGAACAAATCTTGCAAAGAAAACCCCATGATTAAGTTCACCTTAGGGTTGCCATAAATCAGAAATGACCTGAAGGCACACAACAACTAAACAAGAAAGGAGAACATTAACTCTGGATGCCCAGGTCTCAGCAGTGGCCAGGAGTGCACTTGCACAGTTAAAACTGCCAGCTGCGCCCATTCCTTGAGATGTCAGATCTGGTTTCAGTGACATATGCCTTGATTACATCTTGGCTGGACTACTGAAATGTGCTCTATGTGGGATTGCCTTTGGAAACTATTTGAAAACTTCAGCAGGTTCAAAATGTGGCAGCTAGAATGCTGACCGGGGCCAGTTACAGGGAGCACATAACTCCTTTGCTAAAACACCTCCACTGGCTACCTGTTCATTTCCAGGCACAATTCAAAGTGCTGGTTATGACCTATAAAGCCCTAAACAGCTTAGTCCAGGTTATTTGAAAGACCATATCTCCCCGTACAAACCAGCTAGAACATTAAGATCTGGGGAAGGCTTTCACTCTGTCCCACCACCATCCCAGGCTCGCCTGGTGAGGACACAGGAGACAGCCTTCTCAGTGGCTGCTCCCACTTTGTGGAACGCTCTTCCACAGGAGGCCAGGCATGCCCCCTCCCTGCTCTCCTTTTGCTGGCAGGCAAAAACTTTTATCTTCAAACAGGCTTTTATGTAATCCGGGTAGCTTTATTTATTAACTGTTGTAATTGGAATATCCTTTTAAGTGTTTTTATGATTTTATATCCATTTAATGTTTTTTAACTGTTTTTAATGTATTTAATGTATTTTAATATGTATTTATTGTTGGAAGCTGCCTTGAGTCCCAGTTCCAGTAGAAAGGCAGCCTAGAAATATAATAAACAAACAAACAAATATTAAGGGAGAGATTCAAAGCAGTGAAGTCCACCACAGCACAACAGCCATCTTTTCAAAAATGATGATTCATCTAATTTTTAAATAGTTAGGTAAGGGATGGGCAGGATGCATCCTTCCAGATGTTGAACTGCAGCTCTCAGTATCCCTCATCATTGACTTGGATGCTTACAGTTGATGAGAGTAGTTGTATTGCCTGTATAATTGTCAGTAATTAGTCTTCAGCAAAGCTTGGAAAAATGACTTGGTTAGACTACAGTTTCCAGAATCTCCCAACTAACATAGCTAGCGGTGTGCTAGCTGGGAGGTTTCTGGAGCTGTGGTCCACAAATTTAACTTTTCCCATTGTTGGTCCTCAGCAAGATCTAAAGGCCTTGTGACACATAGATTTCTCTTCAGGCTGGGCCCCACAATTCCTAGCCCCAGGAAACCTGTTACTGTCACTCTACCTTCTTGTCCCCTTATAAAATCTCTTCTTTGATCTGGAGTCATAGGTCTTCAGGTGATTAGTGTCTGTGTTGGCTTTACATTCTTTGTGTTCTCATCTTTGGCTTCAGGGTAAATTATGCTGTCTAGTCAGTTTTACAAAATAACTAACAGTTTAACTTTATTTAACAAGTGACCAAATGAATGCTGTTAGGTTTCAGTTTTTAGATTGAAACAATTAACACTGTTCCAGTGAACCTGTGTCAGACCCTTTTCCAAAATCCAAACACCCAGTGGTTAGTAATTCCTCTCAGACATCTGATTCTTTCCTAAATGACTCACTGTCTGTCTCCTGTTACCCTGTTCTCTGGGGGTCCCAGGAGGGACTCCTAAACAACCAAACAATATAACATAACCTTGGGGAAAATTAGCTGAAGTATTCACTTAAGCTAGCGAGAGGCAGGGTAACTCAGCAGGATCTTGCAACCCAGTGTCTACGGGGTCAGGTCAGTCAAGCAGCCAGATGGGTTTAAAGTAATAAAAATGATGTTTTATTGAATACAGACAAATGTTAAAGACACCACAACCACACAGATAACTAAGGAATCAGAAATTGAGTTAGAGAGAGAGGTTTTCAGGGGGAAATGGGTGATACGACACCTGTCTCGTAGTCCTGGACCTTAGGAGAGAAGCCGGGGATGCAGAGAAGAAGCTCAGCTCGATTAGCTGAGGGGAGCTCAAAACGGCAGCAAGGTGGGATGGAACTCTGGCGCAGGTCGAGCGATCCGAGGAAGGTCTCGGAATCAGAGGTTTTTATAGGGTGAATTGTGACTGCAGGCTATGCCTTACTCGGGGAACAACAATGAGTTTTGGGTGTGAGACAATGTCTAGGAAAGGTCACAAGTTTGCATGATGGAATCAGAGCCGAATCAGCAATAGTATGGCCAGTATGCAAATGCACAGCACTTACCAGTGGACGGCACAACCTCTGTCCAGTAGCCTGCTTGGGGCAGGGAGCTTTTGTTAGTATCGCGCATATGTAATGAGGTGTTTGCCAGAGAGGCCCCTGAAGCGACGAACCAGCTGTATCTAGCCTGCCTGGGTGGAGAACGGAATGTCCAGCAATTATCGGCCACGCCTATTTGCGTGCTTGCCCAGTGGCCTTGCAAACACGTGGAGCAGGGTGGTGGAAGAAAGCCGAATGGTTTGATATCAAAATGATATCTAGGGGTGTTCCCCAAGGAGGTCTAAACTGCAGTAACACTCCAACTGTCAGAGGTAAAACCCCTTTTTAAAAGAATTTTCCTTCCTCGCAGAGTTCTCCATGTTGGGATTGGCTGGCCATTGGTATTCGCCCTTCTTCCTTTTATCCAGGAGCTCTTAGGTGACATTCTACCCAGTTGCCTTCCTCTTTAAACTGAGTTACAGGATCTCAGGCTTCTTCTAGATATATTCATTATGAGATTGAAACAGTACAAAATATTATCAGATCATTTATTGTAAACATATATCTCACGATAATGACAGCACTGTTTGTTATCAAGAGAAGGCTTTTTATTTTTTAAAAAAGAGTATAAAAAGCGAAATGTGCTATTGACAAGCTTGTCTAGTACACTGAGCCGCTGAAGTTTTTGTAACTGAAGCCCCTTGATCTATCAAAGAGCAGTTTGGCTTGACATGTAGATTCTCCTCATGAGAAATGGTGATGTGTGGTCTGTCACAGAAGCAGAAATTGCCCTCTCCCATCTTCTTAGAATGGTGTCACTGCATTTGGACTCCAAGCAATTAGTGAACGTCTGTAGAACAAACTTTTCATTAACATGCATGACTGCCATAGCCCTTGCCCACTTTAAGTCCATTATCTGAGGGTAATTCTTGTTGCTTTCAATAAAAATGTTCACAGCCAGCCAAGCCAGAGATTATAGAAACTTCTGCCAGTAGAACCCACTTCTGCTTGCCTGACCTCAGAAATCTTCCAACAGAGCAATCTGCCACAAGAACTGCTGTGCTGCCTATCTACAGACAAAATACCCCCCCCCCCGAAAAATGTGTGAAATGAGGGAGGCACCAAGCTACATCAAATCCAGGCTTCCTTCCACCAAATGTACAGCCATAATGCCAGCACATAGTTAGGTCAGCACTAGAGTTGCTGTGTGCCTTCAAGTTGTTGCTGACTTATGGTGACTCTAAAGTGAACTTATCCAACCCAGGCTGATGACGCCTTCCTCAACCAAATGACTGCACATTCAACGAGGAGAGATACAGTAATAATAGGAGATTTCAATTACCCAGATATATGCTGGCAGTCAAACTCTGCCAAGACAGCAAGGTCCAGCAAATTTCTTGCTTCTCTTGCAGACAACTTCATGGTCCAGAAGGTGGAAAAGGCCACAAGGGGATCAAATTTTCTAGATCTGATCCTGACCAACAGGGATGACCTTGTAAATGAGGTAGAAGTAGTTGGATCTTTAGGGGGAAGTGACCATGCCCTGTTGGAATTTGGCATTCAGTGGGAAGGAGAAGATAAGTGTAGCCAGACACCCATCTTAGATTTTAGAAAAGCGGACTTCTGTAAACTTAGGGAGCTGCTGGCTGGAATTCCGTGGTCAAGAATAGTGAAAGGGAAAGGAGTTCAGGAGCCATGGGAGTTCCTTAAAAAGGAGATACTGAAGGTACAGTCTAAAACTGTGCCAATAAGGAGGAAAAAGGGAAGGCATCTGAAGAAACCAGAATGGTTGGCTAAAGAACTCTCAGCTGAGCTAAGTGTTAAGAGAAACATGTATAGGAAATGGAAGAAGGGAGAAACCACCAAAGAAGAATTTAAGCAAGTAGCCAGGAGATGTAGGGAGGAGGTCAGAAAGGCTAAAGCACAGAACGAACTTAGGCTGGCCAGAGACATTAAAAACAATAAAAAGGGCTTTTTTAAATATGTCCGCAGCAAAAGGAAAAAGAAGGAGACGGTAGCGTCGCTGCACAGAGAAGATGGAGAATTACTCACAGGGGGAAGGGAAAAGGCAGAACTACTTAACACCTTCTTTGCCTCAGTTTTTTCCCAGAAGGATACAAGCACACAACCTGGTGGTTGGGGAGCAGGTGAGGAAGCAGGGGAAATGAGGCACATAATAGGTAGAGAGGTGGTACAGGAATACCTGGCCACACTGGATGAATTCAAGTTTCCAGGGCCAGATGAACTGCATCCTAGGATATTAAAAGAGCTGGCAGAAGTCATTTCGGAACCACTTGCTATTATCTTTGAGAAATCTTGGAGGACAGGAGAAGTTCCAGAAGACTGGAAGAGAGCAAATGTTGTCCCCATCTTCAGGAAGGGAAAAAAGAGGACCCAAATAATTATCGTCAGCCTGACATCAGTACCCAGAAAGATCCTGGAGCAGATCTTTAAGCAGTCAGTTTCTAATCACTTAGAAAGCAAGGCGGTAATCACAAGAAGTCAACATGGATTTCTCAAAAATAAGTCATGCCAGACTAATCTTATCTCTTTTTATGATAGAATTACTAGCTTGATAGATGAAGGGAATGCTGTGGATGTAGCATATCTCGATTTCAGTAAGGCCTTTGACAAAGTTCCCCATGACATTCTTGCAATGAAGCTGGTAAAATGTGGGCTGGATAGGGCTACTGTTAGTTGGATTTGTAATTGGTTGACTGACCGTTGCCAAAGGGTGCTCACCAATGGCTGCTTTTCATCCTGGAGAGAAGTGACTAGCGGGGTGCCACAGGGTTCTGTCCTGGGCCCACTGCTGTTCAATATCTTCATCAATGACTTGGATGAAGGAATAGAGGGCATGCTCATCAAATTTGCAGATGACACCAAATTGGGAGGGGTTGCTAATACGCCAGAGGACAGGATCAAAATTCAAAATGACCTGAATAGATTGGAGAGCTGGGCCAAGGCTAACAAAATGAAATTCAACAGAGAGAAGTGTAAGGTCCTACCCTTAGGTAGAAAAAATGGAATACAGAAATATAGGATGGGGGACACGTGGCTGGATAGCAGTACATGTGAAAGGGATCTAGGAGTCTTCATAGACCACAAGCTGAACAAGCTGAAGCAGTGTGATGCGGCAGCCAAGAAAGCCAATGCAATTCTCGGCTGCATCAATAGGAGTATGGTGTCTAGATTGAGGGAGGTACTGGTGCCACTCTACTCTGCTTTGGTTAGACCTCATCTTGAATACTGTGTCCAGTTCTGGGCACCACAATTCAAAAAGGACATGGTCAAGCTGGAGCAAGTCCAGAGGAGGGCGACCAAAATGGTGAGAGGCCTGGAAGACATGCCTTATGAGGATAGACTTAGATAGCTGGGTATGTTTAGTCTGCAGAAGAGAAGGTTAAGAGGAGACGTGATAGCCATGTTTAAATATTTGAAGGGATGCCATGTAGAGGAAGGAGAGGGCTTGTTTTCTGCTGCTCCAGAAACCAGGACAAGGAGCAATGGATTCAAGCTGCAGGAAAGGAGATTCCACCTGAACCTCAGGAAGAACTTCCTGAAAGTCAGGGCTGTCCAGCAGTGGAACATGCTGCCTCCGAGTGTAGTGGAGTCTCCTTCCTTGGAGGTTTTTAAGCAGAGGCTGGATGGCCATCTGTCGGGAGTGCTTTGAGGGTGTTCCTGCATAGCAGGGGGTTGGACTGGATGGCCCGTGTAGTCTCTTCCAACTCTACATTTCTATGATTCTATGATTCTATGATTTTATCAAGGAGTTTTCTTGGCAAGATTTGCTCAGAGGGGATTTTGCTGGTGCTTTTCTTTGAGGTTAGGAAAGTGTGATTTGCCCAAGGTCACCCAGTGGACTTCCATGCCTGAACAGGGATTTAAACTCTGTTTTTCAGAGTCATAGTTCAATGCTCAAACCACTACACCACACAGGGCCTAGTGTGACATAATTTCAATAGCCCTATGCAGAGAAAGATTTAGATTTAGCACATCTTCAGCTGGCCCAGGATAGACTTAGTTGGCCTTTGGTTATTCTTGCTAATGAGTTGTGTGCCGTAACTCAAATTAAAAGTAATATAAGTTAGTAGGAATACCTAGGATTTCCCTGTGTGTTTATGTGCCTTCAAGTCACCTGTCAACTTATGACAATCCTATGAATTTCATAGGGCTTTCTTTGGTAAGAAATACTCAGATGGTTTTGCCAGTTCCTTCCTCGGAAATATAACCTCTAGCACTTGCTATTCCTTGGTGGTCTCCCATCCAAGTATTAACCTGAGGTGACCCTGCTTAGCCTCCAAGATCTGATGGGATCTTATGCCTTTAGGATATTTAGACTATCTAGGATTTCAATAAATCTATTAAGCATTCATTATATTCTCTAGAGTTTTGCCTTCTCTATGTCCGTATATAACATTTGTCCAAGTGGATCATGCTGGCATGAAGGCAAAACCCAAGACAATATAATGAACTCTTAATGGACTTATTAAAGGAACAAATCTTACCTAAATATTTTGTCTCTACTCTTAACATAGCCATCTATAACTCTGATCTCCCTCTCTGTTCTTTATTACTAGGAAAGAGAAAGGAGATAACATTTTCTCAAAAACTTTTAAAAGCCAGATTTTTTTAAAGAAAGCCCCATAAGAGAAATATGTCTATTGAGAAAGGTGCTTTACATTTCAAAGATGCTACAGTCTTTTACTTTTGTGCACCATAGAGAATATCTAATGGCTTCCAGTGGGATACAGTATTCATTCCACTTAAAATGAAAAGCGCCTTTGCTATTTGAACATATTTATGAAACTGTGAGTGTAGAGATGTGCTTATAGCTCCACAGTAATCCACAAAAGGATTATACCCAGGCTCAAGATAAGTACAACTGCCTGAAGTAATACAAGGGCATAAAATAAGAAACATCCAGAAGAACATTAACTGTTTTAATAAGCTGAGACTTTTTTTGCATTCCCATTTTTGACTAAAATGCACACTGTGGTAAGAATCCTGCATTATGTTTTGATTTTTCTCTTTTAGTCAATCTTTAATCAAGCAGCTAAACTAAAGATGACCTTGTGTATGCCTGCTAACTGTAAACCTCATGAATTAGTGAATATATTTATCCCTTTCACTAATGATTCAAGAGTCTCGGAGGGGAGCATAGGAGATAATACCAGATCTTCTTTATATTGTATAATTGCATTAACCTCCACACAGAAACAGTAAGCCTGAGCCAACTTCATGCTTGGTTTCTGTCAGGTAGCAGCAATCATTCAAAGTGACACTGAGTAAATATTTTGCAAACATTTCAGATATTACATAGTGTTGAGTTAATTCACATGAATAAAACAAATTGACTCTTAAGAGCAGCTTGGGATGGAAAAATAAGTAACAATGAGAAGGGAAGGCAACATGAGTGGTTTCGTACTTTCACTCTACATGCTCCTAGATTTCATATAAAGAGGGAGGGGAATACACTGTTTCTACAAGGAGATGTGATTTTTTTCAATGTGCATCTACAATGCCACAGACAAAAGTTAGAGGTGTGGAAAGAGACACAACACAAACCACTCGTGTAGCTTTTCTTGAACACCCAACACACAATTTAGAGCCAGTTTGAAGGAAAATTTGCATGAGGTCACCTTCCTTGGAGGAAATCCAAAGCCTCTTACAGTCAGTCAAGAGGCAAAGCAAGCACTTTCATTATATTTGATATATATAATATCAAAAAGAGAGATTACTGAATGAAGTGATTCACACATAACAGCTGCATGGCATCCAATTTAGGCACACGCACATTCACACACATGTATAAAAAGTCACCAATGCACTACTAGTGGCAGAAGAGGAGTTGTGCAGACAGCATATTCCTCTGTGCCTTGTCTTTGTGTATCGTGATTGCAGCTTGCATATTGCACTTATGCTTTTGCATTGTGTGTTTCAGTTTCACATTGTGCATTGTGTATTATGGCTGCATGTTGCACATTATGCATTGCAGTTGTGCTTTGTATATTTCACATTGTGTGTTGTGGAAAAGGACCTAGTCACCGACATGTGTTGCATGTTTCTGTTCTGCGTGGGGGTTGTATAGTGCTTAGGTATTGTATCTCCATGTACAGTTATTAATAATACATCAAAGTGATGTTGGCTTGCAGCCACATTATTCATGTACTTTTTAGGGTAGACTCGAGGACCTGAAGCATCTATGCAAAACAACATTGGCAGCTACAGTAGTTTTAGAAACACAGCAATTGCTTGTTCCATGGCATGGGAGACATAGTGACAAAATGGTGTGTTGGTATGTGTGTATGTGTGCATCTGTGTCTGTGTGTGTATTCTGCCATACATATACTCAGTACAAGGCGTTAGATTTGGAAACATTCCTTAAACTACTTTGATTCACTGTTAATGGTCCTAGTAAGACTATAGCTAAGGATGCAAAAGAATTTCATTGGATGAAAATTATCTATTTCGCACCTCCTAAGATGTGTTGCAAAACAACATATCCCTTATCTCAGATACATGCATTTTTCTGAGTCTTGCAATATACTTTGGGGGAGAAAAAACATATTCATGTGAATAGTTCATATGTGGACAGTTGAAAAATACTCTACAAACACATTTTGGTCAGAAGGGAAAATGTGTACCAAAATTTGTACATTAAGGAATATGAAGAAATCAATGTGCACATTTTGAAAAATGTATGTGGAAAGGGCACATAAATTGCCATTTGGGGAGAAAAAGGCATGGCTTACAATCAATAATGAAATGATGGGATAGAAACAGGTGGGATTTTAAGAAACACAGTGTAATCGACATGCAAAGGACTTTCATAACAACTCTGAGACTAATGTGGAGAAAGAAGTTTGTAGCATAAGATTTTATATCAAGGCTTATGCTACAAGGCTTATGCTACAAACATCTTATTCCCCGTTACTCTCAAAGGTGCTACAAGATTCCATTGTATGCTGATAACAGCCTAACATAGTGATGCCTTTGAATACAGTGTAATCAAGACGGAGAGTTTTCACATGGCTAGATGTGTCTTATACATAGGTATATCACAAGGAGGAATTATGCAGCTACCTAAATGTTGTTGTTTATGAAGACATTTTTAAATCTTTTGAAATCTTCATTGGCAAATAACATTAGCAGCTTATATGGGGTTAGACTCAACTGTCTGTTCAGTCATATGAGATATTGCATGAAATAGTTCCCTGCAGAAATCTTAACATATGTTCCACTGACACCACACACGTCATTGAGTTCCATAAGTCTTATGCCCCCAACAACACTGTGGTAAGATCCTCATATTCATATGATGAAGCCTTGTAGGTGTTGCACTAAGTATCGTCTGGGTATCCTTTTTTTACAGTAAGCTCCACATGTACACTGAAAGGAAACACACTGAGTGCTTTCTGCAAATAGAAGCCACACATCATCTCTCCAAAACAGGGTTACCAAGATCTGCTTTCCAGCTGACCATATGTCTCACCAACAAAAATAATGAGAGAGAGAGAGAGAGAAAGGCCCTTTCCACTTTCTACCTTTTCTCAGCGCTGGGGTGTGGTGATTGCGCGAGGAACCTCTTGTGAGAGGGTCTCGCTTCCCTGCTTCTTCAGCTCCGCATGAGCTTCCTGCTCATGCGAGAGCCCCGCCTCTTCCTTTCACAGTACAGCTGGCTCCTGAGGCTCCGCAGGCCAGGTAAGTGTGCATGGTCCCGGGAGCAATGCGCGATCGTGCAGCATTTTCAGCTGAAAGCTGAAAATGCAAAGGTGCGCGATCGTTGCCTGCCAGCCCCTGGAGCTTTGTGCGATTGCGAGGGCGTCGTGCAGATTGCTCCTTGCAATCACGTGAGGCTCTAGGTCCTCTTTCACATGGCAAATGCCATGAGAAAAGGGCAGAGAGTGGAAGGAAGGAAGGAAGGAAGGAAGGAAGGAAGGAAGGAAGGAAGGAAGGAAGGAAGGAAGGAAGGAAGGAAGTTATCTAAAAGCCTTACTCCTGCAAACGATATAGTTGCTTCAGTTTGCATCCCTGGGAATTGTGATATTTACTTTTTGTAAAGCAATTATTTGATTACACTGACAGCAATCAGATTGTGCTCTCTGAAGTAAGTAGGATAAGATTTTAAGTCAAGCTCACTTCTTTGTGCATAAACAGTGAAGCATGTGGAAATTATCAAAACAAATACTTCACCCAACAGCTAGCACTAACTCTGGTTGAGGATTCTCTACATTGTGTACTGTTTTTTGGTTTGTTTGATTGTTTGTTGAACTGGCTAAGATTTTTAAAAAAATGAATATTGCCCAGTACTAAACCTGATAATTGTCCATTGTGTTGCATTATGGTTAATAATTATGAATTGTTGTTGTTGTTGTTGTTATTTTCCACCATCCTGCTCAAGGTGAAATTCATGCAGTCACCATAATGCATTAGATAACATGAAGGCACATAGATATACACACACTCCTCAATTTTATTCATGTACATTTCTGACACTTGTGAATATTCTTTGCATGCCTATTCATAAACAAGGGTTGTATACTAGTTATTTTCCCAGCTGCATCAAGGTAGGATGTTTTGACAACTAACTAAAACTTTGGGACTTTTCATTAAAAAATAGGCCAGAATCCTATTGACAGTTAAGAATACATAACCTATAGTTATGCCTTCATAACTGCTACATATTCATGATCCATATGTAGTCCCATGAAAGTCCCCCAGACCCCACTTACTAGTAAGCAGAGATTGATTGAGGTATTTCCCCCTGTTGATTGAGAACAGTCTGCCTGATGTTCTCACTCGCTCTCATGTGAGTGATCTCTAGCATGAGGAGGATTTACAACAGAGGTCCTTTATATGCCTGTTGCACTGGAGGTCGCTCATGGGAAGGGATGGGAACCTCAGCCAGCTACTTCTCAATCAACATAGGAGCAGAACGCTCTTGATTCCAGTGGCTTCTTACTGGTAAGTGGGGTTGGGGAGAGGGTCTGGCTGGAACTTACAATGTAGCATCATAGTTATGGTGCTACACAGTATGTAATGGTTATACAGGATTGAAGGATATTGTACAAATTTCTTTTCACAAAAAGGTTCTGAAGTCCAAAAAAGAAAATACAGAAAAATAAACAAAAATCTTATTATTTTGTCCAGTCAAGAGAAAAATTCTGAAACTATTTGTTCATGATTTTAATTTTAAAAAATAGGCAAAAAGCATCTCTGTTTATCAATGCTATTGAGAAAGCTGCAATGGAGAAAATGAAAAAGAGATCACTTGTGATAATTTAAATGGATATTGTACAGAGATTTGGTACTCTGGCAACTGTTAGCTGTAGTAGATCCCTGACCTGAGTTTTCTTTTCAGGTGCATTACACCTGCTTTCAAATTAGAATTGCCAGAATCAAAACCGGAGATGACTCCCATATCTCTAATGATTCTGCGGAAGAGGAAATTTTGGCAGGATTTGCTTCTCCTGCACCAGGTAACAAGCAAAACCTGATAAAATTCCTTCCTTGACACAAACATTAAGGGCACAGGAGTCATCTCCTGTTTTCCTTTTGGAAATCCAAATCCAGTTCAAGATGCTGGTGTTATCACTGTAAACTGGCTTGGCTTCAGTAAATATTAGATATCATTTTGATATCACAATTCGGTCTTATTTTGCCACCCTCAGCCAAGTGTTTGTGAGGCCCCCGAACAAGCATGGAGCTAGGCATGGCTATTAATTGCTGAAGCATTCCTTTTCCCACCTAAGCAAGCCAGACACAGCCAGATCTTGCTTTAGGAGACCTCCCGAAACAGACACTTCATTAAGGATGCACGCTAATACAAAGAGCCCCCTGCCCCGAGCAGGCACCCTGGCGAACTGGACACTCCACCGCCAAGGCAAGCTGTATCTGCATACTGGTCGTTCCTTTGTCAATTTGAACTTAACTCAATCATGTTAAATTCTGACCTTTCGGAGACATTGTCTCGCGCCCAAACCTCATTGTTCTCTCCCAAGTACAGACTAGCCCACTGTCTTATTTTCCCCCATAAAAACCCCAAGCTCTGAGAGCTTCCTCAGATTGCTCTGGACTTCCATCCAGCCTTGCTGCCGCTTTGTCGGGTGAACTCCCCTTGGCCACCATGCTGAGTTTCTTCCCTTCCACCTTCAATCTCTTCAGGACTACGAGAAAGGTGTCGTATCACCCACTTCCCACGAAAACTCTCATTTCTTATTGCTTAGTTAGCTGTGTGGTTGTGTTGTCTTAAGTGTTTGTCTGTCTTTAATAAAACATCAATTTTGCTATTTTACTGTCTGACTGCTTGACTGACCTGACCCCGTATACATAGGGTTACAAGATCCTCGCAAAGTTACCCTGCCTCTCGTTAGCTTAAGTGAGTGCTCCAGTTAATTTCCCCATCTTTTGTTGTTGTTGTTTGGTTATTTGGGCGCCCCTCCCAGGACCCCCAGCACACAGGGTAACACTGGTTCTTACCTCTAAATCCCCAAACAGTTTACAAGCCAGTTACCAGAAAGAGTATCTTTCTATATATGAAGGATTATGAGGGCTGTGCAATTTGTGGCTCTAAGCTCCAATTATACCTAGGCAACATAGCCAGTGGTGAGAGATCATGGAAGCTAGAGTTCAACAACATCTGGAGGATCACAGTTTGCACACCCTTGCTCTATATCGACCTGCCCGTATCTGAAGAAGTTCAGTTGATTTGACTTCTGGGCAGAACAGTGGGCACATACCTCTCATGCTCTGCAAGCAAGGAGAGTTTTCATGATAAAAGTGCCAGCCAGAGGGATATCTGGTTGGAGAAACTCATCTTGAATTAAAGGCTCTTGAATGCCCATCACTTGCATTTATTTGTGAGTAAAGATGTAATGAATGGGACATACTGATGGTACTGCTTCTTTTACCATTGCCATGAAATCCAGCTGTTTTGATCTAAGGATCTGGTAGCCCCAAGCTTTTTAAGCAATTCTTGAACAAAACTTTGGAGTTACAAAAGGGACAAATTCTTCTGATTCAAGTAGATGAACAAAAACCTCATCAGTCACCTTCTTTTTGCAGTCAAGAGTCAAGGAAGTATATTTAGCAAGTGTATTTAGCCCATAAGATTGACTCCTAATCTTATGGACTTCTGTCATAAATATCAGCAACTTCAAGAATATGGACATCTCAAAATGTTACTCTGGAAGCATGCTGCTGCCTATATCAAATCAAACTTGTTAAAGGTGTCACAAAAATACAGATAGATGCAGTAGTATTAAACTTCACAGTAAACTTCAGATTGAAAACCTAACTCCAAAGGAACAAAGAAACAAACAAAACCCAGAGTCCAGCATAACGGATTAACCTAAACCACTCAACCTCAATATTTTTTAAAAAACAAACAACTTGACCTAATAAAACCAATTATGAAGGGAAATTCTGAAGGAATCAGCATAAAAATGGGCTTGTGTGTTAATGGGAGTCATCCGGCTTGATTATATGACTGCCTGGGTGAGATTGCAAGACAGAAGTAAAGGTGCAGTTCTGTGACCTTCAGTTGTACTGAGGTGCTGGAACATTGCTTCTGATCATTTCTGCAGCACTAAATTAAGGCATAAAAGTTTATGTTTCTAGAAATTAAATGGTTCTAGTATAAACATAAATAAAACAGGTGCCATGGTACGTAGCTGAAAAATGCTCTTCAGTGTCAAACAGATGATATTTCACAATCATTTCATTTTGTTACCCACTTATAATCCCATTAAAATGAATTGTTTTGATTCCACATCATCCTGGGTCTCTGCACATTTGCAACCTAATTACCAGGTTAGGAGAAACATTTGACTGAGCTATTCCAAGGAAAAATGGATAAGCACAGTACAAACATACACGGCATCACACCTTTATTTAATGGTTTGGTATTATGTAAGTAAAAAAATCTCCTCATCCTTCTCAGATTTATATTGTGGGATTTCATTTGGGGGGCACTTCTGAGGGAGAAGCCATCAAAATGAAGATTGTCAAATTGTGCAGGCCTACACATTCATTCAAAGTGAATTCTACTGGATATAACATGACTTACTCCTAGGTAACCACTGATAGGGTCACATTCTAACTTACTTGGAAGCCAGAAATCAATTTAAATCCAATCAGAATTATTCCTTTCCTGTACTTATTCCAGAAGAAAAGTCCATTTATCTTCTACAAAAGTCAAGAAATCTTCCCACACAACTGTGGAATTTTCTCTAAGGGAGATAGCACTGGTGCCAATATGATCATGTGAATCCAACAGCTAGTAACAACTAGCATAGAAGCAATAGCTTTTATCTGATACCATTCAGCAATTGATTTTATGGGTCTACAATAGTTGATATTGACTATTGGTGCATTACACTTGCGGCTGCATATTTTCAGAGTCATGTAGGGGTGGTGAGGGAAAGCAAACAAAATCTGCCAGCTCTGAACATCTGTAACATCTTGCTACCTTCAGGGCAGCTTCACTCACATGGAGGATTGCCCAGCTTGCATGTCCCTGCAGGCCACTGCCAATGCACCCACACTGGTGGCGGCTCAGGTCACATAGGCAACAGGCAATCGCCCATCCGGCACATCCTTGCTGGCTGCTGCCAGTGTGCCTTGGCAGGCAACCGAGGAGGGACTGCAGGGAAAGGATGATCTTTCCCCTCTCTGCCCCTGAGCAAAAGGCTAGGGAATGAGAGGGGAAGAATGGGAGGGAGGCAAGCCCACATCGCAAATAATCAAATCCGCTAAAGTGAAACCCGCAAATGTGGAGGACCTACTGTACATATACAATCATGTGTACGGGCGCATATATTTGTATGTGCATGCATACTTGTACGTGCACATATTTTTAAGCTAGTTGATAATGGTTTAAGCTTCTAGATTTTACAGAGCAGACTTCAGGTTATTTCATTACTTAAATTTTTTAGTCTTTATGTATCCTGTCCTGAAATTGTCACAAAGTAGAGGTGTATTGTGACTCCTTGCTGCACATTTCCCACCGCCAGAGGGTGAGAAAGCAAAACCGCTTGTAGGATTTGTTTAGGCCAGCAGGATAGAGTGTTTCCCATGAGAATGCCGAATGTAATCAGGCCGTCTGGAACATGCAGCTGTGTTCATATGTTATGGTTTGAAAGGCTCCTTGTTATTGAACATGCTTACTTAAAACACGGCTTCTGAACAGGCTGTCCCCTTATTCCTTTTTTTGGTCTGGTCTGTTAGAAATGGCTCATTTCGCTGTGACTTAATTGCCTTAGCCTAATTTACTGCCCGCAATAAAGACTGTTAGACTGCTGACTAGTTTCAGATGCGAAGTTTTTCTACTGATGGCAAGAATGCCTCTGGTGGGTTTTTGATAGAAATAATCTTTGAGATGAAAGTGAAGCATATACTGTTTAAACATCAGATGAAAGTAAATCAGAAGATAAACTCTTTTCAGGATTAATCACAATTTTAAAAACTTATATATGGAATATATAGTAGAAAAGGTACAAATGTGACAAAGAGGATGGTAGTATAGTTAAAATGAGAAGTAATGGAAGTCCAAAAACTGCTTCCCACAAATTGGCACTCTTTAGAAATGTTGGAACTGAAGGGCTAGCAATGCTTGGGATGATGGAGGTTGCAGTCAACACAACTGGAGGGAACCAATTTGGAAAAGACTGTCGTAAAAGCTTGTCTTTAAAAGGCTTTTTCCAAATACAAAAAAAACAAAAAAACAAAAAAATCCCTCAAATTTGTCATGGGCAAACTCTAGTCAAGGTAGGCTGGATGACTGTTGAGAAATTTGTGAGAAAATAATTGTGATGAGAACGGAGCTTTTTGTGCATGGGATGTAGTTCTTGATCCTTGGCTTCCATCGTTTTATTTCACAGCATGGGCGGCTCATAAGTTGATTGATATGGGGGCTCACTGTATCGTTTCAGGGGGAGATACCGCCCTCAGTGCATGAGCTGCTGCTGTTTTATAGATATGGCAAAACCATTCATTGTGGAATGCTTCTTTTAATATAGTTTTTCCATCTTTATTTTCTTTTGCCCACACCAGTCTCCTGCTGGTATCATGCTGCCTTTTGTTGTTAAGAAGCATGTTAATTGAAAAAAAAAAAAACCCTACTTAGATTAAATGATCAAAACGTTCATTTTTCTCTTTCTCTAAATGCTATGCTATTTCAGTAAAATTTAACAAGGAAAAAAGTTTTAATTGAGATAATCAAATGCTAAAATCACGACATAACAATTATTTCAGTAGTAAGCAGTAAGACTTACTTCTCAGTAGATATACACAGGTTTGTGATGAAAATCCTTTACTATGTGTTCTTTCAGCTTATGTTGAGTTACCCATCATCTGAAGCACAGCTAGGGAATGTGTGGTCCTTTTAAATGTTTTGAATCACATCTCCCATTGGCCTTGCTCAGCACAGCCAAAGGTGAATATGATGGGAATGGTGACCCAACTACCACTGGAGGGTCACATATGCCTACTCTTGATCTAAGGCAAGATTTTTAACTTCCAGAAGCTTAATTCCCCTCCAGTGTTTTCTCTGTGACATAGAATCCTAGGGAATATTTTTCTGTGTTATATGAATATTCTATCTACCGGGAAGTCTTAGGACAGGGTTGGCAGGCTAAGCAGGTGAAGGAGTCAATTTTCACTCTGAAGCAAGCCACTTCATGCCACTTTTGGCCAAATATCAGGCAAAAGTTCTAATAAGAAGTCACTTCTGCCTGTGATAAGGTTGAGGGGTAGAGAATGTTGTCCATTTTTTTTTAAAAAAGGAGCACACCTAGGGCTCTGGGGTAGTCTAGAGAAAGCCCAGATGATGCAAAAAAATAAAACAAAAAACCCTCTGACAGAAAAGTATTGCATTTTGTATACAGTTTTTGTCTATGTATTTTGTATCGTGCAGAAAACAGAAACACAAAAAGCACTTTTTTTTCCTCATTGAAAAACAAAACAAAAATCTTGCAGCTTTTGTCATCTTGAGATATCCTTTCTTTTGGAAATACACTTTTGTATAAGGAAAGAAATATCACTTTGTATAAAATATGATATCATTTATGATTAATTTATATTTCCCAAATCTAGAAAAGAGAACAAAGTCCTTCATCCGTATTATTTGGCATCATGCCCATTACAATATTATCAATCAAATCAGCACATTCATACAGTCAGTTTCATGCCAACAAATCATGAGAAACTGATTAAATGATTCATGTATATACAAGTAGACTAGAGCTTGGGAACATAAATCTTTTGGACCATTTAGAAGACCAAGGTGGTTCTGGGAATTGTAGTCCAAAAAGTAAAGTTTGCAAAGTTCTTGGTTCTGCTATATCTGCCCTCTTCTCTCACTCTTCTCATTCAGTCCCTGCTCAGGAAATGCCTGTTGTTGCTACAAAAGAAACTGACCCAGTCCTGCAGCTAAACATGCAAGTAAGCATAGAAAGGTCCCCTGTGATAAAAGGACATGAGGGTGCCCATTGAGACTGTATTCTGTTGGGTCATCAGTGGAATGATGAGGTTCCTAAGTTTACTACATATAAGTTTGGAGTAGCCAAACTTAAAGGCAGCATGGTACAGTGGTTTGAGTTTGATTAGGATTCCAGGAGACCAGGATTCAAATCCCCACTTTTGGCCAAAAAAGGCAACATGGCACATATACCCTGAATTAATCTTGTCAAGTAAACCCCATGATCTATTTGCCTTAGGGCTACCATAAGTGAAAAATGACTTGAAGTCACAAGAGGAGGAGGAGGAAACAGCAGCAACCATGGTAGAAAAGAGCTATCCTGATGCACCAGACTAGGCCATATGTAACACCTGCTGATATTCACTGTATCACCAATAATGATTACAGGCTTTGTCAAGGTAATGTGAGGTATGTACCTCAGAGCATGTGCAGAGTGCTAATCAGGAAGTGATGCCCAGCTGCAGCCAGTTGCTCCAGACAGGGAAAAAGAAGTCTTGCAGATTCAAAACAATACGTTTTAATGCTGTGTATTCAACAGAGCATATAAGATAAAAGTTAGGGCTTCTGGCAGCATGCCAAGAAGCATAAAACAGTCAGGCACAATAATCAGCAGAATGGAAAACAGACTGTCAGCATGTCTAGATGCAATCCAAAAAATAGCCCTTACAGCAGCATGACCAGAGGCAATTGAACCTAAGGTAAAGTACATTGTTACAGCTAAGCCTTTTTAAGGGCTTAACTGCACCTCAGTCCATATGGGTTGATCCAATTGCATTTACAGCACACAACCTCTTCATGTTGGGTACTCTCTGATGATGCAAGACCTTTTGAGGCAGGCTAGCCAAAACATTTCCTTGCAGCTGTGCCTCAAGGCCACATCACCTCATCTCAGAGTCCACTTAGAAAAACCTTTCCTGACCACACCGCTCTCACACTCTGAATGCCCTGACAGGCTTTGATGTGTCTATTTCTTGCTGGACTGCTGTCTGATATGTCAAATAAATAAAAGAATCCAGATAGGACTTCTTCATTTGGGAATTTAATATTTTCCATTAATCTATCAGGTAAAATTGTCAAACATAACTCTCAATCACTGTAAACAATTTCAACCTTTTGAAATTATGGATATTGTTACATTATTATTGATTGTTTCTACAACTTTTTTAAAAAAATATCCTTATCTCATTTATCTACATAACAGCTCTGTGAAGTAAACAAGTCTGAGGAATGGTGATTTTCCCAAGAACTTCATTAATAAGATTTAGGGATGAATGAAAATCTGAATGTGTTTTCTGCAGCCAAATATGATCTTCCAGTCTACCTTCCTGCACTGACTTTTTTCAGCATACCAGATTCATAAAATGCTTCAAAAATTCTCAGTGTTAAGTGATATGATGCAAGCTCTCCTGGGTAGGCTTATTGTCAATATCCACAGATGTTAGGCAGTAAAACAGCTGGTACTGAAAAAAATACCATCTACCCTTCCTTATAGTGCAGAGATTGAAATATTTTTACTCTGAAGGCTAAGAAATATTGTTCCCCTTGCTCTTCACCACCCCATGATAAAACCTTAATCCTGATCATCCACTTAAAAGGTAATTGTAGTCTATAACTCTCTTTTTCTCCCATCAGTCTTTCAAGTGCTTTTATCCCAGTCAGGGCTATAAGGTCACCAGCCTACTTAAGGGTAGGAAATGGTCAAAAAAAGTCCAAATAAGGTCAGCCCAAAATGTACAAATGAGGCAAGTCCTGAAGTTTTACTAAAGCTTCTCAGGTTCAGACACTCATTTGTCAAGGCTTCCATTCCCACTTTTAGATACATCATCCCCCACAAAATATAGAGGTCATGGGATCAACATAATTTTCCAAGCAACTATCATTCTTGTTAGAAGAAAGGATAGGAAAATCTTTCTAATGCTCTTGAATATTTTATATTTCAGCTTGTAGCTATTCCAAAGATGCAAAGGACCCTGATGTCACTGCTTCCACATAGGTGTTGAAAGATGCAGAGCTTCTCCAAGGGGAAAAAATGAGAGAGGTGGCAACCTTACTTCTCCATCAATATGGTTGAATGTATAGGGACCCAAACTCAGACTTCTTAAGCATAAAACAATGAAGTCTCCAGGCACAGATGGGCAAATTTATCAGTTCTGGTTCTTCTCACATATGAAATATTTTTTTAACGTCTCAAGTACTTCTCATCTTGAATATGAAGAAATTGGTAGGTTTGGCTATATTTTTATCTACAATGAACTGAAAAAAAAAGTTCTGCTTCCACACTCATGCCTAGCTCCCCTTCAAGCTACATCAGCTCCTGTAAGAAAGACTAAATGAGATCCATGTTCTCTTCCAACCATCTCTCAACTCTATCTTTCCTGCTTTATTGTCAGAAGGCAGGTTGTTCTACCTGTGTGTCTCAGTGTCACGAGTCCTACTAGCTGGTCTATGCTGCAACTTGAGATGAAGCTGGAGACCTAAAGCAAATCCAGCCCTTTCTATTTTCCATAATCTCATAAAATTTAGGAGAGTGGCAAGATAGAATATTTATTTGTTTGCTCCTAAAATTTGTAGTCCACACCTTCAATATCATATTGGCTTATACTTGGTAATCTCCAGTTTAGAGCAGCCCCTGCAATTTTGATTTAAGTTCCAGTGGAACAGATTTCTAAAAGTGAAATACAATTTTTTTAAAAAGTGAAGTAACTCTACAAATAAATGACAAGGTGAGCACAAAATGAAGCATGAAATGCAATAATATTCCTGTGTGCTTTTATGGTAGTTTTGAATTACAGAAAACATTTCAGAATTGTTCAAATGATAATTGTTGTTATTATGTGCCTTCAAGTTGACTCTTACCTATGACTATTATATAAGTCTCTTGGCAAGGTTTATTCACACAGGCATGATTCTCTATCCCTATCCCTTTAGACTGAGGGATTGAGGGTCCTTGCCATTTGCTGGTTAACCTGGATTCTATGTCTTTGGTCCTATCATTACCTTCTGTCCACTGAGGTGTCGAACTTGTGATGGTGGAGAAAACCAGAAAAGCAGAGTTAACATCAACATTCCACATAAGCATTCTTAAGTCTATGAATGGCAGGATATTTATATGCGGGAATGAGCAGACTCTTTAATAATCTTTCAGACTATGTATTATGTACAATCATATACAGACAAACATATACAGTCTCTTTAGGAACAGCACAGACATGCCAACATCTAGGCACATTGCTTGCATTACATTTGATAATATTATATTGCAGTTATTCATTACACAAGTAACTGGTAGACTAATCTTACATTGTATACTAATATAACATAGTTTGTACATGGGCTGTTTGGCCCCTCCCTAAGTTCCAAAGCCCAGGATTCTGTAGGATGTCGAAAGTGGAATAATAGTGCTGTAACAGTCTCATGCGGAAATGGCCCAGAACTCCTCTGATCAAGAACCTGGTTTTCTCAGGAATCCTGACCATAGAACCTCTGCAACGACATTTGGCACTAGTTCTCAAAGCACTGGTTCTCTAAAGCACTGGTTCTCTAAATTTGGTACTCACAGAAGCTCCAGACAATTTGGCCAATGATCAGGGAGTCTGGAAGCTGAAGTCTCAAACTTCTGGTTTGCCAAAGACTGAAAACTACTGTGCTACAGAGCTTTGTGCTCAATGTACAAAGATCTGGGTCTACTACCCTAATGTGCACAATACTAGGTCTTGCATACAGGCTCATAGCTCCATTTCCATTTTTACCCTACATATGAACAGGTGAAGATCTGCATGTGCCATGGAAGCAAGCTAAACCAAATGCAAAATAATCTTACAGGTGACTGTTTTCTCCAACAAAACTTTAATATTTGAGATGTATCTTTCTTGATTTTTAGAAAGGCTAGAAAACAGTATGGAAATCTGGCAATGCGTCTGTAAGCATGTTTACTCAGAATGATTCCTTCAATCAGCAAACACACTTCAGTACTCAATTAGTCTCATTCCCAGGTGAGTAAGCATAGGATTTCAGCTTCGATAAACAATACCAAAACCAAGATGAAACTAATAGCCCTATCACACCATATCTCACTACCACATTGTTCCATTGGAATCCCACTATAGCCATTCCTGTGATGGTATTAGCTTATTAACGTTCTCTATTGCACCCTTTCGATATCTGTGGATTAGCAGCACAATTCGCACTGTTCTTCTCCCTGTTGTACAGTGTCATTGACAAGTCCTTTTCCCTGCTCCACATTTCATGAATGGTCCATTTTTAATTTTTTTATTACACTGTACTTGTGCAGTAACACACTAGCACATCATGCCCACTGTGATAATGGGGCTTCCCATTATCTAGGCTTAGCAAAGGGAGATACTTCCCTCTTAAGGTAAACCAAGGGTTAATGACATGCTGGGATTAGATTACATTTTAGTGTGGGTCAACATCACAGGTCACAGGGTGAGAACTGACCAACCACAAGGGAAAGAGGTGGGTATCTTGGAGATGCTTCGAGATGCTTCGATGGAGAACTTATAAAACTTCTGGGAGGCCATGTGGTCGAGGAAAGAACAAAGAGACAACCAGAACAAAGGAACATCCTAGGGATGGGATCTGGGCCAGTCGTAGGTTGGAGGCCCCATGCCTCGTCTCCTGGCCCCTCCTGTCTCTTTTAGACCATCTAAGCCTATGAATATCTATGAGTACTGGAATAAAGTAGTTAGCCGCATTAGGCTTTTTATTATTTTGGAAGTTGGCTGATCTAAAGAATATACCTGTGCTTTTATATCTGTTTTTGTAACTACTTGTAACTTAAGCGTGCCTGGGAGGGGGGAGCCTCTCAAGTGTGATATTGTCTTGTTTATTTGCATGCCTTTATTAAATACTTTCTGTAAAACCGCTGTTTCTCTCCATTCCCACGCCAGTCTTTGGCACACGCTAGATATGACTTCTCTCACTCAAAAGCGGGGAGGTGAGAGGGAAGGAAGGTTCTTAAACACAGGGATTGATAATCCACTGAACAGTCTCCCACTGTACTGTTCAGTTACTTCAGAATTCAGTGGGTGGTGGCAGCAAGAATTAATAATGCTGAGGGAATTATCAGCCTTTTTCAAGGATGAGAGTCAAGCTTGGGAGGCTGGCAAGGACCCCAGTATGACGCTGGAATTCCCATTCCAGTATGACACCCACTACTGAATCAGCTACGGATTTCAAGGCAAAACCTGCTGGTGAGCAACAGCGTTGTGTGAGAGGACTGATCCTAAACCTAGAATAACACATCGGTCTGGTGGTATGACACCTTGGTGTGATAAGGCTCTAATTTTATTAAGAGCAATGCAGTAGGAACCTTGCACTTCTGTGTCTCAACTATCCATCCTGCATTGGAGGAATTTCACTGGCTGGCTCAAAATATTTTGGTACTTGATGAAGAATAGCAAATAGAGTCCCATACACAATCAAAGGGCATAACATCCAAAGCCTATCAAGTTACTTTAGCAAAGGAGATAGAAAATCCTTTCAAATACCTTTCACTATCTTTAACATGAACAATGACAATTTTTTTTAAAAAAATGCAATCCACTCCCCTCTCATGACGCCCAATACCTGGTTCCTGAGACTGCTGCCTCAATTTGTCTAACAAGCCTTTTCTGCACTACACTGTTATAGTGCTACTCACCATGCTGAGGAAATCTGGGGTTTGTAGTTTACTGAGACCAAAGAGCTCTCTGGCTGAGAATTCTAAATGCCCCTCCCTAAACTGCAAATCCCAGTTTTCCATAGGTTGTTGAAACTGGAATAATACCACTGTAACAGTGTAGTGCAGAAATGGCTACAAAGTAGCTGGCCCTCAGCCCTCTTGTATAAGTAGCAAACTCTATCACTGAACTCCTCGCCCCCTACCTTTTCTTATAATGCTCAAAAACTAATCTTTGTGTGTATGTGAAAACATCCAGAACAATATTTTTGAGAAAATCTGCACATCTTAGGCAGATGGTGGGAATTACAATAAGCTGAGGTTAAAAAAGTCATCTGAAAATCTTTGCATGTTTTTCTTGCTAAATGTTAGAATAGTTTTGTTCTGTTGGAACCATCTATATGGTCTCTCCTTTATGATATTTTGTCTCACCACCAGCATTAAATGGATTTAAATAATTCACCTGTAGCAGAAAGAGTGTGGTCAGCCACTCTTCACCCACCAAGAAAGGTGGTTTGACAAGTGACCCTGAATGTCTTACAGAGATGTCTGTACGCAAGGGAACTGGCCCCAATCCAGCTGTCAAACTTTGATTCAATGGGAGAGACTTGCCAAGGCAAGAGTTATCTATCAAAAAGGCAGCCATAGGCTGGGGGAAATATATCTGATCTAAAACTGATAGTGTGTGAAATCAAAGGTTGTGAATGGCCACTCAAGGGAGACCAAATACATTTCTATGGGGCTGCAGTACAAATGATGTCTGTAATGGATTGTGACAACAAAGAAACTTGAAGGATTGAATGTAAACCTCTGACACATGTTCACAATATTGTGTGAAAGCTGTTTGAGATGGTGAACTTGGCAGAAATAAACATAATTGCAATGCATCTATACTTACTCACTGCTTACTATTTTTTCCGCTACTCACAGACTGAGTCATCTGACAGAAGACTAATGAAAACTAGTGAAATTGGCTTCAGGATCTTTGCTGATTATGTTCCCAGTTAAAATAGTTTGGAAGGGTATTTCCAGGCCCTGACAGTGTATTGAACTTTGCCTCGCATCTAAGTAGACCTTCGGTGCGGAGACGCCTTCCAAAGCTTGATGGAATCTACCAAGTCAACAAAGGGGACTCTTTTCATACTAATGAAAACATAGATAAAGATGACCCCTTCCTTTGACTCAAAACCTTGTTATAAGTGCTAGAAATTGTGGGCTGAATGGAATTTCTATTATACATTTACAGTATCACAGGTGGAGATGTTTAATGTACGTTTTCATAAAGCAGTATATGGAAATTAGATTAGAAATGGCAGTTTAGACACTTATGAACAGCTTAAAATATTTACATGTGGAAAAAAAAGAGTTATAGTCCTCAAGGGCACTTAGTCACCTTGAAGAAAAGACTTCAACTGGGTTTCATGTCAGTCTGGTACCCTAAACATATTCTATGTGAGCAGTTCTTACAAATTTATTGAACTGCTTCATTCTGTGGCTTTAAGGAAACAAATACATGTAGTTCATCCATTTTTTCTGGATTTTTAAACTTGATTTTTTGAAAATATTTACTGCCTCCCAAAAGAAAAATTATCTTCTGGGCAAACTTCTAAAGTCCTGGCCCACATTGTACATAAATTGTAAAAGGTCTTCAGTCTTAACTTGCTCTGTTGATTTCTGCTGTCTGGTGCAAGTGACTATTCTAAGCACATTCCACAGAATCGGCACACAAATACTTTTTCTAGATCTTTCTGTCATGTAAGCAGGTGCTGAGCTGATGTGCTTTGGGTTGTGTGTGATAGGCAGGCAGAGGTACCATGCTCCATTGCACAAATTCATTAACATTTTGTACAAATGTAACTCTAATCAAAATCACGATTCAGATGCTCCATAAGAATCCATTACTAGGGGCCAGAGAAAAAAGATCTCAGGTGAAGAGACAAGGGAAAAAGGCAGCAGGGTCATTCCCAAGTAGGGCCAGCCAGAATAAGGCATGGGGACACAGCATCAAGGCCAGAGCTTGAAAAGTTACTTTTCTGGAGGAAAGTTCCCAATGGCCATACTGGCTGGGGGATGCTGACATGTGTAGTCCAGAAAATGAACTTTTCCAACTCCTGATCCAGATCCTATCTCAGAAGGGTTCCAAAATGTTTAATTTTCATTATGTTGAAAACACATTTTATGACATTATTTTCAAATTAGTGCATTGAGTACTCCTGCTGAAATATCTCTCTACTGTTCTATATGAGCTGTCTCCCTCTCTCTCTCTCTCAAAATTGTTGTGCCATCACCCTCCATGCTGTCTTTCTCCCGGAAAAGATTACACCACCTAAAGATTATTGTTCTACTTGGATTGCACCATGTGTCAAAGAGGTCTCCATTCCATCAGTCCTTGGCCTAATTTGACAAATTTATAGATATATATGAAAAAGATGAAAAAGAAAAGAAATCCCTTTATTCCACTTTATTAATGAGCCTCTTCACCAAAGAGGATTCCATTTTAGGATTTTGAACACCAAGAACCTGAGTGAAGTATAGAATTAATATGCACTATTATTATTGTGAATTTTCTAGAGAGGAAAAAAAAGTCTGAGCACATTAAGTAGATATTTCACAAGATGACAAGAAGTGGAACACAGTTAAATACTTAAAATTACACTGAAAGGAGTTTTATTTCTTTTCTCTACTGAAAACTGACAGCTTACATATGAAAACTGCTATTATTTGCTATGCTTTTCCAAATTAGTAGTGTCCTGGTTTTTGCAAAAGGAGCATGAAAGTGGAATATAACCAAGTCTGATCCAAAACAGTTTTCTCCCAGAATGGAAGGGCAAAATAATATCTTCCACCATTCCATGTAGAGCCATCTGGACTAGAAGTGGGTAATAGGAGAAGTTTCCTGCACAACACAAGGGTAGCTTAGCTTATTTTGGCAGGGCAGGCCACATGACACAAGTGGTTCTGCCTCCTAACATTTTTTTTTTGGTAAATTAGCTTTTTATTGATCAGTTTTCCACCATTATTGAGGAAATATGTAAAGCATCAGGAGAAGCTTTATTTTAAAGCTGTTTTGTCAGCAACTGATGGCTGAGATCACATCCTGTTGGTGACATACGTTGCCCTAACCTCTTTTATGCCAGTATATATACTTGGTTTGGTTGTGGCAGAAGCAAGTATCCAGTGCCTCCTTTCACAAAAACCCTGTTCCTTGCATGAAACTTCAGCCTGGCATTTCCAGGAACACTCAAATGAAGAACCAGTGACTGGGAGAAAGAGGACAACAGAGGGCTCACAGCTACTATGTAGCTGAGAACAAGGAACAGGTATTATTCTCTTGGAGCTGTATGTACTCACTGGGAGTCCAAAAGTTTTTATTTTCTTGGCTTTGTGACTGCAGCCAGATGACACCAAAGAGTCCTCCACCATCAGCCACTGGTTCACCAGCGGGTTGCTCTTCAGCACCGCCCAGCTATGTTGCACAGACAACGAAAGCAGAAGCCCAGCATTTGATCATTTCTCCTCAGTTTCTGTCTGGATTCCTAGTGCTTCGGAGGACCATAGCTTAGTGGCAGTTCTTATACTTTGCATGTAATCCCTGCATCTCCAGTTGAAAGGATTTCAGGTTACCATGGCTGTGACACAAAGACCTAAGCATGGCCCCAGATAATCAATGTGTAGCTTAAAGTCAGTTTTACATTTATACAGTAATTTGTAATCTGGAGGTACCATTGATTTCAAGATATAGCCAGGGAAACTCAGCTAAAATATTAGAGGTAAACAAGCAAACCATGGAAGCTTTTCTGTATTACTGATGCTATGAATGAAAACACAGAAATGCCAGTCAATCTGTTGCAGAAATAATGAGTGTCCTGTAGCACCATAAGTATCTCAGTGGTTCAAAGGTTAGGCAGCCTGCAGCAAGCTTTGCCATGACTCTTGCTTATAATTCTCCATGAATGACAGCTGTAAAATTATAAACAATGGCATAGTAGAGCCCGGGCTCAAAGAATCAAAGTGCTAGAACTTTTTGGTTAGCAGAGACACAGCCATCATTCCTTGCTCCTGTGCAATCTAAGCTGGGCTTAGTGAAAACCATTGGAATAGCTTGGGGACAGAGATGTCTCAAGGTGGGAGTCTTCCAAATGACTGAAGTGAGCAATCTCTTTTGGAAAATTAGGATGGCTTCATCAGGAATGGGCAATCAAAACTCATTGGTTTTACAAATGACCTGCTCTCGGTGGAGGTGAAAACTGCTAGATTGTGCTAATGATTTTGAAACAACATGTTATTCTGTGGTGATGGAGGGATGTTTGAAAATTTTTGAAGTGGTAGTCTTGTACTGTTTGATTATACATTGTGTCCCTCCCTTTCCCCTTTTAATTCAGTCTGTTCTTTCTAGTCAAAGTCCAGCATGATAACCACTGCATCTTCTTTTGAGTGTTCACTATTTTGGAACTCATATATTTTGCTCTGTACTGCTGATCTTTGATGTGTACATATACAGTAAGGCAGATATAGGTCAAGACTGCAAAGCAGATATAGGTCAGTGTTTGGATTCTTCTTCACAGCATGGTTGTAGAGTGGTCATAACCAATACATACATTTCAAAAGTTACCAGCACCTTAATGTTCATGAGTTATCTTTGTGGAATGAATGTATAAGAGCTAGAGAATGAGATCCCATTATAATAACATCCCACTTCCACTGTAATGGAACAGAAAACACAGGGGGACTTTGATCCTATCCTGAAGAACATTTTGAAGGATGCCAAAGAGAGGATATGTTGTTCTCTCATTGTGATGTAGTAGGGGCAGACCTTCCAGCATACTACAGATTTTTCTACATCATTTAGGCCTAGAAGTGGCTCTAAATTGGCAATGCTAATTTGGCAGTGTTAGCTCTTCCAAGCATTGAAGTGGTAAGCTATTTTGCTACTTTGATATAAAACCAAAGGCTATGTACTTATATTTATTGTAGTCAATATAACCATGTATTTCTTACCATTGATCTGGGCTTTTGGATGTGATGTTGTGCAAGCCTGCTTAAAGATAGGGTTCCACTGGATCTAAATAATTTAGTTTATTGCTGAATTATGAACAGCCTGAACTGCATTCTGTCTAATTTTGTCTAATTAAGATGTCTGCATAATTTGGAGAGTGGCATTATCCATTATCAGCCTAACTTAGTCCAGTAAATAATGTCAGTTAATCAATCATGTAAAAATTATCTCTCCAAAGCCATACATATAGAAACTTTCTGGATTTCACATCACAATGAGATATTATTGGTACATGTAACTTGCAGCATGGATTGAGTAAGCAGCAAAAACTGAAGTCAGAGGTGCATGTCCAATTTTTGCACCTTAGTCCAAGAAAAGCATGTGCCTTGTGTGATGTAGTATTATCATTCATGGACATATGGCTTCTGGAATGAGATATTATAATATTAGAAGTTAGAGTTTAGCTATCAAGCCATTGATTTGCACTACCCTGAAATATGTTTCCAGGAACCACCACCTTCCAGAGGCAGTAGTTCTGAGAATTAAGTTACAAGGCAATAGGTCAAGCAGGTAAATGTGAAAGGCAGTAGATTAAATGCTCAAGGGCAGTGGACATTCTTTACTGATTTTATACTTTATTCCAAATGCATAGTGTGCAGAAATGTTCCAGTCCTGTTGCTTACAAATGAGTGCAGCCAGAGTGTCTTCCAAATGTCTTACAAAGTGGAAATGAGCAATGGCATAAGCTGCAATTTATGGTGAATCAAGAAGAGAAAACACAGCATTTTTGACTGAGGCATTCTAAATGAAGCTGCATAAGGCACTGGCCAAAGACAAGACAGAGACATTGAGGACCTGTTTCTAATCACTAATGTGTTTGGCCATTTGCATAGGCAGGTTTTTCATCCAGCGATCAGCAAGAGAATGAAGGCAGTGTGTCCATGCACTTAAAGTGAATAAGAGCTGTGTTAACAGTTGTTAGCTAAAGCTGTTATGTTAAATGAAAATGGTTCCTATTTTCAGCTCCTGCATTCGCTTCCATCTTCTACCTCACACTGAATTAAAACTCCCTTTCCTGATTTGTATCAAGTAGATTCCATTCTTCTATCCTCTTCTGTGCAATTATATTTAATTATGAAGTATTTGCATAAAATTTTTTGTACACTCTTATTATGCATTGCATTCCAGTTTTCAGAATCATCATTCTATCTGGGTTTCCATGAGCTCATGCCATGGCACTCCTATTAAACCCTCAGGCATGCATCCTCTTGCATTACTTTATACTTTCCTTGAACTTTGTCCGAAGAGGAAAAAATCAACAGTGAGTGAAAGAGAAAGATAGGGGGTGGTGAAGGGAGGGAGGGAAAGAACTAGAAAGGGAGGGAGTAGGAGTGAAATAAAAAAAAACATTCAGCATTCTTTCCACAAGTATATAAGACATAGCTACAAAGCAACAAAAAATCACAGGATGCAGGATGTTGAAAAAAATTAATGAATGGTTCATATGTAATTTGACGGAGAAAAGGACTAAAAAGTTCTGGATAAGAACTTGTTTCAATCTTCTTCCTTTTTTTCTTTCCTTCCTTCCTTCCTTCCTTCCTTCTGTCCTTCCTTCCTTTCTTCCTTTCTTCCTTCTTTTCCTTTCCTTTCCTTTCCTTTCCTTTCCTTTCCTTTCCTTTCCTTTCCTTTCCTTTCCTTCTTTGAGTGCTGAGGTCTTCCAACATTCCAACTGTCTGAAAATTTGGTTTTTACAATTTTTATCATTCATTCATTTCATTCATTTTGAGGAAACGGGCTTCTCATCTCTTAAAAGCTACATGGAAGTCAGGTATGACATTATCTTTTCCATGATGAGAATAGTTTAGCTGCTGCATTTGGCAGATAGGTGAAAAATTTGCTTGGTTTGTTTTTGATAACAACTGACCACAATTTGTAAATTTCCCTTTATAACAGTGGTTCTCAACCTGCGAGTCCCCAGATGTTTGTGGACTTCAGCTCCCAGAAGCCCTGAGCATTGACCATAGTGGCTGGGGCTTCTGGGAGCTGAAGTCCACAAACATCTGGGGACCCACAGGTTGAGAACCACTGCTTTATAAGGAGGATGAAAGGAATTGGAGACTTTAAAAAGCAGAACACGGGAGAAAGTAAAACTGATGCAGGTGTGGGAGAATTATCAATTATTTCCTGTTATTCTATGGCTACAATTAACTTTCTTCAGAATGTTTCAACTCTGAAATAAATGGGTTACTTCACTATAAGGTTTCATGTGAACAGAAAGGGAAAAAATGGTCCATAGGGGATTTTTACAAGAGGACTTAACATGGTGTCATTATGCCTTACAAGTCTGAACCATCCCCTTCTCTTAATAATTTGAGTACTTGTAATGTAGTTTTAAAAAAGGTTTTTGGTTCTTTCAAGGGCTTTTGGGAAGCTGGATTTTAACCATGATAGTAACTATGAGAACACTGCAGTTCATAAATGTAGAATAAAAAGCTGTCGGCTAATGTGGCTTTATGATAATGCTCTGGGGAATTGGGAAGGAACTCAAAGTCATATCTAATGAAACAATGAAGTAGTTAAAGGATGTTGAAAATTAACCTGCTTGTGCTGCAAAGTGATCTTGAGAATTCTCCTTAAAGCACATGTAAAAGCAGAACTGGACTTAGAATTAATTCTGACTTGATAAATTGAGGAAGCACTTTAGCCTGATTTTTTTTTTAAAAAAAAACCTTCATATTTTAGCAGCTTTTTGTTTTTTAAAAAAGAAAGAAAATAGCATGCAGAAGGTTCCAGGTTTTCTCTCTGGCATCTTTAGCTACAACCAGTTCCTGAGACCCATGGAACTACCTCTTGTTAGAGTAGAAAATATTGGGCTAGAGAGACAAAAGGATTTGACCTGGATTGTTTCTCAGTTTATTTGGCAGGCATACAGCTCTTTTCTGTTAACCGCATTTCTCCTTTACCCATTCATTCTCACTGTGACTCAGTCTATTTCATACACATACATCACATTCAAGATTCTATTTAGAGCGAGGTGGGCCCTGCAGATCTAGCTGCTGAGATTCCTTACCATTGGCCACAGTGAGGGAAGCTGATGGGAGCTGCAGACCAAAATGCCTGAAGAGTCAAGGGTTCCCCCCTCCTGCTTTGGCATACAATGATTTGCTAACACCTTTCATTCTGATTAGGCAGCTATGGACCTGTGCAAAACCAAAGTGGGAAGATGAGATGTCATCTAATGTTAAAGATATCTATCTGAACATAGTTTGTAAAGGAGCACTAATTTTATGGGGTGCTAATATTAATTTCAGAAGCAAGCCAAACAAAACCCTCAAGTGTTTGAAAAGAAATACAGAATACACCAAACACTGTAATGCCAAAAACCAGGACTGAGATTCTAGAATGGTTACCAAGGTACTTAATTATTAGTTAGTTAACTAGTATACTTAGCCCATTTCTACACTACACTGTTAAAGTGCTGTTATTCCACTTTCAATAGCCTATGGAATCCTGGGGTTTGTAGTTTAGGGAGGAGAATTTAGAATTCTCAGCCAGAGAGCTCTTTGGCCTCAGCAAACTACAAATTCCAGAATTCCACATGATGTTGAAAGTGGAATAATAGCACTGTAACAACATAGTGTGGAAATAGCCTCAACTAAGTAGCAATTCTTAGCCTGACTCCTTCAGTCCTGATTGACCAGGCAGCAGCCACTGCAAGCAATGGGGGTCTGTTCTCCAGTTCATCAGGGTGCAGCAGAATGATGTTTCCACCTCCCTCCCACATCTGATCTCCAGTATGAGGAGAAATTGTGACAGGGACCCTGCTTCTATCAGACCAGAGACTGCTCACAGGAGCGGGGTGTATACAGAAGTCCACTATACCCTGATAGACAAGAGAAGAGACCTCCGTTGCTTGCAGCAGTAGCTGCCCAGTAAGTCAGGACTGGGAGACTTTTACTGGGGGACTTCTCTACACTATTGAATACACAATGATTGTGAATATGAATCATGAACTCCAATCATGAATTTCAGCCCACAAAAACTTCAGTTAAGGCAACAGAACACAAACATTCAAAGTTAGGCTGTTACTTTTTGAAGACAGTATTCCACAACCTGGAAGGTAAGCTTGTTAGTACTTCTGAGTCATTGTATATATCAGCCTTGTGTTGATAATAACTTCTGAAGAATACTGAATGTTGTCAAAATGGACAGATACCAGAAGTCTGTAATCTGTATTTCTATGAAAAGTTTTATACATATTGTTTATGTTGTATCCTGATGGTTTATGCAATCCCCCCCTTTTTTTCAGATTATAGTGTTTGGTGTGTTGTGTACATAATCATGCCTCTTACAAAAAATGCATCGGTAGTTTAGGGTCCATTTTAAGTCTAACCATGCAGTAAACGTTCCACTCACTCCTTTAAATAGAGATATATGTGCTATTTGTACCATCAAGCATACAGAAGAACGGATTCATATTCAAATTATACACTTGAGCAACAAAGCGCTGACCACAAGTCACAATAAAACCCACAGAGAGAGAAAAAAAGAGCAATTACACCCATGTTTACTTTGAGGTAAGCACCTCTGAACTGAATGGGGCTTATTCAGGTAAATGTTGTTACTGTAAAATTACAGCCTAAGGAGTTCCTTCCCATATGAGCCTCATGAAAATGGTTACAACTTGGCTTCATTCTACAGATTACATAGTTATATTTCTTGGTTTCCAGATGAATATTGTGGGACAGCTACATTACACAATTACATTTCTGTGATTTCATTTCTCTAGTCAGGAAAAAAAAATAGGTAATTATGCTTTTATAATAAATATTTAGATTAACTCAAATCAACTACAGTTGCACTCATGCATGCTAAATCACCAGGGAGTATTAATTAGTAGGAAAAGGAGATCATCTAATATTTAAACAATCAGCTGAGTCACTGATGTGCATTCCCTCCCTTCCCCATGATAATAAGGACCTATTCTAGGCTCTGTTGATTTATCACCAGTGTGAATCAGCAATTCGTCCTTAAAATAGAAGCTATAAATCTGAATACAAAATAGGAGGAAAAGCACTTCTTGTTGGGAGGGAGGCAACTAAGCATTTTCATGCAAACATAGCCAAAAGAAGAAAATCAAGAAATTAAAATTCACTTTATAAGCTGTTTCATGTCCTTATTATCATAACAGGTAACCTTATTAATCTTCAGAGTGCATTTGAAAAGTATGCCTGTCAATGTTCTTTGTAGACTTTGACAGATGTTCACTCAGGCCATTTCTGCACTAGACTGTTATAGTGCTATTATTCCACTTTCAACATCCTATGGACCTTTGAGGCCTCTCCCTAAACTGCAAACCCCAGAATACCATAGGATGTTGAAAGTGGAATAATAGCACTATAACAGTCTAGTGCAGAAATGACCTCAGTTGCCTTGGTAGACCACCCCTTGTCTGCTCAGCTTTGAAACTTTTCTCGTCCCAGTATACTTCCTAACCAAAGGAGGTAATGAATTACTAGGTATGTGGCTCTGCCATATTCAAGAATAAGATGGTTTTCAGTTCTGCATTGATCACACCCTCTGGAAGTAGCTGAATACATGAATCCATCATTTGTTAAAATGTATGTGTTCTATGAGTTTTAACTATTTTTTTTAATTATAGGGATGGGCCAACTGAATCCTTGGATCCTCGAATCCTCGGCAAGGATTCGAGACTTGCAGATCCAAATCCCCACACCAAAATAGGTGAACCAAATCTTTCAGATCCACCAAGCTTTGTTTTTTTAAAATTGGCACCTCCGGGGCCCACCAAAGGCCTGACTGGCTGGAGGGCCCCTGAGTGCAGAAAAATTGTGGCATAAAGTCATGTGTGCGCACCAGAGGCTGCCTGTGCCCGGGGTGCTGCCTGTGCCCACTGAGGCTGCCTGTGCCCGCTCATGAGGCTGCCTGTGCCCGCTCGTGGGGCTGCCTGTGCCTGCGGCTGCCTCCCTCTGCAAGGTAATAATCTCTATTCATTTGACTTGAGACTGGAGGGTAAGGATTCGGAATTATTGACACTGAACTAGAGACTTGACTTGACAGTTCCTTGCAGGACTTGAGACTGGACTTGAGGATAGAGAACTGAGATTGGACTAGAGGCTATTTTTGTAAAAAGTGCCTTGTTGCAGAACTTGAGACTTGACTTGAGGTTAGAGAATTGAGACTAGACTAGAGGCGTGTGTGTGTGTGTGTGTGTGTGTGTGTGCCTTGTTGCAGGACTTGAGACTTGACTTGAGACTGCGGGGTGCAGAACTGAGACTGGACTAGAAGCTGGTGTTTGTTTTTTTAACTGCCTTCCTTGTTGCAGGACTTGAGACTTGTCAAATTCTGCTTCAAAAACACTTTTCAGTAAGTGCATTCTTTCCCTTGCTTTTCAAATCCTTTTTTCAAAAAAGGTTTCTGAAGATTTGAGATTCATGAGATTCATGGATTTCCAGTACCTTCCAGGGATTCAGATCCAGATTCAGATTCAGAAAATTCTGGATTCATCCCATCCCTATTTAATTGTAAGCCACTTTGAGTCCCAACCTGGGGAAAAGCAGGGTATAAATAACAATGAGGAGAAGGAGGAGGAGGAGGAGCTCATTGTAATTTCCCATTACTGTTATTTACTTCAAAGACCCAAGTATTATGCCATAAAGATTTACAACAATTTCCATCCAACAATTGTTGAAGAGAGGGAGAGCGATAACACCCAGTACCCTACAAAATCAAGCCAAACCAGGATATGACTGAGCCCTTTAAGTCCAAACACAGCACAACTACCTAACTCCCAACTAAGTGTCCCAACCAGAGAAAACCCACTGAATCAATGGGATTTACATAAATGTTGATTTGCCAAGTATCCGTTATGTCAATGGATCTATTCTTATTGGGCATCTCAATTAGACCTAGGTCGTTATACTCTGGACTACACTGCAGTTTATGTGCCTTACATATGTATATATGTATATATTATGTGCCTTATATATATATTATGTGCCCTATATATGAGCTCATATACTGGAATATGGTTAAGGACATGGAGAGCTAATTTTCATAGCGACCCCACATCTCATCACCAGCAATGAACTACGAAATGACCATGATGAGACAGACCATAACACTCCAATATGAAATGTTTGGGTGTCTTGTCTTATTTTGTTTTAAATCAGCCATTGTTCTTGTTTCATTAAATAGCTATCTCAGTAACTTTTGTTAACTTTTGTTAAAACTAACAAGTGTGTGGACAACTGTTTAATTCTCCTATGAGAAGGCATTAAATAGATCAGTCAATGCACTCATGGCTTAACTAAAATCACAGTAACATGCTACAAGTTAGAATGTTTATAATAAAAAAACCTACTGTTGAATCTCAGTACATTTGCATCTGAACTCCCTTCCATTAAGTTCCCTAATCTTGTTACCAGTACTGTGTCTTTAAGAGGCGATTTCATATTTTCAGGATGGCATTTTGCTGAATTGAAACTCTCATGAGCCCCTCATCATTAGCCATACTGGTGGGAACTGATGGAATTTGCAGTCCAATAGCTTCTGAAGGATCACAGGTTTCCCATCCCTGATGCAAATAATTAGGAAGATTCCAATAACAAGTTATTTGTACAGAAACAGTCAGAATCTAATCCTGCAATGAAAAAGAAGAGCTACATCACATCAACAAGGAGAGGCAGAGGGGCCCAGCAAAATCAAAAGTGAAAGTACTTGTATCAAATGAGAAGTTTGAGTGGCAGCTTTCCATTCTCATTTCTTCCTGTTCCTACTCCTTGAGGCTGCCAAAGGGTGTTTTGCTACCTTACAAAGAGCTAGGTGAAAAGATCCATTTCTTTTGTATGACAAAGCTGTTGATCTGCTTCTCTCTACTCTTTTTCCTGTCAGTGCTGTGTAATGTCAGAGATAAGTGTCCTAGCCAACATACAGTCATGCATTTCTGACCACTACTTGTCCAGTTAGAACAAAAGCAAGAGTCAAAGCTATTATGGAGATTTATAGCATAAATAAAATAATCAACAACATTTGTGTCACATAGATATTCTGTCTCAGGGCTAAGTCCTCGTTGTAGGACAGACACCGATGTAATGACAGGAACCCAGCTTTCTTTGATATTGAGAGTGACATAATTTAGATTTGAGTGACTAGCAGTAGATTCCAACATATATGCAGCAGCACGAGCAAAAAAAAAAAAAAAGTAGATGCTAATACATTAAATGTCATGCTTGTAATGAAGTGTCAAAATTTTATCACAGGCAACCTCAGCTTTCAGCTTGAGTCAACAGCAAAAATGTCATGTAATTCTGAAAATAATTCTGAGCTTCCTCTCTCTTTAGGCAAAATTATAATTGATTTTTTAAAAAATCGAGGGTATAAACAAAAACAAATCTCATTGGCTTTTCCCTCAGTATAGCTTGTTGAAAAGGGATATACTTCCTAATAGGAAAGCTTTGCTTATTCATTCAGCTTCCACCAAGTGTATTAGTCATGCTTCAGTAGAATCTACATGTTTGATACTAATTATTTCCCTTGTAATACATCCAGTTCACTTTGGGACCTTAATGACATTTTCTTGGGATAGAGCTTTTTTTCTTTAGGTTTGAGTTTGCTCTGAAATACAAATGGATCTCAGGCAATGCAAAATATTGGTTTTGCAAGTCATTAAATTACCAATTTTTTAGCATTTTAAAATAATCCTCAGGTGGGACTGTTCATAATTTGGTGTAGAAATTGCAAAGCCTAACTCTGGACACATTCCACAGAGTGTTCCTATTGCAAAATCACTGTTTATTGGGAGAGAGAAGCTGTCACCAAACAGTGTAGTGTCACAAGAACCAAATCATGCCTTGAATAAATGGATCCATGCACATCTCTCAGGGCTGGGAAAATGGAGTGCAGCACTGAATCCCACGTGTTTCCGCCATTCACTGGACAGTGACATTTTCTCAAAGAAGGAAGTAAAAATGCAAGCTATGCTACATTGGACAAGCACAATCCTCAAGACAAAGGGACCTGCAAGAAAAAGTTGCAGCATTTAGTGGAACTGGTGAGGATTCCAGCCACTCCATTTCATTTAACCCTTTGTCCTTCAGTTTTCCTCCCCCACCACCGAGAAGCAGTAAACGTTTTCTACCACTGAGAATGAACATCGTCAGGAGGGGGGTGTTACTTCCTTAGGATTTCTTTCTAAAAGAAAGAGAAAGAGAAAAAGAGGAAGTGAGCCAGAAATGAAAGGGAAGGAAGGAAGGAAGGAAGGAAGGAAGGAAGGAAGGAAGGAAGGAAGGAAGGAAGGAAAACTGGAAACTTCTGCAGACCTAGTAATTCCTACTGTTTGTTTTTGGGTGGTGCTATTTTGACTACATATGCAGTAACATTCACAGCCTAAATGACAGAAGATGATGATGGCTATTTTTATTATTAGCTGAGATACTTCATTGGGAGATAAACATGTCTTGCATAGCTATGTCTCCATAGCTATATTTCCCAATAAGTCCCCCTCAAATCCACCTTGTAAGCCATGGAGTACCTCCCAACATGGCCCATTTCCAGGTTTTCAGAGAGTAAGAGGAACAGCAGTGATACATCCGTCTAATTTCCTGTAAGTAAATATGCTGCAACAGGCACTAGATATCTTTGGGATGTCTCTGCAGACAACATCTGTGCAGTATATTCACCTAAAGGTAGATAGCTGGATGCATTGCCACTGATCCTCTTCGTCTCTGAAAATCCAAAAATGGCCATGTGGGAATGGTTGTGAAGTTTATAAAGTGAAATGGAGTTATGACCTATGCAATGACTGAAAAAGTGAGTTGTGATGTTGTAAGACAGACTTACAATATTGTAAGAGGATGTCAATGAAGAAAGCTGATAGGAAGTGAACCAACTCATTTGAAATGTGATGGAGGAGAATTATGCACATGCCACAAACTTAACACCTTTACAAAAATACTTGAACAACACACCATAAAACAACACATCATTAAAAGAGCTTGCAGTCACTTCCTAGAAAGTCTATCAGAAGACAAAACTTTTCACTTGCTGATGGAATTACAAGGAGGGAGCCATTCTCACCTGCTTAGGGAGAGAATCTCAATGCCTGGGAGTAGCCACCAAAAAGGTCTTCTTTCACCAAATAAACCTATATTCCCACCAAATGAGCCATAGAGGAGGATATGGTTGTTCAGATAGCTTAGACCTGAGCCACCTGCTCAGCTGCTGCTAAAAAGGAAGCTTTGATGTTGTTCTAGGAGCTATATCTCTTCTCTCTCCCTCTCTCCCCCTTTCTTTCTTCCTGTTATCTGGAGCACAAGAGTGAAGTTTGCTTCTCATTACAACTGAAAACTATATAAAAAATTTAGGAAATAGGGATTGCATAGGAATAATGCTTCAGTCCACAATCAGCGTAGCTTATTGGTGGTGAAGAGCATCTTGCATCTCAGTAGAGCTACTTGTGGAGTACAATGACTCATATGAGTACAGAAATTCAAACCTGTGCCTGAGAATCAATCAAGAAAAAAAGGTCTTGTTAGCAAGTGGAATGGCAACTGAGGCTCTTTGCAGCCAGTGGAAAGAAATACTTTAGACTGCCTGCCAATCTTGATGGGGACTTAAGAATACTGGTAGTCTTCTGACACAGTGTAAAAATTGTCCTGCTAATAAAGAGCTGTCATATAGTAGAGCTAAACCAGTCTGATGTTCTCAGAAAGTATTTCTGTATGAATCATCCCTGCTTCATTATTTTGCTTTTCACAAACTATACACAGGCAGGCATCCAGGGTGCATTCCCTTGTACACAGACAGGATATGCCACAAGCACAGTGCCTGCATATGGAGAGTTCCTTTTAGAATACTTAAAAATCACAGTTTCTCTGTCTCATCACAGACATGGAGGCATTGTACTGAAACATTATAAGGAATGTCATATCTGTGTCTGGTTCTTCTCTTCCATTCAACCATTCATTTTCTTGATCAAGAGTCACAAATTCAGACAGGTGCTTTTGGTTTTTCACCAGGTAGTCTCTTGGCAGCAGTTGTAGCACTACTCTATGCTTTAGGCAGGGGTGTAGCTCCTGAAGGAAAGGCAAAATGAGAGTATTTCCCCTCCATAAGAATTTTGAATTCTTAAAAATAAAAAAAAAATAAGTCCAGTGCAGAAAGTGAGATATGGAAAACCATACACCTAGATCTCTCATATTTTCTGTGTGTTCACATTCCCTTGGGAATTCTGTTTGCATCTTTTCTTCAGATTCCTAAATTGTGTTTCTAAATGTTAAAGTGGTGATGCTTTAAGTCACTGCAATATTTGCAGTTTGAGGATTAAAAGAAAATTTCATGCATGGACAGAATTCTTATTTCAGGGGGAGGATGCCTTCATTTTGCCCTCCCCACAGCTGACTTAGGTGGGGTGCCCAGAACTCCCTTGACATTATAGAGTCCTATAGGCAGGCAAGGCAGAGCATCTCCTTTGTTTCCAAAAAGCAAGGAGACCTTGAGGTGGTACTAAAGACAGGAAAGGGGACAGCCCAGTTCACAAAAATGACCACTTGCAGAAGAGGAAGAAGGGCTGCTATGGAGGGATATGAGGAGCAGTGAACACAGATCTACCATTCCACATGATATATTCATGTGTGCAATGGGAAAGGGATGGAAAGAGATCTCTGGTGCCTAATGGAGAACCCCCTACAGATGATCTTGGAGTGCCTGCATGGGAAAAGCTTTCACCCCACCTCCCTATCTAGTCTTGAAAATGTGATACCATAAGGAAGTCAACCAGCTGTTAAATAAGCCTGCTATTTGGTTTCTGGCTTGAAAAGAAATACCGGTGACAGGATATCTATTTCTGTCTCTTCCTGCAGGCATTGTATGCCTACCTCTAGAGCTGTGCAAATGTTGAAGGAAAAGAACTGTGCAAGATATTCAACTGAATGTTAAAAAGGGAAAGAGAGGTTGCCTTCACAGTTAAAATGCCTCAGTCAGGATACAACCCAAATTTTACAAAGGCCCATAGGTGACAAATAATCTTTGAGGTTCTGTGTCATAGAGAATGCCAGAACATAGGGCAAGGCTTGTTCAGTCAGACAAAGGCCTTTCTAAACTCACATTCTGTAACAATCCTGTTGAATAATGGTGGAAAATAATTTACTTGGAGTTCTCTTTAATCAGGCCAAAAGTCTTTCTAGTCCAGGATCCTATATCCACTGTGGTCAGCAGGGATGGAAAAGAATCGAGATTTTCCATGAAAGTCTCCATTTTGCACTTTCTGAGATTTGAGGAAAGATAAAGCTAGCCTGAAAATTCAGACCCTGAAAATTCACCCATTCCTACATTCCTCATTATCAAGCCAGAGTGTCATTTCACAACACATCAGTTTGTGTTTGGTTTATCCAGCACAAAGTACTACATTTTCTCAACAGCAACTCTGAATCTACTTAAGAGGCTCAGAGAAAAAGCTAGTTGACAGTGAGCAGAAATGCAAAAGATGTCTAAGTTAGTATTCTGCAAAATGGCCAACAGAATCATATCTTGTTCTATAGCTGTTCAAATTTTTCAGAGGGCAAGTGCATTTTTAATTAATTAACTAACTAACAGTATTTTTTCTTACCCCAATCAGATTAAAATAATAAATACAGTCAAAATATAATTCTATGCCTCTGCATTTGAATTTTCATCGTCAAAATAGAAACTTTTTGCCTTCTCATGTCTTAGGCCATTTCTGCACTAGACTATTAGAGTGCTATTATCCTGAAACTGCAAACCCCAGGATTCCATAGGATGTTGAAAGAAGGATAATAGTGCTGTAACAGTCTAGTGCAGAAATGGCCTTAGTGACACTTGTTTTGCACCAATCCACATGGCAAGCTGCAGAAAGTAAATAGAAATGGTTCTGTTCTTCAAAGAATTTTGCATGTTCAATTCCTAGAGGCTATCAAATAATTACTTTGGGAATATGAAGAGAAATAGAATATATATTTACTCAAAAATAAAAAGTTCAGTAGAATCTGAATAGACATGTATAGGAATACACTGCTGGAAATTAATTTGTTCCATTTTGGGGTGGATTCTGCTACCAACATGGGTTGATGACAGTTATCTGTGTAACTAATCAAGGCTACCTCTGTTACACTTCTGTTTAATATGGCTGCTTTTTAATACAAGGACAGAGAATCTTTGGCACTCCAAATGATATTGGCCGATGAGTCCCATCAGCCCCATCTAGCATGGACAATGGCAAAATGGCAATTACGGGAGCTGAAGTCCAAACCATCTGCAAAAGCAAAGGTTCTTTGATCTTGTCTTAAACAGTGAGGTGGAATTATAACAGGTTCAATGTCACCAAGGATTTTCAGTTTTTCTGCGATGCTGTATAAATCCTGCATTTTCTAAAATAGTGCAGAATCCCTCCCTAGACATTCTGATTCTAGTCAGGCTGAGCAGGAAGTTTGAAAATTGTTCAGGATAGAAATGACATCCTTTATCTCTGCCTCTAAACTACAATATAACTAAGTTTTCTTCCTTCCGAAGCAGATTGGTCTTCATTTTGACAGTCTATGGTTGTGTGGTTTATTTGGTCTGCAAGATAATGTAGTTTCACTATAGAATGTGCCGTCAGCTGACACAACAGAAGAGTGGAAGTGAAGTGAAAGAGATATGAAGAATGTATACCTTAAATGATGGAAAATATGTTCTTCCACAGGACAAGTTCAGGCAAGTCTTCATTCAAGTAGTGAAATTATGCACCCATAAAAATGGCTATAGACGTGAAACTAAAGCTTTTCAGACCAAATGAAGATTTATTTAAGCTTGTCACAGGTCTTCTCATGACAAAATTCCTATTAGTTTGTGACAGAAATTTACTATAAGTTTTCTGCTAGTATTACAACTTGGGGCTGTCCCTAATATGGTACAGTTACCTAGTTGTGGGTAGGTATTCAATTGCTACTGTAAGTTGAGTTGGTTCTATAAATATTCCTGAATATAGAATATAAATATGTGAATTTATTTATTTATTCCTGGTGGCGCAGTGGTTAAATGACAGTACTGCAACCACAAGGTTGTGAGTTCAATCCTGCCAGGCTCCAAGGTTGACTCAGCCTTCCATCCTTTCACAGGTCGGTAAAATGAGTACCCAGCTTGTTGGGGCCAGTTAGCTAAAAAAATACATTGTAAACCGCTTAGATAACACTAGTTGATAGGCAGTATAGAAATAGATGCTATTATAAATGCTACTAATTTATATTCTGGCTATGACCCAAAGTGGGATTCAGGACAGCTTACAACCATTTCAAATCAGGTGCAACTAAAAAACCTGGAATACAGTAAAGGAGTTAAGTCTTTGCAAGTAGACTTACATATGCAGTGATTAGAATCAGTCAGTTTTGCAAAGTCTATATCTAGCAGAGGGCTGCTGTTACATTACAGATCCAACGTGGTATAGTGGTGTGATCATTGGATTATGATCCTGGAGGCCAGAGTTTGATTCCTGGCTTGGCTGGGGAAACCCACTGGATGACTTTGGGCTCATCACACACCCTCAGCCCACAGGAAGCCCCATGACATGCTCACCTTCAGGTCATTTTAAGTCTGAAATGACTTGAAGGTGCACAACAGCAGCTGGCAAAATACCCAATGCACATTGAGCACTCTTGCCAGGGTCCCGATAGACATTTTTGCAATTCACTAACAGGGTTTCTTAGCACCCCTGTTACTAAGCTAAGTATATTTAAAGTTATATTCAGCAAAAAGTGATACAGGATTCTGGCGACCAAAGTTAAAACAGAATTCAACCAGATTCAGTTTAAAATACAATGTAACTTAAATGCAATTATAAAAAGACATTTAAAATACAATTAAATAGAATTAAATGTTCCACCTGCCACAACATATTAAAAATGAAATGCCCACTTAATAAAAATGTCTTTACCTTGTCTGTGGACAGACAATAGGTAGAGGATCAACCAGACCTCCTAAGGAATTGGTCTGTACAAACTTACTCTCATAGCACAAATGGTTGGATATTTGAACATTTGAACCTTATTTATTCCTGTCATTTCAACTTGTTTTCTGACAAATATCAGAACTTGTAAAAGTTACTTTTTGGACTACCAGTCCCAGAATTCCCAGCCAGCATGGCTAATATTCAGGTTACCTGGGATGTTGCAGGAGTTGTCCAAAAAGGGCAAATTTCCCCAAGTTTTGCTAAAGATAGGATGCCCAAGGCAAGATGTCCTCAATATGATATCAAAACTAAACTCTAAAAATATTATTCAGTATTTATGGCATACAAAATTACAGATATACATCATGAATTACAATACCAGCAATCCTGAGACTTAAGCAAGGATGTAAATACTTTGATTTTTTTTAAAAAAGAAAATCAAAACATATCAACCCAAACATTAAGAACATGGCTACAGATGTATCTTATGAATACATTACTTGAGGAGTGGAATGATTTCAACCTCACAACAACTAATTTGAAGCTGAGCAGAGAACGTGGGATTTTTTTTCCTTTGATATCTGCAGAATTCATACAACTTTGATAATAACCATTTATAGCTGAAATGGATTTCACCAGTATTGCTTAGCTATGCTGTTGGTTTATGGAAACAATAATTACGAAAACGTTAACAACTGTTTATCTTTTTCCTTTTGATGTTCTAATTCATGTCAACGAGATGTAATCTCCTACACAAAAAATACTAACATATATTAAGGGGGATGGTTTGGATATCTTGATGTCAGCCTCAGAGGGGCTTTGTAGTGTCAGAAAACATTAATACCAATCTTACTATATTCGAAGAAGTGGTTTTATATGCATGAAAGCTCATGGTAAAATAAAAATCAGTCAGCTTACAAGTGCTGCCACATTCCTATTTTTTTTCCTCTGCCTTTTCACCTTTTCATGCTCTTGCTTGCAGAGATCACCAGGCAGATTAACCTATTTACTTAGATCATTTCTGGATTAGACTGTTATAGTGCTATTATTCCACTTTCAACATCTTGTGGAATTCTGAGGTTTGTAGTTTACTGAAACTAAAGCGCTCTCTGCCTGATAATTCTAAATGTCCCTCCTTAAACATGATTCTATAGGATGTTGAAAATGGAATAATAGCACTATAACAGGGTAGTACAGAAATGGCCAAAGCCACCTTTCTTCTTCTCTCCTAGTCATTGTGGTATCAGGGCTCACCTACCACATTTCTCTGCATCCATCTTGTGGCTAGAAGCAAATAGACTAGATTAAATGGCTATCCATCTCCTTTACATAAATGAGAAAGAATACTGTATTTGCCAGCATATAAGATGCAGCTTTTGCCCCTCCAAAAATACTGTTTGAAAATGAGATGTGTCTTATATGCCAGTGCATCTTATACATCAGCAAATGCAGTAATCCCCTCATTTCACCTTAATCTTTGAACAGCCCCTTAATTTCTTAATTTCCAAAAAAGGAAAATATTCTCTCTCTCTCTCTCTGTTTGTTTTTAAGCAATTGTGGATGGTGCTTCATGCATAACACTTAATGATATCATCAGGAATTGTCCCTAAATATCAGGTTTTGTCTCAGAAATCTCGGGGATTTAGACAATCTTGAATTCCAAACCCTATTCTCAACCCTACAGGATCTCATCCTGCATTTACAGGTTATGGAAAACCAGTCCCAAAGGTAATACAGGAACTGCCACTTCACAGCTCAGCAGGAAAGCCACACAGGCCAGGTTGCTTCAAATTTACTCCCTTGAGATCAAGAAACATGGTATAGCTACTCGTTTTCTTCTTAGCATGGGAGAAAGTCTGAAGCAGAAAATGTGTATGTTAATCTGGGCTGCCTGGGTAAATGCAGAAGCTGAAGTTGCTGTGAGAATAAAGTCATGCTGTTGTTCGAAAAGTAAGATGGCAGTATATCAGCCCGATGGATACTTTTATTCTTCTGTCAAAGAAAGTTCAGGATTAAATATTGACGGGAAGAAAAAATAGTGAGTGGCATTTTCACGTCTTCTTAGACTGCCAAGTGATTAGCAAAGCAAGCTGGAAATGTTTTTACTTTGCCTACCTAGTGGCTTTCTGACTCACTGGTTAATATAAAGAAGACTATTCACAATATATGTTGGAGTTTTATTACTTCCAGGGGGCCCCATGGCGGCTGCTTTTGTCAAGATTTAACCCAAGATGCCATAAAACATTGAGTGTTGCTATATAATGCATCTGTATCAATGCTGCATATATGTGCAACTGACACAATAAATCAGGGGTTGTGAATGAACATTTTATATGCTAAAGAAAAAGAAGATGACATCAGTGACAAAGATGGATGCATCTATTTCCAGTTCATGACATTCTTTCAAGCTTTCCCCAATCATTCTTCTCTGTTCCGTTTCTGCACCAATGTGGATTTGTCTGTGCTTAAATTGGCTCAAATGTAGCCCTCTACTGCCGCTGTGCTCTGACAGCAGAGAAGAGAGAAAGGAAGAGTTCTGTTGGCAGTTCTGGGAAAGACTGCATTTCCAAAGAGTTCCCAGTCTCTTGATGTGTACCCCACACCAGACTATGGGGAAAACTACCTCAAAACCTGGAGATAACAGTCAATTTGTCTCCTGTAGTAAACTTGTCTCCCATTGTTTCTATTACAAAAACAAAAGAGTATTAAAAATATATATTTGTAAATAATGAAAAGATCACGTCCCCTACAGTTTGCCATATTTATATTACTTAAGCAGAGCACATTAAGTGGTGCTATGAAGTCTCACCACTTTCTGGCATGCTGTCTGGTTTTGCTATGAAGTCTCACCTCTCCCTGGTTTGCTGTGTTAGGGATAAACACACTTCATAAGAACATAAGAAGAACTAGGGATGGGACGAATCCAGAATTTTCCGAATCCAAATCCAGATCCAAATCCCTGGAAGATTCTGGGAATCCACGAATCTCACGAATCTCACTCTTTCAATCCTTTTTTAAAAAGGATTTACAAAGCAAGGGAAAGAAGGATACTCTTGGGCAAGACACACTCTCTCAGCCTCACTCAGCAAAAGCCTAGGCAAAGGCAAACCTACCTCTGAAGAAATCTGGCCAGGACAATTGTCATAGTTTTGCCTCAGGATCTCCCCACATTGAAAATGACATGAAGGTCCTTTCTACACAGGCAGGAAAATGTGGATTAATCCCACATTTTCCTGCCTGTGTAAAGAGGGCCACATACTACAGTACAGAGATAATCCAGGTCAAAACTGGATTTTCTTTGCATAGCTCCTTATGGCATCCTGGGGTTTGTTGTTTGATGATGCACCAGCGCACTTTGTCAGAGAAGGCTGTGACACCTTGCAAAACTACAAACCCCAGAATTGTGCATGAAAGAGTTTTGCAAGGGGGCTATGCAAAGGAATCTTTCAGCTATCCTTGAAATTTCAAGAAGACTGTACCTTCCAGTCAAGTGCTGAACTTAGATATTAAATGTTCAATTTAAATATATTAGGATACAACCCCAGATGTAATTTCTGAAATTGTTAGCAAAGGTCATTATTACTCCAAGGAAAAAACTCACCTACTTGCCATCTTCCTTTGTGTGTCTGGTCTCCCAGGTTTTCAGGCGTCCTGGTCTCCAACAATCTATTTGGTTGGTGGATTCAAAAGATTTGGTTTGCCTATTTTCGCATAGGGATTTGGATTCATGAATCTCAAATCCTTGTCCAGGATTCAAGGATTCGAAGGATTCGGTTGCCCCATCCCTAAGAAGAACCCTACTGTTTCAGAACAAAACCCATGAGCAAGATGTAAGGTCAAAAGCATCCTCCTGTTCATATATCCCAGCAGCTGAGGTATACTGCCATTGGTAACTGTGGTAATATATGAGTTTTCACAGGGATTAAGGATATGAAGGATTAGGGATACTAGCCCTCATGGTTAATGGCAAGCTTGGTAATGTAGTTAAACTGCACTTCCTAAAATTCTGGAGCTTGGGAATTGTCATGTAAGAAATAACTTTGTCATGCTCTGACCAGAAGCCATTGGTGCCTTATCCTCCATACGCTTAATACTCTTTTAAAGGATTTTCCATACCCTCCATTCGCAGATGAAAACTGGTAGATGTGTGACCAAGCAACATTAGAGTGTGTGATTAAGATGAAAAATGCTATTAAGTTCTCAAGCGAGAAGCAGTTAGCTTTTCCCCGAGTCTGCAGGGAAAGCCAAGATTTTCATCTTCTACTCTCCTACCTGTTGAGTGAGCAGAAACCACTTTTGCACCCTGAACTCAGGCCATTTCTGCACCACACTGTTATAGTGCTATATTCCACTTTCAACATCCTGTGGAATTCTGGAGTTTGTAGTTTGCTGAGGCCAAAAAGCTCTCTGGCTGAGAATTCTAAATGCTTCTCCCTGAACTACAAATCCCAAGATTCCATAGGTTGTTGAAAGTGGAATAATAGCACTGTAACAGTATAGGATGGAAATGGCCTCAGTTTGAAGCGACTGAAGTATACTAAGGACAAAAAGGGAAAGTAGGAGGAAAAAGAGGAACTGAGACATTTTAAAAGCAAAAGTGGGATGACAGAGGATTAATCAAGATGGTTCCTGTCAACTCAGGACAGTTGGGGGATGTGATGTCCTTACATTCCACATTTTAGAGTCATCAGATTCTATCGCCCTTTCCACATGGGGGGCCCGAAACGCGGCGGAACGGGGCAGCGCACGTGGGGACGGAGGTTACCCTAATCTGGGTGGCTCCGTCCCCACAGGGAGCAGCGCGCGTTCGCCGCCTCTACACGCCGCCAGCATCCGGTGGCATCCGGCGGCGCCCAAAATGGCGGCTGGTGGCTTCCGGCAGTGCTCTGCCAATTGGGGCAGCGCGCCAGCTGGAAGCCCACCCCCGGGCAGCTCTTCAGGGACACGCTTGTGCGCCCCTGCAGTTCTTCATGGGGCACTGCGACGGGCTAGTGAGCTCTTGTTTTAAAAAGACCACTTGAAATGTGGTCTTTATAAAACACGCAGCACCACCCCCGTGGCTGTGCGAGGGCGCTTTGAGGTGTAGAACCTCACCTTTTCAAACTGCCCTAGTGCACCCCGCGGTGTAGACAACCTCCTAGTGAGATCGTCCCAGCACGGGCTATATCCCCATGTGGAAATGGCCTATGGTCATTGTTATATCTTCTGGTAGTCAAATCCAGAGTTTATGGAAAAGTGAAAATCCTCCTGTAAGGTTGTTCCTCTTGTTGAAATTTGGGATTCTTTGAACTTTGGTGAAGATTCATCTCAGCAAGAAGGATATCACTTCAGGATTTTGCCTTTGTTGGAACTTTGTTGGAACAGTGTATCTTGCTTAGGCATTATGCTCATAGTACATATTACCATAATTTTCCTGAAAGATACACTGTCATTTCCTTAACATTTTCTCATTGCATTGCAATGAGTGTGTCATAAAACAAAGCAAAACAAACTACTTAATCCTCTTTTGAGTAATTCATGATTGTAGTCATTCATTGCACAGAAAACACCAATTTCTATGATGCGCCAGGCTTGCAGTTAGCCATGTTTTCTGTGAGTCAAAAGCAAACAGTTGAGTGTTTGTTAATTATACTTTGGCTACACAAGTCAATACCATTTCCAATTTAAGTGCTTTTGAGAGCCTATGTGCACAAGGCTGAAGTAATGTTGTGTCAAACAATATGAATCTCTGCATGTTTATTGTATGTATGTTTTATATGGCCTTTTGAATAATGATCCCTGCGAATGACCATATTTGTTCAGTAGTTATTCATGACAAGCAACATAGTCTTGGCTAAGTCTCATATTCACCATCTGCATAAAACATGTAAAATAAAGTGTTGCTCTGAATAATAGCAACACTCCAATATACAACTACTAGAGGAGTATTACTAATCCAGAAAACAAGTAGCTTCCCATGAGATTCTCGTGGCATCAGCCTCACATCCCATTTTGAAAGTCTATCCATTCATTCCCTTATAAGATTTCTATCCCTCCTTATATTCTAAGATCTATGGGCAGCTTACGGTAAAATCAATTGGAACCATTTAAAATGTAAGACAATAAATATTTACAATAAAATTGATTGATTGATTGATTGATTGATTGATTGTCTTTAAACACTGCCTTTCTCCCAGAGTAGGACCCAAGGCAGTTTCCAGAAAAGTTAAAAACATATACAATATTTAAACATTCTCAGAAACAACAAATATTCCATAATTTTAAAATATGACATTAGAGCAATATAAAATATATACCTGTACACATAGAGCAAAATCATACACCAGTTGGGTCTCCAAAGGGAAGGCATTCAACAACCAGGCTGCCACAGCTAAGAAGGTCCTCTCCCATGTCCTCACAAAATTTATTGTTCCCTCTGGTTGGATATGAAAGAGAGCCCCTCCAGCAGAACTCCGCCATCAGGCAGGTATATACAGCAAACACCAAGACTTGACAACCATTTTGGGCTTTGACTACCATTAATAGTACATTGAATGCAGACTGGAAATATATGGGCAGCCAGTGCAATTCATTTAGAACTGGTGTTATATGGTTTCTATAAGCTGTTCCTGTCAGCAGTCTAGCTACTGTACTGTGGAGCTTCTGTAAACTTGCACGGTGATTTGCCAGGATCAAGATTGTGATTCAGATCTGAACTTGGTAACCTCATAAATTGGCATGAGCCAAATATGACTGCTCTACAAATTGCTAATTGTTAATTGTTTTTATTAATACACATTAATATATTAATAAAAATATAATAATATATAGTTAATAGTAATTAAGGCAATGCAACCAAGATCTGATCATCTGAATAAAAAAAAAGGAGGGAAGCTTCTTCTATCTTTCAGAAGAAAAGTCTATATTTAAAGGAATATATAAAAGCGCTGAAGATAAAATTTACAAACAGTGTGACCTAATTTCCTTCTGGCCTGGTTGGTAGTATCGCCAATTGGCATTCTTTGTTGTACCTTCTGATCGAAGTAATTGAAGGAAAAGACATAAAGATATTACTTAGAGTAACACATTTCCCCCATTCTTGTTCCTACTAGTGTCTTTGACAGCAATGAATTTAGCCAAGTGAGACGTGGTGTACTCTCTACATGCTGGGAAAGATTCAGAATTGTTGTACTGTTCTTTGAGCGAAAAAATGCACGCATAGAATGGCCTCTCATTAATTGCCTCCAAAGGAACATTTTGATCGATACAATATAATTTACAGACTCCGAAGGGACATCAGGTTAATATTGAATTTATTGTCACGGTCTGTTTGACTTGTCTGTCTTGAGTGCACATGCGTATGAGTGCATATATGTATATGTACATATACATAATATGTGCAGATAGATATAACAGCAGATATTGATAATAAAGTATTTAAATATCAACACTGCCCTTTGTAGACAACCATTAGGACAATTTGGAAGATTTCAACAGAACATAGTACGGCCACTTCATTCACTGTACAATAGTAGCAATAAAGATCATAATGATTGTCCAAGGATTTCAGAATAAACGGTGTGAGGAAAAATACAGATGTACATAGCTATCCCTCATTGCAAAACAAACAAATCTATACTGGTGCATATCTCTGTCACATTACAATGAGAGTATTACTGACATGTTTTCTGATTGCAGCATCTGTAGAACATAGATTTTCCCAGCTGAATCTGATACTAGCCTACCTCTATTCATCCATGTCAGATGAACATCTGTCAGCATTAGCACTCCAGTTCAAGAGTAATAGTGCCAGTTTATCAGACTATGTCTGTTTTATTGATGACTCAATTTCAGGAAGACACGTATGTTTGTTTGTGTTCCTAGTTTGAAGAGAGACATATCGGCCCACAATTTAGTATGTCGCATTTATGGAACAATACAAAATGATAACCTATGTTGCTTTCATTCAGTAGTAGATGTGAAATTACAGTAATCTATTTCTGCATGTTGTTGGTGATTCTGGAAAAAAAAATCCCCTCTAGATTTTAATTTGGATAGTCTGAATATATTTTTACTTTCTTGTTTCAAGATTAGATAGCAAACCCTGGTAATGAGCATGATTTGTGCCATCCATGACAATGCTTTATTTACTGGATTTTATAGTATAGCTAGCAAGCAAAACATTAGAAATGTTCAAAGGGAATCTATGGTCTGAATCATATTCATAGTCCCAATAGTGTGGACCCATTGAATCAATATTTATGTAAATCACATTGATTCAATAAATCTAGTCAAATTAAAACTAACAAAAATATGCAGACCTATTTTAGTGAATAGATTTATTTATTTATTTATTTATTTATTTATTTATTTATTTATTTGAGAGACTGAGAGAGAGAGAGAGGAACACAATTTCTGAAAGAGGATCAAGTACAACAAAGGTTTTTGTGAGAATTACAAGCAGTAGCAATGTTTACTGAAATCCACTTGGGGCAGATAGTTCTATGGCTAACTGTGATGTTATGGACTTCTCATGAAAAATGTTGTTTATTATATATATTAAGGCAATTTATTTATGTATGTACTTTGTATTAGAATTAATAAGATGAGGAGCTGTCTGGAGGGGGTGAGAGATTGTAAGGATGAACATGAGTGGTGATCAATGGAATGTCCAAGGGTATTTGAATAAGGTTGGTGAATGACAATTCAGTTGATAGTTGACAGAGTAGTTAGGGCAGCTAGAGAGAGGGTACAAGAGTGAGCTAAGTAAGAATTTTGGTTAAGAGAGTCAATCAGTTAGGTTTAAGAATTAATGAGTGGTGTTTAATAGTCTGAATTAGCTAATAGTAGAGTATGTGAAAGAGTGAGAGATGTGCTTCAGTGTATTAATTAATCAATCTGTTTGGTTATGTTCAACTTCTGTTAATAAAGAATTGTTTTGTATTTATACACTTTTGTTTATATTAGAAAGCTTGGATTCAGACAAAGTGTCTATGGTGGCAGCAGTGAATAAGAAGAGGTGGTGTCCAGCAGGGACAGAAGAGATATGATATCCCACAGAAGTACCTTGAGAGCATCTAGGAGGTCACCATACTTGGTGGCCACAATAGTAGGAGGTCCTTAAATTGGTTGGAGTGGGGGAGAAAGGGAAATCCCTCCATCTTGGTGGTAACAATGAAATTTGTGGAAGTCTTTACATTTGGCAGCAGTGGAGGTTTAGGAAGAGCCTCACACCTGGTGGAAAAGCAGTAGATTTAGTGGTAAACTCCTACAGTAACAACATTTTACATTCTAAACTCCTACAGTAACAACATTTTACATTCACATTCTAAAGAATATAAGCTGGAATTCATGTTCATAGTTACAAATGCATAACCCACAACGAATGTTCATAACTGGTTCATATTCATGATCCACAGGTATACAACAATGTAGGGAATAGGTAGGGATAATAAAAGTCCCCCTCATTCTTACTTGACAGGCAACAGCTGCTGTGAGCTGCAAGGGTCTGTTTTAAGGACACAGCACATAAGGACACATTCTCAGTACCCCTCCTTCCAGTGACCTTTGGAGTGAGGAGAAATTGGGACAGGCTATCACAGTGGATATCACTGGAGGGGTAGAGGTAGGAATGTGAGTGTGCTGTGTCCTGATAGACAGAGAACAGATTCCTCTTGCCCGCAGTGGTTGCTGTCTGGTTAGTCAGGATGGGGGAGCGGGTTTGGCCAGAGGACGCTACTTAGCTACCTAAGGTAACTACATAACTAGATACTAGATACATGAAAAAAAGATAAGATACAACTCAGTTTGACATATAGAAGCCATGTATGAAAAGCAATAGAAGTTCAGAAAACTTAACAAATATACAAATATATAATCGTATGTACAAATATATAATCACATTCAGTGAGTATTTATTCATTATAGCTAATTATGGTATCTATACTTCCCTCCTAAAAACAAACCAAAATGGAGGAAAAATTGAAAACAAACGCATAAAGCCCCCACAAGCTATTAAAATATTTTTAAAATATCACAATATGCTAGTGTCACTAAAATGGTCACTAATGTCACTACTACAAAGTTCATTAGTTATCAGTTACTCTGCTATTTAAATGTAGGCTTCCCCATGCATAATTTATTTCTGTTCTGCGTTTGAATCCCAATGTGAAAAAAACAAACAAAAAAAACCTTTAATCTATTAATCCCTCCATTGTGTGGAAGGAGTACTGCTTAATGTCTGTGATTTTTGAGGTAGTAGAAGAACTTCCATTTTTCAGTAAGACAAAAATATTCAGCTACTATTTATTCATCAGGAAAAAAAAACTACATTTGCCTCTTAATGTTTAATAAACTAGGTGTAACTAACAGCCTATTATCTTATGAAGCTTAATACATTACTGTAGTTTAGAGCTCATTTAAGGTCTATTATTATCTCATTATACATATTGATTCACATTTTAATCATTTTCTGTGTCAAATTGCAAACTTTTGACACATAGCGTTAGATATTCTTCATAGTTCTATTTTTTCCCATGGATGCAAATAGGATGTGCAGTCTCCTTTCATCTTACTAGACATCTCACCTAGAGCTAAAAATATTCATGTGGAACCCTATTTTAGTTGCCCTGTAGCAGCCGTATTTATGTATCAGCATCAAAATTTAGGCTCTTACATTTGATAGCAGTAAAATGATGAAATATTGTGGAACTTCTCTTGCAAAGTGGAACAACAGCAATGCACTGGGGTTTAATTTTTAAATCTTGGAACTCGATTAATTCATTTTGGTTACCTCTGAAAATTGTCTCACTCTGGTTGTTTTTCCATTATTCTTGCTCTGTTCCCAATGGAGTTATTTTAGCACAAAGTAATTTATCCTGGCTCCATAACCTCAGAACCTGAACCTGCATGCATTAACCTCTTGAAGAAATAAACTGCATGCATAGCTTTGCCCGTTTAGATGGCTGAAGCCTTCAACCATATTTTTTTTCCTGCTTTTCCAGAGGTATCAGTTTGAAATTAAAACTATCCACCTGTCAGATTTGATGCTCATTTGCAGTGTACTCAAAATCATATTTCCAAAAAAACCCCCACAGTTATCATGCACATAAATCTGAGTGTTATTTCTCAGCACAGTATTGACAGTATAACACAGGTAATTAACATAAAGCAAGATGAGAAGAACCTCATGGGTCAAATCTAAATCAAAGCACACTAGCCTCTAGGAGTCCTTTGATGAGAGGTGCTTGATGGAAATGTTCTTTGTTAAAAACCCAGTATCTCTGTTCCTATCAACAAGTTTCTGGCACATTCCAAATGGTTCCTACAGAATTAACATTATAGCCTCAGGTTGATAGCTACAGGGCTTTTTTCCTCCACATCTCAGTGTTATTTTTTCTTGTACATGGATAACTGAGAGGAGGTTTATGAATAGACAGTATATTGTGCCATTTCTGACATTACATTTTCATACAAAGGAGTAACTCCTGTCAGTGATTTGCATGATAATTTGTTTACTAGTTGTTTATTAGATTACTAATAAATCAATAATAAATCTTAAGTATGTACCTAGAGTTACAGATCCATAACTGTTTTGTATTCAGTTATACTATATACTTGTTATCATTGCATTATTGCCATGATCATAAATGCCCCCCAAATCTCACCTTAAACTCCAGGGAGCCACTCTGAGTGATGGAGGGGTGTTCTGCTGGTCACTGTGATGCAACGTGAGGATGTTTCCAGTCCCTTCCCATCACCAAGTAAGGCATGCCAACGCTGCGTCTAACTGCAAATGTCTAGTGAGAAGAAGCTGAAACCATCAACTTGGTTTGCCCGGGTTACAAGAAGAACAGATCTGCATTGCTCAGAGTGATTTGTGGCTGTTAAGGTATTCTTGATGGGCCAAGAGATGATTCCTAAGTCATTTTGACATGACACTGTTATAGTGCTATTATTCCACTTTCAACATCCCATGGAATTCTGGGGTTTGTAGTTACTGAGGTTAGAGAGCTCTCTGGCAGAGAATTTTAAATACCCCTCCCTAAGCTGCAAACCCCAGGATTCCACAGGATGTTGAAAATGGAATAATAGCACTATAACAGTGTAGTGCAGAAATAGCCTTAGTTACACATTTGTAATTAGGTTGGTGATATCCAAATAGGATGACCAAATATTTTAAATAATCATCCCACTAAATGTATTCTCTAAGCAACCCAAGGCTAAACCAACATTAATCCTACACAGAGTAAATCTTATGAAATTAATCGGATTAAGATCATTGCTGTGAAGAAATATAGTTCTTGTTTAAGGCCTTTCTTGTTTTTATTTGTGTTAAACTCAGTTACACTTTCTATAGGGTTCACTTACCATGGGATGTAGATTTTTTTGCACCTGACTTATTAGTGTCATTTATAATATGTTCTGATGGAAGTTTTCCCAAACCTTCTGCTAATTGCAAGGCATGCTCTCCAGTTGAGGACAGAGGATGAAGGGAATATGAGAGGCAGGAGTTCTGGAAAGTTCAAATCTTTAAAGAATTTGATTGGCTGAAAATGTTCACAAGCACCATGGGGCGCTTCCATACTACACAATTATAGCACTATGATTCTACTTTAATTGTCATGGCAACACCCTATGGAATGCTTGGATTTACTAATTCCAAACTTCAGGATTCCATATGACGTTTCTAATGGCAGTAAAAATAGAATCATAGCATTATATTTATGTAGTGACCTATTTCCCCTATGAAATGAATTGTGATTCTTTTGTTTTTTGTCTGAAGCCTAGAGATATGAACATCTTGTGCTAGCTGCTGAATTTTTGTCCAGTTATGGCATGAAAATCCTATGTTCTTAGATTCTTGAAAGATGAAGAATATTTTCTAAAGGTTGTATATGTGTTTGTGCATGCATCAATAGGACTGGCCTGGCTCTGAATCCAGAACCTTACTATTAAGGTATACTACTGAGAAACATTTGGAAGTTTTTGCTTGGAACTCTTGATAATAGATGGTTTCAGGACCTGATCACTTGCTCTCAAGTAGTTTCAAGGCCATTGTTGAGGTTAATTGTCCGTTGGGTTAAAACCAGGACTAAGGTAAGTCTGGGGTGGTAGCAGTTTCTACCACACAATGTTGGGTCTGGCCATGTGGAAACCAAGCTTCCAGCCAAGGTAGAGCTCAACAGGGCTGGAAGACTGAGACTGGGAATTTCTTCTGGCAATAAGTGAAACATCTTTCTTTATATAGAAGCTACCGTTGGTCTCCTCTGAAGTTTCAATGCATACTGAAGTATTTAGAGGTTGCCATGCACAAAGTGCATTCTAGTAATTCAGATGGGATGTCACCAAATGCCCTGTTTGGGTGTTCTCTTGAATGCACATAGGGTTAAAGGTGGCATGTAAATCTGAACATGAGCACTTCCTCCATCCAAGTTCCTGAGCACTCAAAATTAACTTAGATTTTCACATATTGAGCACAAAGGTCTAAACTCTCTAAATGAATTTGGCTGAATTTGATTACAAATCTCCCATGAATACCTGATCCCTGACAGGGATAGTTTTTCACTCATGAGAATTTTTCTGTGTTCATTTGAACACAGTTAAAAAATTCTTTTCAGACTGTCACGCTCAATGTGTGAGGATCTACCTTGTAATCTGATGCTCAAGGATGTAGGGGAACAGACATACATGAGTTTCATGTGATGTCCCCATTTCCAGATGAATGGGGCTAAAATGTGAAAGATCAGAGCTAGCTTATCTACATCAAGACAGGACTGTAGCTAGCTACCAACCTAAGATAGGTAAAGGATACTTCATGCCACCTGTGGCTGCAGTGATAGTAGAGATTCCCCAAACTTTCAACCTAATCCTTTAGATAATTGTAATCAAAACTAGGTAAACATCACTCATCCAGACAATACCAATCTTACATAAAATGTGTAAAGCAAATGTCTTTGCTTCCCTCATTCATTCCATAACCAACCTTAAGAAACTACCATTTGATGGGAAATAAGTTGTGTGTATTATAGTTTCACTTTATCATTGCTGTTATTATACAGACCATCTCTTTTTTCCCGATGACCTCCCAGGAGGACACAGATGAGCAGAAGTTTTAACTCTTCCAGTCCAAGCTCAAAACTAAAATAATTCTGTATACCCTCTTCACATATTAAATGAAAGCAAAAGAACATTATTTAATCTCCTGTCAGTCCACCAGCTAATGTTACAGCAAGGGAAAATGAGTACCGATTTCAGAAGAACTGCCCATGAATGAGCGCATGTGTAAATGGAAATTCGTTCCAGGAGTCACAGTTTAGTATCCAGGGAAGTGGTGCCAGGTGACAACATTGTCTCATAGGCTCTCTTTTCCTTGTTGTATGGCCCCTCTTTTCTCACCTTATTGTCTTCCCCTCATTTCTTCACTTCTGGCTCAGCCATTTTCCGCTTTTCTCTTCTCCTTCCTTCTTCCAGCATGAAAAATTGAAAAAAAAAAAAATCCTTTTGCTACAGTCCCTTCTTTTACTCTGTTCCTCAGTTCTGTTTTTATAGTTATCTTAAGACTTCTCTGACAACACAATTTCTGGTTTCACAGGTAGTAATGCCTGTTCATAGTTATAATTTATACAGTGAACAGAAAAATGGAAATGTGCATCATTTCCCAAGTCCCCATTTACAGGCTAATATTTCAACATACGTTGAAGTTATTAATAAGGAAAATTAATTAACGGTTAAAAAATCTTTCTTCCTGCTACTATAAATTTAGAAATGGAAGAGCTGCATGTTCATAATTATTCTCAATGCTGTGTGCCTGAAGTGAACTTAAAGAATGAGCAGGTCATTGTTTTTAACCTGTAGAACAGTAAGAAATCATCCATGGTAAGATGCTTCCTATTCTAGCCTAGGCCTAGGCCAAGGGTATAAAAGCCAAAATGTATATCCATAGTACTTGGCTTAAGACGTATGACAAGACTACCCTTAACTGCTTCTCTAGCTTTTGGTCAGTTAACCTTATGCTTGAAAATATATATTTCATTACCAAGATACACAGTATATCCATTGGTTTTGAAATCTTAACATTTCCTTCCTTTAAGATGTAAGAGGCAAACTTCAACTAGTTAGTGTTCAAATTTATGTCCTGCCTCGTAGACCCATGATTGATTAATTCTAGGCCAGTGGTTCTCAACCTGTGGGTCCTCAGATGTTCATGGACTTCAGCTCCCAGAAGCCCCAGCCACTATGGTCAATGCTCAGGGCTTCTGGGAGCTGAAGTCCATGAACATCTGGGGACCCACAGGTTGAGAACCACTGTTCTAGGCGATCCTATCAAAGAAATCTTTAGTTCAAGAGTCATGACCATTCTGACCTAGGATGGAATTGAGTGCATACAGACAGATACCCACTCTTGTATCCAAAAGTTAACATCAAGAAAGACACACAAGTCAACTGTTCAAAGTCTTTCCCTCTCATTGTAGTAACATATACTTCATTCTCATTACATTCTAGGAATTGGAAAAATAATAATCATTATTATTATTATTATTATTATTCACAAAAAGATATATTTTCTTATAAGTCTTGCCTCTTCTCCAATGGCTTGGACAATTTCTGGAGCCGCATACCCCTGCTGGTGTCTGTTCTTTGTCTTTCTTGTCGGGCAACCGTGAAAACCATTTAAAAATGTCACACTTACACATCACTTATCCAAAGTTTGTTATCAAAGTCTGCATGTTAAAAAAAGTACAAAAAATGCAGAGATCTGCATATTAGAGAAAAGTGTTTACATAAATCCTCTAGACTCCCTTTCAGAGGGAAAAATAGCCTGGAAAAAAGCACATTAAAGATGTGCCCATTTGAGGTACACAGAGTAAAAAAAAAGCTCGAGGAGTATTAAAATGCAAATTCATAAATGAATGCAGAAATGAGACAAGGGAAAGCCCCATAATTTTAGAATCATGGGAACATAAGCAAAGTTGAGCTGGACAGAGTTGCCCACCCTTAAGAGCCAGCTCTACCAAACTAGAAGTGAAAACTCTTCATAAAAGTTTGGCCTCTCCTGTCAGCCAGTTTGCTCTTTCTGAGAATAGTGCTATTCGTTTTCCCTTCGCCTATAAACATTAAAGCCAAGGGTGAGCTACACCTAGTTATTAAAAAGATGTGGTCAAGTGTGACTGAACAGCTGTATGAGATAATACCCTTTTCTTGCTATCAAAAAAAAAGTGCCTGCAGTTCTAGGAGCACAGCCTATCAGAGAGCACCAAAATACTTTACAGCTTAAACGTTCATTACTGGATTTGGATTGCCATGAAGCAGTGTGCTAAAAGCTCTCTGAGGAAAAAGACAGCTTCCAGTATCATTCATTTGCTGTCCAGCAGGACTGCTGTGGTAAGTAGGCCAATATTTCATGTGTGTGTGTGTGCAAATGCTGTTTAACTATTTTTAAGTTTCAGAAATCCCAAAGTGAAAGTTTCTCCATATTTTTGGCCTCAAAATAGAGTGCTAGCATATGAAGGAAATATAATATCTAGGACAGAAATACCAATACTTATTAGAGAGAAAGAATTGCTTCCCTCTTAACTGATGCAACTGCCCATAATAAGACAAACATGAAAGCCAATTCTTTATTGGCTGAGTGAGTCACAACTGAGCATTGACTCTTTATGAGGAAATGGATCTTCTGCAACTTGTTTGGGCAAATGCCAATGAATTGATATATGCCTCCTACTCAGTAGAGCACTAAGTTGGATAAGTATACTATATATTTATTCAAGGATTTTTTGGGGTGTAAAGGAAGAATATTGTGTACAATGAAGAAATGCAAATTAGGAGCCAGTTAAGGTCCACTTACTATAGAGCTTCCCAAACTGTGTGTCACATGTTAGTGTAGGTATGTAGCTTTGCCGTGTGAAAGTAATGAGTGGAGGGGCTGCCTCTCCCGCCACTGCCACCCCGGGCTGAGGAAGACCCTGGTGAGGGCAGGAGTGGCAAGCCAGGCCCAGGTGGAGGGGCTGCTTCTCCCACCACCTCCGTCACCCCGGACCAAGGAAGACCCCGGCAAGGGCGGCAGTGGGCCAGGCTCAGGCAGAGGGGCTGCTTCCACTTACTGAATTACTTACTGAATTATTGTGTCGTGAAATGATGCGCAAAAATGTGTCACCAAAATGTAAAGTTTGGAAGGCTCTGACTTACTACATTAGTTTTTGGTTGCTTTGTTTTTTTGCCAGTTCTAAGTATTTTCTCATGTATATTGTACATTGGGAGTAGACATTCTTATGAATCAATAAATGTTTGTATATGTGTTTAAGAGACACATGTGTTTAAGGGAAGAATGATTTCCTCCTCTCCTGTGATATTCAAGTATGACATTTTGAGTATAATTTTTATAGGGATAAAGTAGACCAGAGAAGCATTGGGAAGGTGATGTATAAAAAAACACAGAACGGTACACTTATTATTTATGTATTTATAACCAGTAATGTACATGAGGCTGTACAAAAATTTTAAAAATTATGGTAATAGACAACCCTACCAAACTGTACAATCTAAGAGCTTTTGCAAAGGAGGAAGGTAAAAGATGTTGAATACTAAACTTAGTTGACTACCTACCACTTATTCAGATTCAATCTATCATTATCCAGGTTCCAACACTGATTAGTTTGGGGTCATTATTATCCCAGTTTCATCTACCACTTGTTCCACCTGCAAGTAGCTCTCCAGCTCTCCATTCCATCAACTACAGTAGGCTCCAGATGCCATGGCAAGACCTCCTCACTCTCCACACTCACAAATATGTGATCCATTCTGACTCCACCCCCCTATGTTTCTGGAGTTTGCTTTTCAAGAAAGATTTCAGTTAATGAGTTCAGAGAACAAGCATCCTATCTGGATGTCTGACTGCAGAAGTTGTAGAGCTCCAAAGAGAGGTAAAACCATCTGAATTTCAAATAGTTCTTTGGCCTCACAGTTTCTGTTTTCAGTGCTCAGGACCCAATGGAGTGCTTCCAGTGGGGACAGCTGGAGGAACAAACTCCTCTTCCTTTCTTCCACACTCCCATCCTTATTTCAATGAACAGATTTAGAATAGGCTGCAATTGTTGTAGAAACAATCCGAAGGCTTCATGCAGCTGATAGACTACATGACTCCCACCTCTGATTTAGCCTTTGTGTGGAAGTTAATGAAAGGGTTGTAATAAATATGACTGAAGTGATGTATATAAAATGTATTTGACCCTTATAAACACCATTTTATATGCACGCAAGTATTATTGTTTTATTAATGTTGGGACTTTTGTATGAAACATTCAGCATTTTCCTTGGTATCAGAAATAGGTTTGTGGAGAACAATTCATTCCTTGACTCCAAACAACCATTCAGTTGACATTGGCTAGTTAAGCTGTCTTACAGTGGTTAATATCCTATGTTGCAGTTACTGGTTCATAACCATAACTGCATATTCAGCCATACTCCATATTCACGATCATGGCACTATCACAAATGATGCCCCAAGCCTATCTTAACAGCCAGCAAAAGCTTAACAGTCTCTGCTGGCAATCAAAGCTAGCAATATGAGATTTCTAATTCCCTCTCACCACCAGTCTTCAGTGCAGCAGTGTCCTCATTACACTAGAGAATGCTGTTGGAAGGGGTCCGGAAATATCATCTTGGTGTGTCCCAATGAACACAAGAACAGACTTCTATTCCTGGTGTGACACTAGCGGTGAAGGTAAGTTTGAGGGGTAAGGTCAAGAGACGAGACATACTTACATGTGTGTAACTACATCTGTAATGTAGGATCTCAGCATATGTCATCTGGACAAATAACATTCAACCCTGTAAAAATAACTAGAAGCATCAAATGTTGTAAATGCAATCTGAAGTGATTTCTCAAATTGAAAACTGCAGTTTTGCATCAGCTTTCTGGTACTAATGGCTATAAAGAGAAAGCAGCAAGAGCTGTTATTTCCCTCCTTTCATTCTGGGTTGAATATAGTCTTGAGTGTCAAAAATCAATAATGATTTCCATATATTTATTCTAATTTTTCCTACCATCTAGTCTTTCTTGTCACACTTTCTGAAACAGAATGTACAGGTGAAACTGACTGGTATCAGTGCAACAAACCAGAGAGATTCTGACTGGTTAAATATATGTGTAAAACAATAATTTGTTCAGCAGGTAATGAGGAGATAGACAATATGACAAATAGACAACATGATCACCAAATAGACAATATGATAACAGTGTCTTCCTTTGCTTTGCTTCATAATTCTCAACCCCCCTCCACCACCAGCATTTTGCGAATTAGATAAAAATGCTTGTTGGGAGACCAAAACTGTAGACATGCACATGAAAACACACACACACAAACTAGAGAGATTATTTTGAATATGGGAATCACACCAAGAGCTCAAAACAAGGGCAATTGGACAGCTACAGGGATGGGGAAAATAGGTTCTATGAGCCTAAACAAGCAGGGGTGAAATTCCACTTCAGGGGATGGATCATCAGGTTCCTCTCAAGCAGAGCTATGACAGGTTTCTCCTGCTGAAGGACTTCCCTTTCGCCTGCAGGGGGTCCTCCTCTGCAATGGGCAGTGGAGGGTGGAGGCATCAGACAAGCCAGATACTTCACCTTGCCCAGCTCTGTGCTGACCACTCAATGGTCTGGGGGAGATTGGTGAGTACTTTTGTGAGGTGGTTATGACCCTCCAGAATAACCAAAAAAAAGACATGCATTGGACTTACATCTGTATTATATCACTAACAGGATACCAGCCACAGACTTGGAAACAGATTATTACCTAAATTATCAGGAAAGGAAAGTATAAATTCAAACTAAGCTATTCAACATGACAAAAAGAAATTAAAAGACTCAGGGAGAAGGTCCACCTACCCCCAAACCCTCATCATGGTAATTTCAATCTGATACTGACAGGTCTAGTAAAATAACAAAGAACTGCAGGAGATTATTGCCTCTATACAGTTGGTTCAATGATCTCACTCAATTGCTCCTTGCTTTAAATGAACCCAGGGTTATAGTTAGCACAATGTACATTTGTTTCTTTTGCTCTTGATTATATGTTCTGTATGTTGAACCTTCTCTTCCATTTGTTAAATCTGCATTTTTACCTATGAATGATGTTATTTTGAGTAAGCTATGCAATTTCCAAGAATCTTTCCTTCAAGTTCTCTACTTCCATTACTAGGCAGCCTCATTCTCAACCTTTCCTACTATATTTGGAAAATGAAAATCAAGAATGCTCTTAGATCAGCCACGATAATATGGCAAATGTGGTAGTGAAGTAGATCTCTATAATTAGTTATAAATAATGGTTTATAAATAAGGATGTGAAGAAATCTCACTCAATTACACATTCTTGACAAAAGAAATTGCCTTGAAACATCAAGACAGCAGGTCAAACTTTTGTTATCCCTATGAGGTTTCTTCTTTCCAGTATGAAACTGAGACAATTAGTGTTTTTGTCCCCATCTTAGGCTTCTGCAGTTGGCTCAAAATATCTTTGCAAAAAATTAGGGTCTTTTCCATTTGGGAGGCAATGCAAACACACAACTCCTCCTATGCTTAGTAGGAATAGGAAGCATAGGAGGAGTTGTTGATTGATCAAAAAGATGCAAACAACCCACCTAGTTGTTGCTGCAAGCCTTCAAGTCATTTCTGACCTATAATGACCCCAAGGTGAACCTATCATGGAGATTTCTTGGCAAGGTTTGTTCAGAGACGATTTGACTTTGCCTTCTTCTGAGGGAATCTGACTTGCATGAGGTCACCAGATGGTTTCTATGGCCAAGCAGTAATTCAGACCCTGGTCTCCAGAGTTATTGCCTGACACACAAACACTATACCATGCTGGCTCTGCTAACCCACCTAGCACTGAGTTTCTATGTTTAAAAGTCTGAGCAACATGGCAGCGGCTATAGCATTAGCTGTACAGTTTATATAATTTGTGCAAATACATCACACTCATAAGTGTGAAAACTCTCTTGAGACTAATAGAAAATCTCACCAGTTTACAGACAGGAAATTTTGCATTTTGTCATCCCTGCCTGAAAAATAACAGAGGCTTTATATTCCTATTAATTAATACAGAAGCACCACTTCAGTCATAGGGAGAGTATCTGCATGATAACGACCTGCTTTCCATTTCTCATTTGTTCTTAGAAAATTGTTTACAAAGATAATGGTCCTACAGATTGTCATTTGCAACAATATTCATTCATGTGATGATCAGCACTATTGGTTTGTACAATTTTAAAAGGTGATCACTTGTTCCAAAGCTAATGTTATAATTCATATTGATCGGGATATCTTTTACAAAACTGTAACATCTGAGGAAATCTGAGGTTGATCGGTATTTTGTAATCTAAATCTGAAGCATTGACTTTTATGGCAGATCATCCAATTTCTTTCTATGTGTCATTAGCTATGAATCCATATAGGTTTAAGCTTGTCTGGAAAGCATCTACATTGTATCCATAGAAAGCTTGTCTGAAGGCTACACACATCTATCTGAAGCTTCTTTTGGACTGCATGGTCTTCCAACCATGCAGTCTTTTATGGCATATGGCTACTGTACATCTCCCCAGAATCCCCAGAAAAGAGAATGTATTGTCAGCATGATAGAAAGCACTGGGCAAACAAAAATAAGCCCGGAAGCACCCTTACAAAGTCAGCTTAATCAAAGATCTGACAAAAATGGTTTATCTAACCAAAAGCCCCTGTGACATGACAATATCTCAGTAGAGGATGCACCATAACAAAATTATATTACTATGAGAGCTATATTCTATAATTTTCAACTATATAGAGATGAGCTTCATATTAATATTTTCTTTGAGATGTCATAGTGAGCATGTTTCCAATTTAATATAATGTATATATAGTTTAATTATTTTTACTGAGGCATTTTTTGCAAAAAAAAAAAAAGATAGAGCATACACTTGCTTAAGAAATGATAAGATAACATTCCTGTGGTTGCATCATCTTAATAATTTAAAATATTCAGTGGTGCAGTTTCAGTTCTAAGCCATAGATCAAATGCTATAATTAAAGAGAGGAAATTATAGATGAAAAGAACAGAAGAGAGACACTCTCTGGACCTGTAAGCTGAAATCAATGTTTCAGCTGGAATGGAGGAAGAAATGGATTTATATACTTATTTGTGAAAGAGATGAAAAGAGTGATATATATCTAAGCCAGAAGGCAAGGGAACATAAAAGTAGATCCATTGGACATTTACTATTTGCAATGAGTTGTGTCAGTATGTTTTTGAAAGTTGTAAAAAATGTTGAGCATTTAATATTTATTAACATTATTCTGAACCCTGAATCATTCTTGAGTTAAGCATATATATGCAATCTGTCCCTCAATATTTTGAGGGAGAGACTGTACATATTTTTCAATGTTTTGCTTTCTGCTTTCAGTGCATGAGAATTCCACTAGTATTCCATCTGCAAATTTGAATGAAATGCATGTTTTCCCACATTTGTGTCATAGTACATAAACTTAGTACAAAAACTGGTTTCAGCAGGCAGTGGACAAGAAAGGGATGGGTTAACTAAACTGCTCAGGGGAAGCAAATCCATTCTTGGTTTTATGGCCATTCCTTCTGCAGCTGCTGTAGGTTGCATGAAAGCCATCTAGTCCCGATAAAGGTTCAGCAGTGGGAATGTTCCCATGAAAAGCATAGCAGCTGCATAGCAATGGAACCACAACTGCCCCTGTTGCTGCTTGTGGCTTTTTCTATTTTATTCTTATATTACCCAATTCGATTCCCAGCTTTCATTTGTTGCTGTTGTGTGTCTACAAGTCATTTTCAACTTATGGTGATGCTAAGGTGAACCTATCACTGGGTTTTCTGGGGGCTGAGCGTATGTGGAATGGCCAAAATCACCCAGTGGGGTTCCATGGCTGAGTGGGGAATTGAACCCTGGTCTCCAGGGTCATAGTCCAAGCTCAAACCACTACAATATGCTGGCTTCCATACGCTGTCCCCAGTGAGCACAGTTTCAGTAGAATTTCCTTTCTTCTTATGAGTCAGACACAGCTTGCACCATTACTAGAAACACATGGTATATTATCACTGTCTTTCTTATTCCCTTCTCTTTCTGTTAACTGCTGGCTAAACAGCTTGTCTTCTCCTTCTGTTCTCCATTTTGTCCTTTTTCTCTCCTTCACCCTCACACCACTGATGACACTCATTTTCTCCTTTGTTTTTTCCTTCTTACTCCTTTTCCTCCTCCCAACAACTCCAAGCTAAATATTTCCCCCACTACTCTCTTTTATACATTTTGTTGTCCTCTTTCTCCTTTACCCCTCTCTTATTCACAACTCCCAGTTAAATGTATTTCATTTCTCACCCTGAAGATAATAGTGCATCTGCTGGTAACCTCAAGGCTGGACTTCTGCAATGTGCTGTACATTGGACTACCATTCTATCAAGTTTGGAAACTCCAACTGGTCCTAAATATGGCAGCCAGATTGGTTACAGGTACAGGGAGTAGTGGCCATGTCGCTCCACTGGCTGCCAATTAGTTACTGGGCAAAGTACAAAGTATTTGTTATTACCTTTAAAGCCCTACATAGTTTGGATTCAAGTTACCTCCAGGGTCACCTGGCAACAATCACACAGAGGACCTTCTCATCAGCTGTCCCTAGACTGTGAAATGACCTACCGGAAGAGATTTGACAGCAAAATATGCTGTCCAAATTAAAAAAAAAAGTACTAAAACCTATCTCTTCCAGCAGGCTTACCCAGTCTATTTTTAGTTACAATATATTTTAATTATAATGAATTTGTGTTTAAAATGGTTTTATGTGTTTTTAGTCTATTTTAACCTACAGTGTTTTTAAATTGTATTTTAATTTATGTTGAGTCTTGGGAGAGGTGGGTAAGAAATAATTTTTTGATGATGATGATGATGGTGATGATGCAAATTTATCATCATCACACTATTATCTCCACCTCTCCCTATTATCTGGTGGTTATTATTATTAGGGTTATTATAAATTGGATGGCTATTATTTTGTGCATGAGGTAGTTGTTCTACAACCGAACTATGAAAGAAAGAAAGAAAGAAAGAAAGAAAGAAAGAAAGAAAGAAAGAGTAATTAATCACCACTCTACAAAAACCAGGTGGAGAAATATCAACCTTTTGTCTCATCAGTACAAATGCATGCATGTGAAGTTTTTGTTTTTGTTTTTTAATGGAGAATCCTGGTCTAGTGCAGTAGGAAAAAAAAACAAATTATTGCATTCATGAGCAAGAGTTTAGTCAATTTATTATTACCACAAGCTAAGTAGGGTCAGGTCTAGTTAGTACTTGGATGGGAGAATGCCAAGGAATACCAGGTGCTATGGGCTATATTTTAGAAGCAGGTAATGGCAAATCACATCTGAGTATTCCTTGCTTAAGAAAACCCCAAGAAATCCAAGGGGTCACTCTAAGGCACATATAGACACACAGAGAAACATTAAAAGCCTATCCCCTGCAAAACACATGCACACACACACACACACACACAACAAACAAACAATTTTGTCAGAGTGTGCTAACAGTGCCCTCCTGAAATGGAGTCCTGAGGCCATAGAAAAGATTCTATTTTTCCCACCAAAGCTAGGAAGAGAGATAATATTATTCCTGCCACTGTGGATCTTTCCATGGCCTTCATCTTCTCAACCGTGGATGAGAGGAAGTGGTTGGACTGGGGACATGCATGGGAAAAATGGAGGAAGGCTCTAGACTCATAATAATCCAGCCCTCCAGGCCATCCACTATATTCCAAATGTAGGAAAGGTATATACCAGTCCAAGAGCTGGTCTAAGTGTTTCCCTCTTGTTGTTCAAAATGGGAGAGAAATAGTCCTCTCCCTCTAAAAATATGAAGAGGAAAGAAGCAGGAAATCAGCAGGGCTGAGGATATGTCACAGTGCTCTGACACAACAATAGAGTTGCCTTGTAAACCTGTTATTTTATTGTCATTGCCATTCTTTAAAAACTAATTATAGTTATACCTTCTAGCTCTGCTCTATTATAATTGTTGCCTTTTTCAGAGGGTTTAGAAAATTACTAGGTGATGTTAATTCCTGCTGGGATAGAATTTAGCCTATAAGATATCAGTTTGGAAAGTTCCTTTTGGAAAAAAAATCAAAAAGAAAAGGTGCCTTGAACAGAGCTAAACATCTTCTTTGATATTAACAAACAAATAGTGAATTTTGCAGTGCAGAGTATTTGTTTCTTGAAACGCACATTAAATTGTTTATTTTTCTACAGGCTGTGCATTTGCAAACAATTATCTCTCTCTAACCATGGCAGGGGGAGGCTTGGAAACTTCATTTTCTATTTTTAAGCACTTAACCAAAGTGCTTTTAATTCACATTTGGAGGTGATTTAGCTGACAAAACATCAGAGTTGTGCAGAGTTTCTTTCTGAAAAGAAAAGAAATAAAAGAGTGCCTTCAACTGAGCTAAGTGTCTTCTTTGATTTTTAACAAGTGATATAGCAAATTTCACAGTGTAGATTATTTGTTCCTTTCAATATGTCAAAAGTCATTTATTTTTTTCAAAAATTCGTATTTTAAAAAACAATTGCCTCTAATCATTTTTTCTTGGAACATCCATTTTCTGTTTTTAAGAACTTAATTAGCTGGTTTACACCTTCATGGATAAGGTAACAGAAAGAAATAATGTTTTAGTTTTAGTAACATTATTTAAACAACAACAGCAAAAATCTCACTTCAAAAAGAATTTTATTAGTGTGCCGTAAAAGCAGCATCTGTTGAATTTCTGAAAATGTTCTGTGGAATCTGAACATCTCTTTCAAAATAAATGGTTCCAGATTGTATGAACTCAGACTAGATTAGAATGATATCACAGTTGTAGACTGGTGAATGATAATGAGGTTCTATAATACCCTAAAGGTACCAGGTCCTGCCTGATCCTGAAAGCTAAGCAGGGTCAGCTCTAGTTAGTACAGAAATGAAATCACCAACAAATACTAGATGCTGTAAGCTATATTTCAGAAGAAGGAACTGGCAAAAAACTTCTGAGTATTCTTTGCCTAAAGAAACCCTATGAAATTAATGAGGTTGCCATAAGTCATCAGGCAACTTGAAAGCACACTCACACTAGCACACATGTGAGATTTTTAGACAGAAAGGTATATCCATGTCTGCCTACCTGGTTTTGAACACCAATGTATCACTACTTGCCCTGTATTCTTTGGGTCTATCCAGCTATTGCATTGTAGTAAGAAACCTCTATTAGGTAAGAGTCTCATACTTACTGTATCTGATAGTTTCCAGTCCCTTCACCACTGCAAGAAGCCACCATTTGATTCCTTTATAGCAGGAAATGTGTCTGAATTGTTTCTTTGTTGCTTTTATGGGCAATCTTCATTTTTTTTCTAGAAGACAACTGGTAATGGGGGGAAGGAATATACTGTGGTTTTTTTTTTTAAAAAAAGTATGGTACTACAAGTATTACTGTACCGGACCATCCCTATTGCCAGTCTGCTCTGTTCACATAAGTCTGACTGACATCCTTCCCCAGATCTCTTTCTCTGTGTTTAATGCCTTCAGAGGCATATGTGATATTCCATGTAGTTTAGTTGGAAGGACTGACTGTTCCATCACCAGATGCAGAGGAAAATGACCAGGATAGCGAAATTCAGTAAGGGCGAACCTCCTTGCCAATAAGTATCAAATCACATGGGCAGGCTAGGGAATCAGCAGTATAACTCCAGTTAACTAACAATGGACAGAGTTCCTCACAATAGGAACTGGACTTGAAAACAGCCAGTCAAGCAACAGCTGTGTACACACGCAACTAAAGAGCTGCATATCCCAGAGTGTTCTACAGCTAGCAAAACTTTAGTGCTACTGGACGGCCATGGGTCCTTTCACACAACACAGGCCATTTCCACATGATGGAGCTGTGTCACTGTGGGACCAGGATGGCAGCAATTGACTGGGTATGCTTCTGCGTGATGTCATTGCTGGCTCACCACCATTTTGTCCCCAAGCAACACATGCATGCAATATTCACACGGTGGAAAAAATCCTCTTTGTGCCTGCCATCATGCAGCACTCTCACTCTTCCCAGCCATATGGAAGAGCCAGAACTGCTCTAGTGATGCTTCCTTCCCCAGTGCAAGCAATGGAAACTGCCTGTGTCATGGAAGGAAGAGGTAGGGCCACTATGCTCCCTTCCACAGGAAGCCAGTAAGGTTTCATGGCATGCTTCCTTCCCAGCAAAGGTGCTGCCAGGACTGTGACAGGACATCGTGCAGGAGTGTCATCATGGGGAAATGGCCACAGTATTATCATTCCACTTTAACTGTCATGGCAACTCTCCATAGAATCCTGGAATTTTCAGTTTATGGAAAGTTATTGAGAATTGTCGGCCAGAGAGCCCTCGTACTTCACTAAACTACCAAGCCCAAGATTCTACATGATGTGGTCATTGCAGTTAAAGTAAAATTGCAAATATTATATTAAAGGTCTTGAGTGCCCAACTATTCTTGTTGGGTCTTGCATATTCTTACTAGTTCCTTATCTTTGTTCTCCTCATGGCATTTATGGCAAAAGGTGAAAGATTTATGTGATCTGAAGAGAAACCAGATCACATAAATCTTTTGCCTTTTCCTCATGGCATTTGTGTCACTGAGATCTCATTGTTTCTTCTTTTGACTTTACTACTGTTCCAAACAACATTTGGCCTATGTGTTTGCTGCAAACCACTCCTTTCCTAAAAGTTATTTTGCCTACTGAAAAAATGACTGGGTTCAAGAAAACTGAAATCACTTTACCAAAAAAACTAGGGTTTACCAAAAACACAATCTTAACCACCTTCTCCATTAGGTGTGGGAAAATCTCTCAGTTTCTCTTCTTCCCACATTCAATGTTTGTTTGTTTGTTTGTTTTTTTAAAAAAATCCAAAGTTCTTTCTATCCCCAACATAAATATGAAATAGAGAGTAAAAATGTTGTGGGAGATACTAACAGTCACTCCTTGAAAAAGAAATTTGTGAGGAACTAGAAAACTAGAATTAGAAGAGTAACAAAACTCTTATCATTCTTCTGATTGACTAATAGACTGGATGTATGAGTTGAGACAGTAAATATAAATGAGAGAGAAAAAAATGTGGCTAACAGCTGGATAGGTCCAAACTCCAGGGACAAAAGGAACTGAAAGTTAGAAGGCTAGAAACTTCAACACCAGTAGGCCTGAAGTAAGCTGAAAGAAGGTGCATTATTGGGAGGCCTTAACAAGGGAAACAACATGAGCAAGATTTAAAGTTATGTGTTTTCCATGTTATTTTCACATTCCTACCATTGATTGCTTCAAAATCTATTTCTCCCCTAGAAATGTCATCACAGTAAGTGTTTGCTGCTTTTCATGACCTTGGTCTAATGCCTTCATTTTTGCACCCCAGCCTCATATCCAGTGCCCTTTCCAGTCTATTCCAGTGAGTTGGCTAGAAAAGGAAAGAAACCACACAAATCATAAATTCTACAGCATAGATAATATGCTGCTTTAGTAGAAGCAGCAAGAAAAATCTTTTACTTTGTGACACTGGTGGGGATAGCAGAGGGATGGTTGCAGTAAACTGAGTGGTTTACTCTCCTGGATTTCATCTTATGCTGAAATCTATGACCAACAAGTCACACTGACATACCATTTCTTTTTATAGAGAACACTTCTGTAAGTGTGCCATGAATTATTCATTTGTTTAGAGTTAATGATAAACCCATCTCATACCCTTTAAAAAAATATATTCACTTCTCTCCTCTCCCCCATTTCCCATCAACTTCCACTAAAGCCCTATTATTTGATGACGGGTATACAAAGAAAATAAAAGCAATTATTTTCCCCATTGATCTTGATAGTACTGTGTTAATTAGCTTCTCTAACCCTAGCCATTAAAATAGTAAGTTAAGAGTTTCCTATGTATCTGAACAAAGGGGCTATGAAGGTTATAAAGGAGATGGGTTGAGCTGTTTTCTTCTAAAGCTCTTGCACTGATATTGACCTGGAAGACACACTGCAGCAATTCCTATTCCACAGTGGGAATGTAGCAAACTTTAATCAGGAACAAACTTGAAGGGCATTTTGGGTTAGAAGAAATGTAGTTCTGTTCCTCAACACAATTCTATAAAAACTCATGATTCTCATTTTATAATTTTAAGGCCAGACTTTACTGTGAAAACTAGCCTTCTAAGTTTAGTTAATTTCATGCTTAGCCTCGAATTTTTCTACTTTTGTTTAGGTAAGAGATTATCAATATATTTATCTTTAAAGAAATAGCTCTGTACTCTGTGGAGATAGTAGCACGCATCATGTTTTTGTTCTGACGTGTGGCAACACAGAAAACTGAACAAATATTTCCCTGCACATAAAAATAAAAAAAAAAACCCACAGGGGGATTAAAATGTGAACAAGGCTTCCATGTGGGTAAAATAAGAATTAATTATGGATTTTTTCAGTGATATTTTTCAAACACATGATGCACTGCTGATTAAATTTTGGTTACGTACTTAGACTCTTTATATGGACCAAATGGATAGATGTATAAACAGTTTCCTGGCAGGGCTTCAAAAAACAAGCCTGCAGCAAGAATTCCCATAGTCAGAAGGTGTTAAAGAAAGGAGAAGCTGAGCCAAACTTAAGTGGACTGATTACAATTCATTCACTCTATCTAATTACAACCCATACCTCTTCCTTTGGACAACTTCCTATAAAGGTCACCTAGTAAATCCTAAACTGACATACACAGAAACATTCTGATGACTATGATGTGCAGTTCCAGAACAAATACTAAAAGAACAAGCTCTTTGGAAATGTCAGGCTTTCCTGAAAGAACTGTGAATGGCACTCTGAAAGAAGCAGACTTGAAAAAGTGTGATGTGTTACTATGTGTTTTTATTCATGTGTGCAGTGACTTTGTGTATCAGTATGTACTACTCAGTTAACACAGAGAAGTTGGGATCTTTCATGGAGGTGTTGTATGTGCACAAGAGATAGGTTTAATGCTCTGAACTATATCTCAGGGAGAAATTCAAACCTATGAGCACCAAAACATGTCATTAAAAGGCATATTAAACACGGTTCTGGAGATTTTGGAAAAAATTGGCCACATACTTGGCAAAGAAATTTAGACCATGACAAGAATTAGATAACATGACATTACACAGGAAAACATTACTTATCAGACACTAGAAAAGATGTAGCCTAAATGGATTTGTTCACCAATTATATGGGAGTTACTACACATGCTGTTGTCTAGACTTATAGCTCTGTGGCAGAGCACATGATCTGCAGGAATAAAGTCCCACATTAAATCTCAGGTATCTCTGATTAAAATGATTGGGCAGCAAATGTTGGATAAGAGTCTTAGAGTAGGCCCTGAAGATATATAGCTAATCAGAGGAGATAGTAGCTGAAGAATAAATAGTATGATGTGGAATACTACAAATTCCCATATTATCTTTTGGGGTTTTTTAAAAACAAGTATTGTTTGCAGTAAAATAAAAGAAAACCAGTGGTAGAGAATACATTAGAAGAAAGCACAAGGTACTCTACAGTTGGTAATTGTGACATCGTCTGACCACAAGAGACCTCCTTTCCTAAACCAATCTGTTAGCTGACTTTATGCTCTAAGGCACGTCTAATGTAGCAATGGATGTTCTCATTATTCATTTAAAAGGTGACTCTAATACGCTGGGATTTTACTAAATTCTTTGGCCTTGGCAGTGTTTTGTGATAATTCTACAAACTAATTAAGGGTTAATTACTAATTTAGCAGTTAATAATTCAAGGGTGCCTAAAAGTGAGCTTACCAATAGCACTGACTTTCACAGCATTTGCACATGCAGAAGCATTGATGGAAAGCCTCATTTGTCACTTGCCCCTTCTGTTCTTGATTTCATATCTATCTCCTTGTCATCTGAATAGACTCAGAGAATATTTTACCTCTCAAAGCACCCCATGATGTTAATGACTAATATTGCAACTGCAGTCTAACTAATGGTATCAGCAGTGTGTTTAAAAACATCATGTGCTTTTTCCAAAAGGAGATTTTATGCAATAAGAACTGATGTATATAATGACTAAAGATGAAACCTCAAACATGCTTCAGATACACTGAACTCAATTAAGGCTTTCTTCCAAAGAAATATGCAAACAATTGTACTATGATTGTAGGTAAAAAGCCAGGCAGTCTGTATTTTAGATCTCATCCCAGCTGTGACCCTGTTTTGACCTTTGGAGAGCAATTGGGTTGAAGCCAAATTTAGGTCATACTTAGAGTTGGTCAATTAAAATTTTTGGGAATTGCTAGTCATGACATTTCATTGATTTCAGTGTGTCTGTACTACATATGACAAAATCTGGACCAAATCCATTCTCTGTCTTCATTCCAAAAGAGGGACAGAATAACCTTAACCAGATATTCAGAAAAGAATCTGAATGAATGAGGAAAAAGAGTGTCCTAGCCCCATCCCTCCTGTAATTTCTTTCCTCATATGTGAGCAAAAGCCACAATTCATGAATTTCTTCATGTTCATAGTTGAAAGAACTTTAAAACTCTAAAAAAAAAACATCAGATGAAAATGATGGATTTTTCTGATCACTAGTTCCAAATAAATTCACTAGAAATGCTTATATTTCCACTTATTACACACATTCAAACTGATGATCCCATTTCATCTTCTCCCAGCTGAATTCCTCCCTCATTGGGAGAGGTATAAGGGATAGAGGTTGATAGCAAAAAGCAATCTGAGAGTAAGATCAAGATAGCATCTGCTTCAGGTGGATTTGCACGTTTCAGTTCTTAACCACTGAAGAAATTTGAAATGGGTACTTGCATAGCAGAGTGTCCATGCATCAAATTTTACCCTATTCATTATCCACTGAGTGCTATCTCCAAGACACAGAAAAACCATGCAGTAGTTAGGATGGTAAATTTCTCTGAGTATGTATTAAGCAACTGCTGCATGAATAATAAGGATTAAAAAAATAGTAGGGAAAAAAACATTTCCAGCAAAGTTGATCATAATGTGGGTGAAATATCTTAGCCTAATGTTACAGACTGGGCTGATCTGGATGCCAAGTCTGAGGCCTGGAAATATAGAGTACAGCAGAACTTTCCAATCTGTGTGTCATGACACATTAGTGTGTCAGCTGCAGTGTGTAGGTGTGTCATGAGAATATAATGGGTGGAGGGGCTGTCTCTTCCGCCCCACGGCAGGCCAGGCCCGAGTGAAGGGGCTGCCTCTGTCACTGCCACTGCCCTGGGCTGAAGAAGACCCCAGGGAGGGCAGCAGTGGGCCAGACCCAGGTAGAGGGGCTGTCTTTCTGCTGCCACCACTGCCTTCCTGTACCAAGGAAGACCCCAGTGAGGGCAGCAGTGGCAGTGGACCAGGCTTGGGTGAGGGGCTGCCTCCACTTACTGAATTGCTTACTGAATTACTGTGTCAGGAAATGATTTTTGTCTAAAAAATGTGTGACCAACATGAAAAATTTGGGAAGCTCAGGAGTACAGAGTATGACCTACAGAGTAGAACATATAGAGTAGAAGATATAATGCAGAAAGCTATGTGTATTAGAATGTGTGTGCATGTGTATTATTGCATAAAGAGACAAGCAGAATTCCAGGCAGAATGCCTCTTCAGTTGTGAACAAAAATAATATAGAGATGTGAGCAGACTTGACCAATAATAATACCCTATCGGGTGCAATGGCTGATGTAATTGGATAGAAAGCAGCCAAAAACCATGACCTAGCAGTACCTGGGTTTGTTTATATTATCTCCATGAATCTGATTGGAGGAGCAGTTTTAGACATAAATGGGGTACCATCAGCACTTTTGTTTTGATTGGATCACGTATGACAACAGATAGGCTGAGCAGAGACCTTCTCTCTTTCCACTCTACACTGTTATAGTGCTACTTTTTACTTTCAACATCCTGTGGAATTCTGGGGTTTGTAGTTTACTGAGGCCAAAGAGCTCTCTGGCTGAGAATTCTAAATGCCTCTCCCTAAACTACAAACCCCAAGATTCCATAGGATGTTGAAAGTGGAATAATAGTACGTAACAGTGTAGTGTGGAAATGGCCTCAGAAGAGAATAAAGAAAGCCAGGAAGAGATCACAATCAGACTCTTTAGGCTATCTGTAGTAAATGGAGAAGAAGCTGCAATGTAACCTCCAAACCAAGCTGTTCCTGAGAAACTAATAAACAGCCGAGATGTGCTGATAGATATGATGAGTAAGAGAAACATCAAAATCATGCCCAAATGGATATATTGTCCATTATAATTGTAATTGATGCCCATTATGGATATTTATAGATAGGTAATGGATGATGTTAGATTTTCACTGCCCCAGGATGTTAACCCTTTGGATGCCTGTTTAGAAATGTGTGGTTCCTTAACAGATGAGATAGTATTTCTAAATAAATAAACGGCTGAGTTATATTGTTAAAGATGATAAAATTCATCTGCATGATCATTGTAGAGAAGCCTGCTGAAGAGATGTAGAGATAAAGGTTCACTGATTATGAATATGTAACATTGTTGTGTTGTAAAGAATATATGATGCTTTGGATGCAATATAAAGTAATGGAATGGAAGCAAAGTGCCCAGGCTTTGACAAGTCTTTGTTGTTTGTCTGTTATTATATTTCTATGCCATCTTTCTTCCAAGGACTGTATATGTTCTGTCTAAGGGGACTGTATATGTTTGTATATTTATGACTGCATATGATAAATATCCTAAAAGATTGCCACAGAGTCTGCTTATGCTCCCATATAAATATCCTGAGATTCCAATATTCAAGAACATTTAAGCGGTGTGTTGATGCTAACTCTGCCTGCCTGGATTTCACCACCATCACAGATTGGGTATCACATGGCCAGAAGGTGATGACAGAACCCCAGACAAAATTCAGATTAGTTGACAAATGGCAAAGAACCCTCAGTCCCCCAGTCTAATGCGATATGGTAGGGAACAACAGCTGTTTCATTAAACCCAATTTCTGGTCCTAACTAAACAAGACCAATGGAATCAATGGGATTTGCATAAATGCTGACTTACCATTCAGCAGTTGATTCAGTAGGTCTACTCTAGTTGTGAGTGGCAATTAGATTGATTCAGCCCACTATTTTGTCTGAGATGATACACTGGCATACATTCCAATTTTGAACAGCTTGGTAATCACCTTTTTTTCCTCCATACTAATCACAGTTCATACAATTCATTCTGAAGTGCTTGGTTTCCAATCATTTGTTTTATTAATTTTGTTAATTTCCTTAGATTCTCAGGTTTTCAGTTAAGTGAATGGTTTTAATGGGTATACAATGTCTTTCTCAAAGCACTGTAGCATCTGCAGCAAAGAAAATCAAGTTCAGTGACCATAGAACAGTGAGAACTGTAAAGCAATTCTGGAAAGAGAGTGTGCAATTTGCCATTTTAACAGGAACAAAAGTTTTAATGCTCAGTGAGACTGAAACAGAATGATTTGACAGGATGGTAGCAGTTAAACATATGTTGCTCAACAAATGTTGGAATTCCTCAATTTTTGTGCATCTGAGCAAAGTGTGAAGAATTCAGCCCACTGAGTTTCTTTAGAGAGTCAGTCAATTCTACACTACCAGGATTGAACTGGATATAATTTGTGGCCAAAAATCCTTACAATCAAAAGTCTATATATAATCATTAAAGTTTCAGGGTTGTGATGGGATCCATGAATAAAAAGAACAGAACAGAACACAATAGAAAAGCTGGACACCATGCAAACATTTCAGAAATGTACACTATGGAGCAGTGATGTATTTAAGTCTTTTACTCCAAGTCTCAAGTCTCTACCTTCAAGTCTCAAGTCCTTGAAGATACTTTCAAATCAAGTCTCAAATCAAGTCTCAAGTCTGGAAGCCAACTTTATACCCCAACCTATATTCCATAATTTCTGGACAGAGTTGAATAAAGTCAGTTTTAACAATTTAAGCAGAATTGGCGCTCCACCTTTGTGATTTTGCCATCTGCAGCTTCAGAAGTGGGGAATAGGATCTTTCTTACTTCTCATTTCCAAAGCTGAAGGATTTTTCAGGCGTGGGGAATAGTATCCTTCTCACTCCCCATTACTGAAGCTTCAAAAGCTTTAGAAGGAGGGATCCTTCCTTCTTTAGCCTGTTGCCTAACACATTTGCTGTTCCCTCTGAGAAATGCACCCTGCATTCTGGGGTCAAGGCTTGTCTTCTGCTCTTAGAAAAAGTTTTAGAAGGCTCCTCCAATATACAGCAGAGACAGGCTGCTAAGCAGACCTCAAGCCCCCTTCAATCCCACTGCCTAACCTGTTTGCTGTTCCCCTCTGAGAAATGCACCCACACTTTGGGCTTGAGACAGATTGTCATGTGGCCAGTAGGAAAAAAGTGAAGGAAGCACTTTTCAAAGTCATGATGTTTCTGGATGAATGTGCTGTTACTGAATAAGGGAAGCAAGTCAATCAGTAAAAATATACAAGTCTCAAGTCAAGTCAAGTCAGTGCATCATTTATTGCTGTGTTGAGTCCAAGTCAAGTCACTGAAGTGACTTAAGTCTGACCTGAGTCCAAGTCAGTTGACTCAAGTCTGCATCACTGCTGTGCAGTACATATTATCCTAAAGACTCACAAATATGTTTTATTCATTGCAGGCACATATTCATTAATGCATCATTAATGAATGGATACATTCAATTTTCATATATTTAGTGCCACTACATGACACTCATTCATTCATTATTCATTCACTGAACATGCATAAAAATGCATATAGATTTTTTTCTTTGACAAAAAAAATTGCTCTGAACTGGCATGACTAATACTTAGATGAGAGAAAAGCAAGAAGTATGTAGAAATCAGCCTGACAAATCTACCCATCTTGAATGTAATTCTCTTTTCTCTCTTTTTTGGGGGGAGTGGGGAGGGGAATAAGTGAAGAAAAGATAAATTAACAAAGAAGGTATTGAAGGACATCAAAGGGACAATTTTGAGAGACATCAAAGTTTTCACTAAACAGTTAACCAGCAGTGGTTTAATGCCATTTGCACCTTGGATACTTTATGGATTTTAATAGAGATCCCATCCCAAAAGTCAAACACCAGAAAATGAACATAATGTGCTAACACATTCCATTGCTTTTGTAAATTTATATCATAAAATAGAACATGACCAGAAAGATACAGATTGTACATCTGTTATTAGGTTGGCTAATCTTGATAAAACTGTACATTACTTATATCAAAGAACAGGATGTCAACATCATCAACACGATATATCAGTATATACTGATTGCAACCATTCCTGTTCCCATGGCCCACTTTCCAGGATGTACTCCTAAGGGTGCTTCTGACACTTTCCTGAGGCTACTGTTGACAGTGAGAGAACAATCAAGGTGGATTAAAAACAGACCATATACACTGAAGCACTGCAACTTGTGGAGAGTTCTAAGATCATGAAATGCAATATAACAGTTTGATTCCTCTGAAGAGTTCACTTCAATCAACACTGGACAAATCTTAAGATAACTGAGGAATACAGGGAAATAATGGTTCACAGTTTGATCTAGGCTAGCGATTCCTTGGAGCAAATTGCCTAGATCTGGGGAGCTGTCAGTCACGTAGGTGATGGGGGGGCAATGAGGGCTGTTTGCCCCAGGTGGCAATGTTTTTGGGGTTTCCCAGCTCATAGCCACGCCCCCATGCACCATAGGCCTGCTCCCTCACATGGTAGCCCCACCTCACATGCTGTGGCCATGTCTCCATGCACTGTGGCCACGCCCCATGCACCGTGGCCATGCCTCCATGCAACCACCCGCTCCCCCTCCACATACTCCATGCTCTGACACTGGAAGCTGTAGTGCAGACAGCATCATCTATCTCAGATGTTACAGTATTGCTACTGTTGCTGTTGTTTTTGCTGCTGCTTCTTAGGTAGAAAGAGGAAAAAATTGTTTCAGATTGTCAATGGTATTTTTTCCCCAAATTCACAAATCTCTTCATATCTGAAATGGAAAGATCATCAAATATAAAAATTTTATAGTGGGGCAAAGCAAAACTTAATAGGTTTTCCCATTCAAGCCCTGGACTTAGCTCTTTTAATGGAAAAGTTTGAAAGTCCAGGCATTCAGTGTTTTTATTGCTGAATTATCATTTCCGCACACTCTTTTTCCTAAGAAACTATCTATTCCTCTTGAAATTAGTTTGCATGGATGGGGCAGGAGAAAATCTCATTTCAATTTTGTTTGAAGAAATTTCTTCATATTTGGGAAACACAGAACTGGAAATTTAAAAAATGTAAATTTAGCAGCAAAGAGAGTGACAGATTTCACCATCCTCATTGCTGACCATTCTTCAACTCCTGATTTCATATGAAATATAAGCTCTTTATAGATCATTGACTCCACATCTTTAGGAAACATATAGAAGAGGTTGTTTGTTTACTCTTTGACCCTTGATAGCTCTAATCTGATGTTTATCATTTTTAACGGTATTTGAAAATGGATGCGCTGTCTCTCTCTCTCTCTCTCATATTCTCTGTCTCTCTTTTTCAACTATTGTGCCAGAAAGTAGGGTTGGGCCTGTGGGACATGCAACACATGGGTCCAGCAGATGTCATCTTCCAAAGATCTGAACAGAATAGTCTAAATGTGTGATCTAGAAAATTCCATCATATTTGTTCCTTATACAACCAGTCTCTTCTATCAGATCCAGATTACCTCTGGATAGAGCTGGAAGGAATATTTAAAAATATTTTAAAATGATCAAAAATGTGTTTTTGGATTGTTAAGAAACTATAATAGGAAGAATCCTGGACTAACAAAAATCTTTGCAGTTCATAATCTATTCTATGCAAAATTTGCATCTGGTTGTTTTGCACCTAAAACAGCATTCTCTGTACAGGAAACAACATTTTCTGGGTGAAAAATAATATTTCAATGCATAAATATTAATTCCTAAACAGAAAAAAGGTTATTCTGGACAAATGAGGACTAACACTAGGCTCAGGGCAAGATGCTGGGCCCCTCTTCTTTAAATCTTCCTACAATCGAAAAGTTGATATGTTTTTGAAAAAAGTTTTTAGATCTCTTGGGTTTAAGCTTGGCTTAGAGGGATTGAAGATAAATGAAAAGCATTTTTCAGAATGTCTATATAACAGAGTTCAAAAACTCAAGTAAAAACTTTTATTAAGCTACTTAATTAGTAGTATTTGCATATTTGAATAAAAACACACTGCTTGAGATTGATCATTAATCTCTGTGTTTTTAGCACGTTTAACAGTGCTTTGTAGGCTTTTCTGTTAGCAAGTGTTTCCATTATATAAACAAAGTTTAGGTTTCTTGCAAGTTTTGTTTGAATGGTCAGTATTACTAAACCTGTGAAATTGCCCTGACACACAGCTGACCTGAGGCAGTTTTTAATAGGAAATAGAGTGCTTCAGCTACAGTTGCTGGTAGGGCACAAGAGCTCTGCAGAATCATACAAACATGTTGAAATTAGCTTGAAATGCAAAGTTCATTCATTTTATTTAAGAGGTTCAGTGGTTTCAAAGTATCATCCTCAAGATCATTCAAGTGAATTCCTTTGAGATATTTTAGTGCTTCACACAAGTCTATTGCAGCATTTGCATGGTACTTTGAGTGATCTGCATGCTTTTTTCATTCTGGTTTTTAGTCATCTTGCTGTATTCACACAGAAATGGGACGTTTCTCATCTAAAAGCATGACAATTCCATATCATTTTTTAAGGCTGGAAATTAGTTGACAATTAACATTCCCCCCCAAAAAAAACCCCCACAACTCCTATCTTAAATAGATCTTCTGGATTTATAATGTCATTTTATCCAGAATCATCTAGAGTTTCAATATGAAACTATGTCTTTTTGGTGCATTTCTCAGGAGATTCTGGCTTGATACTCATTGCATTGTCAAAAGCTTTAGCTTCAGAGTATGTTGGCAAATTAATTCACAATGAAGTATTTGGTGATGAAATAAGAGATGGTGAGATCAATCCATGCTTGCTTTGAGTAGTGCCAGTGGACCCCTGCTTTTCTACTTCATCAGAATTCTCATTAAGCTTTTTCTTCCTCTAAGAATGCGTGATCATCTGATGACCAGTTTCTGCTATGTTTCTCATCAGTACCTTTCATGCTTTTGAAATGAGTCAGATTGAATAGGCTTGCATGACAGGTTTCCCCCTATGTTTTTATCATTTTTTCCCTTCTGTATTCCAAACTCCATCACGTTAATTACACCTTAAAATAATGCCAAAGCACATGGAGACATGTTTCTGTATGCTTTGGTCACAAAGAAGGAGACAAGGATTTCCATATATTACCTTTTCCTCATTTGCCCCAATAGTGTATTTTTTTTCCTTTAAAAGAAGAATTTTAGCAATGCTGTTGGGAATGCTTTAATGGTGTACTCCTGCATGGCAAGGGGTTGGATTCAATGGATCTTATGGTCTCTTCCAAGCCCATTATTCTATGATTCCATGAAATGCTTGTTGAGCAAATGTGAACTGCGGCTAAATAGTTTTGTGAGCTGAGAACTAGAGTCTACTACTAGGGCCTAGAACTTCAGCTCTCAAGGTATATGTTTCCATGACTGAATGATATAAATGTCTGTATTTATAGAAGCTTTTGTTTATGGTGAGATTACATACCAGATGGTATAGCTACTCCCTTGTCTATTGATAACATACTATTTATTCTGTAATTTTCTTTTCACCATCCCAACCCTGTAGGCCTGGACCTTCCTTAGGCTGGGATTTTCCTACTTGCCCATCCTCTCCTCAGCCCAGCAGTGGATCATGGTGTGGCATGGTCACCTCATTCCATGGTTTCCACCATGATTTACTAGCATACACAGAGACATATGCAGAGTGTCTGCTGCTTATAATTTAAAAAGAATCACAGACATCACTGAACTACGTATTTAATACAATATGCTGTACGGCCATTAATTTCACTTCACACTTGCTGTACCACATCATTAGGCAAACAGTGAACAGGTAATGTAATTTCAAAAATGGAACTTATAATAAAGAATGAATCAATCGTTTAGTAGTTAAACCAGCTTTAGTATTTAGTAGCTTTAGTAATGACTTTAATACTAAAGTCATTAATGAATGACTGGATATTGTGATAAACATGGCTGATGTTCTCTTTCTCTTAAACTCATGTGAAGTTCTTCACCAAAAGGAGTGTTTGTACCAAGCAGATTCATGCCAATCAGTCTTGAGAAGCTAAGCATTCACTGAGTTATACACATCCCACTCATTTGGAATTCTGTATTGTAGTTAATTAGAGCTAGAGAAGGACCAAAACAGAATCTTAAATTGGTCTCTGTTGCATTCTGCTGTGAAAAGGATGGCAATGAATCCTTGGACCAGCTTAGACTCCTCCAGGGCAAAATGTGTACAAAAAATCCCATAAGAATAATCCTGGAGAGTCTAAACCCAATGAACCCTAACTAATTAAATCTTCAGGCTGTACTCTCTATGAAACCAAATCTCCACTCAAAAGCTCTCATCTCTGCCCGCTTTTATACAAATTGAAGACAATCTATGTTTAGTGAAAATCTCAGAACATAGGAAAAACAGTGATCCAGCAGGCAAAAGGCCCATCTAATTTGGTTTTCTGTTTCATCAGCTGCCAAGCTAAACAAAAGAAAGCACACTGGAAATTAAGTATCAGTGTCTATTCATGTATAGCCAAAAAAGTGAAACACATTGAAAAGACAGTGAGGGAAAGGACCACACTGGCAAGAAATCTGGCTTCCAGAGTCATCTCCCTGACTCCTGTTCGAAATAAAATTCTGGAGTCTCTGGGCTCCCAAGCAATTATTATTTTATTATCATAAACATTTGATAAAGTAGAGACTACAGAAATGAACCAAATTTTACAGTTCAGTGGATATAACTGCATAGTGTGTACAGCAATAGACATAATTATCAATCAGAATGGGAAGTAAGGTTAATACATTTTTAGTCTGGAAAACTTCCTTGTGATTGTGCAATTACTATTAATTTATCCTACAACAACCACAAGTGGCAATATTTCCACATTGTAAAATTCCTTTATACTGTGCTTGTAAGAAGAATGTTGACTATCTATTTCTGCCAGAAGCTGAGATCCTGTTAAGATATGCTAGTGGAATCACACAAATACATGCTAAGTATAAGTGAAAAGTCTGTTTTATTATTGTTTTGATAAGAACTTTGAAAGTTTTCGAATAAATATGACAGAGGCAAAAATGAGATTAAAAAAAATCTGAATATGGGAAAAAGGAACATGCTAGCTTTACCATCTTTGGCAGAAGACTATGGGTACTTAGTCTGTCATTCGCTTATTCTGTATTCGGTTATGCTTCTAGTGCTGAGTTAAGGTTGCCACATCCTTCTTCTGAAGCTATATGTACACTTAGGGTGTAGTCCAGGAAAATGTGAAGTTAAAGAGGTATGGGAAAGTACATTTCAAAGATATAATTACTGCAGGTTCTGTTAGGAAGAGACTTACTTTGTGTGTGCTAAAAGCAGTCGAGCTGATGTTAAGTCATTTGTTTGTTTGTTTGTTTGCTAATGTAAATCTGACCTGAGATCTGACTTCATCTCTTTCACCTGCATAAGAAGCCAGTATAACATGGTCCTGTCAATATTGGAAGCAACTGAACCTATTAAATTTTGCCCAGTAGTTGAGAATTTTGCTTGATGTGTTAACTATAATAACTTAGCCAAGTGCCTAAATTTCATCGTAAATATGAAGGGAAGAAATTAATATTTTAGAAATTAATATGTAGGAGAAAGTAAAACTGCATAATTCATCCATTCTTTCTAAGTATGTTTTGAATATTCGGCGTAAGTCTATAAAATGCATTGATAGCCCATTTCAATGGGGCACAGTCCCTATAGCGGAAGTGTATAACCTTAGAGCACAGCTCTTTCATTAAATCAGGATCCCGTCAACTAGATCAAATGAGTCCTGAATAAATAAGCATCCCTTTTATGACTATCATCTAGCTGTATTATAAGAGTTGAGATCGAGGTCCAGAACTGTGTCTGGACTGCATGTCTCAAACTATTGTCAGAATGGTTAATAAAAGAGGCTGCCTTAATAATTACTTGCCTCTAGGGAATGGCTTGCTCCTTACACACATAGAAGGGAACTTCACTCTCAGAAGTGAATTTTTTGGGCCTGATCTCCATTTCTGGCTTCATCCCCATCTTTCAAAGGGGTGAGTTGGATATTGGTGCAGTGATGCTACATAGCATAACCTCACAGCTGGTGTTGAGGGCCAGAGAAGTATTAGTCTTGCCCAACACTGGGCTCTTTCTTGAAGACGCCTGGTCTGCTCACCTGTCCTAAAATTTCAGTACAAGGTTTAGCTGTTAATTTAAGAGTTGGGCAGGAATTTTCAGCCTATCTTCTCAATGTTATACTGAGCAAATAGTGTCCAGGAATGCATTGTCTACCTTCTACTTAAATCTTGAAGGGCATATTCAGAAAATCAGAGCATGTGGCCCTGTTTTAAATAGTTGGTCATGGAGTAGTGGGAGGCTGTCACCACCCGTTCCCTCAGCAGCAGCAGCAGCAGCAGCAGCCTGCAGAGCAAGCCCTGGAGATAGCCGGTGTCTTTTCCCACTGAATAAAAGAGAGCCCCAAGAACATACAAGTGGATCAGTGAACAAAGAGAGCTTTGTGAGACAAGTAGTTTTTGATGCTAGTGCCTTGGTTCTGAAGACTCAGGGGCTAATCTGGAGAACAACTACTGGGGCCACTGTGGATCTCACCCCTTCTTTAAAGCCATGGGGCTTGACGGAATGTGTGAACTGGATTTGTGTCCCCAAGAGATATCGACCAGCTGATGTGTGGTTGTAGACATACAGAGAGGCATCAGGGCAGAGTCTACCTTTTGTGACAGAAAGGTATATCTGGATGGGATGTATCCCTTTGCTTACATCAGAAGGAGTCAGTGGCTCTGCTACTTTGGGGTGATGAATCATACTGGATTTTATAGGAAAAACTGCTGATTTTATGGGAGTTATCCAAGCTGATCAATAGATCTGGGAAACAGAGTGCAACGCTTTGGAGCAACTCCCCCCAAAAAAACAGCACGTATTCATTGCCCTGAAGCAACAGATCCATGGATTCTACACTACAGAGTGCCTCTCTGCAAGTTTTGCTTAATGACGTAAAGTTGTATGCCTAATTTACCCAATTACTGTGCCCCATCTATTTATTCCCAGTAGAAGGGACAACAGAAATTCAAGAACAAATGTGCAGCATTAAGTATCATCACACTCTGATCTTCAGAGGCTGTTTGGGGTGGCAGAGAAAAAGCTTCAGTGGGGAGGAAAGCTGCGCAATCAGAGCTCTACTTATGTTTCTTGTGTTATCTTGTGGTTTCAAGTGGCATCTTGTGAGCTGATTCATTTGGAATATATAAAAGTCAGTTTCTGAATGGGGAAGAGAAGGACCAGAGTCCTCATTTGAAGGTATCATGAGGCACCTTTGCAGTGAAGAAATGCCCTCTCCAAGGAGACTCACTTGACACCTACATTATGGTCTTTTTTTGTACCAGATGAAGATCTTTTTATTCTCACAGTCAGTTTAAGTACTGATATTAGCATTTTTACATCTTTGTTCATGTTATTCCTTTGTTTTTTATATGCTGTGGGTGTATTTGCTATATGGTGCTGCTATTATCTTGTAGTTTTGATGTAGTATCTCTAGTCATTGTTGGTATTTTCTATTCCTTCATGTATTGTACACTGCCAAGGGAATGCTGGTTATGGGATTGATTGATTAATTATTTAAATTATTTAATAAAATCAGATGGCAGCAGTAATGATGATCATTGTTTCAGAACACTGGGATACTGAGATCATGGCCCATGGCTTCACTCATGTTAGGTGATAGCTGTCCAACAGGCAAGTTTCTCAATTATTCTGTACTAACATCTCCAATATCTCTGCTGCCATTTCATATGTCCTTCACTAAGATCATAGAGTCACTGTTGCCCAGACAAGGGCCTTCAGAAGTAGGCATCTAAAGAATACTCACCCAGTTTTCTTGTCCTCAATAAGAAAGAGTATTTAGACACACAGAGACACTTTATCAAGAAAGTGAGCAACCTCTATGAGTTTTTTTTAAAAAAATGGAGACTTTTTGTGAAGAATTTGTACAAAGATACCCTGCCTTTCTACAAAATATTTGTATTTATAGACAAAAGTAGGGTTTTTTGTACACTAATGAATTTATGGAGAATCATCAATAAAAGCACAACTATGTGTGGAAATGAAATAACAAAAATTTATCTCCAGACCAGGAAGTATTAGGTAATGATAACTTCCATTGAATTGTCTCATGAGTACCTACTGTATCTGGATCCAAGAGTGTATGTGTTTGTATGCATGGAAGCAGTGAGTTACAAGTCATGTAGTTACCCATGAGTTATGCATTATTCTTCCGGTGGTTGTTGAAATTAATTGCCATCATGTCAACTTCAACTTAAGATAACCCCATGAATGAAAGATCTCCAAGACACTCTGTCATCACCAGAGCTGCTCAGGTCCTGCAAACTCAGGGCTGTGGCTTCTTTGACTGAGTCTATCCACTGCAATGGTGTCTTCATCTTTTCCACCTTCCTCCCACTTTACCAAGAATTATCATCTTTCCTTTTTTTTTAATTTATTTTTATTAAACAGAATGAAAGAAAAGAACAGAAATTATGACATGTATAAAAAACAGGGGTTTTCACACAATATCGAACAGATATCCACTTGGTACACATAAAACATGCATTACATTGCTATGCACAAACATTAACATACATTGGCAGATCAATAACACTAGAATAACAAAACATCAACATGACAATATCATGACAACATCAATATGACAATATCACACACTAATATAAATCAATTACACAGTAACTAACAGACTAAGATTCCCTAGCACGTATGGGCATACCATTTGTACAAATGCTTTGGAAGCCATCACGGGCTTAGGGTTTCACGTAACATCTAACATTGAACAAGTAACATTAAAAGAGATCTCCCCCCACTGGTGACAAAACAGCATAAGGCTAATTTTCTTATCAATCCACCCTCCAAACTGAAAAATGAGACTATATATATATATATATATATATATGATTTTAACCTAAGTAATAATCAGTTTTCAGTCAGTATGTGTACAATTAAAAATATATATATACAAAAGTTTTGCTGATCTCATAGTTACGGAATACCCATTATCACAGAGAGTTAACTGTGACTACCTTTGCAGACTCCCTTTCTCTATACTTCCCACTTTGAGACTCTTATTAGCTAAATTCTCAATCACATTTTCCTCTTAAATCATAATCGATCCCAACTGCTATATGCAAGTACTCTAACAATGGTTGCCAAATCTTTAAAAATTTACTATATGGTTTGCTTTCTATCATACAAGTGAGCTTATCTATTCCTGCAACTTCTGCCAATTTCTCTAACCATACTGTCTCGAGTGGTACAGACTCTTTTTTCCACTATTTAGAAAGAGTGATTCTTGCAGCCGTCACCATATGCCAAATCAATCTGCCAAATTTTCCTTCCACTTCCTTGTCCAGATGGAAAATACCCAGCAAAAAGTATTCCAGTTTTAAATCAATTTTAATAGGCAGTATTTTTTGGATTTTGGAGCATATCATCCTCCAAAACTTTTTAACTTTTTGGTACCCCACCACTGATGGAAAAATGTACCATTCTCTCTGTCACACTTCAATCTTAGAAATGTGTATTATGTCCTAGGTCTTGCACCCATTTGATCATATATTCTTTAGTGGTTTCTCCCTCCAGATCAATCCCTAATATTAATTAATACATTTTCAAAAGCAGGTGAGTGTCCTCACCCTGCAATTGCTTTTTACAACCCCTTTCCATATCTTTCTTAAACCTTTCTTTGATCTGGAGGTAAGGAAACCGCTGTATAACAACCCCATCTTGTTGGAGCTTTTGTTGATCTTTTAATTTAGCTTCTCCATCTTCTAAGTACACTAGATCTTTATAAGTGAACCATTCCCCCTCTCTCTTTAAACCTTTTATCTGAAGTGCTTCTGTGGGGGAAAAAGAGAGTGGCAACTTAGAATATAGAAGGGGTTTGTACTTTACCCAAATCCTTAGAGAGATTTCCGAATTACATGTCAGAGGAACACTTTCTGTACCTCAGCCTTGCCATACCATAAGTAGGTGTGCAAACTGAAGTGCAAATCATGCCCCTCCAGTGCCAAAAGCTAGCAATTGTTCAAGAGTACCCTGGGTCTTATCCAAACCAAATATGTGGCCATGTAATATATTCTTAAATCTGGCATAGAGAATCCACCTCGATCCCAGAGATCGGTCATTGGTTTGAGCTTTACCCTTATTTTTTTCCCATTCCAAAGAAATCTTATTAGACCTTTTTTGCAATTTCTGAATGACTATCGGAATTATTTGAAACATGAATAACATACACAGTAAAATGCTCATTTTAAACAACAATATTTTTGCCAATAGAGACAAATTTAACCGTTTCCAAACCTCCAGGTTCCCCTGAATAAATTTCCAAATTGTTAAATAATTATTTTGGAATAATAATTCTTAGTGACCTGAATTCCAGATATTTAACTCTCTGGGTCACTGGATTCCAGATATTTTCTCAAGTTGGATTTTCTCTTGGTTTTTAATATTCTTAATTAACATTTTTATTTTGTGTTTGTTAATCTTAAACCCTACCATCTCACCAAACAAATTTATCACTCTATTTACTTTGGCTATTTGAGGTAGAGGGTCTTCAAAAAAGTACCACGTCATCTGCAAATGCCCAGATCTTGTATTAATCTTTGCCAGTCTTCACACCTCAGACAGCCTCCTGCTTTCAAAGGTTTCTTAGAAGCACTTCTAATGCCAAAATGAACAATAGTGGGGACAGTGGACACCCTTGCCTTGTCCCTTTCTGTATAGGAAATGTTTCAGATTGATCAGAATTGATAATCACGCACGCCTTTTGATCCAAATAGATATGCTTAATCCAGGTCAGAAGTGCCTGCCCAAACTTCATTTCTTCTAACACCTTCAAAATAAAGTCCCATCTGATGTTATCAAAGGCCTTTTCTGCATCTAGGAAGAGTAGCTCTCCCTTCTTTTCATTATGGGACTCAAAATATTCCAAGATGTTCATAACAGTTCTCATATTGTCCCTCATTTATCTCCCAGGAAGAAAACCTGTTTGTTTTTCATTAATATAACTAGGGAGAATCTGTTTTAAATGTTTGCCCAGGGTTGATGTGAAGATCTTGTAGTCATCGTTGAGAAGAGAAATTGTCCTAAAATCTTTACATGTAACTTCTTCCAACTCAATCTTTGGGATCAAGACAATGTTTGCTTTTTGCAAACTATCTGGAATCTGGCTGCTTTCCAATATTGATTCAGTAGTTTCTGTAGTGGTTTCACAAGCTGGTCTTTGAAGTGCTTATAGAAATTGGGTGGCAACTCATCTGGGCAAGAATTATCATCTTTCCTAATGAATCATGTTGTCTCATGATATGGGCAAAGTATGATAGCTTCAGTTTGGTCATCTTGGCTTCTTTGGAGAGTTCAGACTTGATTTATCTAGGATCTGTTTGTGGGTCATTGTGACAGTCCATGGTATCTGTAGAATGCTCCTTCAGCATATTTCAAATGTGCTGATTCTCTTCCTATCAGCTTTCTTCACCATCCAGCTCTCACAAACATACATAGACATCAGAAATATGACAACATAGATAATCTTGATTTTAGCATCCAACAATATGGTAGTCAGTGATGGTTTGAATGTATTGGCATTGAGTGATTCTTTTTTGTAGCAAGGATGTATGATCAATAAAAAGAAAGTTATTGTAAGTTTAATTAATAATGTTTTCCAATTACTTTTGAAATTTACTTTCAAGGCATATTTTGCCATATTTATAGACATTTTGATAATAACATTTTAAGTTTATGTGGTTATCAATCCTAGGATTTTCTAGAAGAGGCAATGGAATATAACAAAAAAGTAATGAGCAACTCAATGACATAACTAGTTAATTTTAGAACACTGTAATGAAGCACAGCAATGAATAAACTAATTATAAAAAGTAGCTTTCTGAGCTATAGGTTGTGTGTGTGTTTCAGAAATGCATGCAAAGCTTCTGAACACTTGAAAAAAAAACTCTGAGAACCCTTTTTAAAAAGGACAAACTAAAGTGGAGATTAGTGGAGTATGAAAACAAGTATTAGCATTTCAGGTGGAGGGAAAAAATCCACAAGGCATACACTTCACAACAAGGAAAGGCTATGATGTGTCATTATTTCTAACTTTAGATCAAAACACAAGAGAGCTTTCCATACTTATGCTTGCGGTTCATATTCTTAAGCATTGCCAATAAGCCCTTAAGACACAAGCAACTCGCTTGTAATGCACCAATTTCTATGCTTGTGGAACATGAACTGTTTCTTGGTGATAACATTTTATTTAATTATGTCTGCAAGCATCATAACTTATATTGATGAACATGGATTTGTGTAGTTGTTTAAGCCTATAATGAACTAAATGTTACACAGAATACAATTTTCCTCTTCATTTACTTTAATTTATTCTGGTTGTAAATGCTGTCGCTTCCATGATTACGGAATAAATCTCACTGTAGGATCAATTACTACAGTTTAAAAATTAGACTTAAGAATTGTTTGGTAATTATGGACAGGCTTTGTGCCATGAGATCTCAGCACTGTTTTACATTAAGCATTTTTAGCCCTAATGGCATACATCATTAATGATAATATCTTGAGTCCTATCATATAGAATCTTACCAGAATAGGACCTTGTGTCTAAATCTGTTAATTTTTTTAAAAAAAACTACATGTTTAATTGTAGGTCAAAACAATATGTCTTTAGTACAATCTCAGTTGAAACCAGTGTCCTGTGCACATAATTTTTGATCACAATTCATGAATCATTATTAAATACTTTCACATTTCACTGATTTCAAAGAAAGATCTACTTTATGTCCCTAACTTTTTCAATGAAATTAGTAAGACTTTGTAAGGTTAACATTGGCAGCATAATACCCATTCTCTATATTAAGAAAACAGCTGAAGATTTAAGTGTGTGTCTCAACTTGTGACAGATCAGAAAGCTATTTAAGTAAGGCTGTGATGTGATGTTTCATCCACACCACTGAGATCCTGAAAAATATCCAGGTCCAAACAGAACAACCCTGAAAAGACTGTTACATTTTACGACATCTCAGATGAGCATTTTGCTGTCTGAGATGGAGGGGGGAAAAATCTTGCATTCTGCAGATAAAAGTATATAGCATCCCAAGGAAGCCAACTCATTTTGGCATATGAATCAGAAAATCCCACTAGTACCTTTTCCTGAAAGTAAAAATTAGAAATAAAATAATGAATAATGAATAACAATTTTCTGCCTTTTCAAGATATTCAAACTTTATTTCCTGAAGTGACTACCTTTACTACATCTAAAGGTAGGGCTGGCCTTTACCTGTCATCATTAAGTGGTCAAAGTTCTTTCTCTTTGTCATGTTTATACACCTCCTGTTATGATTATAACTTTCCTGGAAATGGCTTGGCAATGTGTACAAGAAAGCACCCTACTTTTTGATGATGGCTCGGTTAAGATAGATTGATATAGTTCAAATTCTAAGACTTTTTTTTAATAAAAATGAAATTATCAATGGTGTTTTGCTTGTTTGGAAAATTCTGGAAATTGTAGTTCAAAAGGATAATGTTTCCAAGCTCTCCCAAATATCTTTCACTAAATAATATAAGTTATGTATAGTGGTTTATCAGGGTGAATTTCATAAGAATGCTATAGTTACAATACAGTCACCTGAGAGGATTTATTTTTGGAAAGTATTCTTAGCATCATAACTGTCATAGAATTTGACAGGCTAGACTTTGCAGGCTAGAAAGTCATTTATATTTTAATATGTAGAAGCTACAAAATACCATATAATTTCCCATGCTGGTGCCAACTGTGAAAGCAACACAGGTACATTTTTTGAAAAACAACAAAACACATTTGTAGAAAGGGCAGAGATTCCTTCCACCAAGTTAGGCATGCTAGAGGTCTGAACTTATATGAATCTTTCTAAATTAAATCAGAAAACCAACATGGTGTTGTAGTGTCAGCATTGTACTATGACTTTGGAGACCAGGGTTCAATTTCCTGCTTGGTCATGGAAACCCACTGGGTAACTCTCTTAGCCTCAGAGGAAGGTGAAGGCAAACTCTCTGTGAACAATCTTATCAGGAAAAACCTGTGATAGGTTTGCCTTAGGGTTGGTATAAGCTGAAAATAGTTTGAAGTAACACACAACAACAACTGTAACAACAACAACAACAACACAGATCAAGGGAAATCACAGTCTATAACAAAATAGATGTGGCCAGAATGTGTTGTTCACTCACATCCAAGAATGACAAAGCTGACATTTCATTAGTCTATCTTTGAAAAAAAAAATGATGCATATGTCGTGGTGTGTGTATTTGTAGTGTACATGTACACAGACTGCATTCAGACACAATGATGACACAGTGACGAACTATGATTTATTGTTTCATGTACTTCCTCACTTGCCTTTCCCTATTTACAATAGCTGGATTGAGATAAGGAGCTTTCAGTTTCTGTTTTCGTCTACTTACCACTCAGTGTTATGGCCCAACTGAACTGTGGTTACTCTTGACTATTTATCGAAAGAAGTCAGTTTCATAAACCATGGTTTTAAATCCACGTTTCAGTAAACCGTTGTTAGGACTATCCACAGTTTGTCTATGTTCAGACATTGGGCTAAATCCAATATGATCTTTGTGCGTATCACACAAGATTCTTGTCTTCATTTCCCTTCTGCAGCCCTAAGCACAACTCTGGACTGTATCTCACCTTTTACAATTATTTTTATTGTTTCTCTCTCTCTTTCTCTGTGTGTGTATGTGTGTATGTGGACAAAGTCAACATCCAAACATCTTTAAGCTCATCCATCTTTCAGCTAATCCATCCCAAAATGCACACATTGACTTCCTCTTAACACAGCCTTAGTTATTATACTACAATTAGGTTAACGTCGACCCTTTCCAATATTTATTCATGTCTGAATCTAACTCATATGAGATGAGGTCATTATCAATTAAGTTAAATTATATAATCTAAATAGCAATTAAGTTTTAACCTCTTGAGTGCTTTTAGATATCTATGATCTAGTATTAATGATAACCTCAACTCAAGCAGCAAGCTAGTGCTAAGTCATTCCACGTATTTCATATAAATTTGATTATCAGGTCCCAGTCCCTGGCAAAGTTTTTTATATTTCCACCTCTTACTAGAGTATCATTTTGTGCATGACAGCCATATCAATTAATTTTAACATCCAGTCATCTACTGTTGGCAGTGTATTTTGTTTCCATTTTCAATTGTTTCTCACCTTTATGGACAGGGCTTCCAAGAACAAGTTTGGGCCTCAGTAAAAAAAAAAAAAATCAAAGCATGAAAATCTGCTCATTTCCCCAAGGTCAATCAAGTCACTGACATCCACAGTCCCTTTGGCCATCTGGCTAACCTCAGTCTTTGACTTGCGATCAGAGGCCACTCCCATATGCCCCTCAGAGGCCAATCTAGGCCATTCAGGAGACATTCAGGAGCTTCTCTTGGATGCAGAACAATTGATGAAGAACTGGGAAAGCTGTTCACCTGAGCCATGGAGGCACTCCTCTGTCTCATCCTCTTCTTCCTCTATCTACCTGAGACCACAGTGGGCTGATTGTGTCCATGCCTCTGATTCCAGCTTTGCCATGGTCACTGAAGGTCTTGCATTTTGCCTGTGTCTTCTTTCAACTCTGCCTGTTATTCTCACTCCCTTCCTCCCACTCAGTGGTGCTACTGGATCCTTTTGCACACCTCCAGCTTCCTTTCCCTCACTTGGGCCCCAGTCCTGCTTTATCTTGCAGTAAAGGTATTCTTACTAATGACACTACTGAAAAATGCAAAAACATATGCAACATATTTGGGCCCCAGGCAACATAGATGGAACAAGGAGATTCCATTTCCTCCTCATTTATACTGGATACTAACATTACAAAAGCAGATGATGACTGCTGGATGAAAATGGAAGGAAAAGCTTCTGATCTCCTCCTTGAAACTATGAGGATCAGAAAGAAATGGGGGCAACTAGGGTTGACAGGTATTGCTTATTATAAAGGATGCCACTTATTTGAGGGTTGGAAAGCTTATCATTTGTTGGGCTGGAAGGTGTCCCTTATTATTATATGCCACTCTTTGAGGATTGATGTGAAAACATCTCATAATTTAGAGTGGGGTGGGGGAAGAGGGCTTTGATGAAGAAAGAAATGTGTGCATCATATAATTTATGGATGAGGACAATATGCTGATTCTACAGAGAAACACATGGCTAAGTTAACTGAAATCAATAGTTTCATTTGATATTTGGCAAAACACAAAGTAATTAATAGCTATGTCCTGATTCCCAATTGTCAGCCCTGCATGTCATGAATTTTGACTGTTTCTTATTGCTGTTTTGAAAACCTAGCCATATTGATGACAAGTCTGAATCTTACCCAGTCATCTTCTTGTGATGGCAAGCCATAATTTATGAGATTCCACCAATACAGACACAGAGGTGAGGGTTTGTGCATGTCAATTTGTGGGTGCATGTTTGGGGGTGTGACTGACTAATTGAAAAACTGTGCCATTCTTGATCCTTATTTAAATTTGCATCTTGTACACAAATAAACATGCAAGCATCAAAATGGCACAAGGAATCCAAACTTTTACTGCAGGGTTATCAGTTTACTTAGTTCAACATAAAAGCATGCAGAGAGTTGAAGCTTTCCTTGCCAGCTGGATGAATACAGCTATCTGAGGCAGTTTGTTGCAATGGGCTCTTTAATTCAGGTGAATGCAATGAAAATATATTCATGCAAATTTAATTGTCCAACTATCAGAATTCTTAAATTCTGATAATGAGAAATGAGACTAATGAACCTGAGGCAAGTTGGGTTTGAATGATAAATAGAGAAAACATAAGTTGTGCTGAAAATACCCTCTCTATATTTCATTTGTCCATTCACACACACACACACACACACACACACAGCCTTTCTTCACCAACTTTTTCACCATACTTCATATGCTATCATTAATAACGTGAATTAGTAATAGCATGAAATCCATTAAGTAATCAAAAAACTTTGACATCCTTTGTTGCAAATGCAGACTGCAAATTAATACACATTTGAATAAACCTGCTGGCTTAATATAAATAGGCTTGCCCTCTTGGTATTTCATAGCACTACAGAAGAAATAAAATGAAATTATGTCCCATATATTAAATTTATAGTACCCAACCTCTCAGCGTTCCAGAAAATGATTTAAATGTCTCAGAAACCAGCTGACAAAGGCAAATCTTTAATTCCTGCTGATGTCTACTTTATTTTTGAGTAAAGCTGTCTGACTTTAAGAGCCAAGATCCACTAGTCGTTTGGACAGACAGATATTAGACGGTCCCCTCAATTTATGTTCTTCTCTGTATTTTCAAAAAATCTACTGGGTTTGAATTGTTAGAGAAAGGCCAGAATTGTCCTTTGACTTTGTAGAAATAAAACTACTCATTTCAAAAACATCACCTTCTTTCAATTTCTTTTCAGTGTCTTCAGCTTTTTGATATGACATGAAATCATCAAATTCTCCTACTTAACTGGTTCCTTAGTGTTCTGTGAGATCAAGCACTGAAAAGAAATTTTGTTTGAATTTTAGAGCACAACTGGGCAGTTATTTAAAGCAGGGGTGGGTAACTTCTGTGGACCTATGGGACAATTTTCAGCCACATAGACTATCAAAAACGAGGAAAAGAAAACAAAACTAGAAATGACCAGACATTCCTTATGCTTTTGATTTTTTAAAAAAAATAAAAATTGCAATACTGTTGGCTGTGATTTTAAGGTATAGTTTGACTGAGAAAACAGGAACTCAGATTTTATTTAGCATGCTTTATTTATCATAGCCTTGCAAACTGATGGGCTGAGGTGCAACACCCAGAGAAGGGTAAGGTAGAGCCTTCTTGTGTGAGGCACATCTTCTCTGAGTCTTTCCGTTTGGAGACTTGCTTGGTGGCAGAACTAGATTAAGCCTTAAAATATATCATATTTGAGAAACCCCATAGCATTAACCTTCCAAAAGAGAGAAGAAAAACATAGACATTATATATTTCAGGAATAATGATTTACTGTTCAGATAGTTGTGCACAAATTTGGCACTGCCTAGTTGTTCACATTGTTACCTTTGTTGCCAAGGGAAGGATTTTTTAAAAATTCCCTAAGGCTTTCTAGCTTGTAGAGATTTATGGAGGTCTTTTCTAGCTTTTTCCTCTTTTCCTATTGATTGTCTTCATTTTAGCTTGTGCTGACTGTAAGCTTATTTATTATTTTATACACGTTAACAATCCACTGTGAATAATTTGTTCACCAATTCATAGATAAAATTGCTCAGATGACAGAGTTGATTTAGTTCTTGGCCCCTGCTTGTCCAGTGCTGATGGATACTTTGCAATTTGTGCAGCCTAAGGATGTGGACACAATCCTTGGAGAGGTGAGTGCCACCACGTGTGTACTAGACTCTTGCCATTCCTGGCTAATTAAACAGGCCAGAGGAGGACTGGATGAGTGGGTAAGGGAAGTGATTAATGTCTCTTCACAGTAAGGCAAGGTCTCAACATGCCTTAAAGAGGTGATGCTAAGACCTCTTCTGGAAAAACAAATCCCTGGATCTTACTATACTGGGTAACTTATAAAAGAGTGTCCAACCTCCTGTTTTTGGGCAAAATATTAGGGCGTATGCTGGCTTCCCAACTCCAGGGATTCCTGGATGGGGTAGATAATCTAGATCCATTTCAATCTGATTTCATGCCTGGTTATGAGATGGAAACAGCTTTAATTGCCTTTGTGGATGACCTATGCAGGGAACTAGACAGGGGGGATGGGTCCCTGTTGGTTCTGCTGGCCCTGTCAGTGGCTTTCAATACCATCAATCATGGTATCCTTCTGAGTCACCTCTCTGGGATGGAGTTTGGAGGTACTGCTTTACAGTGGCTTCATTCTTTCATGGAGGGGAGCTCTCAGGGTGTGGTGTTGGGGAATACTTGCTTGACTCCTTGGCCATTGACCTATAGAGTTCCTCAAGGTCTAATCTTTTCCCCTATAGCATTTAACATCAACATGAAACTGCCAGGAGAGGTTTTCCAGACTTTAGATGTCACTAGAATGCCAATGATATCCAGCTCTACTATTCCTTTCCACCTAATTGCAAGGAAGCTGTTTCTATGCTAAACTAATACACGGCAGCTGTAATGGACTGGATGAGGGCAAACAAATTGAAGCTTAATCCAGATAAGACAGAGGTGCTCCTGGTCAGTCAAAAGATGTATCTGAGAATAGGGATTCAGCCTGTGTTATATGGGATTACATTCCCTCTGAAAATGCAGGTTCATGTTTTGGCAGTACTCTTGGATTTAGCTCTGAGTCTGGAGGTCCAGACCTTAGTAGTGACCTGTAGGGCTTTTGTACATGTTGGGACAGGGACACCATTATGTTCCTTCTCTCAGACACAAAAATTGAAGTATGGTCTTCCTGCACTGAATGTTGTTGACAGAATTACTCACCTTCTTAGAAGCTGTACTTGTATGTGACTCTCCATACTAGGCAATTGAATGCTCATTATAATATATACATTATACTATAGTACTGTTAATCACATGTACGCTCCAAATATAATCAAAAACAGACTTACACAAATGACATGTTAACTGTCTAGCTATGAAATTCTGAAGGCTGGTCTCTAGATTTGCATCTTTTAAGAGTGCTGGACTAGGATATGGGACATGGGAGTGCAGCTCACTGGGTAACTTCTGGCAAGCCACTTCCCTAAGCAACTCATAGAAGTTATAAGATTAAAGATGAAAGACCCTTGTATTTGTTAATCTCTCTGAGAGTACTTGTGCAAAAGGGCAGAATTTGTCATTTTAAAAAACCCTTTAAATAAATAAGACTTGTATCCCCTACTGGAACCAATTGGTCTGGTTAATGTCATGCTACCTTTGACTGTCTTTGTCCCTAGTGAATATATGTGCAATGAAACAGGCTTCCATACCCACAGCTGTGGAAAAGTGAGATACCATGTGTGTAGATTCTCTCTTTATCCTATGAGTGAAGCCAAAAATATTCCTGTAAAGAAATTAGTCACACCTTTTCCATTCAAACGAGTGTTCTGGACCATTCTGTGAGATACTAGTACATATGTCTAGTGTTTGAGTCTGCACATTCTTGATATTTTAGGAGAAAAAAAACAGCAGCAAAAATTAAAACATGTAAGATTCAAAGGCCAAAATGCATATTCTGGGCTTGGGCACATAATGTTGACCAACTGGAGTCAGAGAACTGCAAGAGAACCCCACTTTTTAGAGAAGTTCCATGAATGTACATTCCATCCAGGAATTTGAGATCTACAGGCAAGGGATTATTGTCTGTTCCACCAATGTGTAAAGCTCTGTCAAGGCTGTGAGGCTTTCAAGATCTGATTCTGCATCTGTGGAACGATCTTCCTTTGGACCTCTGGTTGGAGAAGGATCTCACCCATTTTCTCAAACAGTTGAAAACATTCCTCTTCCATCAAGCCACTGAGTTGTGTTTAAGGTGCTGACATGGATAGCAACCAGTGGGGTGTTGGGGACTTCATTCCATGTGTTGTTGTGGTGTTTTGTTTTATTGTCTTTGATTGTATATGTCAATGTCCCACCCACTGGTGTAAAGGGCATTATAAATAAACATCATGATGGTGATGATGATGATGATGATGATGATGCTTAACTTGACAATGAATAAAGGTAGAAGAACCAGGCCAAATCAGGCCAAGTTTATTCTATTCTATATTTTATTATTTTAAACTATTTTTCAAAGAAAGTAACATTTTAAAGCTATTACTGTGAATTTAATTATTGTGATGTTATAGTTTACTTCCTTACTCTACATTAGTTTCTGAGAGAGAGAAGGAGGCAGGGAGAGAGAGAGAGACCTTAAGCACCTATTGCTGTCACTGCAAGATCTAGCATTGTCGTCTGTGGGAAACCATCCAAGTCCAGTCACTGCAATGTGGAAGCTGCTTCTTTTTTAATTCACTCAAATGTTTGCAGGGCACCCCACTGAGTGCATTGGAGTATTGAGTTTGAATGACACAGCAGGCCTTTCACTCTCAACCTTGACAAAGAGGTCAGCTGGTCTCCCCAGTTCTTATTGGTTGTGGCCAGTTCTTCCATTCTTTTCTAGTAAGCATGCAAGTCATAAGCATTACCCCATATAATCCTTGAAAATAATGGCATATCGACAGGAACAAGACTTGCAGATCCTTTTGTTATCCCCAGAATGCAGCCAGATTGCGATTAGCTGCCCTAGAAATAAATAAGAATCTGTGACCAAAAGGGCCCAAAATGTGGGCCATCCAATCCAATTTTTTACAAGATGTTGTCTCACTCCAGAAACACTTTCTAAAATGTATAAAGGTTCCACAATTAAATGCTGGAGACACAACTGTGTTGAAGGGACTTTTTTCATATGTGCTTGTGACTGGACCTTACTTCTTTTGATCCCAGATTGGTACTGCAGTTCCCCAATCTGATAATCCACCCTATGTGTTCCACACAGCTCTGCTTTCCTCTCTCATAACACTATCTTTATGTAAAAGGATGAGGCCTTTCAATATTTTTAGAACCCCTGAATGGTAGCACACCTTCTGTGTCATTTTAAATACTGTATACCACTCATCCAACTCAATATTTATAAAAATATACTGTAACACTTATTAAGATATCATACAAAATAAATTACTGGAGTTCATATACAGATCAAAATTAATACAGTTCTTCAGAGTACTTTTGGACAGTTCCCTTATATCTTTAAACTCTCATACAAGCAGAAGTATCATAAACAACCCTTTGGTTACACTTTCATCAAAGACTCAACCCCCAATCCAGGGCACACTTTCTGACCAGATTCTATCATGGTTTAATTATTCTATTGCCTCTCACTAGGCCTCCACTGAGAATTAAACCCTTCCCATATCGTCACCCTCACTGGCTGACTGAGGCCCTTTATTCCCCAGCTCTCTCTGGAGAAAACTGTCACTGAAGGACTGCAAAAATATTTGCTTTTATATATCTTTTCCTCTCAGCCACCAGCCCCTCCCACACACTATCAGGCTGGGTTTCTCTCTTGAGGAGCTATTCTGGTTGCCTGACAACCTGTTTCTAGCTGCTCTGGCACTCAATAACCACACCTCCAGAACTCCAGCACAGTGGTGGATTTGTGATAATGCAAATAAATTTTGAATGATGATACGTAGTTTGATGGAGAAGATTAAACTGAAATTGAAACCAGAACTATTTTTGCTGGGATTGATGGATGACCATACAGATAAGAACCGTGTAACAGTTATACAATACATGGCTGTGGCAGCTAGACTACTGTATGCTCAGAAGTGGAGAGATCCTATGATTTTATCTCTGGAAGACTGGATCATTAAACTGTTGAACATGGCAGAGATGGATAAATTGACAACATTATTGGGAGATGCTTCTCTGAATTACTACAAGAAACAATGGGAGAAGGTTATAACATATTTAAAATTAATTGAGGGGACCCTAGCAGTAAGAAGTTTTGATTAAGTTGTATGGTTGATTACTTATATTGTAGAATTAAGATATCATAATGATATTTGAGATTATGTTAACTTTCACTTTTTTCTAGCTTACATTTTTCTGTTTCTCTAAATATGATTAAGAAATTTAGAGGACATATAATAAAGGTGTAACAATAATCAAGTATCATGGGAGAATGGGGGGGTCAAATGTGCATTCCTCTTTTTTTTGTAGTTTATTTACTTAGTCTGTAATGTAGTAGGTTAGTTTAGCTTAGCTCAGTTTAGTTTGTATGTTATTGTCTTTGTTTTTCCCTCTATGATGTTTTATTGTATAATTATAGCAGTATCATTCTATTTTACCACTGCAACATCCTATGGAATCACAGGGTTTGCAACTTACTAAGTCACTAGAGCTCTCTGGCTGAAAATTCTAAATATTCATCCCTAAACTGCAAAACCCTTAATTCTATAGGATAGAACCATGACAAAATCATAGTGCTGTAATGGTGTTGCGTGAAAGGTCCCTTCCTCCTGGGCCTTCAACCACTATTGCAGCAGTTCCAGATGATCATGTCTGGGTTTCTGTTTATGCATTTGTGTTGTCTTCTTCACCAGGTGTTTACTAGCTTCTTTTGTTATCATTTCCTTTCTGATGGAAAAAATTGATGATGTGACACATCCTGTTTCATATTTAATTCACACAGAACTTGAATGTTACTAGTTACCAATAATTAGCTACCTATAATAATGGCTGCCCGACTTACTGAGCGGGGACATTGCGGATCGGGCAGCTCCAGCAGCCAAGTGGTCCCTTCTGGCTTCCTCCTCTATCCCAGCATGCTCCGGGGCCAGTTGCATTTGGGTCCTCCCCTGGCAGCCAATGAGTTTAAACCAGCTGGTCTGAACTCATTGGCTGACGCTTTTCCTGGCTGGAGGTTCAGGAGTTTTCCTTCCAGTTGGGGAAAGGGCTTTATAAGTCAGCCCTCCTCTGGCCAGCTCTCACATCATTCTAAGCATCTCACTTTCCCCCCTTCCCTGAGATTATGTGATATCTGTGTGTATTTCCATTGTCACAACTTTGGGGGCAGTTGGCATGGGTCCTGGATCCAGAACTGGTATGTTGGTGCTTCCATGTGAGGTCATCCTCAGGCAATACAGGGGTATGACAGGTTTTAGCAAGACAACAGATGTGGATGCCACCCCTGCACCCAGTGGATTGGTGGTTTCAGCACCTGCCAACTCTGGGCACAGCAGGTACTGGTCAGTTGGGCTCATAGGTCAAGAGGTGGGTTGGTCGATGCCTGGATCTGGACTCATCTAAATGCCAACCCTTGTAAAAGCTATAACCAAATAATCTTGTGGCCTTCTCCTCTCCACATTTTTGCATCTTGCATTTTCAATCTTCAGCAGCTGAAATCTTTCTTTCTTGACAACACAAATTCATATTCTCAGGAATGAGGGCATAAACAAAACACAGCTGCAGTTTAGCAAGGGGTAAAGTCATTCTATTTGTGGTCTATCTTAATTTTTGAGTTACATTTATCATCATGTTGCTGTGGTTTCATTTAATTGTGAGGGAGGGACATCACATGGTTCAAGTGTTGTGCTTGGTGTTTCTGCTGTATAGTTTGTTGTGAGTGCTGAAGTAACAATGAAGTGAGTGGGGAGAGAAGAGAAGAGAAGGTATTTCGTGGCACATGCTTGAAGATTAAAAAGTATTAAAAATTATATGTATAATGGTAACTATTTTTGGGGGCTTTGGAACTATAATTGTAACTAATCACTTTAAAAGACTGGAATTCATGCATTGTGCATTTATTTATGCGGGAGGGGGCAGAGAGAGCGCGAGAGAGAAATCTTGTTGGCTATTGTGATTTTTATTTTATTTTATTTGTTTAAAAATGTGGCTGTTGCCTGGGAGAATTAGAGTTTAAAGCCATACACACCTGCTGCAGAATAGATCCCAACAAACTAAGTGGGATTTACTTCTGAACAATTACGTTTAGGGCTGTCACTTTTGCCCTTGTCATCGTTCTTCCCACCACCACAAAAAAGACTGGCAAAAATGAAGCAGGTTTTACACATGTCAAATGCTTTTGCAAAGGTCTGACCACCAATTTTGACTCCATCCCACTTGGGAGCATTTGATACGCTGTATCACACATTATCAGTCTGTCAAAGATTTGGTAGCAGTGGGAAGAATGTTTTCAGATGAAGAGTTACACCTGGCTCAGTCAAGCCTAGCGAAAGAACTGTAAAAGAAGTACAGAAACTGAATTGCTCAACTTTATTCCTTTGACAGAAATGTGGTTAGAGAAGGGAGCAGCAAAAATCTTAGAAACAAAATAAGCAAATTACTTAACCATGGTGTCAGCTAGAAATGGTGTAGGTTGTCACTGCTATGTTGCCCAACTTCTAATGTTTACTCCAGATTCCTCATTCAATCAGCAGCTTCTGGCTTTATACATATGTTTCATGCATCAGTGTTTTGGCCACAGACAAATAGATCTGTTCATAGTTATCAGGATACTTTATGGGGAGAAAGCTTTTTCTTGTATGATAGCCCAAAATGATACACTGCCTCTTTTGGTCCTCCTTTATGCTAATAAAAGGACACTAAATCTATACTTTTTCCTTTCAAAACGTTCCATAATGCTCTTTTCCAGTGCAATTGTTAAAGTGTCAGATCTCAAGGTCTGGGCTATCTTTGGACGGGCGGATGAGTGGGAATCTCAGGGCAAGAGTGTTATCTTCAAAGGAGTGTGTGTGTTTCTTCTTTGTTAGACTTGGCTTTCTTTATCTGACTTTATTTTTTTACTTTACTCCCTGCAACTAGGGCTGATGCTTAATTATTATGCTTACTAACATCACCAGGAGCTACCCCAATAGTATCACAAGGGCTTGTCTCCTATAAGATCAAGAGTTTTCCTTAAGTCTAGGTTTTGGCCCAGAAATCTCAAAGCATAGAATAGTCTTAACATGGCAACTCACCCACGTGTCAACTGGTAGCAGCATTTTTACAACCACCTGAATGTTAACATTCATTTCACTTCAAGCTACCAATGTCGCTGTCCCATTTTGTCCATGCACACAGAAAGATGACAGGGCCCTTGAGAATATATAAAGGGGCAAATGCCATGTGTTAATATGAATGTAAGGTTATAGACCATGTTTGTGTACACTGATAGTACCTGCCCTGCCCCAATATTTCTAGGCCCGACTATGCCTGTCTCTGCTTACTGCTGACCCATGCAGTGCTAATATGGGTTTGTTTCTCCCTAGAAGACAAAATCATACACAGTTAAAAGATTCTTAATCATTGTACCAGCTTGCTGTCTTGATCCTTAGCTGAACAAGCTGAACAAGATCCATTAGGCCATAAAGTAAGAATCACATTTATTGATGTAAAGTATATTCTGAAAGACATGCTCCTCACCCTTAGGCAGAAAATATTAGTTGAGTTCACTCTTCCTGAACTGTTATAAAGCAAGTCCTTTCACATGAGGATTGACAGATGGCAACCAAAACATTTCCTGCTAGCCTCTAGAATACTAGATTGGAATAAACATCTTTTGGGGCCTTGAAGGGTGCAGGAAAAAGCTAAGCTGAATTTACCTGCAACCATATGCTGCTTGTTCAATTACATAAACATAGGGAAAGTCCTCAGATGCAACCAGAAGAAAGAGATTTGTTTTAATACTTAATCTGTTCTTACTTCATTAAACTTGCAATTAATTCATTAAATTGCCATTTCTTTTATTCTCATTGGCTTTGGGGCACCAGCCCATTTTGAAGGGCTAGTCAGTTTCTAGAAACACAGATGTCTCCTGATTTGAAAAACAAAATGAAAAACAAAATTTATTAAACAGACTGGTCACCTAAAAATCCTTGGGGAAAAACATTCCTTCTTCACTTGGAGATTAAGAACATTTCCACTTTTTTCAAAATTCTGCTATATATGCTTTATATTTTGGACATACTCCTCAAGAAGCCCTAATCTGCATTGGCTAGTGATTGCAAAGGAAAGCAATCAAACATTATTAAGAGAAAAATAATTAACTTATTACAAATGCTTATATCCCATATTTCTGTGAACCACGAATGAAGAAGCCAAGAATATGAAGACAACTAAAATCCAACAACAAAATACTGCATTCGTCACTGGTGTTAGAAAGCAGAGTCATAGCTCGAATGCTACCTCACCTTTCCTTCTCCATGCCAAGACTTGGAAAACATGTGTGTTCCATGTACTTCAAGAGAACATGCATGAACAAGAACATGTACTTTTCCACTAGTGATGAGTGACAGTTTGCAGCTAGCTCACTTTAATTTGGAAGGTTCACCTAATTTGTTTTGTCCTTCTGTTTTCTATTTGCCTATGGGATGTGTGCTATGGATAACTGAAAAGATAAGCAAGGAAGAAAACTTAAACAAGAATGCACAGCAGGGAAGAAGAAGGATCAGAGAGAAAAGCAGCAGGTTGATGCAGACAAAAGAATATCCTGAATTCAGTGAGCATCATTCATGACTGAGTGGCTTCAGAATCATTCCTAAGATGTTTAAATTGCAATCCACAATCAACTGTTGGCAATTAATACATCCCATTGTTTTCAGAAAAGGCACTTTAAAATAAGGTTCTCCAAAGAAACAGGAAAAGAATCTATAAAATGTCCTGATATTGATGAAGTAAGGCAGTAGATATTTAAAATGTACCTCAGGGTCATTACAAAAAAAGGTCTGCTCTTTGCTCCCTTTATTTATAGCTGAACTGCCATTTGAAGAAAGGAAATAATTCAGCTGTAGGAGGCAACCTGCTTATAGCTTCTGCAATTTATTTCCAGAAAAGGCAGCATGTCCAGGATAAGCAGCAATTGGGATTTCTAGCGGCAGGTCCTTGACTGAACAAAGAGAGGATCGGGAAATGGAGAAGGGAAATGTCTTCTCACTTAGTCCATAAGCTGCCCATGCAGCAATCCCAACAAGACATCAGGAAAGTGACTGTACAGCAGTTCCTGGTCATTGCTAGAATGTAGCTCTGTCTTTTTACTGCCAGAAAACTAGGATTACCAGTTGATATTCTTGTAGAAAGACTCTATTCTAGGTTTTCTGTAAAAACATATGGCCCTCTAGATGTTGTTCAACTGCAATTCCCATCAGTTCTAATGGGCATAACCACTGATGATGGATGATGGGGTTTCACTCCCAAACAGTGGAAACTACGGGCTTCTATGTCAGTGGTGCAGTGAATCCACTCCAGGTTTCAGTCTGAACTTCGAAGGCTCTATTCAAGCTACTGAACACCATCCCTCAAATGGGCTGGGTACCATGTATAGCTTATTGGAAGTTTAAAGTTCAGAGCAGATTCATCATTCTCCCATCAAAGGAACCAACAGTTCCTCTGATCCAGTGAATTCTGGAGGCCCCACATTCTTCGACTCTGCTCTTGAACACTGCAGCCCATGAAACACAAAAATTTCTTTTTCTTTTGTACAATGTGTCATTTTTTACACTTGACTGTCTTGCTTTAGCTGTGGCATACTTATTGCTGCACCAGAGATTAATCCCTTTATTGAGATTCGGCCATAGACTCTTGAAGTGTCAAAGAGTACAATGGGCGTTCCTCATTCTAGGATATTTCCAGAATGTTCCCTTTAAAAAACTAGCCATAGTTTTGTTAAGAATGATGGACAGGAAAAGCAGTTGCCTCAATGGAACAGATGATTTGAAAGTTAATTGTAAGCATTTGTGAGTATTATTACAAATAATATTGAATGTTCAATTTTGAAATTAATGAGAAAGTTCCAATAAAACTGTTTTTTAAAAAGAAGAGGAAAAAGTTCTCTGTATTTCTCAAGGCATGGTTTTCCCAAAGGGTCAGAAAATCAAATGCCTTTTGCAGGCAGCACAAAATGACAGTTTGCAGCTGGATACACATCATGGCAATAGAGATCGAAATCACAGCTTGTTTCTTTCTTTTGGCCAAATGTGTTCTTCTCAGTTGCCAAGATGATGGGTGGTGGCTGGCTTATTTTTCAATATTGTTTTGCATTCCAAGATTTTTTGGAGTTTTTTTTCCCCAAACATTTTTGGCCAAACTTTTCTTGGGAGGGGTCAAACATTTCATTTGTGCAAAAATGTTGCATTTTGTGATGAATACAATGCCGTTTGGCCAAAGACCATTTTTGCTAAATAAGTAAATAAATATCCCCAAATCAAATATTCATCCAAAAGTGCTCAAAAACTCTCATAGGATTTTCAAACAACTCTCTTTTCTACCTGTTTTCTTCAATTTCATTGCAGCAGTCATGAACAGGCTTAAATCAGTGGGATTCAGAAGTGCTTAACCCATACATCAAGGATACTGCATTAATGTAATGGCATTATGTAGCTGATGTGATCAACCAAATATCCGTGGCTGAATTGTGAAATCTGCAATATTGCAGGACAAACTGTGTGAAAAGTTGCAGAAAGGGAACTTGCACAAAGAACTAATCCAAACATTCTCCCATTTTCTAATGCTAGTGGTTGTCTGTTTGAAATTGACCGATAAGTCTTCTGGGAAGGAAGAAAATGATTCAATGTCTGTACAATAGGAATGTTAAAGCCAAACAGACTTGAGGCATTTGTTTCAGTTTCTGCTAGTACATTCCCTTGAAGTCTAATTGGCCTTGTCGTAAGACTGTGAGTAGCATCTGTCCCCAGTGCTGTTTTCTGGTGCTGAGAAAGATTAATCAATCTCCATCTAACAGGATTCCTCCAGTGCCACGTATATTGGGACAATAAGACAAGTAAATTGATATAGAGATTTCTCTCTTCTTGAATGCATGCTGCCGACAAAATCAAGGATTATGGCCTCTTTCAAGAATTTTCCAAGTGCCAGTAGATCACAAAAAATATTGGCCTTTCCTTTGTTAATCTTGTAGAAACCATTGTCAGGCAAAAGTTGCAGGCATTGTACTGTAGAGAAGGCCAAAAGTCGGGTGAGGGTGGGGGGGTGAGTTAATTAGCTCAAGCCACTGAATACATCTTGACTGCCTAGGCTCAGGGGCTATGAACAACACAATAACAAAGTCTTGGCCTTTTGCAAAAGTGCCCCCTGTCATTTTGAGTGGTCTCTCTACAAATAGAAAAAAAGGGGAGGAATCACAAAATAAGCTAAATGTTTTATAACCATTCAATGTTGGTTAGGTGTCAGGCATCAAGAGGCATCAGTATGGAAAAAGTAATTTGTGATCCCCTTAGTGCTTGTTATGTTTCCACTAGATTTGTATTACTTATTTCAGTGTTCTTTTTAACACCAAGAGTATTGGACTGCACAATTATATGTCATTCTACTTTGTGCACAGCGCATACTACTGTAGCACACCTGCACATTTTTATTGTGTGTACAGGGGACATCGACTTTGTGCTTTGCAACACACTCTGTAACGTTTACAAAAGTATACAAAGGAAGCCAAAATCCTCAGAAGTAAGAATCTGGCACAATAATGCAGAAGAGTGTTACATTCAGACCTGACATCAAAAACACAAACAAGACTGAGCACACTTGCTTGTGTGCTTCTTAGTGCTTTCTTGTTCTTTCGTGTGCAGGCTCAGGTCCTCTGCCGGAACTCATAGTCTCAAGAGAAGGTCCACATTCTGAGTGGATGTGAGCCAGAGAATTGGTTGGGGAGGGGCTAGCAGCCCCTATCTCTCTATATAGCTAAAGAGACAAAGTGAGCAGGCATGTGCCATGGAAGAAAAAACAACATAAGGTAAACTAGTGTCTGTTGGGCTTAACTGCCCCAGCTCTGGAAAGTCTTTATGGTGAGTCTGTTAGGTTAAGACTGTGGTGTCTGTTGGGGTAAGGCTGGTTGCTTGTGTGCCTGTTAGCGCTCTATTATTCTATTGTGTTTTGGTGAGCTGGTGCACTACACTGCTATAATGCCCTATTTTTTCTGCACTACACTGCTATAGTGCCCTATCACACCACTTTCAACATCCTGTGGGATTCTGGAGTTTGTAGTTTACTGAGGCCAAAGAGCTCTCTGGCTGAGAATTCCAAATGCCCCTCTCTAAAGTGCAAATCCCAGTATTCCATAGGATGTTGAAAGTGGAATAATAGTACTATAACACTGTAGTGTGGAAATGGCCTGAGTGGAGGCTTGCTTGTGTGCTGATTGGTGCTCTATTGTGCTTTGGTGAGCTTTTCTCTGTTGGATTGAGGCTGATTGTTTGTGTGAGATGAGTGGAAGTCTGCTTGTGTACTCATCAGTGCTCTATTGTTCTATCACATGGAAATCCAGGTCGTCTGCCTGAGTACATGGTCTCAGGGGGATGGAGTATCTTCTGAGAGGAAGTGAGTCAGAAACTTGATTGGGAGAGGAGATAGCAGCCACTAGCTGTCTATATACTTGTGGCCCCAAGCCTTGGAACTTGGAAAACAAGATCTCAGGCTAACAGGCAAGGTCAACAGAAGTTTCATGTGGGCATTTAGCAGGGGAGTTTTGAGGGGGAAGGTCCAGACTTCTGTTTTGGTTCAGTTCAATACTTAAGACTACTGCATATGGATGGTGAGAGCTCTTGTAGTCACCAACAACAGCTCTGATATATTTGTATTCTCGCAGCTACACCTTCAGCAAGTGCAAATTGATTACCTTGTTAGAAGAGAAGGTCCAGCAACTTGAGGCCTGTGCATCTACCCTTCAGTATATTAGGGAGCATGAAGAGAAAGGAGCAGATTCTTCTGGATAAGGAACACACAGTAGATGTCACCGAAGTCAGTTCCAAAACACAAGAGGTAGACATTTGGAGGGATGTGACACATAGAAGCAGAAGGACTAGAGGTCATTCTGTGAGTTTTGAGCTACAGTATCAATCTAAAGCTCTATCCCTTGTCAGTGATGATGAGGAACAGGAACAAAAAAGAACAGGAACAAGAGCAACAGTGTCAGTTCTCAGAGAATGAGCAGGCAACCTGGGAAAATTCAGCACATGGAATGCCTCCTGCCAATCTTCAAAGGAGATGCATGGTGACGGTAGGGAATTTCCTGCTGAGAGGAATAGAAGCAGTAGTTTGTGGGCCTGACAGGATATCTCAAGAGATGTGCTATCTTCCTGGGGCAAAAATCTGTGTTGTAATAGAGAAACTGACAAGACACATCAAACCCACTGACTGTATCCCATTCCTTTTGTTCCACATGGGAACCTGGGAACCAATGACACTGGAAAACATAGCCTCCAGAACATCACAAGGGATTATGAAGCTCTCGGTAGGAAGCAGAAGGACCTTGATACACAGGTTGTCATTTTGTCTCTCCTTCCAGTTGAAGGACATGGCCCAGAAAGGAAAATAGTGGAGGTGAACAACTAGGTCCACAGAAATTGCCACTGGGAACAACTTTGCAACTTGGACCATGGTGTGTGTTTTCATGGAGATGGACTTCTGGCAAGTGATGGATGGCATCTCACAGCAGTTATCAGAATGTTCTTGCTAATCTCACAAACCTGATCAGGAGGGCTTTAAAGTTATGTAGGGGAGGGAGACAGTTTTCTTTAGGGCAGGAGTTCATAAAGTGCTAAAGATAATGGCCTGCATTTTATAAGGAGAATTGGGCAAATAGTACAAGAACTCAACAATGGGAAGAAAAAAAAACTTAAGCAGCAGGGGGAATGACCAATGCTCTTAGATGTCTCTACACTAATGCACAGAGCATGGGAAATAAACAAGACGATCTTGAACTCTTAAAACAGGAAGGCAAATATAATATTATAGGCATAGAGGAACATTGTGGAAGAATCTTGACCAGAATGTAATATTGGAGGGCATATTTGGAGGCAGTTTGCCTTTGCCATCCTCTCAGAGTGAGAGAATGTGATTTGCCAGAGGTACCCCACAGGTTTCCATGGATGTTTAGGGATTTGAACCCTGATCTCCAGAATCAAACCACTATACCACACTGGATTTACCCAGTATATAATGCAGTTACTCAGTAGCTGGTGAAAGATACTTTCATACTCTTGCAATTAATATTATACAATGCTCAATTTTCTACCATTAAATCTTCTTACAGATGTTTGTATTAAACAGGAGGCATATGACTAAGTTATACTAGATCAATACCTCTTTATTTCCGATTTTCTTATCAGTATAATTATGGCAAAATATTTTTAAAATATTTATTCAAAATGTTGACATTTCTGCCTTTAAAGCTTCATGAAGTTAAGACTTCAATATAGCCACACCATAGTTAGCACAAAGTGAACAACACAATGTGATGCAGATGGTGAAATGAATTCCGTGTGGGAATTGTAAAGTGAATAACCTCCAATGATGTGTTTCAAATTGTAAGGGAAGGGGCTCGTAATTGAAGCAACAAGCTTCAACATGTACCTCCCTTGTGCCTCTTTGTCTTCCAGGCTGTTGATGAATTTCAGAGGAGGAGGGAGCTCAGAAGAACTGGGTTGTTTATTGGAACCAAAGAACAGCTGTGGATGATGAGCATCTGGGGTGAAATAGAAATGTGTGCAGCTATATATTACACAAGAATTTCTCCCCCTATCATTCTCAATTAGCTTTTGGAAAGCACTGACTACAATGTCACCAGCTGCTTTCCCAAGCAACTGTGTGCTCTCTGTGAAGGGAAATAGACCTTACATAATGGCTGATGCCTGACATTTCATTCCAGCGCCTTCAGATAAGTACTATTAATTCTGCCTTCCTTTGAAAGCAAAGGCTATATAGTTCCTAGTTTCTAGTTGGCATTATCCTTATTCAGGCTCAATTACAGAAACATGGAGTCATTTCTGATTGGTTGCATGAACTGATGTAGGTTTTAATTTTGGAAGAAATATCAAATGAGTCTTCATAGGAAAAGTGACCAGATGCCAAAGAGGTCATGAGTCTTTCAAAGGTGGAAATCTCTTCCAATCACATGGCAGAAACCAGTTTTAGATAAAATCTTTGAGAGGGAGAGGCATTCCAGTGAGGAGTGGGGTCAAAGGTGAACAGGTGAGGTAAAAAAGTGCCAGTACATTTCAGCATAAAGGCTGTTACAAAGCCTTTGGTGAGGTGTTTCAAGGTTTCAGAAGTGGAACGAGGGGGAGAAAACCTAGATGAGTTTGGAAACTATCAGATGATGGTGTCATGGGGGAAGAAGCATGATTGGTTATTACTGTTTCTCCCTGTTATGGAAGCCCATCTGGTGTCCACACAGTGTCATTTCCACATCAAATCAAATAGCTTTTTATTAAAGCCTTCAGGGCCTAAATGATTTTATCTAGATTTGCACAAGTGTAATGGTTTTAAATTATTTTATAACCATTTTAAATTTTAAATTGTTTTAAGTGTTAAATAGTTTAATATGCTTTTAGCCTTTTCAAATTATTCCTACTGTTTTAAACCATTCTAAACTGATATTGTTGTAGGCTGCCCTACAATCCTTAGATATGAAGCAGGATAAAAGTATATTAATAAGTGAAATAAATGACCATCCAGAGAACCCAGGAAGGCTGAATCAGGACTTCAGGAGATCCACATTTGCACAGGATCTTAGTTCCATATCTCTACTTTCAGAGTTGGATGTTCCCTATACTATCAGCCCCACACATGTCCAAAAGGAAGGGACTGCTAGAGTGACAGGCCAAAATGCTAAGAGGCCAAAGTTTACCGAGTTTTACGTTAAAATAAAAATGGGAATCTGCTAAGGATCTTGGCTTGTCAGGCCAGCATCATGACAGGCCTTGAGATTTCAGAGTCAAAGCCTAAGACATAAGGAAGGGGTGGGCTTGGTGAGGTCACAGAAATGGTTCCAAGCCATGTTAACCAAGAATGGTTCCTAGTGATATCATTAATTGTGGTATGTTAAACATCAGCAATTGTTGCTCAGAGCATGTCATTCAATTTAAAAAACAAAACAAAAACAAGAACTCTGATAAATGAGAAAATATTTCTCTTTCTATTATGTCTTTCAAGCTTTCATGTGATGTGTTCATAAGCTCTACTTTTAACATATTTACCAAGCACTGCTTTTAACCTCACTTGAGCATTGTCATTAAGAAAGAGCCTTTCCCAGTAAAAAGAAAGTTTTCCAAACTGCCTCTTTCCCCCGTCATCTCTCTCCCATATGCTGACTCCACTCAGTAGCAGTAGGCATTCAGCTTTAGTCCCCTTGCAAAGGGGAAGAGGTGGCCCTCTAGCTTATCAGCCAGTCGCTGTCTGAGAACCTGGTTCTGGTTCTGCCAGGAGCACAAATGTTCAGGGCAGACAGCAGGCCACCAGGGAAGAACTGGGGCACAGCAGCAAACAAGCAAGCAACAAACAGCAGACCTCTATCTGGGGGTGATGGTCTTTGTCTCTCTGATTTAAGAGTCATAAGTGAAGATTTCATGTCAGATCCTATTGGTCAAATAGCTTTCACATGGAAAGGTGGAGATGACACAGTTACACAATTGTAGTGCTATGATTCCACTTTAATGGCCATAGCAACATCCTATGGAATCCTGTGGTTTGTTGTTTGGGAGGCATTAATGTTCTCTGAGTGAGAATTCTAAACATCCTATCTAATTAAAGTAGAGCACTGTAACTGTGTAGTGCAAAGGGTGCCTTTACTAGACCTCTTCACAGACATACAGGTACAAATAAGAGAAATTACAGAGGCTAAGACCCATTACTATGACAAGCTGAAGAAAGTAAGCTGCTTAAAAAATCAAAGGCAAAATTAACTCACAAAAATCTGTTTTCATGAGAAGGAGGGAAGGAGTCTGGCTAGAAATAATTAATAGAGAGGTTAAAAGGCAAAAGAGAATGGAGAGATCATTTAGTCAGGGGTTGCTATCCAATTTCAATGTTGCCAGTTAACAATACAATAGCACAAACAGCAATCCGTATTCATCAACCTCTCAGACAGCTCTGCATTTCCTCATGCTGATTCTTCCCTCCCACTGGTATTGATTGTGGTTTGATAAACACTGAGAGGCAAAAAAAAAGGAGGCCAATGAACCTCCTGGAAAGTCTACCACAGCTGTGTCAAAGAATCTTGCAGTAACTGGGACTAAGAACACACAGATTCTTTTCTTCACCCTAGAGCCTGAGAAAAAAGGGACAGATCCTGAGATCTGGAAACTTTCTAAGCATCTTTCTCTTTCAGTATAAAGGGTTGTGTAGCATTTCTGGGCTTGATGGCTTTAGTGTCTCTGCAGCACTGAACCAGCTCTATTTCCATAAGGAGCTGTTAGAAGAGCTTGAAGGATCAGACCTATGGCATATCTAGTCCAGTACTGTGCTCACACAGTCACCTATAGGATGCCTGCCAGCAGAACATGAATGCCATTGTGCAATCCAACTTGCATTTCCCAGAAACTGATATGCAGAGACATATTGCTTCAGATACTCTAGGTAATATATAGCTATCCTAACTAGTCATAATTCATGACCCTAACTTCCTGGGATGTAACCTATCTCCTGTTAAAGACATCCAAGTTGGCAGTCATATTTACGTCTTGTGGAGGTGAATTTCACAGGTAACCATATGCTGTACGAAAAAGCACAGTTTGGAGGAAAATGTAAGATGATGGTGATAGTAATGATTTCTCCCACCCCATCTTTGGCAAGGTTAAAGTTTCATGGCTTCCCATATGAGCTTGGCTGAGCTTTAAGATCTGCAAGGGAGAAACTTTTGTATATTCCACCATGTTCACAGCCATAGTTGGTGGGAATGTGGGAGAAGACCTTCTCTGTGGCTGCTCCCACAATTCAGAGCTCTCTCCCTAAGGAAGCTAGCATGGCAGCTCATTTGTTATCATGTTTGTGGCAGGTTAAGACCTTTAATTTCCAGTTAGGCTTTGGAAATTGGTTTTTAATTAGAGAAGGGCTTATTATAGTGTTGTACTGGTTTTAATCTTTATTTTAAAATCAGATTTAATTGGTTTTAATTCTGTTATTTTTTAAAAAAATACTGTTTTAATCTTAATTTGGTATGTTTGTAACTATACATGTTTTTATTGTAATTTCTGTAAACTACCTTGAGTCCCAGTCTGGAATAAAGGCCAGATATAAATAAAGTGATGGATGGATGTAAGTTGTTCACAAGGTGGAAAGGAACTGGCAAGAAAATGGAAGTGCTCATACGCCCTTTAGATTTTGTTGAATATTGCTGTTAGAGTTTTCTTTTTAAATACCTCATGGAATGATTGCAAAACCTAGTCACCTTCTGAGGCAAAAGTAAGTGCCTCTGATGTATTGATTAGCATCAGACAAATGGATCTCATACAGTGTGAAATGACTAGACAGTGGGAGGAGGAACAGTTCAGAGGAGGAATGCATGCATTGCATGAATTGGCCTTGATTTAATGCCTGACATTTCTATTCCAAGGAGCATACCAGTTAGCACATCTGACAAAGGCATTTATTGGTTACTCCATAGATCTGCTACTGCCATTCAATGCACTTAGTATATGCTAAATAAAATGGTCATGATGCCATAAATTATTAATGCGGAAGAAGAGACAAGCTACAAGAGGGTGTAGCAGTTTGCTTTTGCCTGAACCTATTGGGAAGGGCAAGATTCCACCACCTCATCTCTTCTCCCACCATTGATTTAATAATTAACTTTGAACTTCAGAGCTGTGATTAAAAAATGTAACAGATTTACAGTTTTACCTAGTGAAAATATGTGATTAACCCTGCAAGTAGCATTTATTAAAATTAGTAGCATTAATGTTACTTAGTAGCATTAATGTTACCTAGTAATATTAATGCTATTTACCATATAATGACCATCCATCATGAAAGCAATTTGTAAAGGAATGTAGTAGGAACTAATACAGAGATATCAATGCAGAGGTATGTTAACCTTTGATAGAAGAAAGTTCATTTACTTGTTACCCTGATTTCTGGGGGTCCTGTGAGGGACACCTAAATGCTCTTCAAATTATAAGTTGGGGAAATTAGTCAAAGAGCACAAGCTAGCACTGTGAGAGGCAGGGCAATGGAGCGAGATCTTTTACCCAATGTCTACGGGGTCAGGCCGAGTCAAGGAGCAAACAGAAGTAAAATAATAATTGTTGTTTTTATTAAAATCCAATCAAACAAATGTATGCAACACACTCACACAGATAACTAGAGAAATAAAGGTTGGAGTTGGATAGAGGGATTTTGAGAGGAAGTTTTTGGTATGGGAAATACTGCGCCTGTCCTGAAGCCCGGGTAGTCTGAAGATAGAGTTCGTGAATATGAAGGTTCTCAGTACGTGGGACTGAGGGGAAGGCTCGCCAAGCAAAGCAGCAGCAAAGCAGCAGCAAGACGGGATGCCATCCAAGGAAGCTCTCAAAGTCAGGGGTTTTTAGAGGGGAAAATGCGGCCACAGGCTAGCCCGTACGTGAGGAAAACAATGAGTTTTGGGCTGGAGACAAAGCCTCCGAAAGGTCAGAATTTAGCATGATTGGGTTAAGTCCAAATTGTCAATAGGGTAGCCGGTATGCAAACGCAGAGTGCTTGACAGTTGAGTATTCGGCTCGTCAAGCTGCCTGCTCGGGGAAGGGAGTTCTTTGTAAGTAGCGTGCATACGTAATGAGGTACTTGCCTTGAGGTCTCCTGAAGCGGCAGTCTGGCTATTTCTGGCCTGCCTGTATTTGTTTGGAATATTACAGTGACTAGCAACCGAGCGTGTTTGCGTGCTTGTCCAGGGGCCTCACAAGCATGTGGGAAGGAATAGGTAAAGAAGGCCAAATTATTGATATCAAAGTGATATCTAATATTCCCCAAGTCCGGCTAGAAACTGCGGTAACATACTTTCTCTTCTTGAAAGCATGTATTGGGGGAAGGAGAAGAAAAGAATTGTGGCTTATTTCTTTTTGAGAAGCTGCAATTAATCTACTATAATCTGTTCAATGGAAGGGGAGAGGCCAATTCTTTTTTCTTTTCCTTCCTTTTTCTTTTATCTCTCTTTTCTTTTTTTTTCTTTCTCTTTGTTTAATTTTTAAATTGTATGTTTTTACTTTTTCTTCATTGTGTCCTTTTATTTTATGTACTAGTTCTGTTTTTTTAGTATTTGGGGGTATTTTAATACAAATATCTTTTTAAAAGGAGAGAAATTTTCTGCTACTGAAATCTACTTTAAAAGTAATTTTTAAAATAACTAGAACAGTGTATTCATTACACCAGAAATTGTACCCTGAACATTGCATGTGGCCCCTAAACTCTGGTTTTATAACCCCAGAAGTGCTCCCAAACTCTCTGAACCTCCCATTTTTAAAAAAACAAAAACAAGCTGAACACCTTCCATTGCATTTTTAATGGCGAGAAACAGAAATTGGAAGTGACATGACATGATTTCTGAGGCACCACAACGTGTGAGTCCAGCTCTCAAGGGAGACAAGGATGAAAACTGGCTCCTTTTCCTGAGCAATTTGCCAGTCCTGCATTTCACTAGTCAAGTAACATCATTCTTATTATATTACTTTTCAAATGTAATTTTTGTTATGCCTTCATTGCCAGTAAAGGATATCTCAATACAGGTAATGGTGTTACTTGTTTTTCATTACTCTCACATTTTGATTTTATGTAATCTTTGAGATCCTTAGGAAGCCAGCACGGTGAAATGCTTTGAGCATTGGACTATTGGTATCATTTAAGCATAAATACCACCTACATTTGTAAACGAGAGCTAGCATAGTGCAGCAGTTTGTGTTGAAACACAACTCTGGAAACCGTGGTTCTAAACCGCACTCAGCCATGGAAACACCTGGGTGACCTAGGGCAAGTCACATTCTCTCAGCTTTGAAAAAAGACAAAGGCTAACGGCCTCTGAACAAAGCTTGCCAAGAAACCCCTGCGATAGGTTCACTTTAGGGTTGTCAGAAGTCAGAAATGACCTGAAGGCACACAACAACAACAACTGATATCCTTAGCTCTAATTATGGACCAGGTCTGCTAATATTCACTTTAGGTGACACATCAGAAGTAGAGAATGAATACATCAGATCTTATATTCATTTGATTTCTCATCTCGTTACGCACATCTGAATCAATTTTGACAGTTTATTCCATTTTTCATTTTCTCTCAAAGAGAAAAGGGACAAATTCTTTGATAGGGCCAGCTTTTGTGGGAGCACATTAATAGTCAATTGCTTCCCATTTTTAGAAGAGTCTTCTGTGATGTGATCAATAGATTCCCCCCCATCCTATGTTAAAGGTATCTCTGTGTGATGAAAATCTAACTTTGATATGGACATGGTTTGCCACAGGTCGCCCAACATAATGAGTGTTTTTCACTAAATTAGCATTCATTACTCCTTCCTAACTCATCATTCATTACTCATTGAATATACAGGTCAGCAAAAGCAACTCAGAAGTAAGAGCTTGTGCTTCTTTCACCCACAGCTAAAACTTTAATTCTCTTAAAGATATGGTTGGTTAACTTTCTATACTCCACTTTTGCCACACTGAGTACGACACCTTATTAAAGTTTCATTCTTCTAAATATTACAGACCACTTCACTCTTCAGAATCAGAATGACAAAATGACAGACTATCAGTAACTGGGAAAACGTGAATGGATTAGGAGGAAAAACATACACAGGAGCAATATTTTCATAATGGACAAAAAGATAATACAACCTTCTTATGTGCATATTTCAAAACATGTTCTGAACATATATTAGGGAGAGCAATAGTAATTTAATTATGGGCCATATTTCAATAGTAAATTGTTCACTTCACACTGTAGACCATTTTCTGCTTCAGCCAAAATTTAATGAAACTTAACAGCGCTAGCAACAGTGCTGTTAAGGTAAAATAAATGGCTTTGTTTCGCACTTACCCTGTTCAAGAAACTGTGTAAGTAGGCTAAGAAGCTGTTCCATTAATACTGCATAGTTCTGATACAAGATTAACACTTTTAAATTAGTGAACACCAGGTTTCAACTGTTGGTTACAGTATCTGATTGTTCCTAGAGGTGGTCAAAAGTTGGTCATATATTTAGCTATACAAATAAATGTGTAGAAACTGAAGAATTGTACACACACACACACACACACACACACACACACACACCCCTATATATTCTGAAGGGAGCCTTAATTTCTGAAGAATCCCATGATCTGGAGAACCCCATGATCTGGAGAATCCCACAGACTTGCATGTACCTCTGGTTGCTTTCCTGACGCAAGTATTTTGTGTTCTGAAAATGCTTCCACATTTCCTTTACTCCTGTCCTGTTAAGAAACCACACCAGCAGCCTGAGGTCAGTGTGGAATCAAATGTTCAGGCAGAACAATATCCCCATTCCCACTATTTGAACACAAACAGGCAGAGGCAAAAGTGCTTCTCCCTATCCTTCAGTGCCAAATATTTCATCAGAAAATCCAATATCTAAGCAGCACAATCCTGCAGCGTCTGTTTAAGAATAAGACCTGTCACAAGACCGTTGGAAAGCTGAGGTTAAAGGCATTGTGTCAAAACGTGGCGTGTTCGACCTTTCTTTCAACCCAGAACAACACAGCTGCAATGCTCCTTTTTAACTTACTTGCCCTGGTCCTTCCAGAGCGGTCAGGAAGGGGGTGATCTTAAAGTTGACAGTGTTCTACTAAAATTTTTGCTCAGACTAAGTGTTGAATTGCGAATAGGCTTCAAAAACTTAAGTGTTTTTGAAAACTTTCTCATATCAGGAATAAAATTGTTGAAACTACTTATTGCTTTCTTTGTGAAGAAATTAGTAAAGAATTGCATCCCTAGTTTTATTTGTAAATAAAATCATTTTATTACAAAAATAGCTGTTGTGTCTTATCTTGGACCCCTTCTATTTTTTCATTCGTTTCAAATCTTTAGTAACTAATTCCAATTTCTTTCCCAAATTTTCCATATCCTTTCTCACTTCTCTAACTTCTTTCTTCACTTCCGAAGATAATTCCTTCATCTCTGCTTTCGCATCTTCTCTCATGTTCTTCACTTCAGCTAATAAAAGTTGATATGGGTCTTGATTACTTGTCTGCATTTCTAATGAGGGTCTTCTTTGAGTTATAGTCTGTAGTTGTGTTTGTACTGTGAGTTTTCTTCTTCCCGCTGCTGTAGCCATCTCAGTTGTTTTCCCTCTTTTTTTTTTCTATATTTCTATGTAGTTTCCTGCCTTTTTCTTTTATATATTTGAAAGGAAGATTAACAAAGAAAAAGAAGAAATCTCTCTTTCTCTCTCCTTTATCTTTCCTTCTAGATCACTTTCTATTTATTTACTTATTTATTTATTTTACTTCTATTCGCTCTTAATTAATTTTTAGCTTTATTTTGAAACTTACTGATCCTCTATTTTCCTCTCTAACTTATCTTAATTATTTCCTATTATTATTTTATTTTATTATTGTTTTATTTTGATTTGTTTTATTTTATTTTATTTTGTTTTGTTTTATTTTATTAATTAATTTTATTATATTATTTCTATATTATTGATACTTTAATTCTATATATTGTGTATATATATGTATGTATATATATGTAAGTGTGTGTGTGAGTGTATGTTTTAATTAGTCCTTACTTTTCACACTCTAAATTCCCTCTTTAGTTAGGCTAACCTATTCAATTTTATTTATTTATTTATTTATTTATTTATTTATACATTGTAGTAACTACTTTTGACCACAAGAGGGCATCCTGTTCTTTCTTTACCTTAACTTGTGTTTAATATCTATCACCTTCAGCCTTTTATATATTTCACCTTGAAATCCTTCTTATCTGTTTTTTCTCTTTGTCTACTGTATTATCTTACCTGTAGCCTTGAAGCACTTCTCACTCACACAGCTGTTTGCCCTCCTTTTTTCCACAGTGTATTAGAATGCTTTCTTACTTACCTCTTTCTAATAACTCCAGTATTTCAGCCTTCTAAATATCTTCACTTTAAGCCCACTTTTCCAAGTCCCCAGAAGAATATAATATTTTAAATACTTACACCAACCTGTCTACAATCTATACCATACCACACTATCTCTTATTTTTTAACAGCACAATTCCAACAATACAAAATCAATACATATATCAAATACTACACACAGTTACTCTATAAATTTCTTATACCCCCCTTGTTCCCTCGCCACCGGTCTTTTTTCTCCTTTACTCTTCTCCACTTCTTCCTTCACAGTACGTCCTCTCGTCTGTCTCTTATACGGTGATCTCTTTACTATTTCTTCCTTCTTCCGTCTTCGTTTACCCACTCTTAGTTCTACTTATTCCGTCTTTCAGTTTTAATATCCAAAGTCTCTACCTTCTCTCAGCCCCCAGTCTTTCTCAGTTCTTTCTTAATCCGACGCTTCTTGAACCATTTCCCTTCCTTTTCAGTAATCTTCCCGCTTAAGCCTCAACACCTCAGTCTTTCAAAACTTGTAAAGCTAGATGTTGATAAGTTCCAAGCTGATTGTTATGAAAACAAAGTCTCTATTGTTAGTTGTTTTTGCTGATTGATATAATTACTCCTCTTAGTAAAGTTCTTAGTAAAGACTAAAAAGTTGGAAACTAAAACAAAGGACATTGAATTAACAGTAGAAAAGAATGAAATGAAAACAACATTGATGGAATTTAAATACCGAGGGAAGTGCTTGAAGATAAGGGGCTGGCAGGAAAGTGAAAGGGAGGACCTATATGCTAAACTTATCCCAGCATTAGCCCAATTCATCAATTGGCCGACAGAACAATTAGATATCGAAGTGGATAGGATCTTCAGAATAAGTTCTCTAGTTGCCAGAAAAAGAAAACTTCCACGCGACATCGTTGTATATTTTGTAAGAGAAAGGGTGAAGGACTTGATTATTCAACAAAGTTATACTAATTGCTTAATTCTGGATGGAGTGGAGTTGAAGATTTTCAAAGATGTGCCTTCACAAATATTGAAAAAAAGGAAAGACTACAGTTTTTTAACTCAAGGGCTGAAAAGGAGAGGAATTGTGTATAGATGGGGAAGATTTGAAGGAATAATCTTAACATAAACAAAGAAGATACACATTGGATTCGGTTATGAAAGCTAAAGAATTTCTAAGAAGAAATAAGGAGGATTTGGAGAAAACAGAGAGAAGAGAGGTAGAAAAAGAAAGTGATAAGAGTGGAGAAAAGACAGAACAAAAAGAAAAAGGAATAAAAGGTCAAGTAACAAATAAAAAGGAGGAAGCATCAAATATATCAGAAGATTCAGCTCAATCAGGAGAGGAAAATAATTTGGAACAAGAAGAAGAAGAGATAGAACTAGAAGAGGGAATATTGGAGGAGTCAAGTAATACCTAAAGAAGAAACTTACAAGTAGAAATACAGAATGCAGATTAAGATAATCTCTTGGAATGTTAGAGGACTCAATTATTTACCTAAACGGAAATTTTTTTTCCATCTATTAGAGAAACAAAAATGTGGAATCATTTGTCTACAAGAGATCCATATTAGAGATGGTGATTCAAAGCTATTAATAAATCCAAAATTAGGAGATTTATTTAGGACAGTAAATAAGAAGAAAAAAAGAGGGGTAGTAATATATGTAAATAAAAAATATAAAGCAGAAGAAATTTTGAATGACGCTAATGGAAGATATGTAGGAATAGAGTTAAAAATACTAAACAAAAAAATTTTGATATTAGGACTTTATGGGTCACTAGAAAATAAAGGAGAATTTTATAAAAAAAATTACAAAAAATTTCAGGATTGGATTATCATGAAATAATAATGATGGGTGATTTTAACGGGGTAATAAATCCTCAACAGGATAGAACAGGAGAAGTGAAAAGAAACAAAAAAAGAGGTAAATTACCTAAAGCGTTTTTTCAGATGATGGATATACTTTCATTGACAGATGTATGGAGAATGTTAAAAAAAAACACTAATGATTATACTTATTACTCCCAGTACCATAATTCTTGGTCAAGAATCGATATGTTCTTAACATCTAAGACATTGATTTCAAAAGTAAGGAAGATGGAAATAAGCCCAAGGAGTATCTCGGACCATAATCCAATAATATTAACACTGGAAGATAGAAGACAAGAATTTACATGGAGATTAAAAGATAATTTATTAAAAAATGAAAAAATAGTACAAAGAGCAAAATCTGAATTAGAAAATTATTTTAAGGATAATTTAGATAAAGGTACATCAATAAAAACAGTTTGGGAGACCGGGAAAGCATTTATGAGAGGATTTTTCATTCAACAAGATGCTTTTTGGAAAAAGGACAGAACTAGAAGAGAAAATAAAATTATAAATGAAATTCAAAAACTAGAAGAAGACCTTAAGGAAAAACCAAAAAATGAATATATTAAGAAAGAAATTAAAATATTACAAAAACAATTGGATATAGAGATAACAGAGAAAATAGCAAATACAATTAAATTAACAAAGCAGAATTTTTTTTTAATGCCAATAAACCAAATAAGTGGTTGGCATATAAGCTGAAAAAAGAGAGAGAGAAAAGGATTATTCAAGAAATAAAAGTAGAGGGAGAGGTACAAATTGATCGAGAAAAAATTAAAGGAGCATTCGTAAATTATTATAAAGAACTTTATTCTGAAGAGGAGATGACACAAGAAAGGTTAGATAAAATGAAACAATATCTAAGAGACAGTGATATTCCAGAGTTTACAGAGGCACAAGGAAGTGTCGTGAATAAACCAATAACCAAAGAAGAGATTATGGAAGCCATAAAAAGATTAAAATTACACAAAGCCCCAGGCTCAGATGGTTTTACGCCTTTATATTATAAAACATTTATGGAACAAATATCAGACCTATTATATAAATTAATTCAAGAATTGGAAAAAGAAGATATACCCCAAACTTGGAGAGAAGCGAATATTACCCTGCTACCTAAAGAAGGGAGAGATTGTCTGGAAATGAAAAACTATAGATCAATATCTTTATTAAATGTAGATTATAAAATCTTTGTCTCAATATTAGCGGAAAGATTAAAAATAATTCTTCAAGAATGGATACATGAGGATCAGAATGGATTTATTCCTAAGAGGCAACTTAAAAATAATACTAGAATTATAATAAATATATTAGAGTACTTCCATAAACATAATGAGAAAAAATTAGCGTTAATTTTGTTAGATGCGGAAAAGGCATTTGACAATGTTAATTGGATTTTTATGAAAGAAATATTAGTAAAGATAAACATAGGAAATAATTTTATAAACTGGATTGATCTAATATATAAGAAAAAAATAGCTGTTGTGCTCCAGTTCAAGTGTATTCTGAATACCAGCATCTCATCCCACAGCCTTGCTTTGATTCTCTTATTCATTCTGCTAGAATGGGAAGGGAAGGAACCTTCAGCAAATCTGGGAACAAATTTTGAGTCCCTGGGTCCTAGTACAGGAACTACACCCCACTGCAGCCAAAATTCAGTGACATGGCAACAACCAGAAATAGGAGCAAGACATTATCCATAAAACCCAATCAGGCACTAAAACAAGGTATACCAGAAACAAGTACTTTGCCTTACAGAACTATGCTTGCAAAAGCCTCCAAGAAGCATCTGAAAATGTAGTTAATCACTTCATGGCATAACTTGTTTTAGTATTAAAATGAAATGAGTGTTAGTACTGCAATGACACAGTTTGAAGGCAAGGCATGAAATGGCAACTTCTTTGAAAACAATGCCACAAAAGCAGCCTTTGTTCTCACGTGGCCTGTTGACCATGTGTTGCTCGTTTTTTTTTTCTACTACAGGGTCCCGGTGCCTTTCCACACTACACTGTTATAGTGCTATTATTCCACTTTCAACATCCTGTGGAATTCTGGGATTTATAGTTTACTGAGGCCAAAGAGCTCTCTGGCTGAGAATTCTAAACGCCCCTCCCTAAACTACAAACCCTAGGATTCCACAGGATGTTGAACATGTAATAATAGCACTATAACGGTATAGTGTAGAAATGGCCGGAATACCCCTTTTCTTTCCCTGCCTGTACTTTCCATGGTTGATGCCAAAAAGTCTCTGTGCAGAATCAACATCTTTTCCATTTCTGTAGCAAAGAGTTAACTCATATGCATGAGCGTGTGCACAGACACACAAACATGTACATGGCAAGCACAAAGGGCCAGGTTGACTGATCAAAAAGTCACAAACAACCTACCCAATGTTACTGCTTTTTAAGAGTCCATGCAACAAGGCAAACATTTATTACAATTTTCAGTTCTGTGCATTTTCAGAAATACACAACAAACAAATAAAGACTAAAAAAGATTAGCAAAATTCTTCCTAGTGGCGGAGCTTGGAGTGTGTGGAGGGGGAGGGGAGGAGGCAGGGCTACGGTGGGGGGGTTTGTGGCCACAGTGTTTGGGGATATGGCCGAGGGCGTGGCCATGGTGTGTGGGGGCATGGTCAGGGCATGTGGGAGCATGGCTACAAGCCGGGACGCCCAAAAAACATTGCCTCCCAGGGCGAAGTGTCCCCCAGACCCCTGTTCCTATGTGACTGCTGCTCTCTCTCCCTTTTTTCCCCATTAACTGTGGGGGGATAAACCATCTCTAGGTTACAGATTCTTCCCTACCAGACTTCTCCTCAGAATCCTCAGAGTGAGAGAGAATCAGAATCAGAATCAGAATTTTGCCCTACTAGTTCCAAATGTGGTCCTAAAACAAACTGCTACTAGAAGATATGTGCAGGAGACCAGTTGCCAAAGCTGCCTTTTCTCAGGCATGGGAAGGCCAAATTTCAAGGCATGGGTTGGTCTGGCTGTCTGTTCAACAGCATTGCAGTGTTTCTTCCAGGCAGGAGCCTGCCCAGTGGTTTATTGCCTCTCATGTGAGACTAAAGTACTCTCTGGATAGAGTACTAGTGACCTTGGGCATATCACACAATCTCAGCCCCAGAAAACCCCATGATAGGTTTATATTTCTTTGTGCAGTTTATCTAATTTATACCACTCTTCCATTGCATGCTTTTGTGCATGTTTTCCCTTTTGTGCCTTTATGCATACTTTATTTCTTGGAAATAGCTTGTAAGCGTCTCAGATGTGCAAATGCTCAAAGAAGATGCCCATTTTCTCACAGATCTCACGAGGTATGAAAATACTTACTTTTATAGGGATTGTCAAATCCAATGGAATTTCTTTCCATTCCTAGTGTGAATAAAATCACACACACACACACACACACACACACACACACATATGGAAAGAGAGAAAGAGAGAGTGAGAGAGGTTATAAGAAAAAAAATGAAAAAAACTTTATAAAAAATTATAAAGTGAATGAAGTGAATGATTGAAATAAAGTTTTTAAAAAATCATCCCATGTGTGCTCCAGCAATTAAAGATGAATGCTGTTTAGATGATTTAAAAGCCTTTTAGAAATCTATTATCATGTTCTGATTTTCTTCTAATAATTAAATTTAAAAACCCTGTGTTAATCAGACTGGGATTTGAATTTATTTTTTCTCTTTATTGGAATTATGACTCTACAGCCATCTTCTCTCTGCAACCTTATTCTTGCAATAGCTCTCCTTCTTTGTTATATTTTTAATGTTTAATATTATCAATGGCAGCTTTAAGAAACGAGAGGAAAGGGATAGGGCAAGTTTAAATTAGCAATGGGAATGTTAGAGTTCAGCATGCTGAGAACTAGGTTTGCATTTTCTAACCACTTGTTTTAAGTCTCCTCCAGTTGGATGGGGCATTTTATTCTTCTGGAGAGTCATGTTTTTGTTGTGGAATTTCACACAGAACTAGATCTACAGTGGAAGCATTTTACAACATTGTCCCTTGAATGGATGCTAACAATTCCTGAGACCCTGCATCAAGACGCATACATCTGGCATGCGGCTGTGTCTCCCAGTGCTACTCTCCTCCAAACTCCACCTCTTAAGTGACAGCTGCCACTCCTGCAACTTCACCATTTCTGTGTCAATGTGAGAAGGCAGTAAATTCATGCTCGTTGTATTCTTGTTCAGGAGGACTAAGCAGAGATACGAAAAGGACAAGCCCAAATGGAAGGACCTGATGCAGACATCCATAAGCAGTTAATGAAAAATCAGCCAGAGACATCATTTTGAAATGTCCAGGGCTACATAAGGATGCAAAAGAAGAAATAGTGCCAGATATCTTTGAAGTGTTATTCAAAGAAAGTATTACTTGCTGCATAATACATGGAATAGATGAAGAATCACAACATGTATTCAGGAAAAGTCCTTGTGAAGACCATTGTAGCATTTAAGTAACATGTTATGTTGGAGTTTTTTTCCCAACATAGGTGTCTGGCTCAAAGAATGACCCTTCAGAGGCGGACAAATACTTCAGCAAAGCCTATGTCATTACTGGGGTACAAGACTATACAATAATACTATTAAAGTTAAGACTTTTTGTTAACAATAACAACAGGCTATTTGGTTCCTCATCTGAGAGATTTACAAATAAGATTTTTCTTGTTTTGAGTTTATAGTTAACAGCAATTTTAGGAAATAGAAACTCTGGGGTTTTATTTGTTTTGGCCAAAAAGAAAAAAAAATCAAGGGCGACAGCTACTCAAAAGAAACATATGTGTGAACTTTTGGTCTCTGGCTCTGCTTCTTGGATATTGTGGATTACCCTTGACACTGTGCACACAAACTCAAGTGAGCAAAGGTCAGTTTTGTATCATACAGTAGACAGGAATACTATTAGAAATACGCCAGAAGTCACTCACTGCAAGTTTCTTTGCCCACCTGAATGAGGGTTGAGTACTATTTTTGATGAGTGCCTAAAATATTTTACTTTGAAAAGGTCTTCATTTGTAGTTGAAGGAATATTCTTATTTGGCAGCTGCTCTTTCACTGCAGGCAGATGAGGATCAAAAAGAAAATAAGGTGTAAATTGAATATCACATGGCTTTCTAAAAACTTCTTTATAAATCTTTCAGTTAATTATTCCTGCATTTTGTATTTTGTACTTCCACTTCTGCCTTCTACAATGAATGAAACTGCAGGTTTGAATTTCTTAAGTGTGTTATTGAAAATTGCATTGTAGAAGCACTTCAACATTCCATTAAGGCCTGAGCACAGTTCTTTCTCTGTCTCTCTTCAGGTGAAAGAAGCTCAAGTTATTTTTATGATAAATTGTACATTCAGGGCTTTCAAAAGTTCTGTCATTAATGCTTTCCATACAGAAGAACCACTCTGAATTTCCTTTTTTAAAAATATACCTCAGCCTCTTAATTAATATGAATCTATTTGACTTAAACAAAGCAGATATTCTGCCTATTGAGATTTACTTCAGCAAACACTTCAGGTTCCTTATGCAGCATGAACAATCAGAATTTTTTGAAATTAAAATTTAAACACCTAATCTCATTAAGAGTTCTGCACAGGGACAGAAATAACTATAGCAAATTGGAGTCCCTTTTAAATGGTGGATATTATGATGGTATGTTTGTCTTGATGCTTTGAAAAGACTAGCTTTCTTGAGATAAACTTTGATCTTCTGCCATGTAAACATGTCTTTTGGAGTACATTCATACAGCCAATCTGTACTAACAAAGCAAAATGGTTTTTTGAGCTGGAAACTGGCCTATTTTCATGTCAACCATTAACTCATTAGATGAACATAGGAAAACTATTCTTCTTCAGTCTCAATATCCCCTTCCAGTATCTCTCATATAGGAATAAGAATATTGACCAACCTTGTGGGAATATATCAGATATTATATTTGAATGATTTTTAAATGCAGAGGAAGTGCTGTAAAATATTCTAGCTGTTTCTAAAGCCAATGTCACATTAATGCCTGTCCTCTAGCGTGGGGAAAATTTCATCCTCTTTCCACTGTAGCCCTCTGGACTATACTAACACCTGCTCTGGAGACATTCAGAACCCTTTAAAGCAGGATCCCATTCACACTACAGAATTATAGTGTTATGATTCCACTAAAACTGCCATGGTTATGTCCTATGGATTTCTGGGACTGCCTGTTTAGACTCGTCAGCTAGAGATCTCAAATGTGTCACCAAATTAAAGGCTCCAAGATTACACAGGATGGAATGATTGCAGTTAAAGTGGAATAATAATACTATAATTCAGTAGTGTGAATAGACCCCAGGTTTTGACAGTGCTCTGGGAACTCCAGAAGAGAGGGGATCACTCATCCTTTCATGCTGCACTGATGGAAGGAGTTCTATTCATGGAACAACTCCTTTCAGTCCTGGCTGTTGTAATGATTTATTGTAAGGAGGAGTGCATCTGCCATCCCATTTGTTTCTGACAGAGTTGAGTTGCTAATAAAAAATCTTTTATTCTGCACAACAGTAAGGTTCTTCTTGACTACAGTATCCATTTTGGTTTATGAGTTAGCCAAGTCCTCCTATAGATAGACAGACAGACAGACAGACAGATAGACATACCTCAGTTAACCATGCCTCCAGTGCCTCTTTCTACAAAAGTATTTTTACACTCTAGGCTTCCCTTTTAGTTCTCCTTCTCTGCTTACCTGAAGCTTTTTTAGCAGCATTAGCCTTAGGACGATATTCAAGGAGACTGGAGAAGCACAAAATTTTTAGTGTCAGATTGCAGCAGCGTGTCTGCAGTGAATGATGCAATAAGGTTTAAATAGAAACGAATGGGATTCTGCTGTACCTGACCCTAATGTAGCTGTGTATGCATGACTACATCAGGCAAAGCAAACAAAATCTGCCTCCAGAATTCCTTGCTGAGCATGTGTGAGAATAGAAAAATCCATGTGTCCAATGTATCCTTACCAGATCCTGTAAATGAAAGTCATTAGTTGCATCCTGGACAGTTTTGAACACCAGAGGGGGAAAAAAGGTATGATTAAATATGAGAAGATATGCTTGTCCAAGTAGTGTGTCCATAACTGGTGTGATAAGCATGCATCTATCAGGCTCCAAACTTCTTTAAGATTTGATAAAGGGCTGTAGCTCAAGAGAAGAGCATATTGTTTGCAGAAAGGCGACATCAAGTTCAATCCCTGGCATCTCTTCTAAGGCCGTGAAAGTTTCTGCCAGTACTGCAGAAAAACCGGCATTACTGAAACCAATACAATACAGTGCTAGATGAAACAGCAAAAGATAACTGTGCAAGTTTCATCCAGAACCTCTTATCACAGGTAGAAACAAGATATGGATGAGAATTTTATTCACCCTCATTTTAAATCAGAATTTACCCCCACCTCTCCATGGCAACTGCCCGATTTGCCTATTCCTGGTGAGAACATACCTGTACAGTTAATAGCAGCAGGATAATGTTATCTTATGTCAAAAGGATTCAGGTGGGAAGCATGTAGTGCATTCCAAAGCTTGTCTTCCATGCTGAAGTTTTGACAATCTTGATGGATTTTTGTTTAGAGCAACAATGACAAGGATGATTACATGATTATACACTTGAGCAGATGATGATATATTTTCCTGAGGGGGAAAAATTGTTCTTTACTGTTCAACATTATGTCAGGTATGTTGAAAGAAGCTTTTCCATTTAAGTCTTCCAACAATGTTAAAAGATGTCACCCTCCTGATAACTATATTTTCAAATAAATTTAACCCACTGATTTCCTGAAGGATGGTAATGGTATTATCATTCAAGAAGCACTAAAAACAACTTATTTGTGCATTTTGGGAAATTATATGTTTCTTTAATGACCCTGCAGAGAGAGAGAGAGAAAGGATGGATGGATGGATGGATGGATGGATGGATGGATGGATGGATGGGGTGGCATTCTTCCAAATTCCCAAGGTTTAAGGGTGAACACTAAGCAATGAAGAGACTGTCCTGTGTCATAGTTTTCAGCATCTTCCTAACATTTGCTTCACATACAAATATTCAAGAAGAGCAAAGCTACCAGATCACCACATCCAAGGTGAACTTAGTCAACTCATACTTCTCTGTGTCCCATCCTTTCACTAATTGCCAAAGCAGTTTTTCTCTTACAGAACCTTCCTTTCCCACCCTAGTCAACATTCCTTTGCTAGTCAGCATGCTCAGTTCCCTTTCATCATTTATTATTGTTACTATCATGGGCTTGCATCCTACATTGCAGTTACGGATTCATAACCTAGAGTTATGGATCTGTAACTGCTTTGTATTCAGCCATATTCCATATTCACAATCATGGGACTATCATCATAAACATTTCCACAAACCTACCTTATCAGCCAGCAGCCCCATCAAGCAATGGAGGTCTGTGCTGCTGTCAATCAGGTACAGCAGAATGACATTTCTAGCCCTTTCCTGCCTGTGACAAGCAGAAGCAGGACTTCTGTTGCAACTCTTTGTCATGTCAGGGATAGCTGGTGGTAGGGGATCCAAACACCATTCCACTGCACCTGAGCATCAGCATAAAAGACTCCTTTTGCTCAATGCAGCTGCAGACTATAAAGGTGGATTTGGGAAGTCTGGCTGGGAGATGAGGTACAATTATGCATTCGTAACTACATTGCTGATAGAGAATTGTGGTGATTAATATTAATATTATTGCATATGTCCCACTTTTTTGTTTCAATGGGACTCATAGCACCTCATAAAAGTTAACTAATTTGTGTCTTGCTCTTGTTTGCTACAGATATTTTATATTCTTTCAAATGTAAGGACTTCCCCAATTTCACTAAATATCTCCCTGTTATGAACAGTGAGCATTGGTTTAGCTACAGGAGTTCTAGGATTCATGACAAGACATCATAAATGCAGAGAATAGTGGTAGCTTTCTGTTTTGCTCAAAGCTTGGAAAGTTACTTTTGAAAAATAGTTGGTTAATTATATTTCCAAAGTTCCTGATGTATTAAATTACTGTTATATATACAATTTTTTAAAAAATAAATCTTCACTTTCCTGTTTCTTCAATGAAATTGGATTAACTATATACCCTATTTCCTACCCTAAAGGAGGATTGACAAAGGAATCTGCAATGGGCTGATTGTCTTAACTTTAGGTGACAAAACACTGTTGGGAGTCACAACAATCTCTTAATGTCTTGGTCAGGTAGGGTGAATAGGGAAGGTCTCCATAGGATAAAACTGTGGGGTGGTCTCTGATTGCTCACCATTCTGGGACGTTTGTCTTTCATTGTTATCAGGACTGTACAGAGCCAGAGTATTGAAAGGATTATCAAAAACCCATTAATGTTAGGTTTTCCTGCTTAACCCTCTCTGAACTTATGACGTGACCATGTCTGAGGTCATCCTGAGCTGGCAACATGCTTTCTAGCCAAAAATATGTTCAATTATGAAAACAGCATATCCTGCAGAGTGAGGGTGTAGGGTACGGTATCACCACTTACGGATGCCCTCCCCCAGTAGGCCCAACTTGTGCAAACTTTTTCCTTCATTTCATGCCAGGTCAAGACATGGCTTTCTATTAAATCCTTTAGGATCCAGTTGTCTTTTAGGCATTTTTTTTTTTGAAAAAAAGTATTTTAAAGCTATTTTAACCTGTTTGGATTGTTTAATACTTTCCTATTTTGTTGAAATTCTTTATTGATTGAAATTCAGAATTTCTGCTCTTAGATCTCATAATACAAAAACACTTTTAAAAAATATTTTAATAAATAAAATAAATAACATTCTCTAAGGAAAGGGGGGATACACAACAGAAATATACGGAGTGCTCTTGTTTAGTGTTTCAGTTAGTTGACCATATTGTCCCTCAGAGGTTCCATTCCATTTTGCCTCATACCTAGTTTTCCATTTCTCTTCTTCTGCCCCAGGCAAAAGATGTAATTCTTCATTAAATTTCTTCTCAAAAGTAGCAATGAATAATTTCAGTAATTTTCTCACTGCTGTGAGAAACTTTTCAAAAACCACACTGTTTTGGAGGGTATTAACAATTTGGGACTTATTTGTATGTGGTGTTTTGCACAGAAAATAGCATTTTCTGCATATGAAACACCATTTCTCACATGGAAAATAATATTTCAGTGTATAAGAATTATTTCCTGCACAGAAAACACTGTTTCCTATGCAAAATGTGTACATTTTACACAGAACAAATCCCCAATTATAGCTTTTTTTCTGTGTAGAAACAACATTTTCTGTGCAGAGATTAATACTTCTACATTGAGCAATTATTTTTCATGCGAGAAATGCTGTGTCCTGCATAGAAAATGCTGGTTCCTAAACAGAAAATTATGTTTTGTGCATGAAACAAATGTGCCAATTTTGCTCAGAAGAGGAACAGATACCTTTTCTTGTCAAGGATAAAAAAACCCAGCAAATATTATTTACATCCTTGGTTAACATTTAATAATTGACTTATTCCTCTCTCCCCTTGTATTGTATTTAACTTCTGCAAAGTATTAGGATTTCCCTGAGCATACTAATGTCTCCCCCTTCTGAGTACTTTTGCCAGGAAAAAAGATAGCCCTCCCCACTACGTATCAGAAATTTTGGAAAAAGGGTGTGAATTTCTTGTTTGTATTCTGATTTGGCTATTTGCAGGGAACCAGTTCTGTGATTAATTTGGGGATGTAGGATGACACTACACTGGATTCTACTAAAGGCTCGAGGTTCCAAATGGTGGCTTCTTCAGATGAAGTTATCCTGTACAAAACTATTGATATTCCTATCAGTGATATAGGAAGAGCTGAGAAATATTATTGTTTTCTGGACTTTTAATCCCAGAATTCCCCCAGCCAGCATGGTTACTAACTATACAATTCTGGAATTTGTATTTTGAAAAAGGACAATGTGCACAAAAGCAAGGTACAGACACAGTTACAGTTGCTTTTGTAATGTTTTTGTCATGTGCAACATCCATCTATCTTTTTACTTCTATGAGAACAATTTTTTTAGGAGTTTCTTCACTCTTCCAAAGTTAAAAAACATAACCAGAATACCTTGGGGGTTAGTTCAGTTTCAAGTTTCTTTTCTTCAGCTTTCATCTCTATATTTTAATGAGATTTTTTGAATGTTATATTAGAAGTTCCACTCTTCCTTACCTAATTGACCATTAGTGCTATTATAGGTGCAGAAATTTCATATTAGATGGAATTTAATATTCAAAAATTAAAAGCATCTCATAAGAACTGTGAATAGAGATAGCACCTTTCTGCGCTAGAGATGAATCTCTATGAATCGTGGGCTTCATAATCACTGGCAATATAAATCCATGTCTTCTTTTTCTAGAGTAGCCTTCTGAATCAAAATCTATATTTGCCTTATTTTTTTATTTTGGCATCATTATTTTCAGGCCAGACATCCTGTAAGAGTAAAAGAGAAGTATCTTTGTCGGAAATAATAAGACATGAGAAGGAAAAGCCTTGAGGGTAAGAAAAGAATTGTAGTTAATTTAGCTATGCCTTGCTCTTCATCAGAAATGCTATAGCATACCTTGAAGAGCTATGGTTTCATTGCTGCAGGTATTACCTCCACCATTGCAAAGCATAACGATTTCACACCAAAATTATGTTCATAGGTCCTGTGGCCAATTCGTCGCTTGGTGCCTTGTGTCCATCTTTGCAGTGACCAGTACATGGAGCAAAAAACATTGATCTATGGAGACTAGTTTGATTCATATATAACAAGGCCAACTAGATTCATGTGCACCAAGACTGACTAGAGGTGAGCCACAGTGGGCTGCAGTCCATGAATCATGACTATATTTATTTATTTATTTATTTATTTAATTTATTATATTTATATACTACCTTTCTCCCAGAGTAGGACCCAAGGATCTTTCTTTCTGTGATGTCAAAAATTTGGAAGGTCCATCATTTGGAAGGTCCATCAACTACTATTGCTTAGTGGTATCTTGATTTTGAAGGCACCCCAACTGAGTTAATGAAAGAGGGATGGCACAGCAGCAAATCAGGGGAAGTCCATGACATGGTAGATCACCTATGTATATTCTTGCTGAAGCAGTCTGGTTTGATCTGGACTGAAACTAGACATGAAGAAGCCACCCAGGAGAATAATAGTTCAAATTTGTTCAACTATATTTTTTCTAATGATTATCCATAATGGATTTCCTAGTGCTCCCTAATGGATGAGAAGGCTCCTGGTTCCCTGGATGGATGCATGTGTTTTGATAACATAATGGATGGAGAGCCAGCATTGTGTACTTACTGGTCCAAATGTTGGATTAGAACTTTGGAGAACAGGGTTCAAATCCCCACTTGGCCATGGAAACCCACTGGGTGACCTTGGGCAAATCATACTCTCTCAGGCTCAGAAGAGGGCAAAAGCAAACCCTCTCTGACCAAATCTTGCCTAGAAAAATGCATCATAGGTCTACCTTACGGTTAACATATGCCAGAAATAACATGAAGGCAAAACACAACAATGGATGGAGAAGAGTAGTGGGAAGAGAGTTCCCTCTTTACTAAAAACTAACAGCTGTTGTTTAAACTCATCTTTTTTACTGCCTAATTTATTAGACTGTGTTTTCATAATTGAACAACAAATGCATCCTCATGTCAGGTACTGCAGTGACATGTTTATTGGCTTTGGTGTCCACATCCACTTCTAGATTGCTATTCCATTTGTTTTCTCCTTTTTTATTTAATATCATCAGCTACTGCTATATTGTTTTGCCTCTTGAGATAGGCAATAATATTATTGTTACAATAAAGAATAAAAAGCAGTGCATCTGAGAGAATAGCTTCAAGCTTCCCCCCAAGCAGAGCAGACAGCTTAGTACATAATTGGTTGGGGTGGGCCATTAATACTGGAAAGACTATGAAATTTTACAGCCTTTTGGAAAGATGTATGATGCACCAGAGATACAAGAGAGCTTGCCATTATCTTGCCTCCCCTTTACAGGGTGAACCCTAAATAAGTTTGGGGATTCATGCTTCCATACTCCATGGATTGTGAACTATTCTTTGGACTATATATCTTTGCTATGGTAGCCAGAAGATCAATATATATTTGAACAATTTCTTCCAGAGGTCATACTGAATATGTTTGGTTAATCTATTTTAAAAGTCACTACCAATTTAGTCATTTTTCAGATTTTCAGAATGTTGAATAAAATATTCCTTAATGCATTTACATAATTCCAGAATTTATTGTTGAATGACCCTTAGGGGCTTCTCTCTTTAAAATTTTCAAATGACTCTAACTGTGCATCTTCATTAACTTATACTTATGTAAATGGTGGCAAATCAGAAGTAATAAAAGTTTATGTCAATCATTACAGCAATTGAACAGCTGACATCCCATTTCAGATAAACCATCAGTATTTTATTTAGCTTACTCACTCTTCCTGGAATATAACTTAGGAACATGTCTTTAGATATGCTAACAAAATGCAGAAATATTACTGGAAATGAGTAAAGCATATAGTCATTTCTAATGTATATAATGAATCAACTGATGTATGGTCATACTTTTGACAGCTTCAATTGATTTCATTAAAAAATAGTAACTCTAATTGGAGATTTCTGATAATATTTGGACATAAGTAGAAGTTATAAAAAAGTTATATGTCAGTCATTATTTACTAGTGAGTAAGACAAAATCAAAAGTCAGTGAAGTTCATATCTTTGAAACATCTGATAAAAATGGGTAGATCATGAAGAACACAATGAATAGAAGGGGAGATATAATTCCCAGTCAGGAGAAAAGATAATAATTATGAGGTAAGTCAGTGGTTACTCAGCACAGTGGATTGGTTCCCTCTTTAGACACAGTAGAACTGGGCTGGTAGAGGAAAACTTACCCATCCATCCCTCATAATTCTTCCCACACAATCAGGAGGTGTTGCTTAACAGGGTGAGCTGTGTAGTGGAAAGGGGAGGATTCTACAAAAATAGGTGAAGGGATCGTACCTATGAGCTGAGCCCTCCAGCTAGTGGAAAAAAAATTCCTAGATCCATATCAGGGACAATTCAAACACACATGATAAATCTGTATGGATTTTTGCTTGTAAGCTATGTGCACTCTTCCACAAACCTTGGGCCTTTCCACACTACACTGTTATAGCGCTATTATTCCACTTTCAACACCTTATGGCTTCCTGGGCTTTGCAGTTTAGGGAGGGGCATTTAGAATTCTCAGCCAGAGAGCTTTTTGGCCTCAGGAAACTACAAACCCCAGAATTCCACAGGAGGCTGAAAGTGGAATAATAGCACTATAACAGTGTAAAGGCCCCCTAGCATCTGGCCTGAAAACCCCATGGAAAGGGGATATGCACTCTCGGTGGAATCAGATAACTGCTTATTACTTAGTAGCCCCATAAAAATGTATATGTGATGCTTGTACCAACATGAAGATTTTAGGCATATGGACCCCACCATCTGTTTGATGTCCAGATTTTGCCTTATTTTTTCTAGGTAAAATATAATGGCAACATGTGAATCATAGAATCACAGAGTTGGAAGAGACCACAGGGGCCATCAAGTCCAACTCCCTGTGATGCAGGAACACCCATCAAAGCATTCCCAACAGATGGCCATCCAGCCTCTGCTTAAAAACTTCCAAAGGAGACTGCACCACATTCCGAAGCAGCATATTCTGCTGCCGGACAGCCCTGACCAACAGGAAGTTCTTTCTGAGGTTCAAGTGGAATCTCCTTTCCTGCAGCTTGAATCTATTGCTCCTTGTCCTAGTCTCTGGAGCGGCAGAAAACAAGCCCGCTCCCTCCTCCACATGACATCCCTTCAAATATTTAAACACGGCTATCGTGTCCCCTCTTAACCTTCTCTTCTACAGACTAAACATACCCAGCTCCCTAAGCTGTTCCTCATAGGTTATGGCTTCTAGACCCTTCACCATTTTGGTAGCCCTCCTCTGGACATGCTCCAGCTTGTCAATATCCTTCTTGAATTGAGGTGCCCAGAACTGGACACAGTATTCCAAATGAGGCCTAACCAAGACAGAATAGAGTGGTACCATTACCTCTCTCGATCTAGACACCATACTCCTATTGATACAACCAAGAATCACATTGGCTTTCTTGGCCACCTCATCACACTGCTGACTCATGTTCAGCTTGTGATCTACTAAGACTTCTAGATCCCTTTTACATGTACTGCTATTCAGCCACGCATCCCCCACTCTATATTTGTGCATTCCATTTTTCTGCCTAAGTGCAGGACCTTACATTTTTCTCTGTTGAAATTCATTTTGTTAGCTTTGGCCCAGTTGTCCAATCAGTCAAGGTCATTTTGAAATTTGATCTTGTCCTCTGGGGTATTAGCAACCCCTCCCAATTTGGTGTCATCTGCAAATTTGATCAGCATGCCCCCCACTCCTTCATCCAAGTCACTGATGAAGATGTTGAATAGAACTGGGCCCAGGGCAGAACCCTGTGGCACCCCACTAGTCACTTCTCTCCAGGATGAAAAGCAGCCATTGGCCAGCACCCTTTGAGTTCAGTCGGTCAACCAATTGCCATTCCACCTAACAGCAGTCCTGTCCAGCCTGCATTTTACTAGTTTCTTTGCAAGAATGTTGTGGGGAACTTTGTCAAAGGCCTCACTGAAGGCAAGATAGGCGATGTCTACAGCATTCCCTTCATCTATCAAGCTTGTAACCCTATCATAAAAAGAGATAAGATTAGTTTGCCATGACTTTTTTCTGAGAAATCCATGTTGACTTTTAGTGATTACGGCATTGCTTTCTAAGTAATTACAAATGGAGTGTTTAACGATCTGCTCTAGGAACTTTTCTGGTATTGATGTCTGGCTGGCCAGATGGTAAGTATTTGGATCCTCTTTTTTCCCTTTCTTGAAGATGGGGATGACATTTGCCCTCCTCCAGTCTGCTGGGACTTCTCCTGTTCTCCAAGATTTCTCAAAGATTATTGCAAGTGGTTCAAAAATAACTTCTCCCAGTTAATATCCTTGGATGCAATTCATCTGGCCCTGGAGACTTGAATTCATCTAGTTTAGCCAAATATTCCTGTAATACTTCTCTATTTATTCTGTGTTACACCCCTCCTTCTTCATCTGCTCCTCACCCCCCAGATTGAGTACTTCTATCTTTTTGGGAGAAAATTGAGGCAAAGAAGGTGTTGAGTAGTTCTGCCTTCTCTCTTTCCTCTGTTGTTAATTGGCCATCTTCTCCATGCAGCAGCCCTATCATTTCCTTGTTTTTCCTTTTGCTGTGGACATATCTAAAAAAGCCCTTTTTATTGTTTTTAATGTCTCTGACAAGCCTGAATTCATTCTGCGCTTTAGCTTTTCTGATTTCTTTCTCAGGGAGAGCACACGGCCAGAGAAAACAGACAAACGAACAAACAAACAAACTCAGCCCCAGAAGCCTGTAAAGACACCCAGTCAAGATGTCTTCTCAGACACAGCTCACCTTCCACTCTCTCCTCTGGAAATGAGCTTGAAGGCCTCTGGGAGCAAATATAAAGAGCTGCTAGCTCCTCCGCCTAGTTTGAATTATAGTTTGAATTCAATGAAAAATGATGAATGAGATGGAAAACCATCTGTAGCTTTCATCCATGAGGTGTGCCCAAGCTTATTCTGTCATTCTTTTACAATCAGGCAATATGGTAATTCTAAGTTTGCAATATGGTCAGAAGCTACAAAAAGTCACGCTCCCTTTCACTGCACACAAACACATACAAAATATTGTTATTATTGCCCTCCAGAGTTTGTTGGACTTTGACACAAATTCAAACTAGCAATAGCAATATAGCAATAGCAATTATTTCTATACCGCCTATCAACTAGCGTTATCTAAGCGGTTTACAATGTATTTTTAGCTAATTGCCCCCAACAAGCTGGGCACTCATTTTACCGACCTGCGAAAGGATGGAAGGCTGAGTCAACCTTGCAGCCTGGCAGGATCGAACTCACAACCTTGTGGTTGCAGTACTAGCATTTAACCACTGCGCCACCAGGGCTCCTGTTGGCCAACAACAAAAGATTATGCAAGTTGTAGTTCAAAAATGTTTATAGGACCATAAATTCACGATATCTCTTTGACATCCAGCTAATAGTCATAGTACAGTGACCAATATAACTATAGTCAAGTCCATTCAGAATAGTAAACAAATTGGACTGCAGGAGGAAAAACAGGCATAAATTCAGAGAGAAAATTTGTCCATTTTAAAATGGACAAAAACAAAAAAGATTTTTCCTATTTTTTAAAAAAATAATTCATTCATTTGAGAACTAAGAGTTCAAGGGAAGCATGCCCCACTGTTAAATAAGTCAGCTCAAAAGCTTTGGAAGGGAAAACTTAATTTATTGACCTCAAATTTATAAGGAATCTTACCCTTTTACACATCATATTTCAAAATGCTTTTAAATAATATAAGAAAGCAGATGGTGGAGGGGGAGTTTTGGTTTATGAAGAAGAAGAAGAAACAACCAAAGTGCTTTCCTTAAAATAAAAAGGTCATGAAAAAATATTAGTTAGATAGTAATGGAATCAGTTTTTGAACTTGTCCCACATCATCTTTCAGGTTTACACAGATGAAATCAGTTGGAAGTACTCAGGAAGGATGTGTGAGAGTTTTGTTTTAATTCATTTTTCATTTTTAAAAATGGCTAATTTCCTGATATTCAGGATAGAAAGAATCTGAGATTTTAGGAAACAACTGTAAGAAAATAAAACCAACAAATTCATCCATTCACACCCAGACCTTTCTTTACTTTGAATGCTTGCACATTCATCCATGTTAGTACCCAATTGGGTTACTGCCTTTTTATTTATCTGAGGCCATTTCCGCACGAGAGGGGAGGAGCAGTTCACTGAGTGTCAAGAGCAGTGTTTTTATACTCCAGTTCAGAAACTGAATTCAGAAATTCAGAAACTGTGCTGTCTGCACCCCCCTCCCCATTTACATCATACTATTGCAGAGAACAGCGGTTGCTGCATCCACAACAGCAAGTCCCTGGCCACTCCCATTCCCTTCCCTCACCGCACCCCACTATCGCTGATTGGTCTGTTTTTTAAAAACACACACACCATTTTAACACATTTTTATGTTGTTACGTTTGTGCGTAGGAATGTATGTTCATTGATACGTGGACAAAATACATTTTAACAGTTCATTACCAGACCCACTCTCTTCCCACTGCCCGTTTAACACAGGAAGATAAAAATGACAGCAGCCTGTCCTTTGATGGGTGGAGAGAGATAGGGATGGAAATGACGGAAGGGACAGCCTGGGAATGCCCATAGCTGACCACTTCTGTGATGTGAATTGATGCTACGCTTCTGCACGTAGGCAAAAACCGAAGCAGAACCAGTTTGGGAGATTTACATTCGAGTTTTTCTGGTTTTCACATACAGCGGTTTCACATTGCAGTGAGCCACAGTGAGACGTTCTAGAAGCTGAAGACGTGCAGAACCATGAAAACTACGATGCTAAAACAGTACAATGTGCAGACTGGAGAGTAAAAATTCGATGCTGCTACGATGTATCAATCTCATGCGGAAATGGCCTCAGAAGCTCCTCACCTTTGAAAGCTATATAGCTGAAACAACATAGTCCTTTCATTAGTGGAAATACTTACTCCTGTTGAATTGGCCAAGGCAAATGGGAAGGCAGGATGTTTATCAATTTGTTCATCCAATATTTCCCCACATTTGCACATTTTTGCATATTTAGGGTAGAAAGAGCCTGTGGTTAAGTGAAATGAAGGTGGGAGAAAACAAATCTAATTAGCTTTGAATGCCTAATATTTCACCTAAATTTGCAATTACTGTCAAAAGTTTAGTTAGTGTTTATGAAATACTGAATCAAATAAACTTATATTTTCACACCAGGTTCCCATTGATTCAATGGATCTTATCTAGTTTGGAACTAATATTCAGATTTAGGACAAAATAAAGCTTCTCTAGTTCACTTAAGTTAAAACTTGGTTCTCACTCAGCTGGCAGGAATGTGTCTAGGTTGTAATCATTTATACTGCAAATTACACTTCACATGATATAATAATCCTCTTTTTTAAAAAAAATGCAGCAATATGGTGAAACTAACACTGGGGACAAGGTTTTGATACGTGTTCTTTTCCCCCATGTGCAAAAATAAGAGAGAAAGTAGGATTCCTCTTTAAAAATAATAATTAGTTGATGACACCCTGTTAATTATTCTCAGAGTTTGGAAGCACTGATTTGGGGACTATAGTTCCATAGTGATGGCCATACTGAAAATTCTGAACAAACAGTAACTTTTCCAAAGTCTAAATTTATTATACAGCCCGGACATAGAACCCAGGACTATGTAATCTAAAGGATGCAAAAACAGACCTGATCCAGCAATCTTCTAGTAACCAAACAGATAAAGCAGTCAGTTCTCTGCTATGACCATGCTCTACCAAAAGCAAATTACTCAGCTCCCAGCTTCTAATTCAAGAATCTTATAAAAAGGATATCAAAAGGGGGATATCAAGAACAGCACAGATAAGAAAAGTATATAGCAAAGGGCTAGCTAATTCTTCCCTGAATATAATTTCTCTATTCGTTCAATGATCTGAAACTAAACAGTGTCATCCTTCTTATGGGCAGGAGGATATACAGGACTTGTCTGGAAGTCAGCAGAAGAAATTTCCCAAGTGAGCAATGACAAAGGCAAAAGAGAACGCGGAGACTAACTCATGTTAAAATTGTATTTCAAGAGGGGGCAATGGCATACTTACATCTGATCAGATAGGATCCTGCAGCTCCTCAGGATTTGCACACAAATACTAATTTGCTAATACTAATACATACTAATGACAATACTTAATTTTTTTCTTTTTTTAGGTCAGCCATCCTTGATAAGGTAACCTCAAATGTGTTAGACTGGAACACTTTTCTCAAGACAGTATGATGGGATATGCAATCCAATACCAACACCAATACCTAGAGAGGACTAAAGTGTTAGCTTTAAGAGCTCTATGGGGTTAAACATGAGAGTTTGTTTCATTTTCCCTTTTTGCCAGACAACACTTCCGCTTATAAATTCGCTGGCTTCTTTCTGATAGAGAAAAGAAACTAAGAAGAAACACAGGGCCTTTTCCCACTATACTGTTATAGAGCTGTTATTCTACTTTCAGCATCCTGTGGAATTCTGGGGTTTGTAGTTTACTGAGGCCAACAAAGAGCTCTCCAGCTGAGAATTCTAAATAACACTCCCTAAACTGCAAACCCCAGGATTCCATAGGATGTTGAATGTGGAATAATAGCACCATAACAGCGTAGTGCAGAAAGGCCTTAAGAAATTAAGAAACTAAAAACTAAGCTCAGTGGTTTGGGGCTTAGTTTTCAAACAAAAATGATTGTTTGATTTCTCCATTTCTCTTGTGTGGGGATATGAAAGAGCATTCAGACAGAAGAAATTCAGAGTCTGAAGCTCCAGCTAGTTACTAGTTTGCCACATGAGTGAAAAAATGAGCTATGAGGTTGCTCCGTTTAGACTCTAGTTTACCACATGAGTGAGAGCATAAGCTATAAAGTTGTTTTTAAAAAATAGTTCAGTTTGGCTTTTAATAGAGGAAAGAGGGGAGTGGAGAGGTTATAGCCTCTAGAAAATTAGTCTGATCTAAGCTATATGAATACTGGTATTTCTTCAGTTTGTCAAGAAAAGGGAGGATATGCTTCAATTTACTCTGCTCTGTATGATTTTATAATGAATGTTATTTATGAAAAAGAAAAGGCCAATTGCATTCTTTGTTCCAGCATAAATACAATAAAGAGGAACACTTCCAAAAAAAAATAACTGTAGCATTCCCCTCTCAGCCCCCTTATAGGAGTGACCACACATTCCCTATAGACTTGAATGATACCCTCTTGAATATCTTCTTTAACAAGCTCAGTTTCCTGACCTGAGATGCTGGAACTAAAATCTGTTCCTTAATATTTTATGTTAATAAGCTGAGCTGTCTTAGCATATGTAGGTCACATCTAAATCCAGGCTTTTCAAAAAGCCTAAGATTTTTTTCTTTTAATTTTTTGTGCATTTCACTGAGCTCCTAAATCCATTAACATTCAATAAGACCCACTTAATATTGCTTCCATTGCAGTGATTCAAAGCGCTGAAGAAAGGGAGGAGATAATAAAAAGCTGAAGAGAATAAGCATTAAGCAAAGCACATTATATCTGAAAGCAAGGAAGAAACTATGCAGATTTTTCATGTATGGAAAAATAGAAGCACAAATCATCTATACAAAATGGGGCAAGATAACAGACAAGCAGATTTCAAGTTCCGTATTGTTCTTCCATAGGTTGGTTCTGTCCCAGATTTCATATGTCTTCTCATTTTATGGAAGAACACCTATATAATTTTGGCCTTGGTGTAGTCAGAGTTTATATTTGTTTATTTTGCTTTCTCTCCAAATAACTCATATGCATAAACAATTATGTGTACTGAATGCTTTTTTTAAAAAGTAGCCAATTACGAAGAGCAGAGATTTTCATCAATACACAGCATGAACCTAGAAGGGATCTGAATGATGGAGCTCCCAATCAGATCTTTACCATGAGGATGGGCAGAAGCATTTCTACCTGGAAAAACTGCATATTTCCAAAGGAAATCCACTATAATGGGTGACAAAAGTGAATGGAAAACAAGATTTCATCGAGTGTATCAGGAAAGGTCAGGATGAGAAAGTATAAGTTCCTTAGTTCAATAAAATTGATCAGTATGATCGTGGAAGGAGATCAGACACTTCTGATTAAATTGATAGCAGACAAAATTATAAGGCCAGCTGTGATGGCCATACAGAACAATAAACTCCAAAATACACATCATGGTAACATCTTTATTAGGCCAACTGAAAGATACAAAATACATCGCATTAGCTTTTCAAGCACACTGGCTTCTTCATTAGGTGAGGATGATAAAAAATATAAAGGGGAAGAAAAGTGATGGTGTTGGTGACACACTTGTGCATCTTGTTTCAGATATTTGCATAGGTTTTGTTTAAGATGATCTGAAGAGAGAGTTGGTGCAGATAGAAGTGATGACCCTGATACAAAAGCAGTAAAGGAAAAAGCAATAGAATTTCCTTCTCCATTAATAGCAGCAGAATAACTTCCTTTGAGACCTAAGACTGGACAGACAGAAAGGAGAATAAGCTGTCTACCTACCTGTCTAAAATTATTATTATGAGACTAAGCCTCTCACCTTTCACATTTTCTCCAAGGCAGCCCACTGAGATGGCATCTTTTGAAAGCAAAAGGAGAGAGATGTTATCTATAAAGAGGGAGAAGCCAAATCATATAGATAACTTTCTAAGACATGGTTGATTTTAATGAAACTTAACCATGTTGAAAATGTTGCTGTCAAAAGATGTGCTATGGGCAATCTAGGAAGTGATATCAAGTTCCTGTGTCTTCCTCTGAGATTGTGTTTTCTCATTTCTGCCACTGTTATAATTGCCTTATTTCAACCAGCACTTCCTTGGGGTCCTTCCAAGCAGAAACAAAGGCTTGTGGGGACTGATTCATCAGCTGACATTCAGTGATTGGGCATAGGTAGTAGGGTGGTGTAGTGATTTGAGCATTTGACTACAACTTTGGAAACCGAGGTTTAATTCCTTGTTCAGCCATGGAAACCCAGAGGAAGACTTTGGGTGCATCACACACTCAGCCCCAGAAAATTCCATGATTTGTTCATCTTGGGGTTGCCATAAGTCAGAAATGACTTGAAAGCACACAACAACAACAACAACAACAACAACAACAACGTAAAATCTGGGGGAAACTTTAGTTGGACAAAAGTGTTTAAGCATCTGTAGTTGACCTGTGTTTGGGGATGAAAAGAACATCCATATTCATGCAGGGAGTCAAGCGCTTTGATATTCTGTGGTTAAATTATTATCTGAAAAATTCAGACATGTAGCCATTACAAGCTGTGATATAAATGAGCAATATGAACATGAGCAAGAAATCTGGCAGATGTACAGTGTGATATAAAGTATGTCACTGTTACCCTGATTTCTGGGGGTCCTGTGAGGGACACCTAAATGCTTTCCAAATTATACAAGTTGGGGAAATTAGTCAAAGCGCACGAGTTAGCACTGTGAGAGGCAGGGCAACGGAGTGAGATCTTTTACCCAACGTCTACAGGGTCAGGCTGAGTCAAGGAGCAAACAGATGTGAAATAATAATTGTTGTTTTTATTAAAATACAATCAAACAAGTGCATGCAGCACACTCACACAGATAACTAAAGAAATAAAGGTTGGAGTTGGATAGAGGGATTTTTAGAGGAGGTTTTTGGTATGGGAAATACTGCACCTGTCCTGAAGCCCGGGTAGTCTGAAGATAGAGTTCGTGGATATGAAGGTTCTCAGTACATGGGACTGAGGGGAAGGCTCGCCAAGCAAAGCAGCAGCAAGGCGGGATGGAAGTCAGGAGTGATCCAAGGAAGCTCTCAAAGTCAGGGGTTTTTATAGGGGGAAATGTGGCCGTAGGCTAGTCTGTACTTGGGGAAAACAATGAGTTTCGGGTTGGAGACAAAGCCTCTGAAAGGTCAGAATTTAACATGATTGAGTTAGGTCTGAATTGTCAATAGAGTAGCCAGTATGCAAACATGGAGTGCTTGATGATTGAGTATTCAGCTCGTCAAGTTGCCTGCTCGGGGCAGGGAGTTCTTTGTAAGTGGTGTGCATACATAATAGGGTACTTGCCTTGAGGTCTCCTGAAGCTGCAGTTTGGCTATTTCTGGCCTGCCTATATTGATTTGGAGTATTACAGTGATTAGCGACCGAGCCTGTTTACGTGCTTATCCGGGGGCCTCGCAAGCATGTAGGAAGGAATAGGTGAGGAAGGCCAAATTATTGATATCAAAATGATATCTGGTATCCCCCAAGTCTGGCTAGAAACTGCGGTAACATCTCTTCAAAAGTAAGTTCAATGTCTCCCTTGCAGTAAGTGTGTTTTTAATTGCAGTCTATAAAAGCAGCACCTTTTTGGTGCTGGAAGACAACACTCAAGAACAAACTGAAACACTATGTTCAAGTTCATCAGGGAAAGCACTGGTACCCAGGAATAATCTGCTATAGAACAAATACAGTAGGGAAACCCACAGAATACAGCCTGCTTGTCACCACTCAGAAATATCATCAGTAATGATCACTGATCTATAACTGAATGATCTACTATCCATCCTGGATAATGACTCTACCTGTTCATGGATCTTGGTTAGAAGCTGTACACTCACTAGTTTACAGCTGCCGAACCTAAAAAGATTACTCACTAGATCTCAACTGAGGCCATTTCCACACGGGGGTAAAACCCCGCGGTGTGACGACCGGACATGGAGGTCATCTACACTGCGGGGTGCGCTACGGCGGACAAAAAAGGTGAGGTTCTAAACCTCACACCACCTGCGCGCGGCCACGTCGGTGGCGCTCCATGTTTTATAAAAACCACCTTTCAAGTGGTTTTTATAAAACTTCGCGTGCGCTGCTCCGTTGCAGGGCCCCATTTAGAACTGCAGGGACGCACTTGCGTGTCCTTGCAGAGCTGCCCGGGGGCGGGCTTCCGGCTGGCGCACTTCCCCGATTGGTGGAGCGCCACCAGAAGCTGGCGGCCACCATTTTGGTCACTGCCGGGCACCGCCGAGCGCCAGCAAACACCAGCAATGTTTAGAGCAGAGAACTCGCGCTGCTCCCTGCTGGGATGGAGACTCCTGCTTCATGGTGAGCTCCGTCCCCACATGCGCCGCCCCATTTCCCCTCCTGTCCACCTCCCCCATGTGGAAAGGGTTTGAGATGCAAGAACCAAAACTTCTGGCACATCCAGATGCCAACTATACCCCTCCTTTCTAGTCTAGCATCACTGTACACCAGTTATGTGAACAATGGGTGGATCCTGATTTCTAATTTCCAAGATTTTACAAGCATCTAATTGAGGACCAGCAATTTCACTTAAAAAAGAAGTTCACGTTCTTTTTTTTTCCATTAAAAGCATTCCAACAGTTCTCCTACCTTATCATGTAAACTGTTTTCCTTTGCTTGTTTACCTTTCAGTAGCTGGATTTTGATATGTGACAAATCACCACAGAAATATCTGTACTTCAGATCCAAAAGTAATGTACGAATTCTATTTACACAGCTTAAACCATATACCCACTAATATAGCTTTTAATAAAATGTCTGTGGCCAAAATTCATTGTCATGCTGTTTACTGACTACCAATATGAAGGAATAGTTTTTCTTTTGTTTCCTCTGTACCTAAAAGTCAATGGGAAGGGGGTTGTTAGCACTCTCCAGAGCATATTTTGGAGGATGCACATAATAATGCAGGTAAGATCACAGTTCTATTATTGGGTTATTTTATTGGATCCTGGCCTGTATTAAGAAATGGTTCCTTTCCTTAACCAACTTTGATCTAGTTACCACCTCCTTTCCACTACTAACGAAATCATTGACTAGCCGGGAGATTTTTGACTGTCCATTTACTATTTAAGTTACTGCCTTATTATACACATCACACAATTATCTGTACATTATTTCTTTTCTTCCCGCAATACAAGTGTGTTCAAAAACTGCACATTATTTGAAGACTATTCACAGTTCAGGACTGTGCAAAATTTGCATGTGGTACCTCTGTGCATTTTCTGCATAGGAAACAACCTTTTCTGCACAGAATGATGTGCAGAAAATGCTGCTGTATGTGCAGGAAATACTGTAAGTAGATACTTCTTCCAAGGAAAATTTGAACAGAAAAAAATATCGCATCAAGTTTTGCACTGAATCAGTCCCCAACTGTCATCAGTCTATCATTCTTCTCATCCAGGTTTACCAGACCTTCATAAACAAACTTGTCACCCCCCCACACACACAGAGATACACATATATATGTCTCCAGGTTTTCCACATCCTCTTTTCATTTATTTTCCTGACTTGCCTAACTTCTTTAGCTATTGCATCCAGCTGCTTCGCACTGACTGGCTTTCTACACACCAACTAGAAAGCTCCACAGTCAGACTTTTAGTGGATTGAATTCCATCACTCATTTTTTTTCCTACACCAATGGCCAACATATGCTGATGGAATGTTTTCTTTACACCAAATGAGACTTCACCAATTTGGACTACTTCATTTAGTATATGAGGCATATACTTCTCTCATCTATACTCAGCTTTGCGATAAGCAGTAAATGTGGCAGTTTAACAGCTGTTGCCAGTCTGCCAGCCAGACATTTAAACATTGTAACCTTCCCTACACTTAAAACTTCTATTTTAATGACAAAACCTGGTAACATTTTAATTTTTTTTTCACCCGCCACACATGTATACTTTCTTCACAGTTTTCCTTTTTACGGGTGTACGCATAGCAAGTGTTTCAAACTGGAATTTAATTTAGTATAATTTTATCTTATGCTGCTCAAATCTGTTATTTCACAAACACTTCACATGTCTATATGTGTGTGTGTGTGTGTGTGTGTGTGTAGCAGGACTGTTGTTGTGCCAATATTTACTATCAACATTGCTGCACTTTCTAAAGGACTGATGAATATGCAAGAAGCCATTTAAAAACAATAGATGTATTCATGTAAAAAATTAAATAAGTTCGGAGTTTGGAAATACAGTCTGTCAGAACAATGTCTATAGAACAAATGACACAACAAAACAATTAGTAAATTTAGCTCACTTTGTTTTCTTACAAATTCATAAATGTTTCTCCAAATGGTTGCCAAAGAATATTTTAGAAGTAAAATAGCTTGGAGTATTTCATTTTTATGTTTGCTGCCATAATATACAATAAAAGCTGTATGTGTGCTAAGATACCAGTTCCCGTATATTTGATTTATAGAATGCTTGTAAACAAGAGTCCTTTTAGCAAATTACTGAGTATATCTACTAAGTCCCTGATGGTATAATTTATATGCATTCACAAGTGGATTATTTTTCCCCCTATTATTTGAATCTGGCTTCCATTCCTGAAAATGTCTAAGTTATCATTAGTTATAGTGGTATGCTAATATAACAATGTTATTCTTTTTGTCTTTGCAAAATTTCATTTAATAAGGTAACATACTATTTAAAACTGGAGTAGCTGTGCAGGAGTGATTTGTTCATTCTCTTCAAAACCTCTACCTTCTTATTAGTTCACCGCTATGAAGATGGCAAAGCAGGAGACCAGAAATGTCAATCCTGTTAATCAAATGTTAGTAGTGATGAATGATAAAACCTGTATTATATTTGATGCCAGTCTTGAATGCATCATCGGAAATAAAATTTAAGGATAGAAATGGTTAATAAAACAGTGGTAAGAATACATTTCTTTTATGTAAGAAAATAATTTTTCTCTCTGAAGATGTCAGTAAAATATATTATAGGTAAAACAACAATGACAATTACCAACAGGTAACCTTTGTTTGAACAATATCTTACAGGCAAGATCTTCAAGATTCTACAACAGGACAAAGAAAGCAGGAGAGACATACCTCTTTAGGAAAATGTAGGCTAGTTTCATGGCTTTCCCCCCAGAATGGAGTAACTGTCCCATATTTGCAGTTATGGATGCCCTGAAAATACATCACAGCCAGTGGCAGCTTGTGGCATTTCTGTCACCGGGGCAGTGAATCCACTATGGGATTAATCCAGACTTTACAGTTACTGTCCAAGATGCTAAACCTATTTACGTGGCAGAGCCTTGGAGACCACCTGTGAAGTTCAGAGTACAAGTCAGAGTAGACTCACCAACTAGCTGGCATGGAAGTTACCAACCAACACTGATCCCAAAGTTTCCTTTGATGATCCAACTAAAGGGTCTTTTTCTTTGTTTTTTCTCCTTGACATACTCTACAGCATAACTGGATATACTGGATTGCTTCAGAACAGGAAATTTCACATATTACAACTTCTACAAGGACGCCTTCTTTTGGCAGAACTTCTTCACATATGATGACCAGTGAGATTCATCAGGATTCAAACTTGTTATAGATCCTGTAGATTGGCCTATTATAGATGGAGCACTGGACTGGCTGGGTTTCTAAAATGGATTTAGAGAGTTCCAACCAACAAAAATATTATGTTTCAGGGGTTGGAGGAGGATATCATTGGATGATCTCCCTTCCTGGACAGGAAGTTGCCCTCAGTAAAGTGGCTGGAAAGAGAGAGTTGAAGGGGTGGGCATCAATAGGAATAGGAATAAAGGTGAACTTGGTGCTGGTTGACAGAGAGAGAAAAAGAAGTAGGTAGATTTGTGTTTGTGTTTGTGTTTTTGTTTGCCTTCCTCTGTCCTCTTTTTCCAGCCACTCCATTCAATTCCCCCTATTTTTCTACTTCCCAATTTCTCTCTCTCCCCAGACTACCAATGGAAGTAGGAAAAGTGAAACCTCTGGGCAGACTACATGTACTGTGCAAGACTATTTTGTGTCTACTAAAGATCTCTCCATCCCCCACCAAAAAATTGTAATTAAAATGTTTTTTGATTTGTCTCCAAGATATTTAATAGCAGCTTTTAAAATCCTCTGTGGGGTTATAATGAGACATTTCTCTGACCTTGGGGGGGCCTTTTGAGGGTTCTCTCACCTTTTGAAAACAGTGATGGGCCTTTTCTGAAACAGGAAAGGACTGGACAGTCACTTCCTGTTTAGAAATAAGGTCTGGGGGATATAGAATAAAGAATTCCCCAGGTACAGCAATATTGCCAGTAGCACTTCCAAAAGCTTTGGCAGAGTGGAATGAGCCATTATGGAAGCCCAGCCTAAAAAGTAAAATCAATACCTCACAGATTGGAGGGGATAAGAAAAGATGAGGGTAAGCCTCCAAAGCCCCACATGGAACCAATGAGGTACACTAGCAGTTGCCCACCACTGCTTTAAAGCTGCTTGTGGCTGTGACACCACTGCTGTATGTCAGGACTGGAAGTCTCAAACTCTACTGTGAACTTTTTGCCACAAGTTGTGTCCTCTGTACTCATCCTCTGCAATCTGAGAGATCTGACAGAGGAGTTGAATTGTAAAGAATTTCTGACTCCAGATAACTTCCTCCCCAACCCTGAATCTGAAAGACTGGTGGCTGAAGCAGCTGAGGGGCTCCCTCCTCAGAAGGCTTGACAGATGATGAAGAGGAAAGAGAAGGAGGAACATCATTGGAACTGTCTATTAGATAGAAAGCACTAAATAATCACAAATACCTGGTATCCATAGGCAACCACCTATAAATCTCCCAGCAGCTTCTGGTAGTCCTCATTGTTCATGATCATTTAACTTCTGTGATAGGCTATGTTCTAGGTATTCCTTTGCTTCTTGGAATTCTTGGTTAAATTTAATGATGCCTTGTCTCATCCCTTTTTGGCTTTAGATATGTGGACTATTGGTCTGTAAAACAATCTCTGGGCTGTCTGAGACCTTGCCCCTGTGCCTCTCTCCATCATATTAGATTAAATGACCTGGGCTGGATTGACTTCTGTGTAGCTACTTCCATTATGTCAATCTGTCCTTTTGGCCACCTGCTGCCCACAGGCATAGGACATCCATCTCTCCTACTCTTGTATTTTATTGGATTTAGCTGGACAGTTTGCCATGTATACCCAGGTTTCAGGATCAAGGTTGGACGCTTCAGGAGGTTACTGTATGCCTCATGCAGCTGGGCTTAATGAGAGCTGTAGCCAATCAAATCCAAGCTAAATTCTAAATGCCAGTGTTAGTGCCTCTTCTTACAACAACCACATAAGACTTATTCCATATTCAAGTGTTGTATGTTCTGCTTTTGCTTGTTTGCTGTTATTTATTTATTCATTCATTCATTTATTCATTCCATTCATATCGTGTGGGACCCAAGGTGGTTCACAGCATGAATTTAAAACCGAGTGCATCCATCTGGAAAAGGGATCACTGGAGATTTATGACACTGCAATATTTAACTTATTTACAAATAATAAAGTAGGATGTAGTGTGCATTACTATTCTTAGCCTGATGGAGATATGTTGCCCTACATCAAAAAGAGGCATCTTTTTCTCGAGATGTCTTCAAAATCTGCAGCTAGCTATTATCTGCCATTCTTTAGTTCAGATCTCTACCAAACTGCAGAAAAAAAAATACACCAAAAATACACCTAAAAAATACCCCCCAAAAATACACAAATACATTTAGAATCAGAAATATCTGGGAGCAAATTGAATCACTTTTACCTTTGCCCAAATGCTTTCACCTTTCATGGATAATCCTGAGATATTGACAGGAAGATACCCCAATAAAAGGAGAAGGACATAATTAGCACAATAAATCTAATACACAGCAACACATAGATGCACAAAGTTGCACAGAGAAAAAATCATGAAATCATTTAAATAGGAATTCTGTGGAGTCTGGATCAGAAACAAGTTGTCTCTTTGAAGAGATCCATTGAAGAGTTATGCCTGCCTACCCAGCACCTTCAAAACCAAATTGCTGGACAGAACATTAGACCCTGAAAGTGTGTGTGTGTTTGTGTGTGTGTGTGTGTGTGTAATCAAAAAGAAGAAAGGTATGCCATTCTTTAATTAATTTAATTATGGAAAACACCTATTGAGTTTCATTCAACCTTATTTTAAACTTACCCATTTCTAAATATTGATGTTTTGAATTGTGTGTTGGTGTTATTTAAGATGACAAACACAAGTCTTAAACTCCTGATTAGGCCCAGATTCCTCGTGTGTGTGTGTGCGTGTGCGTGTGTGCCTTCAAGTCACCTGTCAACTTGTGATGACTCCATGAATTTCACAGAGATTTCTTAGACAAGGAATACTCAGAAGTGGTTTTCCCAGTTCCTTCCTCTACTGCCTTTTTTTCACCTCTGCTGCCTAAACCTTCACAGAGGGAGTGAAATACATGGTCTGTAAAACACATGGTATTGGAGTTAGAACAAAACAAAACAGAAACAGCAGAAGCATTCTCTATTAGGAAAACCAAATGTGCAAGGTGTCTGATTTATTACAAGGTATAAAACAAAATAAAGTTTTGTAATGTACAAAAGAGTACCTACATTATGTCTCTTGCTGTTATGAATAATGCAGCTTTTACTCCCTTGAAATTGTCATGGAAATTTCATAGAACTGGCACTGAATGTAGTGAGCGCTGCTGCTGAAATTAGCCCCAGAGTACTATAGATTCCTGCCGCCCTGGTGACAGTCAGAATGTAAATGTAATATACATTTTTATTCCCCCAGCTGTTTTCCTTAACCACCTGGTATTATGTAAGTTAATGAGAATCAGATTTCAAATGAGAATGCTCATCACCGCTATAGAAGGGTGATGGGGAATCTCACTGCAAGTATATAAAAAAATTGTTCAATTCAGAACTTTATTGTGTATTGAATATGGTCTATATTCTTCCCCTTTATCCTGGTTTATTTTTACCAGAGGAGTCAACAATTCAAGTTTGATCCCATGATTTTGAAGATCATTCATGCTATAGCTTTGCCTCTCAGGGGGCAGTTTGGGAATGGAGGGCCAGTACCTCCCTCACATGTTTCCCCACCCCTCATCCTTATTTAGCTATTTCATTGAAGGCTATTGTCACCTTTTCATACTTACTTTTATTTATTCATACCTACTTTTCATTTTTCCCCCCTCCACTGTTGTGTTAGTCCAACATTCTTTCAATATACTCCAATGGTCTCCCTTGCTGCTGTACCAGTAGAGCACAATGGATTCCTTTTACTAAAGGAAGAATTGGAGACATCATGACAGCCTCAGGGAAGACTTCATCCCTGTTGTTTCCATTCATTCTTACCACCATGGCTACCAAGAATACACTGAGAATGGGGGTCTGAGACAAACCATGGGTAATAATACCTACTATACACACGCAAAACACACCCAACTGATCCCTAAATCAAGATGCTAACGAAAGGGATCTTTCACATCAGTAAAAAAGCTACAGAACAATACTGGATAATAAATAAATTGTTTTTGGTGATTACACCAGGAGTCAAATGGAACAGCAGCAACATTCTGAAAAAGGCTCTCTCCTTGCTGATGCTAGCCCATTTCTGTTCCACTGTAAAAAGCCTTGTGTGAAAATGAACATAGTCCATCTCACTCACTGATAGATTACCTGTTTACTTCTTACATCAAGATGCTGAGAAAGTATATTTGTTTTATTCCAAGACAAAGCTTATCTCAGAATAAAGGAAACAGACTTTCTCAGCATCTCGAGAAGTGTTCTTTACTGTGGATGGTTAACAGATGTTCACCTTCTCTCTCTCACACACACACACATCTATATTTCTCAACCAGCATTCTTCAGTGCATTGCTTCTCAAATCAACACAGATTGTGTTGGAAGGATTTGACTCCTGTATGATTCTTAATTCTGTAAAGAGAAGTCTTAACATGTGGTAATATTCAGATTTAGCTTTGATATACACATTGCCCTTTCTAGTCTTTGGCTAGGTTTTTATATTGTTTTTATAAAAGGATTGAAATATAACAATCATATTAATACAATAAGAAAATAATACATTGGTTCGGTTTGTTATGCACTCTCCTTTTGCTGCACCTCTCTGACTCAGCATTTGAAAGAGATTCTTCTTAAAGATACTATAGGCTATCATAAAGAGGATGAAGGGAGGAGAAAAAAGGGATGTGTCAGCGCATTTAAGACTAACCAGTTTTTATTTTACCATGAGCTTTTGTAGGTATAACCAGAGTTAAAGCCTCTGGTTATAATGCAGAATGATCTGGATATGAATCATATTTATATAGTTGTGGGAGTGGGACAGAATGTAATAGGATCCAGGAAATGAAATCATGTCCCTTGCCTTAAATGTTTAAAGGGCTGGGTGAGGTGATACAGGTCTTTCAGATCTTTATAGTGGTCAGTTAGAGTTGATGTGTCAGAGCAATAAAACTGCTTACCCAAAGTCAGTTGGGTTCAAAACTCACTCTGAGAAGATTCCTTTTTGTTATATATACAGTAGTAAAAGTTCTTGCATTAATATATGTTGTGTGCCCTGAAAACACTGTCTTTGATCATACCCCTGCTAATGGATTGGAATTTGTGGATGTAATTCAATTCAGCTGCTTCTCTTTCTCATGGACCACAGCCTTTAACTCACTTACTATATGTCCATGAAGTCTGAAATGTTCTGGGCTTGGAGTATTGCCATTTTTAATGTCAGATTTGTGTCCATATATCCTCTTGTGTAGAGTCTGTCTTGTGTGTCCAATGGACATTGCTAGCGTAGGATGGTATACATCACGTTGGAGGAATAAATGCACCTCTGATGTTGTAGATGACTCCCAGAATAGATGTGGGGACACAGTAGGCATCTGAGTTTGTGACAAGATCTTTTCCCTGTATCACAACTCCTGTTATGCATCCTGTTGCAAGTGAATAGTTGTTTAAGATTTGGAGGCTGCCTGTGGGCCAATGAAGCCTGCCTCCCAGAATGTGTGAGAGGGCTGTATGATTCTCCAGAACTGGTTGTAGTTCATTGATGGTGTGTTTGTGTGGTCTCAGCTGGGGACTGTAAGTGACCACTTTCCTGTCATTTTGTGTTTTTCATTTGTTTTGTAGAAGATAGTTCCTGGGTATTAATCTTGACTTGTTGATTTGTTCCTTCTCCTCCTTGGGTTGGCATTATAGTTTGAGAAATGCCTTTTGAAATCCAAGAGTTTTGGGTCTCTGTCCTGTGGATCTGAGCAGATGCGGTTGTATCAGAGGGGATGGCTGTAAACAATAGATTTGGAAGTGTGTTCTGGGTGGAAACTGCAGGCTTGTAAGTATGTGTAGTGATCAGTGGGTTTTTTATAGAATGTCTTGTTTAGAAGTCTATTGTGCAGTTGCACAGTGGTGTCAAGAAAGAGAATTTGTTTGTTCCATGCTCCAGCTGCTGGTAGGGTGGAAGTTAATGCAATCCTGGTGGAAGTATTCAAATGATTACTTTCCATGTGCCCAAATTACAAAGATGTTTTCAAGAAATCATAGGTAGAGGACAGATTTTGGGGTGTATGTGCTGAGGAAGCATTATTCTAGGTCAGCCATGAAGGTATTTGCATACTGTAGTGCTATGCAGGTGCCAGTGACTTAGAGATTCATATTATTCCCAAAAGTGAAGTAGTTATGAGTAAGTACAAAGGAGCAGAGTTTGATAGCTAGGTTTGCTGTAACCTCATTCAGGATCGTATTCTTGATGGCTTGTAGTTCTTCCTTGTGTGGGATGTTGGTGTAGAGGGATCCCACATCCATAGTGGCTAGGACGGTGTTCTCTGAGAGGTTGTGGATGGGCTGCTTTTTCCTCAGGAAATCAGTTGTATTCATCACATAGACTGGAGTGCTAATGGCATGTATCAGCATGTAGAGCTGCGGTTGTGTTGAAAGGTTTAGTTCTCAGTGGCAGCTTAATGAAAGGCAGAAGAATAATTGAACCCAAGTAGGATCTGGTCAGAGAGTCTGACCTAGACTGGGGATTGTGCCTTTGGTGGGAGTTTAGCCAAAGTTCCATTGTGTGATAATTGTGCCTTTTGTGAAAGTCTATACATATAATTGAACTGTTTTTGAACAGAGAGTTAACTGTTAATGTTGTCTAAAAAGTTATCAACATTGTTCTGCATATGAATTCTAACATGCTACTTTATTCTTACTGTTATCTTAATAAATTTTACTGTTTATCATTGCAATTACTGTCTCAACTTGAGCTTTCTATAGTGATAAGTAACACAGAAAACTCACTGCCACTAAGTTATTAAGTTGTTCTCAATAAATATTGAATTCGCTGGCCCTGTTACACAATGGTAGTGTTATTGTGGGGAGGGCAGAGTTATGTGGTAAAGATAGGGTGCCTATCTTATCTGACTGGGGATCACCACACCAATCTGGAAGAAGTAAAGGATTGCCACAATTCTGTCTAGTGTTCTCTTGTGTAGAGGGCTAGTGGTTCTCTATATGTAGTTCCAGATCTGAGATTTCCTTTTAGATCTTCTCTTGTTTGCTGTATAGCATGCTGATGAGATGGTTAAGTAGTTTCCTGGAGAGGATGTGACACCACTTGCCATTGTAATGTGTGTGATATGTTGTTCGGAGTGGATTTTTCAACTTTAGTCTCTCCAGAAAGATGTCTTGCTGTTATCATTTATTCAGAAAGACGATGTCTGTCTTTACCCATCCCTTCAAGTGGTTGATGGACTTCTACTCCATCCTGTTAAATGTAGTGCTTTCCACTCTAGCAGTTTTCAAAGAAAATAAACCCTGCCACATGCTCAGATGCCAACTCTTTCCCCACATCCACTCTTGGAGTAATATTATAGGGGCTAATAATGCCATCCACAATATCAGAGGTGCATTTACTTGCTCTTCCTCCAATGTGATGTATGCCATCCTATGCCAGCAATACCTCTCTACACTAAGCATTGAACAAACAGGACAGACTGTATACAAGAGGATAAATGGATGCAAATCTGACATTACAAACGACAATACCCCAAAAACCAGCTGCAGAACATTTCAACCTTCCTGGACATATAGTAAAGGATTTACAGGCTGCAGTCTTGAACAAGGACCATTCACAAATTCCAATCCATTAGCAGAGGTATGAACTAAGGAAATGGCTTCATAGTGTACTACATATATTAACAAAAGAGTCCTCATCACTGCACAAATAACAAATGTAATCTTCTCAGAGAGAGTTTTGAACCTGGGGAAACTGATTTTTGGTAAGCAGATTTCTTGCTTTCACACACTAACTAATCACTCTAAAGATCTGAAAGGTCTGTATCACTTTGCCTACTCTTTGAACATTTAGTGCAAGGGATATGATTTGCATCTTCCTGGATTCTATTATATTCTATCTCACTCCCACAACTTTGTAAATATGCTTTATAACCTGATGTTTTTAATAACACTCTGTTCTGCATCTGAAGAAGTGAGTTTATATCCATGAAAGCTCATGCTAAAATAAAAAACAGTGAGTCTTAAAGGTATTGACACATTCCTCCCCCTGCCCTGGCTTCATCTTTTTTTATGCTGTAGGAGACTGACATGACTACTTTTTTGAAAACTATCAAATATCAAATTCAGGTCCACTTTCTATCACAGCCCTTACAAGAAGACTGCTGTTCTCTTTGGTGGTGTTAGGCTACAAGCCTTATTAGCTAAATAACTGGTTGCAGACAGATATTGCATAATCCACATTGACAAAGAAATTCACATACATACTTTATATTCAATTGACTTCTGATTCCAGTCCCACTCCTCTAATTACCTCTGGTTATAGTTAAATACTTTCTTTTTGACACCTTAAACACGAACACATTTTATAAGGCAGAAGATGTCATGAAATCTTGCATCAGGAGACTTATTTTAAAGTTTCACCACGGTAGAACCAAGAAAAGTTTTCACTTCCCTTCAGCAGGACTCATCTTCCTCATGGGCACTCCTACATGGTCATGAAGTGGGCAATGGAGAGCAGAGGATACCTGAGAACTGTCTGACTAAGTTACCATAGCCAGACACATGATAATGAAGGCATCTTCCAGGATATGCTATGGCTTTTTATGTCACCGGCTATAATATATGTGGGTTGCAAGGAGGTCAGGAAGTTGTCTAAGAGAAAAAGAGAACTCCAGTCTCTGCAATGACAAAAAGGACACATACAGATATCAACTAGAGTTACAATTGCGTTTGCCACCAACAGGATATGAGCCGCCTTTGTTTTATTCTTGACCTAGTATTACAATTTATCCTTTTAAATATCTAACCTATTCCAAGACCAATTTCTCATTCTTATTTCATTGCAGAGAACACACAGAGAGAGGTTGTCATTACGTAAATTTGACAGATGATATATTAAAAGAAGATTCATACATGCAGGAAGAACACTTGCTTTAGCCTTCCAGAACTGTAGTTCTTCAGAATGCAGATAAGCATTTTCACAGCTTAACGTTTTCCCCATGTGAAAAACTAGCAGAGGACATCATGCAGTAAGAGAGGTGAAAGACATTTTCCTTATACATTGACAGCTTACATGTAAGGGATCTTCTACATGGAGGAACATTCAATCGCATGATTCCATGGCATGAAATAGGAGTAGGAATGTTGTGGCTCTCCAGAGGTTTTTGATCTGCAACTCCCAGTATTCATCATTGGCAGTGCTGGATAGAACTGCTGGGATTTGCAGTCTCACAACATCGAGGGGACCATATTTTATTCACACCTGAATAAAATAGTCTAAGGCAGTACACTCCAAAGCTTGGGAGATTCCTTTGTAAGTTATGTAAGTTGTTAGTTATGTAAAACATCACAAAGGACCTACCCCAAAGTAATTTAATCATTTGGTAATTATTAAAGGACTCACTTTTGCATTTCTTTCTCTTTTTTGTGGGTGTGGATTTAGGATTGACAAAAGGAGAATATAAAATATGGGGGAAAATTTGGCATCTCTAAAATGCCTCTTATAAGTAATCAAAGATTAACTAGAAAAATTAGCTGTTCTACCCATCTCTGAGTAACACTCATTGGCCTAAATCCAATTACTATTCCCAACTGAAATAGATCAATTATATCAATGTGATTTGCGTATCAGTTGATTTGTCATTCAGAAATAGTTGACAGTCAATAAATCTTTGCCAGCTGAGACTACAATATAATTCATACCAAAATGTTATATTTTAAATTTCACTTCATTACATCTACATTACTAAAATCAGATAACTCAATATGGGTAATTATACTACTTATAGTGCTCTACTTCTGGTACAATCCATATACTATTTTTCTCAATGTTAGAGTGAATCAGCAATACCATACTTAAGTGGATATTTCATAGAGATTTTAATTCTTCACCAAGTTTCTTCCCGAAGGCAGCAGTAAGTAATTTCAGCATTTTTCTTCCCACTGCATGAAATTTTTTGAAAACTGTGCAGTTTTCAAAGTCTATTCACAATTCGGGATTTTTTTCTACACAAAATTCACATGCAGTTGCTTTGCACAGAAAAAAACATTTTCTGCTCAGGAAACAGAATTTTCTGCATAGAAAATAATATTTCAATTCAGAAATACTAATTCCTGAACATAAAATGCTGTTTTCTAGGCAAATCAACCATGTGCAAATTTTATAGAGAACAAATACACAGTTACAGTTTTTTCCATGCAGAAAACATTTTCTGTGCAAGAATTAATATCTGTGTTAAAATAGTATTTTCCATGCAAAAAAAAAATGCTATTTCCTGTGCAGAAAGTGCTGTTTTCTGTATAAAACAACCATGCATACATTTTGCACAGACTAAGTGCCAAAATGCAAAGATTCTTTGTCAGTCTAGGGTTCTTCTTGTCAGTGGCTTTAAACCATTTTTGAAAATGTGTGAATATTCTTTCCATCCCCAATTTCAGATCAGGACCAAGACTATTTTCCATCTTATAGATTGTTTTGTTTCCATTCTTAGCTATAGTCATATTCTAGTATTGATATTCTTTCTGTCCTTGCCTCAGCCTTGAGCTATAGCTTTCTGCTCCTAGCTGGGTGCTGATAAGACGAAGTGTATTATCACAAGAAAGTATTTGCAAGAAAAAATGTTCTCCTTTCTTTTACTTCATTTATTTATTGTACTTCTCCATTATTGTTTAAAACCTTGCCACACCAAACACTGAGGCCCTTAAGCTAAGACAGCACAAAAGTTTGTGATTAATTTTAAGCATGAAGGCAGCTCCATTGAAATCAATGACATTATTAATTTGCCTATTAGATGTTTCCAGTGAAAAATAAAGCCCACCAAAAAGCAGAGACTCTAGGCTATAAGAAAAGCAGTAATGTCTTTTCTCAATCAGAACAATCAAAGATTAGATAACTAGAAAATTCAGTGCAGGGAATATACTCTATTGCTTCGCATTTCATTATTCAAACAAAGCACATATCATGTAGCTAAAAGGCAGAATGAATTATTTAGAAATCTCTCATTTTACAAATAATGTGGCCATTTGACTTCTATCTCAGAATTACATTAATACACAAGAAGTTTGTGAATGTTAATCTGACAGGAATCTTCTACAATTATTTTCAGCATAAAGACTGGCCATTGTGTGAAAAAGTTCCTTCCCTGTACTACAAAGCCTAGCATTTATCTTACTATTTTATTTTTAAAATGTTCCTTCTGGTCTTTGAGTCATAATCAACCTTCCAGGAAACTTACATTTATTTTAAACAATATGCAAATTCACAGTTCTGAATAATGCAACTTAAAGCTTGAAACAGTACATCCTAATGTCCAATATATATTGGAAATGAGCTGTTAAAATAATATGCAGGCTACCATGAAAGACTGGGGAGAATAGGACATGTTTGGAAGTGAATCCAAAAGATAACAGTGATGCCAACAAGAAGTGAATGGTCTAGGTAAGAGATTCACAGATGAGACACAAACAGAGAATGAATTTTATCTAGAGTGGACCCAAGTGGGATTTATGTAAATTTTAACTTACCATTCAGCAAACGATTCAGTGGGTTTACCCTAAGTGGGACTAAAAATTGGATATGCATCCAGCCAAACTGAAATTTGTATCTATAAAAGACAGATTCTGCATCCTGTGATTAAATTAAAGAAAATTGTATCTCTTTCCTTCATTGGCGCATCTAGTGTTTCCATTTCATCTCATGAATTGACAAAGGAGTATCCATACAAACTTCATTACAGCCCTTTCAACAGATGTCCTTTTTGATAGTGACAGTAGTAGATATGGATAGAATACAGGACTGGCTCTAATGTGAGGCAAAGTGATACAGCTGCTTCAAAGCACAGATCTTGAGGAAAGGGGAGGGTGCTCATTACTGTTTCTGTCCTCAAAGATGGTAGAGGTAGCCAGTGTTGAAATAAGATTTAACTGCCAGCCCACTAAATTGGGACAATTGAATATATTCCTTTATCTCTGTGTCACCCATAAAAGCAGAATGAAGAATGGAGGCCACCATTTGCATTCATGATGCTAAGCATCACCAATGTGGAAGTGGAAGAGAGCACATTTTGTTAATGTTATTTATTTTGCAGGTGTCTGGTGAAATTCATTCAGAGCCATGCGTTGATCTGTATTCATGGAACAATGTTTTTTGTTTGTTTTCATGGGGGGGGTTTGTTTTGCTTTGTTTTGTGTGTATGTGTGTGTGGCTTTTTTTGTTCCTTTTTTGTTTGTTTTGTTTTGCATTGCTCAACAAGTGCAGACATTTAGGGCTCAGCAAGCTGACAAGAACTGAATGGTTAAAGAGGAAAGGCTTGCACTGATAATGTCTGCTTCCACTACTATTTGAAAACAGAGTGGTTTCCTCTCTAAGGTTCTTGTTACTCCACTTGGGTAAATAAGATCTGGGCTTGCTGCAAGGAAAGGCACATGTATTACAGGCTCTTGAAGATATGCACAAGATAAGGAAGCATTCACCTTCTGCACAGCTGATTTGGTCAACTTTTTTGTCCAGATGGGTATGGTGGGGAGATGCTTTGACTGTGACAGATACAAAGTTAACAGAGAGAACAGTAATGCCATGAAGGCAAGGCTGGGTCATTTTCTAGAAAATCGCTCCATTCTTTATGAAAAGGAGTAATTTTTTAGGGATAAAATTCAAGCCTTCAAGGCTTGAAGGCTTTATTGAGTGGCTTTAAGGAAAGAAACTAAGGCTTGCTTCTTTCTGTGGCAAAGTAGTGTGGAAAAAGTAGGTCCATGGGCAGTTGTTGGTGAGCATCCATGGTCACCTTTTGACAAAACAGACTTCTCTGGACTTGCTGCTTGGATTCTGGGACTTGAAGCTGGTAAGAAAACAATCTTTAAAGCTCAGGGATTCAGGAAGGAGTCAGTCTGGACAGATTTCGTGGAAATGGACCAACTGTTACCGTACTTTCTAGTCCGGACTTGTGGTATATTAGATATCATTTGATATCAAGAATTTGGCCTTCACTAGCCGTTCCTCTCATGTACGTGCGAGGTCCCCGGACAAGCATGCATATGGGCATGGCCGAAAATAGCTGAACTATTCAAAACAAATCCAGGCAGGCCAGTATTTGCCGGATTGCAGCTTCAGGAGACCTCCAGGCAAGTACCCTTTTAAGATCATATTATGTATGCGCACAGCTTACAAAAGATCCCCTGCCCTGAGCAGGCAGCTTGATGAGCCAAATATCCAACTGTCAAGCACTCCGCATTTGCATACTGTCTACACTATTGACAATGCTGTCATAATTCAATCATGCAAAGTACTGAGCTTTCGGAGGCTTTGTCTCCAGCCCGAAACTCATTGTTTTCCCCGGGAATGGACTAGCCTACAGGCACATTTTCCACTATAAGACCCCCTGATTTTCAGTGTCTCTTCGGATCGCTCGGATCACTCTGACTTCCAACCCGCCTTGCTGTCGCTCCGTTTGACAAGCCTTCCCCTCAGCTTCCACATGCTGAGAATCTCTGCTTTAACTGACTTTCTTCTGAGAAACCGGGCTTCAGGATCAGGTGTAGTATTTCCCTGAAAAATCCCTTTCAAAAACCCTCTATCCAACTCCTACCTTTCTTTCATTAGGTCTGTGTGAGTGTTTGCATACATACGTTTTGGCTGTGTTTCAAAATAAAGGAAAACAATTTTAATTTACTTCTGTTTGATCATTGACTCGGCCTGACCCCGTAGACACTGGGTTCAAGATCTTGCTAGGTTGCCCTGCCTCTTGCATTGCTTAGCTTGTGCTCTTGCTAATTCCCATTCTTCAGTAATTGGAGCACATTGAAGTGTCCCTCACTGGACCCCAGAAATAAGGGGAACACAACCAAGGGAAAGCTATATTTCTTGGGTTATCTCTGGTGCCTGGGGTTATTCTCCCTTGACATACTGAAGAGGAAGTAGCTATACACCTGTACACTATATGACCCTGCCACAGGTCAGGTTTGAACAGTTAGCATTTTCTTGAAACAAATACTCAGGCCTTTAAAACTTTGAAATATTTTTAATGAACAGCAAGTTTGGAGCTTACAGGCTTTAGCATTCATTAATTTTATTCTCTTATTGTTTTACTACTTTTACTGCTGGTTCTGCGATTAGTCATTTGGCTAATCTGACTTGATGCTCTGCAAGTTTATATTATTTATTTATTTTGTTATAGTTGTAATTTTATTTTTACTGATGTTCATTGTTGGGTGCCTTAGAAGTTTGGTTGTAAACTTAAAAGTATGACACAAATCTTTAAAAGAAAAAAAGTATAGCGTTAGCTTCAGGTTTAACAAGGCCCTCAATGTGGTGCTATTAGGGGCCTTCAGCATCCCTTAAATGCAAGTATCCCTTATATGCCCTAGTGGGCTTACTTGTAGACTGTGGAAGTGATGGACTGTATCTCACACCATTTAAATTTGATCTGGAGCAACTGAGGCAGGACACTGAAGAACCTCATTTTAATTTCCCACAATTCCTCACAATTATGCTGTGTGGGAGATGCTTCAAGCCTTTGTAAGCAATGTAAGTGGTGGCTCCAAGCCACCTGATGTTCACTGAAGGGATAAAAAGGGTTGCGTGGGTGTGGCCAGGGCAGGCACTACCAGTGGATATAACTGAGAGATTGTAAACCCAGATGCCTGAGGATGTTGATGCCAATCATAGGAAATGGTGCTCTGAAGTAGTCTCAAACAACTACTTATTTATAATACATAAAGTGTTCATTCATATAATTCATAGTTCATTTCTTTTTACCAATAAGAAAGGTGAGTATAACTTAACATGTGATGACATAATTAGCTTTTTAATGTAAATGTTAGTTGCTTTTTTCATTAACTCTCTGTGCCCTCACTGAATGGTGGAGGAGAAAGATTATTTTATGCTCATGCTGCTCTCTCATGCCTTGTTGCAGGTGTTGAGGTAATGAAGATTAGAGGAATATGTGTTTCGTTCCACAGCCCAATCTTTTGTGGCTTTAAAAAAAAAAACTAAAAGTAATTAGTTTTTTACTTTGAGATAATTAAATAATTTTTTCACTTATGATTACTTTTTTAAAAAAAATTACATAGCAACTAGTAATTGTACTTGTAACTAATTTTTAAAATCACACTTCTGTGTTCTGCTGAGAATATGGAAAACCCTCTTCTCAATCCTCCTTCTGATTTCAGATTCACCAGGAATTTCTTTCAAGTCTTTCCTTGCAGACATAATTCCTTGAAAATGCAATTTCCAGGCCTAATACTTTATTCTTTTCTGTGCTGTGATCATGGAATTGCAAAATAACAAGTATGCACCACTTCCCCCATCTATTTCTTTCCTCCCCTTGAGATTCTGTTCTATTGGATTGAACTGAAGCATCTTCTAAAAGGAGTTGACAAACATCATGAGAAAAAATGACCATTTACCTTCCTTTGATAAAGAAACCATCCCTTCTCTTTACCTGAGAGTCTATGAAGCACTTTGCCTGCCTTCAAAAAGATGTCACTGGAATGGGGTCTATATGTATTCTGAATTTATTTCTTTTTACTCACAGGTCAAAAGTAGATTTTAGGATATACTCAATGGGATAAAATCATGTTGTATTAGATCTGTATCTTCCTTTATCTATTGAGCTAGCTTTTTCTCTGGATACTCTTTCCCCTTTTCTCTCCTTAGGGGGTAACTTTTTTCCCTTAGCTCTTACAGATGAGTATTGATTGGGTACTGTGTCATCTCAAGGACTATTCTTGGCTCAAAAACCTACTTTCTTCACTGGCTTTCTTACAGAATGCTGCATGCATTTATACATGAAAATATATGTAGCTCTGTAACTGCAATCATGTTTAAGGTCATTTTATTTTGATCATTTTTCCATAAATATTTGTTTTCATTTCATTCCTCACTTTGCCTGTTTCCCACTTGGAGAGCCATTAAAATTTTTCTTTTTGATCAGGCTTCTTGACACCAGTTTTGAATTCTAGAAAGCCACTTTCTTTTGGTTTCTGTCTTTATCACTTCAATGGCTGTTAGATTCTGCAGCATCCACACATCCACCAACAACCACTTCCCAGCACCCAGATATAAGGATGGGTTGTCCTCCCCTCCTCTTTTGTCAAGATATTGTGGTTGCCAGCAATTTTGCCAAGGTAAACATCAACCATGATCCAAGTTGAATTCATTTTTTTATTATGGCCCTTTCCTTAGGACATCCTCATCCTGTGTTGGGGATGGGAGAAGGACGGGACCCAGATGACAGTTCTGTTCTTCTCCTGTCCTCAGGCAGTGCAGTCGTGCTGCAAATCATTGATGGGTTCTCCCCATCAATGACCAGCAATCACGCTACCCTCCCACCACCCGTCCACACTTACCTGAGCTATGAAGGATCAGGAAGTGCAATGGTTGTGCTTCCTGCCCCAGCACAGCCTAGGACAGTACCAAGCTGTGTTGTGGAAGCAAAAGGTATGACCATCACACTTCCTGTATTCCCATAGGCAGCCAGTGTGGAAAGGAGAGTTCCTGTCATGCTCCCCTCACAGGAGAACCTCTATCAAGATCCCTGTGGGATGCTGGGGTCAGGTAGGGTGCAGAAAGAGCCTATATTTCAAATTTTCAAATTATCAGTGCTGCTCCACAAAGTTTTCAACAATGGCTGGCATCCTGCAGCAGTTACAAGATTGTAAACAGGACTTGTAAATGTGGGTATTCACATTTACAGTCATTAATATTCAACTATGATCCTTTAAAAATTTCCCTTTCCATGGTGTACATTGAGACAAACAGTTGCAGCTTGACCCCAAAGATTCTCAATGTGTCTCACAATGGAGAGAACACTGCAGATGTCATTTCCCAACAGCCTGATCTCAGAAACTTAGATTGTGACATCATCAGACATGATTACAGTGGCAGAACTTTGTCATTATAGTTATGTCTAACAATGCAGGAACTTGGCCAATTTTTTTTAACACAGCTGAGCAATACAATTACTAAACAACAGCAAGAAGAAAGACTATGTAGACTTATCTTTAATACTACCAGCCTTTCTCTTTTTAAAACACCAAAGGAGAAGTATTATGAAACACTGACACTTAGCTGAATGGATTCCTGTATATGATTATTAAAAAATAGATTATATTTTCAAGAAAATAAAATAATTATTTCCCCATGATTGTATACAACAGGGGCTTAGTCTCATTCCTAGCTAAATAGGTATAACCTTAATATTTTTTTTTTATCAGGAGTGGCATGCTAGTAGGGAATTGTTAATGGTTCATTCAAGCAGAGATATCAATTGGTAAGGCAAAAGCTGAACAGTAACCAGTCCCATGACAATAACTACCCACCCACCATACATACTGGATCTAACAGAGGCCATTTCCACACTACAGTGTTTATAGTGCTATTTTTCCACTTTCAACATCCTATGGAATCCTGGGGTTCGCAGTTTAGGGAAGGGCATTTAGAATTCTCAGCCAGATAGCTCTTTGGCTTCAGAAACTACAAACCCCAGAATTCCACAGGATGTTGAAAGTGGAATAAATGCACTGTAACAGTGGCCCTTTTCACATCTTACCTGTTTCCAAAGCCATTGCATGGGGATTCAGGGAAAGCTTTTTCCAAGAGGGAAGCACTTCTGTCTTACTCCCTTCCACACCAACTGCCTGCTGGATGGGAGGAAGTATGATGGCTCTGCTCCTCCCTTCCTTAGCGTAGTTTCCCAGGTTGCACTGGGGGACAAAGTGCAGCCATTGTGCTTCCTGCCATTCTGCATGACTGGTAAGTGCGGGAAGGAGGCAGGAGGACCATGCAATTGCATGTCATTGATGGGAGAAACCCGTCAATGATTTAACTCACAATTGTGACAGGTGGACATGGGATCACAATGGGATCATGACAATGTCATGCAGAACCATTGTCATGATCCTGTCACAATCCTATGGCCATTGCAGGTTGGAGGCACTGTGCAAAAAGAACCAGTATAGTGTAGAACTAGCCGGAAAAAAGAAGCTAGTAGGCATGGAAAGAATTGTTGTGTCCACGACAATTAATCAACAAGTGGCAGAGCAGGGCTTACTCACACGGAATGTCCAAGCAGCATTCAGCTTCCAGAGCAAACAAATCCAAAGGGGAAATCCAAGGTGTGGTCAAGCAGGCAGAGGTTCAAGGTGATCCAGATACAAAAGAACATAGTGCAGGGCTTCACAGCTGGAAAGATCAGTTGCTGACCCTGAAAGGAAAGAACCAGTTGAAAGCCATTTATCTACTGATGCTGTCGCCACAGGTGTTCCTTCGTTAGGGCTTGTTTGTTATTTAAACGTGCTGAGCAGCTCAGCCCCTCTCTCTGATGTCATCTCTTTTCCACAATAAGCATCTGTGTTGTCTCATCCTCTGATATTTGTACCCCTTGCTCAGGCCCCTGCTGTTGTTTGTAATCTTCTTCTGAGCAAGCTTCTGGGGAAACGTCTGCCTCTGGGGAAACTTTTGCTTCAGATTCAGAATCGTTCTCCTCACTTCCAGGGTCTCCAACGCAGGGCATGACAAGAATATTTAAAAAATTTTGAAAAATGATTTTAAAAACCTTGTTTTGGGAGCATCAAGAAATCCTAAGAAGAAGAATCCTGGACTGATAGAATCTTTGCAGTTCAGGACTTATTCTACGCAAAATTTGCATGTAGTTATTTTGCAGAGAAAACAGCATTTTATGTACAGTAAACAGTACTTTATGCATGGAAAATAATATTTCAATGCGGAAATATTAATTTCTCAACAGAAAAGCCTGGAAAAAGCTGTAATTGTGTAAACTTTGCACATGGTTGATTTGAATAGAAAACAGCATCCTATGTGCCAAAATTAATATTTTGCAATTAAATATTATTTTCCATGCAGAAAATTCTATTTCCTGAGCAGAAAATGCTGTTTTCTGTCAAAACAACCAAAAAAGACTCTCTCACAATAGGAAGAAAACTGCTGAAATTACTTATTGATATCTTAAAGAAGAAAATTATTGAGAAATTACATCTGGAAAAACAAGTTTAATCTCCTTTGGAAACCATAAAGGGTGGTTTTCCTTACAAATTACTTTTGCATATTCATACACATGGTCTAATGGAGGAGAAAGATTGAATAATAAAAAATTAAGGTAGAGTAATGCAGGAAGATGGGGGGGTAAACATCAGCAAATATGCAAACTAGCCATTAGTATGGGCACGCAAATATTGGTAACTATAACATGTCACACTTCAAATGCTCAGTTCCCATCTGAGACAGGTTTCTACTTGACAGGTTTGTACATTAAAAGATGGGCTTCTCTTATGACTCAGCAGATAGGAAAATATCTCTGGGAACTGATTTTGACAATTGAAAAAAAAATCCAAGCCCTGTGCCACACAAGAGTGGAACCAAGAGGCACAGAAAAGAGAAGTTTAACTCTTTCCCTTCTGGCATGATTTTACACAGCTCCCCCAACCTTCCAGCTGAATTTTGTATTGGGAGGAAAGCTGCCAATGTCACCAATGCCAATGCAAATAACAATAGTTGATTTCTATCAAAATTGCACAGTGGAAGATGAGAGTTAAATTCTCCTTCCTTCTGTAGTCCCAACCATGTCTGAAGGAGCCTGCAGTGAAGTTCATTTTCAATGTCACATCAAGTTTGGCCCTAACTAGCAAATCAAGTGAAAGATCCCACAGAGTATATACAACCCTTGACAGTACTTTGGATGCCAGACATTGCAAATATTGTAGCTATGCCCCAAATTAATATTATGCTCAGCATACCTTAATTGTCATCTATCCACATGGAACTTGAGAAACTTCCCACATTAAATCTATCTGTGACCTACTAAAGCCAGTGGGAGTCTTGACTTGTCAATGCAAATAATATAGCACCACTACTGAACTTCTTGTAGAACTTTTAATTTTTTTTAGTATTAATAAAAACATGAATATACAACAAAAATGTTAATTCAGAAATTAAATCATTAATGCTTTCTTCAATTTGAATACATTAATTAAATCTATTAAGCTATAAATATTAACCACCTTAAATAGCCTTCCCAGTTTTATGGTTTTAACAATTACTGAAACAGTTGCTTTTAGCAACAGATCCCATTTTAAGCCATAACAAGCATCTTCGAAGAATTTAGAGACTAAACTCAATTGAAATCCAAGCCAAAAATAAGATTTGGCTTTCCAGTACTGTCTTCCAGAGTGGTACTTGCTAAATCTCTTTGCAGCATATACATAGTTGTTCATCATTTTGAAAAGAGGAAGTTGTATTTACATAATAAATAGCATGAGCACTCAAATGCAATCCTCGTCTGTAAGCTTAAAAAATTATATCACGTTCAGCAACAAGAAAATTCCCCATAATTTCAAGGCTGGAGTCCATATAAAGGATAAGGCTCATTGTGCTCTGCCTAGCAGAATGCCTCAAAATCGGTGTAGATCACAAATCAAAATATGTAGTTCAAATTACTTCTTGAAGGCTTTCTTAGCACATTTCATTTCACACTGTGTGCATACATTGAAGAATTCACGAGAAGAATTCACAACATACACAGATTGAGTTTAGACATTCATGTTTACCTCAACTGGCAAAAGAAAAAGGGGAGAGGGGAGGCTATGCGACCAGTGTTTTTTGTAGTTCACATAAACAAGACCAATCACAGGAATTTTTCCACGTGACTCGCAGACTGCTGGGAAGGACCACTATGTAGATGGGGGAAAACTCATCCCATTCAAGAAGAATTCTATAATAATTTCCAGAATGCACATTGATCAGCATGAGGAGGTCAGGCCAGTTTGAGTCCTCAGAGTTCACCACAAATGGAGATACTCCAACATGCAGTTCTATGGCTCACTCATGGGGTAATTGCATGTGAAGCTAATGGCTCCTAATTCCATTTCACTGCTTCTGATAGACCCCAAAAGGAAAAGGGGCAGTTTGACTCAGAGTGCATCAGCACTATACAGTTCTAGCAATTCAATACCAATTTAACAGTCATGGCTTAAGCCTATGGACTCCTGGGATTTTTAGTTTTGTGATGTTCCTAGAATTTGCCCAGCAGCATTTGCACAGCAGTGTGAATACATTGAGCCACTTCTAATGGGCACTTGTTATAATCTCCTAAACAATTGCTAGTATTAGCTGTACCAACAGTCTTTGTTCCTATCAGCAATGAGCGAAGAAAAAGATGTCATTGAGGCTGTCAAGTTTTGTTTTGCTTTCTTAGGTCACGAGGAGAGCACACTAGGACAGAAAAGTCACATTTAGCTACGTAAATGTTTACTAAGTACATGCTTTTAAAATCTTCCTCACAACTGCTGGCCTCTTAAAAACAATACCTCTGCCATCTTCTCTTGCAGCTGACATAAACTTTCTCCCAGGAGATTTTTTTTTTTTAAAGAAAGATATAATTTACATCACTATAGTTTCTGCCAAACACGCCAGACCATTTACGCATATACTAACGTCCACCCATCTGTATCTATCACTGAAATTTATTCTAGCCTGAGTCTGAGACTATCATTCAAAGATAAATTGGCAACTCTCAGTATTTAAAATGTACACAGATCAGAGAGGAAGACAGGAATGATATCTGTCCTGAGAAACCACTTAAAGTCATTCCAAATTTCTTCTATTGATTTTGATCTAGAAGAAGGAAAGCAACTTCGGTAGGCCTGAGGCCAGTGGCTGCCTCCTTGATTCCCCTGAGAGCCATGGACTGATAAAATATAGCAGCCATAGTGGCCATTAAAAGTGGGAGGAGGGAACATCTTGTGTGAAATTCCTCTTCTCTGCTAATACAAGAGTGTAGACGTTTGAGCATTAAGACTACACTCCTGGAGACCAGGGTTTGATTCTCCTTTCAGCCAGGGAAACCCACAGAGTGACGTTGGGCACGTCACATCACAGAAAACCCTGTGATAGGGATGCCATAAGTCAGAAACAACTTGGAGGCACACAATAGCAACAACTAACACAAGGCATGAGGTGGAGGTGCGTCTTGTTTGAGATGAAGATTGCACTCTATGGACATATCTGGGAGTGCTATTCTTCCCTAAAATAAAAGGTACAATCTCTGTACACCTTATTTTACAGCAGAAAATTGGTTTATTTTTCAGCCACATTATGCTAATACCAAAATTCAACAGCAGCAGGAGCTCTGGAGGACATAAAATTAGCCAGGAGGTGCATAAGTCCTGTGTCCCCCAGGCCACATATTGTCCATGACTGATATGGAACTAGTTTTTTACAAACCTTGGAAAATTAGAATTTCAAAGGGAAATGTGTAATTCAATTGAAAGCTTCAGACCATTGAAAGGTTCTCATTCTTAAAAAGCAAGACACAGACTTGTTTTCAAAAACATAAACCTGAGAGTGGCTGGCAACATGCCCAGAATTAACTAATCTCAATTTATACAATTTGTAGACTGTATGAGGGCAACACTGTTTATAAGTGCTGTCAATTAAACCAGGCAAAATGTGAACAGACATAGGGTTTTTGGAGGAAAACATGCCACTTCCATTATATAGCAGGACCTGACTGAGTAAATCGTGGCCCTATCACCTAGGAAATCCACCACTCAGAGAAGAGGAATAATCTATGAATCCTGCTAACTTAATTCAAAGCCGGTCAGCAAGAAACCCACCCATACTTCTGTTTGCTCTACAGGAATCCTTCCAGAAAAGCTAAAGAGATTCTTTGCTGTACCAAATACACTCATAGTGAAAAATACTAGCTGTTAAGGAGACTTCAGTTTGATGAATACAGTCTTTAAAAATGAAAGAATAACACTTGTAACATGTTCTATGTCAGGGTTAATTTTAGTGCTTTCCACTCAATAGAAACACAGCAAATAAGGCTAGGCATTCAATCACATTCTATAAACATCTGGTAGGAGAAGATGGAAATCCAAAATGGGGACAACTTAGACCATCCAGCCTGAGGCGAAGAATAATATGGATGCCCTCTTCTGTTCATTCCACTAAAGTCAACCAAAATTTGGAGCTGAAACTTTCTTCAGCACTGGTGATTGTATACTAGCCTCTACTATGCACAAAGCTAGCTTTTGGGCTGCAGGACACATGGCATGGAACAAAGCTCTGTCCTCTCAAAACTTGCTGCTACCTTCCAGTTTCTGCTGCTTGAATCTACTTCTGACTGACTGATGGTACTTTCAGTTCTTCCATAATGATAGAAGTTCTTGAAATTTATGGCTCAGCATGGTTGACACTGCCTGACACACAGCTTCTGGTCTCAGTTCAATGTTTGCTGTACTCCCAATGTTTCCTTTCAGCAGGGTAAAACCTACATAATTAGGAATTCATGTGACAATTGGTATCTCCAACATTGTCATATCCCAACAAAAATGAATCTAATTTATGACACAAATATACTACAATGACTAGGATGATTAAATGTATAAGGAAGAACCAAATGATAGCTGCAAAGGTAGGGCTTTTTTTAGATATTCTTAGAATATCTAAAGTTTCTAATGTCTGAAGTTTCTAATGTTTGAAGGCTGAGAAATACTGGTGGATAGTAGTAACTTCCTTATAAGTGCAAACTAAGCAGTAAGCCACTCAAGTAAGACAAGAAAGTAGCTGGGGCTCACTTACAATATTCTGAATCTCCATACACTGCTTAAGTCAAACTAGGATGAATAGATTGTTCAGTATTATGGCACGTGTCACAGTGATTGATTACAGGGAGCACAGATCTTAAAATTATTATAATTGAGTACTTTAGAGTTAAATGATTGAAGTTAAATGACTGACCTCAGTGCTGTGTACAAAAGTGTTCACCAAAGGCTATGCTTAGGAATAAGTGAGCTTAGCATATTTCTAACATCTCACAACGTTCCCCCCATTTTATCAGAAAAGTGGTGAATTGTGTCAATCTGCTTTTTTCTTTTCTATGGATTTGTTAATTCCTCCCTCCCTCTTCCCTTCTATACATACATCCAGGAATTTTATTGCTTCATTATTGTTGAGAAGATCAAGAGATATTTCAACTACAAATTTTGCATGAAATGGAATTTCTATTTCAAAAATCTTTATATAGTCATTCTGTGTCATTAAGCTTCTTAAAATGTCTTAAAATGGCTACAAATCATGTTGGTCATTTTGGAAAGCCACCTGGTGGATTAATGCTAGTGATTTAATAGCATAATAGCTTTTAAGAACAAAATATTACATGAAGAAGTACTTTTTTTAAGAAAGGAAGGAATTTGTTTTTAACATTATTCTATTTTAATAAATTTGGGGTTCATATTCTGGAACAATAAATCACTCTTTTTAAAATATTGATGACTCTTTCAGTTCCCTGTTGGATGATAACAAAATACCACTGTATTGTATTCTCACTTTTACATATGTCCATATAACAGATATAGTTAAAGGCTCTGCTATGGCTGAAATAGCTCAGATTCACTTTAGGTTCAGATCAATGAAGATTTAGCATTCATTTGAATGTCCACTGGTTCAATTCTGAGTAAGAATGGGCTAGTCTATCATTTCTTTTCACTCCGTTTGTCACATTTCCATTGTTCAATGCACTCATTCCCATTTCTGCTTCAGTCTGTGAATTCCTCAGACTCTGCAAAAGAAATCAACATGTTTTTACGGTCATTCCTTCAGATACGTGCATCTTGATTCAATTTTCCAAATGTACTTATTTCTATGTACATTTTAAAAAGGTGCCCACTTTTTTTTACAAAAAAAAAAAGACAAAATGTAAGATAAAGTGATTTTGTACAACCTTCTACACAATTTTTTTGTGTATTTGTTTTTAAAGTGAGGAGGTGGAGTTTTGAAAGCATAGATTTCCAAATGCAATTGTGCTCTAGTTTGGATAAGTTTGGGTTAAAAAGGAAACTGAATGGAATTCTCCATTATACCTAATTCTAAGATCTGGAATGGCACTATATTATTTTCATCTCTGAGTGGGATAAATTGATTCAGATCAGGAATCTCTCCACACACACATGATGAGAACTATGCGAGGGAAAATATGGCCTCGTTCCCCCTGATGTATCCCCATTGTGATCCTTGCAGTACACCATGCAGAAGTTCTTTTCTTCTCTCTACTTGTGTAGGGTCCTTGAATGCATTAGAACTCTACCTTTCAGGAATTTAAATTGCACATGAAGCCAGGATGAGTAAAACTGGCATTCTGTTGCAGCCGATTGGCTCTTAATGAACGGAAAGCTGAAAGAGAGCTTAATGAGGATCCAATTTAGGGGAAGTAGGACAAAACCAATGAGATCATCTCAACTGCCCCCCATGAGATTATAATCCTGCAGAGATAAACTTTTGTAAAAATTGTTCACTTTTGTATGCAATAACTGTAAAAAGAGACTGCAAAGGGAAAAGACAAACAGCAAAAGATGGTGTGATGTGTTAGGTTAATCATCAAGTGTTACATGTTACCAAAATATAAATATTGGAGGAGGCTTAATATTGGAGATTTTATGGAAAAGGCTTTATTTTGCCTGAAATTTTAGCTAAGGCAGTATGTCCAAATTTTCCATTAGGTGCATTGAAAGAAAACTAGAAGAATGGAACACTAATATAGGCAATATTATGAATATTTGATTAGCCTCCCTTGAAATTTTTTGCCTATTCAGAAGCTTCAACCTTTATCTGAAGGATGCTTCAAGAGAAGATTGATAGCGACAATGTCCAGAGACAGAGAACAACAATGCAGTTCAGCTGGAAAAAAAAACCTGTTCAGGCCTGCTCAGAACCATGTATAATCTGCCCTGTAAAATCTTGGACTGAAGAAGCCAGACACCTTCAGAAGTTTTTCCTCATGTAATTGAAACTACATAGGGAGAGTGAGTAGGGTCATCCTCTTCTCCTGTAGCCCCATCATCATGTCCTCTGTCAGTGCCTGTCCTTGTCAGCCATGCTTGGAGCTAAAAGTTAAGAGCAGGAACCTGCTGCAAAGCATAGGCTTCTGATGTGATTGAGAATCCTTACAGTTTCTAATTGCATAAGGAGAGAATGACCAATGGGAATAATAGTAAATAGCATAACTGTTACTAATTTCCTTGTTTCTTAATATATTTTATTAATAAATTATGCTTATCACCCCCTGCTGGTACTAACATCACTGGCTGGTTTTGAGGGCAACTGTTTTATTCATTTTTCCCATGATGTTCTAATATTTTCACAACTATCTGCCCTTCCATCAGTCCATGCAGTTGTCACATCTGTTATTAACATCATTTAAAGAATTATTCTGCAGGATTTTTTTTTAAAAAAAACACATTTTTTCTAACAAAGTACAAAAACATCAGTTTTCCACCAATATCTAGTTGGCTATATGAGTTACTTCTTAAGATTCCAGTGCAGTTCTCAGATCAGCTTTGTTTACTAAGGAAGTACTTTACATAATCATTAGGTTAAATTGCACAGTTGCATTACTAAGTGTTTGAGTGTTCAGTAATTCGGATCCTTGAGATTACTAATTATTCCACACGCACAAGTGGAGATTCATAGAATTAAACAATTGCTTCCTAGGTGCTCTGAAGAAAAATCCATAATATATTTTTGTCACTATTCTTAAGAACTGGTCAACAGAGTATTAGGGAGAGGGAGGGAAATTAAATGGCATCTTAACCTTCACATTTTTCCACTCCTAATCCCCGTGGTAGCCAGAAAATTTATATTCCTTCATGCTTACCAAATAGATCTTCCTGTGACTGGGTAACAAACAGTGTGTCTCTATCCACATCTCAAAGTGTTGTGTGTGAAATCCAAGGCTGGATTTCTCAAAACACAGAGACAATGGACTGTTTCAACTCAATAGAACACCAAATTTTGAATTGGATTAATTCTGGGGCAAATTTGAAATGAATCCACACCCATCCAGTACTCCATCACACTACCCAATACCTGATTCCCCACAACCATCCTACTGAAAATGTAGGTACTAAATTCCAGTATGTATCCTTATGGTATCCCATCATCTGCAGTGGGATAAGAAGTTTCAGCTTACACTAATAGCAGGATTCTATGCAAGGCTAGGAACAACACCAAAAGTTGCCTTTCACAAAACTCAGGAGAGCTGCTTTTTGGGTAGCAGCCTCCAGAATTTAGCAGTGGCTATCAGTGGCTATCAGTGCTGATTATTGGGGAAAGTCATAGTTCAGAAAAGTAACATTTCTAAGCTTTGGTTTTCAACAATTAAGACTTTTCTGGAGCTTCATCTTCCAACAAAGTGCATGGAGAACATCTTCAACTTTTGTGAATTACCTAGAAAAATCACAGCACGGTGTACTTCCAATCTGAAGAAGTTTTTAAGGTCTGTTTTTGCTTCCCTTGCCCTTCAAATGTTCAAAGAACTTAAGTAAAAGCAACTCACTGAACAGAACAGACAGCCATTGGATGCTTATTAAACATCTTTTAAGAATGATACTGGGAATCATGTTAAATGATGATATGGCATGACTCCTGGGGAAATTGTATGGTGGTAGAGAGACAGCTACCTCCAATCAGCATGTCCCTTCTGTCACAAACAGAATGGAAGGTCTACTTCAAGACAATAACTTACCAGCAGACATTGTTATAAATACTTACATTAAAAAGACGTGTAAAAACTGCTACCTATATATTAATTAAGTAGATTAAGAATGATAAGTAGATTAAGAATCATAGAGGAACTGACTTCCATATTTCCTCCCACACCCAATTCACAATTGCTTTAAACCACTGGGAAAGAGTCTTTGAATGGCCATGGTCATTCACTTATTAAGATCATTACTGAAGGCCCTTCCATGTACTCCATAAAACCCAGCAGTCAATTTAAATGAAAGTAGAGAATAGTCTTCATGGTTGGAACCCAATAGGATAATCTAGGCTTTGAAACCCAATAATGTAATCAGGACAGGAAGATCCAGGGAACTTCTCAGCAGAATGAGCAGGAACTTGCTTACCATCACATTTTGAAGTATCATCTTCACTTGCAGATATTAGTGTTAAAGTTAACACATTACAGTTAAGCTGAAAGTTAGTCCACTGACAGTAATCATTTAGAAACAATGAAGATTTGTTATCTTGTCTTTTAGCAACACATCTGGCTAACACACAAGTAATGTGCTACTTTTTCATTTACAAAATTATCTAATTTATACTTGTGTCTTTTCGGGTGTGATTTTGCAAGCAGGAGGTGATTTCTCAGTCAATTGTATAATTTGCTATGTTATTTAGTGCTCCTGTTGCTGTGTATATGATGTTTTATTCTACTGCTTTAGTTTTTTTTTTTTTTTTACCAAAAATAGTTTTATTACATTTGAGATTTATTGGCTTGCTTGAATCCCTAAATACATACTGAGGCCCTTTCCGCACAAGGTTGATACATCGCAGTAGCATCGTATTGTCGCTGCACATTAAACCAGTTTGACATCGTTCTGTCCTCCATGGTTCTGCACGAGTTGAGGTCTTAGCGCAGTTAACATCGACGTTAAACTGATGTATTGTAAAAATGGAAAAATTCCGACGTAAGCCACCCAAACCATTTCTGCTACGTTTTTTCCTACATGCAGAAGCATTACATCAATTCACACCATTTGCGCTAAAACACAGCAAAGGTTTCTATAACTTTTTTTTTTAATAGACCATTCAGCAGCGGCGGAGTAGAGCGAGGGCGGGGAATAGGAGTTCCATGAGAATTGATGATGCAGAAGCTACAAACGATTTCCTCCGCTTCACTTTGATAGAAAGTGGAGGGTGGGCAGATAGGAATCAGGATAAGTCAGAGTACAAAACACTGCTCATGATGTGCGGTGAAATGCTTCTCCACTCTAGTGTTGAAATGGCTTGAGATAGTAAAAAAAAAAACAAGAAGGAGGAGGAGGAAGAGGAAGAGGAGGAGGAGGAAAGAAAGAGAAAAAGAATTGTGAAGCTGTCCCTGGTTAAACATCACAGAAGTTTTTATAAGCTGACATACTTAACTTCTGTTGCAGGTTATTTTACCAAAAAAAGAAAGAAAGAAAGAAAGAAAGAAAGAAAGAAAGAAAGAAAGAAAGAAAGAAAGAAAGAAAGAAAGAAGTACAACTGAAACCTATTGCAAATTGCTAACTAGCTTGTACAGCTGATTTAAGGTAAATCTGTTATGTTACAAAATGCCACTCCATCCCAGGATAGACCTGAAGATTCCTGAGGAGGCAAGTTACATGCTGTTGCAATTCGGTACACATCAGATGTACACAGAAAACCAGCACAGGCACCTGGAATAAAGTACTATACTCAGAAATCAATATAGCTGCTCGGTGTACAATACTGGGTCAATAACACTGTTTGTCTCAATGGGATGTGAGTCCAAGAAAAAGAGCACTTTTAAATGTCAACGTAGCAGTTTTACAATAGAAATTGTAAGGCACCATCCAACTTCTTACATGATGACTGGGCAAAACATCACTTTCTGGCCAACAACCAGACACTAAAGTTTACCCATACAGTTCCACATACTTTAAAAAGTGCTGGTGAACGTAAACGGTTCTGGAACATTGGATTTGTAATGTGACTGCTAAAGATTGACTCTTTATGAGCTGAAATTACAACTTATTGACAGCAGTGCAGTTATATAAGTTTTTCATTCATTAACAAAGTACAAATTGAATGGAAGTGAGCTGGAACAAGAAAACTACAGGCACATACTCTGACATCAAAAAGCAGAAAGGTTCAACAGGACAGAGAGATTTTCTTTGCAAAGCTAAACAAAACAAAATTAAACTACTACTTCTCAGCAGCAAATGACTCCTGTTCCAGTGGTTACACTGTTTTGAAAACGATTCATTTATCTTCCTCCCGATATGAGTCTCCATTTTTCTGTTCCATCATTTCCAGAAAAACAGAATAGAAACAAGACATCTCCACAACTTCTGTGGGCAGTACTTGCAGAAGTTTGCTTTCCATGGATGGGACATTTTCACCACTGTATCTGTATTTAAATGCTGAGCGCCATTTCTGCACTACGCTGTTATAGTGCTATTATTCCACTTTCAACATCCTATGGAATTCTGGGATTTGTAATTTACTGAGACCAAACAGCTCTCTGGCTAAGAATTCTAAATGCCCCTCCCTAAACTCCAAACCCCATGAGTCCAGAGGATGTTGGTGTTGAAAGTAGAATAATAGTACTATAACAATGTAGTGTGGAAATGGCATGAGATTAAAGGAAAAGTATCAGTTCAGGGTCAACAAAATTTTGATCTAGACAGATGAAGAGAGAGACAGACAGGCAGACAGACAGAGTTCCAATGTGACTTTTGGTTATCAAAAGTTTCATGGTACCCAAACACAATTTGAAGGAATAGCTTAAGTGACTCAGTGCACACCCTGAAATACATAACCCATCCATAGACCTAAATGCAAATGCTAGTCTGAACTAGAGAACTAGTGGATGTTAAATCAGCATTTATGGAAATCCCATAGATTCCGTATGTCTACTTTAGTTGGGGCTATCAGCTGGATTTAGACCATAAACATTCAGCACATGTTTTGCACGTAGAAGAATCTGGGCTTCATCCCTGTTACAACCATTTCAAGGACTCAGGAAGGAGACATAGGATACTGCCTGTAATGGCCATGGTGACTGGGAAATTCTGGGAGTCATAATCATTTTTTTTTCATGCTCTGATAGGACTTGACAGCAGCCGCCAGTCAGAATAATTAATAAGGTTGTTGTTGTGAGCCTTCGTTTCTGACTTGTGGCAACACTAAGGTGACACTATCACAGGGTATTCTGGGGGCTGAGAATGTGTGATATGCCCATGGTCACCCAGCAGGTTTCCATGGCTGAACAGGAAACTGACCCCTGATCTCTAGGATTGTACTCCGATGCTCAAACCACTACACCATGCTGTAATTAATAAGATATTCCTACATATTTATCTGTCGGTCTATCTGTCTATCCATGGGCATCTCATGTTAAATAATCTGACCACCAGCTGCTATCAAGTCTTACCAGCTAATAATAAAATACAAATATAAAATTATAACTAGAAAACAAAGAACATCAATTAGAACCAGAGATAATCAAACAAGGAAAGGACAGCATCAACTAGAGTCTAGTGGCTAGCTTGAAACCAGCTTCAGCTAAGAATAACTGAAAAAAAGAAGAAAAAGTTGCCTGCTGATAGAAAGGCAGTAGTGCTAGAGACAGCCTGGGTTCCCTTAACTGGGAGTTCTGAAATCTGTAACCTCATTCAACTGATGAAGAAATGTCCTACAAGTGGCATGTAACTATCTGGGAAACTTATTGCTGGATTGTGAATATTGCTAGAACCTGGACAACTTCTTTAGACTCAAGTTCTCTGAATCACACAGGCAGCATGGCTAATGGCAATGTTATCCAGGGGATTCTGGAAGCTGTAGACCAAAAACAGTGAGGTTATTTGCTCCCGTGTCATTGTAGCAACGAATCCACTCTGGGCTTGGGTCCAAGCTTTCCAATCATCCTTGAACATTTAGCACCTTAGATATCTTCTTTAAGGTTTAAACTGTGGAGGAATAGATTTACCTACCCATCGACATGGGTTGATTGGAACTGTCCAAAAAGTAACATTCCCAAGCTCTGGAGTATCTTGCCAAGAGATGAGATTAATTTTCCTATGCCTGTCACCCCTCATTTTCAAATGGCCTTGAGGTTATGGTAAAATTCCCTTGCTCATGCAGTTATGATTTAGGGGTAATCAACACTCCACACAAAGTTTTGTGCATGTTTCACTGAACAGCAGCTTTTAAAGTGATCATGTCAGGAAGTTGTCTTTGTGTTTCAGCCACATTGCCTTAAAAAGGAGGAGGGGAAGGAGTGGAGGAGGGGAACAAAATTCATAGCTTTGTGTCAAACTTCAAAGCCACAAGTAATGTCTTCTCTTTAGATATGCTAAAAGACTGTTGTCTTGAGTTGCTCTCAGCAGACAGTGAGTCACAAGCTGTGCAAGCTTGGACCAGGCAGAATGGAAGATTAATTAAAGTCATGCCCATAAAATATTACAGAACCATCAAAACTAACTTCTGTTTTCAGCAAATCCTGACAATGGGAGGCCAAAGAGTGCACAACAGAAATAGAAGGAATAAAAAAAAACTACAAAAGAACAAGGTCGGAACAGATGTCAAGAAGTCTTTCTCACGTAGAGAATTATGAAAGTGTGAAGCTGCCTCTGAGGCAAAACTACTGAGGCAAAACTCCAGGGTCATTAAAGAAACAATTATGTACTATCATGGCGAAGTGGTACACTAAAGGAAATTAGCTTTAATAAGTCAGTAGGTTTTTACTAATTTGCTGGAAGACTTTTCTCTTCTTAAATCATATTTATTTGTTTAGGCTTGGGGATATAGTGCTTGCTTACACTGTGAGTGGGAGAAATGCAATGAGTTCTGGAGTGAAGATACATGAGATAAATATATGTATATAGCAGAAAGTTCATGGATAATGGATTCTCTCCGGCTAAACATATGGGCTGTGCTTTGTGTGTTCTGTGTTGAAATAAAGGCTGATGGTGTAGACAGAATTATGATAACATTATACACAGGAAGGCCTTTTCCAGAACACTGGCTTGTTTAAATTTTTGTTGGGAGTTTTATTGAGAGTTGCAGTTCAACAACTAGTGGAGAGCCACATGAATCTCACCCCTGACCTAACAGTTGGTTTGACCCTGACTGCCAGTTTATTTCATCCTCACTCGTTTCAGAGACATTGTCCAGGGTTGGTGCCATTGGGTATCTGCTTGGATCCATGTTCCCCTAAGAGTTCACTGCTACTGCTACCACTGCTATTGCTCTCCTCCCCGCTCTCGTGGTCTTCGCCTTCCTCCTCCTCATCTCCATTTCAAGGAAGCTACGAGAGCAGAAAAGAGCAACAATCACTTCTTCATGCTCCATCCCCAATAGCTAAGGCAATTAAATCAGCAGTGTGAACAATGGTTTCCCCATTTTGCTATATAAACCACTTTTGGGATGCTTTGTTAGAAGGTGATATACAAATATTCCACATAAATAATTTAAAAAGCAATGCAGGATCATCATCTCAATGGTGTATTCTTTCATGGCAAACCTAGAGAAATCACTAACAGGAAAGCAAAAGCTGCAAGATCAAGCTTTTTATAGCAGTGATACTACTTTCAACATACCTCTTTTTGCACAATCCCTAATAGGCATTTGCCAATATGCACAAGCTCTTCTTCCACATTCACATTAGCTTTTACAATGGCAGGGGATTTATTAGTTTGTTAATAAAGTCCAATGTTTATGTGACCAATAAAGTAATACCAGTGAATAACTAGTCATGTTTTATCCATTGTAAAGCCAACAATATCTTGCACAAAAAAGAAAAAAATAAAGAGGGCTGCATTCAGTAACAACATTGTATCTGTTCTAACCGAAATTGTACAAGGAAACATTTTGCCTATATTCAAGCAACGATAAGCGGAGCAAGCTGTGGTAAAGCTTTAAATCATCGTGGCAGAACATGTCAGTTTCACATCATCAACTGTGCATCTGCTACAAATGAAAAGATTTAGGATGTGAGGGGAGGTGGAAGCTATAGTGTTCCAGCTGAACATGTTCCATTCTCTATTCTCTGCCCCTGAACAGGAAGCCAAACATTTTCAGTACAATAATCCTTTCACGATTTGAGTTTGTTTGTTTACAAATTAACTGAATATGCAGAGATATGTTCGCTATTCAAAATTGTCTGAAAGGCCTTTTGATGCAAATAAATTGCAGAACAGCAAGTGACTGTTTGCTTTCAAAATAAAATAAAATAAATGGTTGGGAAAAGCAGACAAGCTAAGCAGCGGTAGGCCATTCCTGTCGATGGAGTCCAGTTTTTCCTTTGCCAAAGCTATGCCCCACCCTCGACATAACCAAACTAAGTCTAAACTTTTTTAAAAAATGGAGTTTTAAAGTAATAATTTTTCCCTTGATGCACCCAAGAATCATTCTCCTGCCTCCACAACCTGGTTTGCTTCAAGTCTATACAATTCATATCTGGCCAGAAGTGAAGAAAGGTATATCTAGTCAAATGAAGTGAAACCCTGGTTTAATCCACAAAGCTAGGATGGTTATTTGTTTATAAATGTATATCACAATGGCATTAAGGCTAGTTCTTACTCAACACAAGTTCATACTTTCAGAATTACAGCTGCTACAGAACAGTGCTTGTACAGGACAGTCATCTTTATCCCTTGCTTTTGGGGTATCCCATGGACGACTGTGAGGAAAAGGATGCTGGAGCTGATAGGCCTTTGGTCTGAACCAGTATGACTCTTCTCTTGTTCTTATATTGTCACTGAGGTAGAAAAACTATAACTATTTCCTCACTGCACTGCTATAGTGCTATTATTCCAGTTTCAACATCCTATGGAATCCTGGGGTTTGCAGTCTAGGGAGGGGTATTTGGAATTCTCAGCCACAGAGCTCTTTGGCCTCAGTAAACTACAAACCCCAGAATTCCACAGGATGTTGAAAGTAGAATAATAGCACTATAACAGCATAGTGTGGAAATGGCCTATGTCTGGGCTGTGCCATCTCAGACTGTATCTGGGAGTCTCTTATCAGTTAAATGTTCCCTCATAGAAAACATATTACCCCAGAGAAAAATATTAGACATGGGGAAGGATTCTTCTTGCTTTCTATATAAGCAGATTTTGTTTTATTTCGACAAAGGAGCATATAGTCTTTCCCACCCATCCATCCTGTATTCTGCAGTTTGACGTAATATAGTTAGATCAAGGGCAGATGACTTTGGAGGCTCTAGAAGCCAGTTTTCCAACCCAACATCCATCGTAGGCTCTTCCTGCCAAAACTAGATGTGGTCTGATGTCTGCTATCAGTTTCAATCCCTTCCCTTTTAAACCCTTTTTAAAGATCAAAAGGCATATGGATGATGTAAACCTTAGTTTAAAGAGCTGTGCTTCCTCAAGTGGGATTCTCCATGGGCCAATATTTTGAAGATAATTCCAGGTAATGAGAGTAATAAGATCAGATCAATAACAGTTGATAGACACATTTACTCAATTCATAAATTTGTAATTCAGATTCTGAACCTACTCCAGTACATATCAGAGGAATATTTTTGAGAAAACTGACAGCAGCAACTAATGGTTGTTGTTGTGTACCATCAAGTCATTTCTGATTTACAACGACCCTAAGACAAACCTAACACAACAGTTTTTTGGCAAGATTTGTTCAGAGGGGGGTGGTCATTGTCTTTTTTTTTTTTTTTTTTTTTTGAGACTGAGAGTGTGTGATTTCCCCAAGGCCCCCTTCAATTGCCATGACCAAGCAAGGATTTGAACCCTGGTTTCTTTGAATCTTGGGCCATTTCTGCACTACACTGTTATTGTGCTATTATTCTATTTTCAACATCCTATGGAATCCCGGGGTTTGCAGTTTAGGGAGGGGCATTTAGAATTCTCAGCCACGGAGCTCTTTGTCCTCAGTAAACTGCAAACCCCAGAATTCCACAGGATGTTGAAAGTAGAATAGCAGCACTATAACACCACATTCTCTCTAACACACTCAAACTCAAGTGAGACCGGGACTGTAGTGACAGGAAGGATCACCGAAACCCCTGGGGGATGCTAGGGAGACAAACTCTACAGAACTTGCTTCAGGAAAGAGGGTTAGGAACCTAACTACAGTCTGCCCAAAAGTGTCTCTTTTGCTGGTCTAAGCCCAGCCTTCCACCTTGACAGCTTAGGGCAAAAGGACAAGGATACGATTCAGGGACTGGAAGGATCACCTTGATCCTGGGGAAAACCTCCACCTAGACTCTACCTAGCAATGAAGGGGGAACACGAACTCAAAAGAACTTACAGTGCCACCTAGCCAAGCAGCAGGGGAAGAGGGAGAGGAACCTAACTGAATCATCCCTTAACTAGTTTTTCGGGTGAGGAGCACCTTCCTCTAGCTCAGGGAAACCTTTTAAAAACCCTGATCTACTTTGCACCTAGTTTGTTGCAGTCCAGCATTCACCTGCGATCCTGCTGAACGAGATGCACCTGTGTTACTTTGGGGGATCCCCCCCCCGTGGTAGTGTGTGCCTACACTGCTGTGTGTGTGCGAGCTGACCCTGGCCTAGCACCTAGCGCTCAAGATTCCAACCCACAATAGTCCCCAAGTTAGGGATGTGATTCCTGGGACAGCCAAGTGTACAGCCCTGCGTTCTGCCCTGATTCTCTGCTCTGCTAGTGACCACGTAGAGGCGGCTACCATACCTGGACCAAGAGAAAAAGGGGGAGAGATTCCCACCCAGATAGAATAGCTCCTAGGCTCAAACACATGGATTCACACTCACACTTGTTCCTTACACTCTAGGAATTTGGACTGGCTGTTCCTTATGTCAGTACCAACCTGATCTGAGTGGGTCGTGGCTTCCACTCAAATTAGGGGTACAGAGGCTGCCCGCATTCTCCACCTATATGTTACTCTGATTTCTAGGGTCCCTTGGGGGACACCTCAGTGTGCTCCATGTGATGGGGAGTGAAAACTAGCCACAGCACAAGCAAGAGCAATATGAGAGGCAGGGTAACCTAGTGGGGCCTTTTTACCCAGTGTTTATGGGGTCAGGGCAAGCCAACACCAAATTGCCTAATGAATGATTTTATTGAATGTAAGTCTCACGCACCAACACACTCACACACACAGTCACCCAAGAGCTATTAAGAAATAAAAGAGATGAAATTGGACAGGGGAGTTTCGAAAGCATGTTGTTGGGGAATACTGCACCTTGTCCTGAAATCCTAGGTCTGGGAAGGCAGTGAAGAAGTGGGGCTTAGCATGGAGGGAGCTGAGGGGATTGCTCTACAAATGGAATGACGGTTGGCTGGGATGACTGGGAGCAATCCAAAGAAATGCTCAAAGGCCGGGATTACTTATAGGGAAAAAGTACCTCTAGGACTAATCCTTTTCTGGGGAGAACAATGGGAGCTGCTGTGAGCACGTAGCTCCATATTGGTAATTTCCTTTGCATAATAGGATTTGTTGTGTGTTGCCAAAGTCTCCGGATCTTCGGCTGTGTTAAGGGTCCTTGCTTGATGAAATATTTGCTCAACTTGGGGCAACTTAATCCCTTCAAGTCGGTGTCTTGGGGCTGAGAATCCTTCATGTATTGTGAGTTTATACACCTCGAGGTCTCTTGGGGCTACATAATGGGGTTTTTACTGGCCTGGCCTGATTTTCGATCTTTCGACCATGCCTGCCTACGTGCTCCTTCGGGGGACCTCTACAGAATTATTTTACATTAAAAATTGTAGACCCCAGGATAGGGTTTCTCTCTCGCAGTAGCACATTATTAATCTAGGTAAATGCCAGGGAAAGCACACCTGTTGAACCAGCAAAAGAAAAGCATTCTGATTTCAGTGGAGGATTTTAATTAACTTGGTGTTAGCCTACATTCTTACACACACACACACACACACACACACACAAAGAAATGTATTTGATCCTAAAATATTGGCATTTGTTAATTTTACCTGGAATTATCTTTAAAACATTGGCCCAAAAGGTGACTTCATCAATTTATTCTGGCATAGTAAAATCCTATATATGATCTCAATAAGATTTATTTCTGAATAAACATATATAGGATTTTACTATGCCAGAATAACCTTATATATATCTGCACAAAAGTAAGGCTTACTGACTTCAGTAAGACTTCTTTCTAGGTAAGCGTTATACAATTACATTCTCACTGTCTAAAAATTGATGCAGTTTGCAGAAATTGATGACATTTAAGTCCTATTTCATTCAGCTGTATAAGTTATTTGCTACTTCTACGTGTGTACACAAATGGAGTGTGTATAGTTTCGACTTCAAACACAACTTTAACTTCCACAAGGGAGAAACACTCAGATTTTGATTTTTATTTTTTTTATTTTTTAAAAAAGGTGCTTTATTCTCTTGTAAGCTCTTACCGGTCTTGGAGTATAATAGTCCCTCACTCAGGCTTCACCAATGAATCTGGAAGGTGATAAATTCAAGTGAGCACCTCAGCTATTTGGGGAATCGGTTGATGCTATAATGATACAGGGCAAGAAATTTACCGGCACTAGTAATTACGGTCCAAGTTGCTGTCCTCACTCTGGTTTGGCTTCATGACCATTATGATAACAGAAGCCAAAACAGAATAAGAACAAATCTTCCTATCTGCCACAGAGTTCTGTGGGGAAAAATAAGAGTAGAAGCAAACAGAAGAAACATCCAGGACTCCAGTACCATGAAATAGGTGACAAAAATGAAAAGGGAACGTGGGAGCAGTTTAATTTTTTAAAAAAATGCTCACTGATTGGAGGGTTCTGGGAGCTGTGCTCAAAAAAATGCTATTTCTCCATGCTCAGAGAGAAACATTTTCCTTTGACACTGACTGACCTGGTCTCCAAAGACAATTTTCATGTTGTGAAGTAAATAACACTGTCTTTGGAATGCAAAAATTTGTGCTTGCCTCCAGCCCCTTGTAATTTACTGATCCCTCCCATTTGTCATAACGATGGGCATTTTGCTAGTAGTTCATTTGATACTGATAAAATTAATCTGCCAGCTGTTTTTTTCTTCTCAATTCTCAAGATTGTAGATACCTTCTGAAAGTGTCTCAGAGAGGGTGCAGTTGTTCAACAGGTTTATCTTCATGTTTTCTAGGGTGAGCGTTTTGTTTCTGTTAGTATTTTATAAGGATTAACCAAAATTCCCAAATTTCTTCGTATTCAACATGGGAAAAAAAATAATCAGCTGAAAGTGAGAGAAAGTGAAACTGACAGGCTTGTTAATCTGGGCTTGGGTGCTTGAATCTTAAAAGTCTGAGGGGTGTCTCTGCGTGTTTCTCTATGTTAGTCTTTTGTTAAGGTTGCCACTTCTTTTTTCTGAGAGCTTTCTCATTTCTAACCAGATATGGCAAGTAACTGTTAAAGTTAGGCTGCCAGATCCCTGCCTAAAGGGTTAAGTGTCTTGTTCCTCTGCTGCTCTCATAGTTATGGTAACTGGTGATAAGGTCTGATAAGGAGTCACTGCTATGTTTTCTCAGCCCCTATGGGAAGCGAAGGGGTTGTTTTGGGAACCAAACCGGCTGCCTGGACTTTTCCCACAGTGTGCTAACTTTTATTTAATCTTACTCTCTGTTCAGCTTCTTGTTGTTATTCACTGCCTTAACAGTCTGCTTGTCTGTCCAGCTGTGGAGACACAGACAAAATGGATTTTACCTAGCTTTGCTTTTTTCATGTATTCACGCTGCAAATAAAGTGTAGTTTAGTATATTTTTTGGCCTCGTTTCCTGATCTTTGAACTTGTGCTGTTTTTCGTCTGTTTTTGATGCACTGGCATTCTGTGGGTCATGCTGGCGTACAGCATGCCCCCTGGGATCCCCCAACAATAACAACATGGTCTTTGCCATGATGGGAACACTTGTAGCTACTGTATTTGGCTGATCCGAGTGCGGTAGAATTTCATTTCATTTCATTTCTGCAGGATTTACCAAAATTCACAGGTTGCATGTTCAGGAGGGAAAAAAACTCAGGGTTTTTTTTAAAAGGAAAAAATGAATGTAAAAGAAATTGAAATTGACAGATATCGCCATCCTTGCCATTTGGAGACTCCATACTAACATCCCAAACTGGGAGATACTGTAGTTCGATGGCAGAACACATGGTTTACATATAGAAGGTTCCAGGTTCAGTGCCTGGCATTACCAGATAGTACAGGAAAGACTTTTATTTGAAGACTTGAAGAATTCCTGCCAATCAGTTTTGACAGTATTGGACTCTGTGGACCAATGTCATAAGCATTACTGATTCGTAGCTCTTGCCTTATCAGAAATGTATAAGCCTATGTGCAAAGGAAATATATACTCATATTCCAGGTACAGAGCCAGCATGCTGTAGCAGTTTCAGTGTTGGATCAAAACTCTGGGAGAGAAATTGAATCCCAATTAACCCATTGGGGAAACCCACTGGGGACTTTAATCAAGTCACACACTCTCAGCCTCAGAGCTAGATGAAGGCAAACTGTCTTTGAAAAATCAAGAAAATCTCACAGTGGGTTCACCTTAGGGTCACCATAAGTCAGAAACTATTTGAAGACACACAGCAACAAATATCAGGCACTGACAGTCCTTGCATTTTTTTTTCTTGCAAGATTATGGCTTCAACTCAGCTGTGAGGGAATGATGACTAACATAGCAATTTTGAGTCTTCAACATTTTCTATATATTGAATGACTAGAATGAATTTTATAGGGATAATCCTCCTTTCCTTTAATGATGAAAGAGGGAATCCTCACTTTGATTGTCAACGATTCACGACTTGGCAGTTAAAACTGGCACAATTTCATAAAGCTGCTAACAGAGGTTTGTGGGCCTTTTGAATTGTAATTAATCCAATGTACTCTAATTCATGAAATTCCCAAAGTAGGTAAAGAACAAAATGTTCTCACTGTACTTAATAATTTAAATCAATGCATTTATATAAACCGTATTACTTTCATTAATATTAAATGATGTAGTTAACTTGGTATAGGCAAGTCTTCTGTAAATATAGAAACTTGGTAATTACATCTTTGGACTATTCTGTTTGCAAGATCAACAATAATTAATGCACAGTAGAAATTAGCTGCACCATAGAAAAGGAGAAACCTTGTAGCAGTAAAATGTACTGAGTAGCAGAGGAACAATTCTACCTGTTTCATTTAAAAAAAAAAATAGAAGCACATGGAACTTGCTTGCTACCCTCAAAATTAATGGTTGCATATTGTGTTACAAGAGTCTGTGGGATGCTTAGTGAGGGGTCCTTGGTATGAAAATTTGAAATACCTGTTAAACTTTCCTGAAAGAGCTTGCCAAGGTCTACTTATCTTCTCAAGCAAAAGAAAGGAGTGTGCTAAAGGAGAACATTTGATGCATCCCAAGCCACAGGCTTGGACAGTCTGTTGCCACTGGAAAAATTTGGAATGAAAATCCAAAATGACAAACTTCCATGTAGCTGGCCTTTCTCTCAAAAACCTGTGCTGTAGGACCTTAACCTGTGAAATGTTTGATACAAGTCCACCCAAAGAGAGTGCGACTCCAATTAAAGTTAACTTAAAATGAACAAAAATAACCATACTTCATTATAATAATGACGTATTCTCCAAAATGGATTAACAACTCAGTACAATGTAATATATGCATAGATCAATGCAAAAAAAAAAATCAATTATGCAAATAGGATATAGCCTACCTATGTAATTATTCTGTTCTAATTGTGTATCATTCCACCCACTTGTCAATAAATAGGTGATAGTGTAGAGGTGGTACATGCTCCCCACCTTGAGTAGAACAGAAATCAAGAGGAATATTTTAAGGTAAGGCATCAATCTTCAACAGTGGAAGGTGGGGAGACTGCGAGGGCTTCAAATGATTTTTAAAATATTACCAGGGATCAAAGGGTTTTTCATTTGTCTGCCAGACAGATCCAGGAGGCTGAAAAGAATGGGTGCCCAGGTATGGTCTACAATGGCTGAGAGCATAGTAACAGAACAGCAAGGAGCATGAGAGAGAGAGAGCACAGCTGGTTTGTAGTAGCACAAAGGAAGAACACAAAGGGTATAGGTAACTATCTAGACAGATTCAAATATTGAAAGGTGCCTGGTGGTGGGGTTTTCAGGGAGAATCAGAGTAGAGTTTGGGGGCACTGAGCAGCCTTTAACAAAGTAAAAGGAGAGAAAAAGGAAACAGAGACAGAAGAAAATCTGGTGAGAGCTGGTGCATGTCAAGTACATATAGGAATTCTCAGCCAGAGTGCTCTACTGCTTCACTAAACTACAAACCCCAGGATTCTATAGGACAGTTAAAGTAAAGAAACAGGGGACATGCATTGTTTTAGAGATGGCTCAAAAGTAGTTGCCCCAGTTTACTGCCAAGCTGGAATGTGAACTATTCCTATCTGAGATCTATATTTTTATGCTGCTTTTTCTTGACTGAGTTCCATGGGATTTCTCTGTCATTAACTTTTTACATCTGTGTTCTCAAATGATCCTATTATTTCTTAGCCAGGTGCTTTTGAAGTAGTCTGTCAATCCTGTGTTTATTAAGAGAACTGTGATCTCCTCTCAAAATATCTACCAACTTCATATCTCATGGAAACTTGGCCAATGTGACTCTCCATCTTAGACTTATGACTGTGCAATATCTCACACTCAGTTGTGGGGTGAAGGAGAAGGTAGGCTGGCTCTATTATGGTTCACCTAATCAGTACTACTAGAGGATCCTCCTTTTTTTGTTGTTTTGTTTCTAAATAATAAACTCTCCATACAAATTGAATTTCCCCATTCCTCATTCTTGAGTAACGCAAAGGGGTCCTTCTACTGACCAAAATAGTAGGGAATGAATGATCTAATGAATTCATGAGCAAAAAAAAACTTTTGTGTCATTGACACTTGATCTCATTTGCATTTGGTCTATCAAATGGAATGCCTGGATGAATGAATGCAGAATTTTATTTTATTTTTTAAGAATGTGCAGTCCTAATCTGAAGTCCTGCACTGATGAAGGGCAGTTTGAGAGAGAAAAAAACAATATGAGCAGAAATATTTTCTTCTCTTGTCCTTCTCTTGTTTGTAGCAATCTGCTCCATCCCAAGTGTTACCCAAAAATGTGTGTGACTCAGGCGTCCACCCATGATGCTTGTACCTCCAACATAACAATGGGGAATTAATTAGCTCAATTAGGAGGCCTGCAAGAGAGAATAATCTAATAAGATCTTCCACCAATATTTATAGGGTCCCACAGGAAAGAACCAGCCAGAGATTCCAAAATAAACTAAAATGTGTTTTTATTGAGAAGTTCAGTCATGCACACAAAAGATTGAAGCATTCACACACTTGCACAAGAGCTAACCAAAAGATAAAGGGAGGAAAGTTGTTCAGTGGAGTTTTAGGAAATGGGAGATAATTATCAATCCAGAGAGCATCAAACGAAGCAGTGATGTGGCTTAGGTTTGCACCTAAGGACAGTACTCATTCTGGAATCAGAGTGACAGTATGGCATTCAGCAAGTGAAATATTGTATCTGACTACTCAAAGCAGAGGTTTTTATACCCACAATCTGCCTGGAGGGCAAGGGTGTGAATGGCTCTCTGGCCAAGCAAACAATGGAGGTTGCAACGTGGACTATGAGTTCTGGACAGAGTTAATCGTCTTAGTGTTAGGTGACAAAGAGTTAATGGTTGTTGTAATAGCTCTGTTATAATTGACAGGACAAGGCAGGGAAATGTCCAGATACTAGGAAGAAGGGCTGAAACAATCAGTGGTTTGGTGGGAACTTCCCATCACTTGTGTGATAACTGAAGAGCTGCTGATGACAAGCAGCAGCTGTTGGTCCCTGTTGCTCAGGGTGGAGTTGATGAACAGCAGCTGTTGGTCCCTGTGGCTCTGGCTGGAGATGAATCCTGCAGCTCAAGAACTCCCCCTGCTGCCATGAACCAAGCAGGCACGGATGTCCCTCTGCCTGCTCCTTTGGAGCAACAGGGATCCGATTCTGTGTCTGCTTCTTTGCAGCAACAGGGATCTGATTCTGAAGAGGCTCTGAAGTCTGGTTCAATAAGCCCCCAATCAAGGCAGAGACTCAAGAGAGCTGTGCAAAGGGAGGCTTCCTTGGCTAAGTTTAAGAAGTGGTGACTGGACACACCTGTGCCCAGGGCTATATAACTGCCTGCCTGAAAGCTTCCCTTTGTTTGTGGTAAACTTCTTACAAGCTCTCCTCTTGCCTGTACCTTGCTCCCAGCACCCAGTTCCTGATACCTTGAATTGATCTCTGGATTCTTGACCCTTGGCTTTGGAACTCTGACTACGGCTTCACTTGGCGCTCTGGTAAATGAACTTCCTTGAGTAAGTGCTTGCTTGTCTCCTCTCAGCTGGACTTTGCTGGCTCTCCCACTCTCTTCTCCGGGCTGGCTTGCTGCCCAGGTCTCTGACCTTGACAACTTGTGTGTGGTAGCAGAAATGTTACAACTTTAGATTAGCCTATTATCTCTGGAGTTACCTGGTGATTGTCCTGACAGTGACCTTGGTTACACCTACAGGAGATCTCTGACCTACTTTGCAGCACACGTGTTCAGCCAGTATTTTTCCTCTGCCCAGTCTGGCCTTACAGTCACATCAGGGTCCATTTTATACCAGTACCAATAAATATGTCTTGCCAATTAAATCATATTTCATCAATGAAACCATATCAAATCTGGGGATGGGGTGCAGGCCAGTAAGATGGAGATGATTTGGATGGGAGAAGCAAGCATAGGCTAACATTGGCCTAAATCCAATTGGAAGTCATAGCTAGAGAAGACCCATTAAATCATCACAGGTTGAGAAGCATGATGGGACCTGTTGTTACTCCTGGCTTCATATTTTCCCACCACTAGAGGGTGAGAACGCAAAGCTGCTTGTAGTTGTTTAGTCTAGCTTCCCATGTGAAACCTAAACGTATTCAAGGTCTTCTGCTGCGTGTAGCCGCAACAGTGTTATGGTTAAGGGAACGCCTTGTTATTGAATATGTATACTTAAAAACACGGCTTTTGAACAGGCTGTGCCTTCTTCTTGTTTCCTTTCCTTTCTGCTCTGGACGAGGAGATGGCTCGCTGCGCTGTAACTTAATAGTCTGCTACTTGATCTATTGCCCGCAATAAAGACTGTTAGCCTGCTGCCTCGTGTTGGCTGTGATGTTTTTCCTATTGATGGTAATGCCCCTGGCGGGTTTTTCAACAGTTGAAGTGTAAGTCTAAACCTCCATGAATTCCATTAATTCTGTGATTCTGTTTTAGTTGGGACTAACAATAGGATTTATGTTCACATACATAGTTGCATTGCAATGACTGTCTTGCTAGATGAGAGACACATGGTGGGATTGTGTCATGCCCTGCTTCCAGAATGACTCAGTCTGAAATAGGGGACATGCCAGGACCTGCTGTACAAGAAGAGGTTACAGTGCCACAAAGAGACCAGCAGGTGGTGCCAGCTCCAGCAGAGAGTCCTGCCCCTTCAGACACAAAAGATAACTTATCAGTGTCAGGAATCTCTCCCTGCTGGGCCGTAGCCAGCAAGGGAGGAGAGAGGTCAGGAACACTTGAGGAGTCCAAATATACCAAATACCAGGAAAACACAAGCCGAGCCAGGTCAAGGTCCAGTCCAAAGGTTCAGGAGGCAGAGATCCATCCGGAGGGTTTCAGGGAACAGGAGACACAAAGGTTGTGAGGGCTTGCTAATAATTTGCTGCAAGCAAGGAGCAGCCATGCCAGCAGACTTAAATAGTCCCTGTGAGCAGGTGCTGCTCTTTGTTGTTTCTTCAGCCTAGCCCAAGCAGCCTCCCTCTCAGCAGCCCATTTCAGCCTTCTGTGTGATTAAGGGCTGATAGGCACAGCTGGCTGCAACTCTTCTGCATCACTGCTGGTTCCCTCTCTGTCATGAGCTGGCTGGGGCAACTAAGTCTCTGTTTGACCTTCCAGTGCAGGGGATGTTTGCAGGTTGACTTGCTCGCTCACTGGCTCGGCTCCCTGCACAAGCAGTTGCTCCTCAATCACAGCATCATTATCTATCACAATCAGTACCTACCTTTGCTGAGCTGAGACAACAAAAAGAGAGACTACGCTGATCCCAGAGAACATATAACCTCAACAATTAAACAGGCAATAGCTGTGTTAGGCTTCTGAATATGTAGCTGCCACCTTTCTCCTCCAGGGGTTATCAGAGCTTATCTGACCTCCCTGTTTGTTGGATGCCTTGCTGAATTCTGTGCCTGACTCTGGATTACCCTGACTAACTTTGAACTTGCTGCCTTGAGCTCTTTTTGATTTTATTTTGACCTTGTGCTTACTGAATAAAAGTAAGTAACGAGCTGGGAGCTATACAGTTTGTTTTGTTTGAATTATCAGCTGTGCTGCTGGGACTGAAATAGGACAGATTGCATATCACTATGGCCATTTCTGCACTAGACTGTTATAGTGCTGTTATTCCACTTTCATTATCCTATGGAATCCTGGGGTTTGCAGTTTGAAAGTGTAATAACAGTGCTTTAACAATCTAGTGTGGAAATGGCTTTCATCTTAGAAACATAAAATATGGATTTTGAATGAGATATTAATTTATATAGCAAGACTGTATCTGTCACGGATGAGGACATGTCAATAAATGGTAATTCTATTATTAACCATGTGAAGATATGCAGTCCATTGCTAGGTGTGAACCTATCAGCTCAGATTCATGAGCAATTTCATTACTGAAATCTATCAGAATTTGACTAGTGTAATAAGTGTTCAACCAGTCCTGAGGACTCACTTAAGACATTTTGCTATGGGGAGAACAATGTGCCAGTGACTTCCATTTCATGTACAAAAAGTGATTATGCTTCCAGTTTATTGTTCTTTCTTAACAAATGTAGAACATCAACATATCTACAAGCTTGTTTAGGGGGAGCAAGGTTCTCTTCACCAAAACCTTGCTGTCACATCCCATTATCTTCTTCCTGAGCCAATTCCCTCTTATATGCTTACATTTAGGGTTTGCTGCTGGTTCCTACATGAGTGGAGTGGTGACTCCACCCTGTGACTTAAAAGCCTTTAAAGGCCCTTTCATACTATGCAAATATAGCACTATGACTCCACTTTAACTGCCATGGCTACATCCTATGGAATCCTAGGGGTTGTAGTTTGATGAGTGCTCTGGCTGAGAATTAAAATGCCCCTCCTTTCCGTTGGATGGAGTCATGCCAGTTAAAGTGAAATAATAATACTATTTTTCTTTATTGTGAAAGGGCTCTTAGTCAAGAATAGATTTGGCACCTTTGGTAGCTCTTTTAAAATGTACACTAGAAGTTAGAGTGAGTTTACCACCCCATTAACCAATTGAGAACTTGTCCCCACCATTTCAGAGTGGAAGGACCCTAGTCTATCCATGAGTCAGTCAGTCAGTCAATCTCTATCTTCATGGTTTCTCAGTCCTGGAATAAAAAGAAACATAAGAAACATAAATCTTTTTCCTCTCCCCCAGTTTCACAACTGATCCAGTGCTCTGGGGTGAGAAAGAATTGACCCCCAAACTACAGCTGCAGAAAGCAATTTTTTTATTGCAGGAAGGTTCATCATTTTACTTGACCAGAGGGCTAAAATGAGGCCTTATCTGTCCTGATAGAAAGAACATTCAGCTCTACTTGTAATAAATGTATTATTTATATCAGTAGCTGCTCCAATTTGTCACTGTAGTTTATATGCCACTCTTTTCTATGCAGGCTACTGGGACCTTTTCCTGAACTCTGCTCAGAACATTAGAAGATTTGTTGCAGCAATAGGGGTATGTCTAGCTAGGGGAAACCCATAAATCATCTGATTTATAGATTACAAATGTACAGTATTTCTTAAATCTTTCTTTGATATATGGGAGCCTCCTATTTCTCATACTCTCCTCTTGCTTAGGGGTATACTTAAGCACAACAGTTGGGTGGTATTTGTGAAAATTTTGTGTCCAATGCTCACATAAGCATTTTTTTTATAGATATATCAGCAGGTTAGGGTCTAATCTGAGTCAGTCCTGATATTAATTTCCCTGAAAATCCAGTTTTGCACCTGAGCTCTGGAAAGTGTTAGCCCAATATAGGAGAAAGTACTTCTGATCATGTACAAAGAGCCTTGCCATTTTTCAGCATTGCTATTGTTAATTGCTGACAAGTCTACCTTGACTTATGGCAAGCTTATGAGACAGATCTCCAATTTACCCTGTCACCAGCTCTACTCGAGTCTGGCAGACTCAGGGATATGGCTTCTTTGATTGAGTCTATCCATCTATAAAGCCATCTTCCTCTTTTCCTACTGCCACCTACCTTGCCAAGCATTCCTGTCTTTTCTAGTGTCATGTCTTCTCATAGTATGTTCAAAGTACAACAGTCTCAGGCCATTTCCGCATGGGTTAAATAAAACGGTGCAGTGCATCCTCCATGGAGGATGTCTGCACCTTGGAGTGGACTGGGTCCAGACTACTTAGTGTAGATCCACACCTCAGTCTGCTCTGGAGCAACCCCAAGTGGTCCTCCAGTGTGTTTTTGAAAAACCTGGCGCACGCCATTGCATGCCTGCTCTCCCATGCAGATTTGCAGGCTTGCACCAATGTGAGCCTGCGATCTGCGGAGGGCGGGCTTTAGGCTGGTGAGCTTCAGTGGTTGGTCAAGACCCACGACCAACCAGAAGCCACCATTTTCTACGCCGGAGCAGTGCAGAGCGATGGCCATGCACTGCTCCGGAGCAGCCTGGACCGGACCGGGGAGCCAGAAGATCCGGTAAGATTCCCTTGCCCCATGCGGAAATGGCCTCAGTTTAGTTATCTTGGCATCTACAGAGAGTTCAGGCTTGATTTATTCTAGAACCCATTTATTTGTCTTTCTAGCAGTATCATAGAACTCTTCTCCAGTACCACATTTAAAGTCAGTTGATTTTCTTCCTATCAGTTTTCTTCATTGTCCAGCTTTCACAACCACACATAGAAACTGGAAATACAATGGCACAGACAATCTCAACTTTAGTACTCAATTGAGTCTTCAGCAAACCCATACAATTATTTCACTTTAACAAATCCTTGCAGTAAACTTTCAAAATGTTTATTCAGAAGCAAATCCAGCTGAAGTGGTTATCCCTCTACATTCCTCTCCAGGATGCTTCTAAGCATACTTCTCAAAGTAAATGATAGAACACAAAGCCAACAGAGAGGGGAATCTTAGGACAAACCACCCATTTCTTCAATTAATACCATCCTTTTTTTGAGCAAAGAATGAGAACAAAGAATAAACACATCCACCTGGCCAACAAAAAGGAGGTACTTACTCTAACAGTTCTATACTCCTTAATTATTTATTTGTATTTTATTTATTTTTATATATATATATATATATATATATATTAAATGTACATCACCCGTTAAAATCACATTTCTTCATTTTTTCCACACATTCTCATTCTTAACTTGTATTCCCCCCAACATTTCTTTAGACTGCATTTCCTCAAAGTTACACCTTATTCCTAATATTCTCATTATCCATTTCCCATAAATATTCATTTCTAGTCTATACACCTATTAACTATCATTACTAAGAATAATTATATTTATCAATATATCATATCTATACATGATATATTATACATCAAATATTTTAATTGCTTGCATCGTCTTTGGTCTATATTGTTATCATTTGTCTCTGTGTCTATCTTATCCCTTTATCTATGTTTTCATTATCCAGTCTGATGTTGGTTTCCATTCTCTTTCTGTTTGTTGGATCATCTTATCTTTTAACAGACATGATAATTTATCTATTTCCATTATATCAATAATCTTGATTTGCCATTCCTCCATGTTTCCCCACCCTTCCAATGCTGTGCAAAACACAATCTGGAGGCCGTGATCAGATATAAGAAAATCTTTTTGTGTTTCTTTAAATCCTCAAGGTCAGTGACCATATTCAATAAGTATAGCTTGGGTGTCATTTCATATTTTATATCTTGGATATCATATCTTGGATACGATTGTGTATCTTTTGCCAGAACATATTTGCTTCTTTACGTGTCTACCACATATGGTAATATAATCCTATTTCACAATCACTCTTCCAGCACTTTCCACTTCCCATGTGTAAAGTCTTTTTCATTTTCAATGGTGTCATGTGCCACCTATATAAAGTTTTAAAGAAATTTTCTCAGGTTCATGTTGGGTGTGAATTTTATATCCTCCTTTCATGCTTTGGTACATTTCTTAATTTCTATCTCACCTCCTATATTCTGTGCTCATTTTATTGTTGTCTCTTTGATTGTTTCTTGTTCTAGATCACGTTCTAGAAGTAATTTATAAAATTTTGAGATTTCTTTGGGTTGGTTGTCAGTTAAGATCTTGTCCAACTCATTTTTGCTAGTGTCAAAACCTCATAGGTGCTTATCCATGTTAAATCTTTCTCTAATTTGTCTATATGAGAACCAATCTATTTCATCTCCCTGTTGTTTTAATTCTTCCGCTGCTTTCAGTTTAGGTACATTTCCTTCCTATTTAATAAGTTCTGAGTATTTAAGCAATTGACCCGTTTTTGTAGAACTTATTTTGTTTTTTGTTTTGTTTTGTTTTTTAATTATTTTTTAAAGTTTTGTTAGTTTTAAAAACAAAACAGAATTGTACAAAACACAACAAAAAAGTAATAATATTCAAATGAAAGGAATGGAATATTACAGGGTTATCAAATAGTAACAAAATATTAACAAATTAGCAAAATATGTAAATGACAAAATAACAGTGGCAAAATATGAAAAATCTTAGCAATAGATATAAATATAATAATTGGACTTTTAACTAAAGATCAGTCCATACCTTGTGACATTTAACGTCCTCATTAACATAATATTTCATACTTTGTCATACTTTATCAAAATTCCCTTACCATTTCCTTTCACTAACCCTCCTGCCACCCCATTTTCCGAACCTCAAGAAGAAAGTGCCTACTTATCTATACCTTACCTTCTAATAAAGAAAAAGATTATTGTCACATTTATGTCACTCATTTTATATTTCATCCATCTTCTTCTGGCCTCAGAGTTGGATTTAACCTTATTACAGTTGTTGACACCTTAAAAATCTCTTATGCTAATATTAAATATTTCAATCAAATCAAAGTTGGTTCACATGTCTCCTAACCTTTATCACTTCTATTTTAATGGCATACAAAAAGTAAAAAGAAGACAGACAATGAGAGAATAAAGAAAAGATTGATAAAATGTTTTATTCATAGCCAACTTCCACTGTCCTTTCCTATCCAACTTAAAGTAGCATTCTTGCCCCAATATGATTCCCATAATGGGAATATCATAACCCAATCTTCAATAAAACTCTTCTTTGTCTTATCTTTTTTAATGAATTCATAATTATATCAGCTTCCGCTATATCATACAATTTTAAAAGCCAGTCTTCTATCCTGAGAGTTGCTGTCAGTTTCCATACTTGGGCAAAACATAGTCTGGCCGCTGCAATCATTTACAAGAATTTTTTTTGAGACTTATTTGTTGTAAACAGTCAATCGTGTTAGGTAAATAAATTTTCTGCTGTTACCAGAGCTTTATCTTCATTGTTTGTTGTATTTTATCATGTAAAATTTTCCAGAACTTCTTTGCTTCTCTACAGCACCACCAGATATGAAAAAATGTGCCCTTTTGATCACATTTCCAACAGGTGTCTTTTACATTACCTTGGATCTGTGAAATCTGGAATGGTGTTAAATACTGCCTGTGGAGCATTTTATAATAGTTTTCCCTTAAACTAGCTTATCTTATCAAGGTCCATGCAGTATTCCATGACTTCTCCCATTGATCCAATGTTGTATGATTAAAATTTTGGGCCCATTTTATCATAGTCTGTTTAAGCACTTCTTGTTCATTTTGTAAATTCAACAGGATTTTATACATTTTACCAACCCTATGCCCTAATTCCAGCTTAAGTATTCTGTCAAATTCTTTCTCCTCTATCTCAAAATCTTCTGGGTTTTTTTTATCTATCTTATATCTCTCTGCTAATTGAATTTGTAGAAGCCAATGAGTCATTAAACCCAGGGTCTTAAGTTCTTCTTGTGATTTAAAATAAGTAGTATTTCCTCGGACCTTCAATATATCTTTGTATGTAATCCATTTATTTATTATGGAGATCTCTCTTTTATAGAAAGCCTGATGGACTGACACCCAGAGTGGAATTTTCAAATATAATTGTTTTTTATATTTTTACCCGACAGCTAAGAGGGCCTTCCACAAAAAAATGTGTTTTAAAGTCCTTATCTATTGATGCTTTCCCGTACCATACATATGCATGCCAACCAAAACAGAGTTCTTCCCCTTCTAAATATAATAACCTTGAATTTTGTAATGTTATCCAGTCAGTTATCCAGTCTAAACAGTTGGGATGATAATATAATTGTAAATTGGGTAGCCCCATATGTCCTCTCTCTTTAGTATCCTCCATAACCCTTAATTTTATTCTTAGAATCATAGAATCATAGAATCATAGAAATGTAGAGCTGGAAGAGACCACAAGGGCCATCCAGTCCAACCTCCTGCCATGCAGGAAAACCCTCAAAGCACTCCCGACAAGTGGCCATCCAGCCTCCGCTTAAAAACCTCCAAAGAAGGAGACTCCACTACACTCCGTGGCAGCACATTCCACTGCTGGACATTCCTGAGCTTCAAGTGGAATCTCCCCTCCTGCAGCTTGTATCCATTGCTCCTTGTCCTGGTCTCAAGAGCAGGAGAAAACAAGCCCACTCCCTCCTCGACATGACATCCCTTCAAATATTTAAACATGGCTATCATGTCCCTTCTCAACCTTCTCTTCTGCAGACTAAACATACCCAGCTCTCTAAGTCTGTCCTCATAGGGCATGTCTTCTAGGCCCCTCACCATTTTGGTTGCCCTCCTCTGGACCTGCTCCAGCTTATCCATATCCTTCTTGAATTGGGGTGCTCAGAACTGGACACAGTATTCCAGATGAGGTCTAACCAAAGCAGAATAAAGTGGTACCAATACCTCCCTCGATCTAGACACCATACTCCTATTGATGCAACCAAGAATTGTGTTGGCTTTCTTGGCTGCCGCATCACACTGCTGACTCATGTTCAGCTTGTAGTCTATTAAGACTCCTAGATCCCTTTCACACGTACTGTTAGCCAGCCACGTGTCCTCCATCCTATATTTCTGCATACCATTTTTTCTGCCTAAGTGTAGGACCTTACATTTCTCTCTGTTGAAATTCATTTTGTTAGCCTTGGTCCAGCTCTCCAATCTGTCCAGGTCCTTTTGAATTTTGATCCTGTCATCTGGCGTATTAGCAACCCCTCCCAATTTGTTGTCATCTGCAAATTTGATCAGCGTGCCCCCTATTCCTTCATCCAAGTCATTAATGAAGATATTGAACAGCACCGGGCCCAGGACAGAACCCTGTGGCACCCCGCTAGTCACTTCTCTCCAGGATGAGAATCTGCCATTGGTGACCACCCTTTGGGTATGGTCAGTCAACCAGTTACAAATCCACCTGACAGTAGCCCTGTCCAGCCCACATCTTACTAGCTTCTTTGCAAGAATGTCATGGGGAACTTTGTCAAAGGCCTTACTGAAATCAAGATATACTATGTCCACAGCATTGCCTTCATCTATCAAGCAAGTAACTCCATCATAAAAAGAGATAAGATTAGTCTGGCATGACTTATTTTTGAGAAATCCATGTTGACTTTTTGTAATTACGGCATTGTTTTCTAAGTGATTAGAAACTGACTGTTTGATGATCCGCTCCAGGATCTTTCCAGGTACTGATGTCAGGCTGACTGGGTGATAATTATTTGGGTCCTCTTTTTTTCCCTTCTTGAAGATGGGGACAACATTTGCCCTCCTCCAGTCTGCCGGAACTTCTCCTGTCCGCCAAGAGTTTTCAAAGATTATAGCAAGAGGTTCCGCAATGACCTCTGCTAGTTCTTTTAAAATCCTAGGATGCAATTCATCTGGCCCTGGAGACTTGAATTCATCCAGAGTAGCCAGGTATTCCAGTACTACCTCTCTACCTATTCTGTGCTGCATTTCCCCCACTTCCTCACCTGCTCCCCAACCGCCAGGCTGAGTGTTTTTATCCTTTTGGGAAAAAACTGAGGCGAAGAAGGTGTTGAGGAGTTCTGCCTTTTCTCTTCCTCCTGTTATTAATTCACTATCTTCCCTGCGCAGTGACCCTATCGTCTCCTTCTTTTTCCTTTTGCTGCGGACGTATTTAAAAAAGCCCTTTGTATTGTTCTTAATTCTCTGGCCAGCCTAAGTTCGTTCTGTGCTTTAACCTTTCTGACCTTCTCCCTACATCTCCTGGCTACTTGCTTATAATCTTCTTTGGTGATTTCCCCCTTCTTCCATTTCCTGTACATGTTTTTCTTAACACTTAGCTGAGAGTTCTTTAGTCAACCATTCCGGTTTGTTCAGATGCCTTCCATTTTTCCTTCTTAATGGCACAGTTTTAGCCTGTGCCTTCAGTATCTCCCTTTTAAAGAACTCCCATGCATCCTGAACTCCTTTCTCATTGACTATTCTTGACCATGGGATTTCAGCCAGCAGCTCCTTCAGTTTACAGAAGTCTGCTTTTTTAAAATCTAAGACGAGTGCCTGGCTACACTTGTCTTCCCCTTCCCACTGAATGCCAAATTCTAATAGGGCATGGTCACTCTCTCCTAAAGATCCAACCAGTTCTACGTCATTAACAAGGTCTTCCCTGTTGGTCAGGATCAGATCCAGAATATTTGATGCCCTTGTTGCCTCTTCCACCTTCTGGACCATGAAATTGTCTGCAAGACAAGCAAGAAACTTGCTGGACCTTGCCGTCTTTGCAGAGTTTGACTGCCAACATATATCCGGGTAGTTGAAATCTCCCATTATTACTGCATCTTTCCTTTTTGAATGTGCAGTCATTTGGTCTATGAAAGCGCCATCGAGGTCCTCAGTCTGGCTTGGAGGTCTGTAGTAAACCCCCACTATAATATCCCTATTGTTTCTCGCTCTCTTAATTCTTACCCAGATACTCTCGACCTGGCTTCCGGTGTTCAAGTCATGGATCTCTTCATAGGTGAAAACATCCTTGACATATAAGGCTACTCCTCCTCCTTTCTTATTTGGTCTATTTCTACAGAATAGGCTATACACTTCTATTCCTACATTCCAATCGTGAGACTCATCCCACCAGGTCTCAGTGATGTCTATCAAATTGTATTTATTTTGTTGTACTAGGAGTTCAAATTCATCTTGTTTGTTTCCCATACTCCGTGCATTAGTGTAGAGACACTTAAGTCCCCATGCCCTTCCTGCAAGTCCCATAGCATTGTTTCCACGCCTCCCACGATTGGATGCTATTCCTACTTGGCCAATATCATTTGGGCCTTTTTCCCCTGCACTTGCCGAGTCATCGTCCTGAATAATCTTGTCTCCCTCCCCAGCTGTACTTAGTTTAAAGACCTCCTAATCCTCCTTGTGAGACTGTTGGCAAAAACATTCCTGCCAAGTTTCGTGAGGTGCAGCCCATCCCTTGCCAGAAGCCCATGTTCATGGAATTTCAAGCCGTGATCCAAAAAGCCAAACTGTTGGCGGTGGCAAAATGTGCGGAGCCAGTTGTTGACCTCTACTATTGTCCTTTCCCTTCGTGCACCATATCTTTGAACAGGGAGGATTGATGAAATGACCACCTGCGCACCAAGGTCCTTAAGCTTTATCCCCATAAGCTCGTAGTCCTTTGTGATGTGATGAAAGCTGTACCTCACCGTGTCGTTGGTTCCAACATGAACCAAAATGAGGGGCTTACGGTCAGTGGGCTTGACCAGCCTGGCTAGCCTCTCTGTTACGTGGTTTATCTTGGCCCCAGGAAGACAGCAGACCTCTCGATTGAGCTTGTCCAGTTTGCAAACTGCCGGTTCGGTTCCTCTGAGCAAGGAGTCCCCAACCACCAGAACTCGCCTCCTCTGAGGCATGTTCTTCGGCAATCAGGTTCTTCCAGGATTGCCCAGCCATTGTGTTGAGGCTGGGAGTGCTGGTCTTCCCAATGTTGGATGTTGTCCTCTTGGTGTTCAAGTTCCTGTTGCCAAAGTTGGATTCCTTCTTGCTGATGTTCTGTTCCCTCCTTCTGGTGTTCCTCATCTTTCATAGCACCAAGAACGTTGAAGCGATTCTGTAGTTTGAGAGTCTCTGTTTACTTCCTGGCCCTTCTACTTCTCCGTGTGACATTCTTCCAAGCATCGCTTTCCTGGCTCACGGAACTGATTTCCTCATCTGGCAGCTCCTCCGCATATCTGGTCTTCAGGAAGGTCCTCTCTGCCCTATCCAAGAACTCCTCACCTTCCCTAATAAGACGAAGATTAGAAACGTGTGCCTCCAGCTGCCGAACCTTGTCCTCCAAGAAGGTGACCAGCTTGCACTTGCTGCAGGTGTACCCAAGAACATCTTGTGGCAAGAAAAGGAACATGCCACAAGTGCTACAGGTGACAGCAGCAGCTCCCTCAGCTTCCATACTTGATAATACAGAGAATAGTTGTTAAAAAAAAAAATTGGGCCTTCTTTCTCAAATTGAGCTGTATAAGCTATGTCTGCTCAGCTAACTGCCAAGCTCGGTTGAACTCTTATTAAATTTGTTCAGTCACTATAAGGATTGGTTGTTCCTAAACTTGAACGGTTGAACTTGAAGGAGGGAAGTAGATGATTGAAACTGCGCATGCCTATGGCGCACGCCGCTGGGAGTTCCAAATAAAGCCTCGTTCCCCTAGCTGGCTCCTCCCCCTAGTTTGATTAATTCTCCCTAGTTTGATTGACAGTTAACTGACTAACTAACAGACAATTAGCTGACAATTAGGCTGTGAGCTCAGGGAGAGCACACGGCCAGCGCAAACAAAAAAACAACACAGAGAAATAAGTGAACAAACTCAGCCCCACAATCCTGTAAAAACACCTAATCAAAGATGTCTTCACAGACGCGGCTCACCTTCTGCTCTCTCCTCTGGAAGTTCTTGGTTTCTTACTTTTCCATATAAATTTTGTCAGATCCCTATTTTAGTCTCTAAAAGGTTTGTCATTCAAAGTTATGAGCAAATTTTGAAACAGAAAATTTACCTTAGGTAAAATGTTCATTTTAATAGCTGCAATTTGTCCTAGAAGTGATAGATCTAACTTTTCCCATTTTTTTAAATCTTCCTGTATTTCATGCCAAATTTTTCTGTAATTATTATCAAATCAAATCAAATGTTATTTTTTGTAAAAAAAAATTTGTAATATTTTACAAAACCTAAATATTTTACTTTTTTAGCTACCATGAAACCTGAGTAATCTATTAATTCTTGTTCCTCACATTTTTTGAATTTTTTTTGTTTTATCTTTATTTATTTTATGTCTTTATATCCTGAAAGCATTCCAAATTTAACTAATATTTCTAATAATTTCTCTATACTTGTTTGGGTGTCTTCAAGAATAATAACCAGGTCGTCCACGAATGCACTGATTTTGTAAACCTGATTCTTAATTTTAACCCCTTGTATTTGAGTTTCATGTCTAATTCTGTTCTTTAGTACTTCCAAAATTTTATAAACAAAAGGGGTGATGGGGGCAACCCTGTTTAACACCCCTATATACATATACATGTACATATACATATACATGCATATGCTGTTTTTGACCATAACATTCACTATGTGGCTTATAATAAACACTGATTTGGCTCCAAACATGTAGGAGGAGAATTCCATTCATGGTATAGCATTTTCTTGCATCCCCGCTTCCTTCTGCAGTCCCTGTGCCCTGCAAAAATCCACCCTTAGAAATATGAGTATAACCCCAGTTCTGAGTCGAACGCAGTAAAATGAGGAGACTGCAACAGGAAGAGAAAGAAAACAGAGTCCCTTTGTCCAACCAGAAGTGACTTCCTGCTTGAAACAGAATCCAGGCAAGATAGAAGTGGTTACCATAAAGGGTCCTAACCATGGTTTGGAGGTATGGCAACCAGTTCTGGATTGGGTAACTCCTTCCCTAAAAGACTATGTTTGCAGCTTGGGGGTCTTTCTGGGTCTGTCACTCCAAATCACAACCTAGATAGATATGATGAGCAGGAGTGCCTACTATCAGTTTTTGCTGATATACCAGCTGCTCCCTTTCCTAGAGCTGGAGAACTTAAAGATGGCAACCTCAAGGTTACCATGTGCTGGTAACCTCAAGGTTTGACTTTTGTAATGCACTGTACATTCTCTGTATGAAGTTTGGAAACTTCAGTTAGTTCAAAACATGGTAGCCAGGCTGGTTACAGGTGTATCTAGAAGTGATCATATTGCATATATAATTAAAATTACCCCGCTGGCTGCTGATTAGCTTACAGGCATGATAAAAAGTGGTGGTTATTACTTTGAAAGTCCTACATGGTTTGGGTCCAGGTTACCTACAAGATTGTCTTGTCTCATATAATCTGCCCCATATACTCAGGTCTTCTAGAGGACATTTGCTTCAGACAGCTATGACCAGGCTGACTGACCAGGTTGGTAACTGTTAACCAGATGGCTTTCTCATCAGCCATCCCCAGATTATGGAATGACCTGCTGGAAAAGTTCCAACAGCTGGATATGCTGTTTAAAACAGCATTAAGACAACTCTGACCAACTGATGATGTATTTTTAATTGGTGTTCTTTTTAAAACTGTGTTGTTTATCTATTTGTTGCTGTATTTTAATCTGCTGTTTCCCTGCCTCAATCCATAGGGGAGTGGCAGGTAAGAAATAAATTGTTTCTACCTGTCTGTCTGTCCATCTATTTGCCCACCTGCCTGCCCGCCCACAGGGTAACTCTGGATTTAAACATTTGGTTCTTCTGTATATATGTATGAATGCAGCTCTAATAGCAACAGTGAGTTTCTACATATTCATGGCAAAAGCACAAGGTTCTGGAAAGTTTAAAGAATGCATTGCACCAGAAAAAAATATTATGAATGGTTATGGAACATGACAATAGCTTAGAAGCTGTAGAGTTTTAGTGAGGTCAGTAATCAAACAGTAATTATTATACACGGTTCTCTGTTAATGTAGGCCATGGAAAGAACCTCATTTGTATTAGCTAATGATAAGTTTAGTCCTCAGTTACAAATATGTTATGTAAGTGGCAGATTAACAGCAAGATTTGAGAGAGTAAACCCACTGCAATTCTCTAACAAACAATGAATGCTGGCACATTTCCACAAAGGCTTTTATTTAGTAGCCATAAACTATCCACTTACAAATTTAGCTGCTTGCAGAACTGATATGATTTATATATTTCTTTTTCTTCTCTCCATTGTGATTCAATGAACAAGATAGCCTGCAATAACACTAGGGCAAAGTTCATGTTAACCTTCACGTAAAGCTGAGCTCTTCCACTTTATATTGATTGTGGCTTGATCCAAAAAGCACTTACACTCCCTGGTCTCAAAATGAAATACAGCAGGAATTATGCTGCCAGAATTGTTTAAGGGCTAGCACCTTTGTCAGCATGAAAAGCAAATTATTTGTATAAACACACTATAATCTTTTTTTTCTTGGGAATACATTTTCCAAAGGCTATGCTGGCTGGGGAATTTGGGGAGCTGCAGTCCCCAAAAGTTAAGTTTCCAAATTCTGTTCATGGAGTGCAGAATCCAATTATTGGATAGTTTAATCACTTCTGGATCTGACATTGATTGATCTTCAGACATTATAGAGTCCATAAACGGCATCAGGCTGGAAACCTGTTGATTAGTCTCAATTAGAGTTGACCCATTTATTCACTTGTGGAATGGTGAGTTAACATGTAGATCAACCTAATGGTTTCTGCAGTTCTACTTTAGTTGAGACTAACAATAGGGTTCAGAACGTCATTATTTTAAGCAGTAGTTTTGAGAACTATCCTTTTTTCCCATCTCTTTGTGGAGCAATATGTCAATGGGCCACTTATCAAACCAACTTATTTCTTTTTCATATTCTTCAAAGAAAAAGATAAATTCATCCAGATGCTATTTATTGGGTCCCTTTTGTGACTAAGGTATATCTTCTGTCTCAAAGTTGTTGGTTTTTTAATCTTAGCTTACTGAACTACTAATTTCATTATTCCTGCAAATTGGTGGTTAAACTGATTGAAAGTTATGTATCCTTTCAGTGTCTTAGGACGATGGATCTATTTTTGCCCTAGTGATAATGAAATTGCTTCCAATAATCATTTTGTTATACTCTTTTATAAAATAAAGCAATCTTTTGCTAGTCTTTGTACCTTTAGGGAACCTTTTCCATATTGACTTGCCTCATGCAGAACTTCCTTCTCAAATATGTTTGGCATATAGGAGCCAGATATAGTGATCTTATGGATCACCATCTCCCAGTAATAGTAGTCTTATTTCTGCCCTCTGCTAATCAAGAAAGAACCCTGGGACATTCTGAAACCATTCTCCTTGTTACTTATTCCATAGCAATGGAAAAAAAAAAGAAGATTCCTTTTTCGTTTTGTTTTTTCTTCTTGGAAATCTGACCCTATTTTTAAGGAACTTCAGATATATTTCAAAAGAATAGTAGGGTTACACTAAAATATATTTTTAAAAAATCAGTTGCATGAAGAATAGATTAAACAAAACAACAAACCAAGAGAAAACACATTTTTTTTTCTGAATGGGGTGAAATAAGACCTACATTAAAGCCAGGGAGAATCATATAGCCCTTTTGGCACTGATAAGACTACAACTACCAACATTCTTCACCATTAGGTATACTTGCCAAGGTTGCTGGAAATTGAATCCAACAACATTTGTGGGGCTGCACAGTTCCAATTCCTGGCCTAAATCCATTTGTTAGACTGAGCTCACTGAATCAGTTTTTTTTTTCCATTTATGCAATAGCTCACTCTAGTTGGAGCTACTTGGGTATAGGTCTAAGGCAGCTGCATCCTATCAAACAGGACTTAATAATGGAGAGGCTATGGGCCATCCACAGACCCCAGTACACCAAAATACCTCAATTTCCCTTCCTTTCTGCTTCAAAATGGTGACTGAAAATTATGTTCTGTCACTTCCTCTTGCCATTTACAAAGAAAAACTGAGGAACATAAAGTTATTTGGTGGAGTGGCTTAGGTACAGTTTGTTTGTTTGTATAAATTTGCACACATTTGGTGGGCTTTGGAAATAAAAATCACCCCAAATTTACAATGAAATATATTAAAATAATTTGGGAAAGTGGGGAGAGATTGGGGAATTTGTAGGCGATTTCAGGGGATGCAGACATGGTGTTCAGAAGTCCATCGGCCAGCCTTGAACCCCCTCTTACTACAGTTTTTTACTTTTTAGTTTATCATTTTTATTTGTTTGTTAATTGTATAACCATTTAAAACCTGGTCACAGAAATACAAGACAAAGACCCTTTCCACAGTATAACTCAATTGTGCAATGTTTCGGTGTCCTTACAAGATTGCCAATATTGGGTTGGGCCCAGTATGAAGTCTCTATTTTCTGCAGGCACCTGGGCATTTGTGGGCCAGCACCGGCATTGCACCTGCTGTGTGTTCCATAGCTCAGCATCTCTGGCCACTCGTGGGTCCTGCCTTTCCCCGCCCTGTCCCCAGCCCACTGCTCCTGATTGGTCAGGTTTGTGTTTTGTTTGTTTGTCAACACACATGCTAACATTAGCACACTAGATGGTGCCCACAGGTGCCCATGTTAGGTCCCAGACATTTTCCCATTTCCCACTGGCAGGTGCTATCTTGCTAATATGCTAATGGTGATGCCAGCTTTTTTTTAAAAAAAATTGAAATTTGGGCAGGACATAAGGGCTAATGTTGCCACAGTGGTCGGTGCTGACATCACCCCCGGGATGGTCTTCCTGGCTGACTTCTCCTCATGTGTTTGCCTGTGCAACAAGGGAAGCAGCTGCCTGGCTGGTGGCCCTGGAAGTTGATGAGGGAGGGACAGGCAGGGGCTGCTCATACCCATCCATTCCCGGCTCGTTCACGGAAGGACGCCAGATGGAGGAACCGCATGGGCCCAGCTATCGTGATTGCTGCGGGAAGGCCAATTATTGTCAATTTTTCCCCCACAATGAAAAATATTGGATTTCCCTCACTTGGAGTGGGGACAGCACTTCATTAGTGACAATGTCCTGTGGTAAGGCAGCTTCCAGAGTGGGAGTAAAGCATGGCTGTTGCAGATTGAAGATGACATGTTGAAAGGGCTAAAGATTGCAGTAATGATTACCATAGCAGGAAGAATTTGAAAAAGCATGGTACATGTAGTTTTACATGTAGGTTCTTAGTGATGCATTTTCTCTGTTTTAATTTTTGTAAGTCACAGTAGGTTCTGGAACCAGTGAAAAATTAAAAAATAGTATATATATAAATTTTAAAAATCTAAATCAAGTATCAATTAAACGTTAAATGACTTATAAAATAAAATATATAAATTAAAAATTAAAATGTAAGTTTTATTTAAATTCTAATAATAGAAAAAATAAAATAAAATAAAATAAAATAAAATAAAATAAAATAAAATAAAATAATAGCAGCATCACAGACACAGGAATTTTGAGAGCTTTTGGGCTTCAAGTCTGGCATCTCTTATAATGATACCAGGAAATTAGGTTGATGCCCAGGATATTCCTCCACCTCCTCTGCAGAAGGGTCACTTTTATTTAAAGGCAGTTGTTAAGGTCACTCTTCAGTGCTGATTTCTCCCTTGCCCCGATAATGCACCTTGGTATGTACACATGCCTGTCTCTGCTTTTGCCCCATCTACTATAGAAGAAGACAAAAGAATGAGGAATATGGCAGCAGTGACAGCTCCCACTTGCTGCTGAGATGGAAAAAGGTAGCCCTGTGAGGAAACCAGTTATTATTTTAATTGTGTGATTGAACCAGACAACTCGGTAAAGGAGGAAGGACTGAGGAAATTGCCAGTGGCACAATGTAGATGATTGCTTCTTCCTGTTCTCCTGCATCTTCTTTGCTCCTGACAAGGAGGATCCTGGAATGACAAGATCTTCTCAATTTGGGACTTATTCTGCACAACTTTCACAGAAAACAGTATGTCTGTACAGGGAACAGCATTCTTATTATTATAGAAATATTTTTCTGGGCAGAAAATGATGCATCCTACATGGAAGATGCTATTTTCTATATATGAAAAAAAAATACATGCCAATTTTTCACAGAATAAACCCCCAATTACAACATTTCCCACACAAAAAGTTTTCTGCACAGAATTTTTTTGTACAGAAAATGGTGGGGTTTCTTGTGCAGCACAGAAGACATATCAAATTTGTGCAGCATAATTCCTGAACTGCAAACAGGCTACGAAAACTGCACAGTTTTGAAATTCTTTCTCATAGTAGGACAAAAATTGTGAAAATTAGTTGTTGCCTCCTTTGAGAATGAAATTAGTGAAGAATTGCATCCCTATTGGAGAAGAAAGAACCAATACTGTTGCTGATCTCATAATTATTCTCTTTATTCTCCCCTCTTTCTCCTTATATGACAAAGATAGGGTGTATTTGTTGGCAGTCTCCCATTCAAGTACTAACAAAGGCTGATCCTCTTTAGCTTCCAAGTTCAGATGGGATCTTGGAGTCTTTAGGGTATTTAGGTCCAGAAGTTGACTTTCACTTTATTTCCTGGTTTGAAAAGACCTCCCCTAGGCCTAAAACAGTCTAGGGCCATTTCCGTACGTGGTGACGGAATCGCTCCCTGCCACTACTCACCAGATCTTCTTTGGATCTGGTCTGGTCCGGGTGAAGAGGAGCAATGCGTGATCACAGATCCGCACTGCTCCAGTGTCCAAAATGGCAGCTTCCAGTTGGTCATGGGTTATGACCAACCACTGAAGCTCGCCAGCCTAAAGCCCACCCTCCACAGATCGCAGGCTCTCATTGGTGCAAGCCTGCAAATCTGCATGGGAGAGCAGGCATGCAATGGCGCGCACCGGCATTTTGAAAAACCTGAAAAATCAGGTTTTTCAAAAACATGCTGGAGGACTACTTGGGGTCGCTCCGGAGCGGACTGAGGTGCAGATCTACGCTAAGTAGTCCGGACCCAGTCCGCTTCAAGATGCAGACATCCTCCATGGAGGACGCACTGCACCATTTTTTTAACTCATGCGGAAATGGCCTAAGGAGACCAAAAACATGGAGAAATTGCCTCCATCCCATTACCACAATTTTGAGAAAAAAATACATGTGAAGGGTTGGTGGTCCTTGAGGCCCTCAAAAGTAGTTTTAGAGACTTTCCCTTTTTCTGCTTTCCTGTTATACTAGATATTTCTATAGTGAGGTTGTAAGGCCCTCCTTTAGGGGTCCTTGATATCAGTATTGATTGGATGGGCACCATACCTAATTGGCACCACATTGGATTGGCAACTGTATTAATTGGCTCTGATATCAAAATCAAGCCTGAGAGGTAACAGAGAGATCAATCCAACAAGGGGGAAATTCTGACTGTGAAATGCAGGTCAGCCCAAAACTCCCTCCAAGTAAGACTGAATAATTTGTCAGGCAAATAAAGGCCATTCCTGTGGATAATATGTGTAAGCAGAAGCTGGAGTTTTCCCCAAGGAATGCAATTGTGAGAAGCCCACCAGGACACTGATTGACAGATACCCACCCCCTGTGCACCTGGACTCCTTCCTCTTGCCTCGTAGCACCCACAGTAGACAGCTATTACAACACCCATCATGTCTGTCAATCAAGCACTAAGCCCATCAACAGGCAAATGACCCATTCTCCACAACAGGTTCCCTTTGTCTTGCATCTGGATCCTCCACTGGCACAGGCTATTTTTGGGTACAAATATCGCTGATTTCAGGATGTCCAGTGCAGTTTTTCAAAGATCTACTTGTCACTCTGTCCATCTGGCTCCTGAATGAGAACTGTCCTGAGGTCCTACCTAAGCCAAAACACATTTCTGCTCTTCACTACTCTTCTGGACTGGTTATTATAAATCACCCCAAACCCCTCAGCCTCTCTATACATTTTTTCCCCTCCTTTTCTCCTGCAGTTAGCTATTGTGTGAATGTTTGACTGTTTGTATTTTCTGTACATACATGAGTGAATTCCCCCCAATAAGAACACATTTTTAGCTTACTTTTGAATCTTTGTGTGGTTCTTTTCCTGCATGAGCCCATAAACACTGGTAGGAAAGGTCTTGTTAAGTTAACCCCCTCTCGCAAGCGGGGTGACCCTTGTGGCACCTACGTGTTGGGTAACAAGATCACAGAGTTAGCTGAATGTACTAGTTTCCCAGTTCTGAGCTGATAATATCTGATAAATTATTTAGAAAGAAATTTATAGCAAAAGGAGGCTAAATGCTAGGAAGCTTAGTTGCTAATTTAAATGTCTGCTTCTTCCTTTCCAGTACTATTAATGGGGCTTACAATGATCCAAAATATAAGTCATCTTATCTTTGAAAAGGGCTTTCCCAGAAGGAGCCTCCTCTTGATGAAGCCAAAGATTTTTAAACATGCTTCTAAATCAAGAAGAAGAATCCACTCATTTTATCTTTATTTTGCTATTTTTTTAAAAAATATTCTACACCAATGTGCCCGAAATTAATTTGCAAAAATACACATTTTTGAATATCTAAAATAGTGTTGCCAAGCAACAGGGTAAAAAAAATAGAATAAATCACTCAGAGGCGGTAAATCACTTCCACCTTTTAAAAGCATATGCAGATGAATTCTGTCCTATAAACCTGGCAGTAATTTCTGGCATCTTCCCCCTATCCATACACATACACTTATTTTTGTCTTTTTACTGTGTAATTTCCAGCTAGGATTCATGGTGCAGGCCCTTGAAAGCCTTTTCATTTGTGAAATGCTTGTTATGTCTGTCATGAATGTGATCTGGAGATATTGGGAAAATGTTTCAAACAATGCCCAATTTGCATTTCGTTATGCATCACACCACTGTGTCAGTATTAGTATTCTGCTAGGCTCTAGAGTAATACTGAGCAGTAGTTTTAGAGATGTTTCCAGATCTAGTTTATTCTCTGAAGCTTATGCCTTTGTGCGTGCACCATTTCTTGAGGGACAGAGTGATATTGGCAGGCCAGCAGAAATGGTAATTGTGTCGAAGGAGCATGGCGAATGATGAGGTACTCTTGTGGGAGGCTGAAAGCAAGTGCAGGGTTTAATTACAGTCTGCTGGTCCACAAACTGTGAAGAAGAAGAAGCCTATGCTATGTATTTGGCATTGATTTGTGAGTCATTATTAACTTTCCAGCAGACTCTTCAGTATTACAGTAGATAAAGCTTTACATAACAAGAGTTACCCCTTTTTTTTTTCCTGTGCAGTGTTAAATATCCCCAGCTGCTATTATAAGTGTCACCTAACAAGTCGGAGGCCATTATGCAAAAAGAAAAATGTTAAATATTTTTCTACATTTGCTGGAAGAGACACAGAGTATAGATAGGCAGGAGAGTACTTCCCTAGTCTTCATTAAAATGAATGCAGCAGAAGCCAAACTCTAGCCCTATGCAGATGCTTTTAATAGCAGTGGCATCTGACAAAATCATAGAATCATAGAGTTGGAAGAGACCATAAGGGACATCCAGTCCAACCCTCTGCCATGCAGGAATATGAGGGAAATACATCAGATGGTGCAGTAAAGAAATGCAGCACAGAATAGGTAAAGAGGTAATACAGGGATACCCAGCTATTCAAAATGAATCCAAGTCTCTAGGGCCAGATGGACTCAAAGAGTATTAAAAGAACTGGCAGAAGTAATCTCAGAGCCATTGGTAATAAACTTTGAGAATTCCTGAAAAACAGGAATTCCCATAAGACTGGAAAGAAGCAAACATCTTCAAAAAGGAGAAAAAAGAGGACCCAAACAATTACTGACATTCATCAATACCAGAAAAGATTCAGAGCAGATCATTAGACAGATGGTCTGTAAGCACTTAGAAAGGAATGCCATGGTCGCTAAAAGTCAAGATGGTGTTCTCAAAAACATGTCATGACAGATTAATCTTATCTCTTTTTTTCACACAAGTGGATTTACAAGCTTGGTAGATGAAGGGAATGCTGTGGAAATCAAGCATATCTTGATTTCAGTAAGGCCTTTGACAAGGCCCCCCATGATATTCTTCCAAGCAAGCTAGTAAAATGTAGGCAACACAATGCTGTCCTTAGGTGGATTTTTAATTGGTTGACTGGCTGAACCCAAACGGTAGTCAGCAATGACTCCTCTTCATCCTAGAGATAAGTTACCAGTTGGGTGACACAGGGTTCTGTCCTGGGCTGAGTGCTATTCAACATCTGGTCACTTCAATGTTCATAAATGGTGAGTCTGCTCTGGATTTTAACCCAGACTTCAAAGGAATTATTCAGTGGTTAAAACACTATCCCTCAAATGTGTTCAGCAACTCAGATAGATCCTTTAAAGCCTGGATTCAACCCAGACTGGACTCACTGTCCCTTTGCATAGCAGACACCAGCTGCCTGTGCTTAACATGGATGGAGTTATACCAGTTGGCTGTAACCAAAATGTCTATGTGCTCATGGTAGAGCTCAGCGAAGTTCCCAAGTTCCCCTTTATTCCGTTGGCTGGATTTCCAGCATTAAGAGTCCTTCTCCCCCTTTCCACATCCATTTTCAAATTTTATTTTAAAAACTCTACACAAAAGTTCTTATTCCTCCTAATAAAGTTGTATGCACTTTTTCAAATGTATGCGGACACACACATGCACACACAATACACACACACACACACACGCACGCACACACTGGTTTTGTATTCATCTCTGGATGCACTTTTCTGAACAAGCACATTTTGGAATCATTTGTTTCTAGTATACAAATTCTTGTGCACATTTTTTCAATGTCGAATATAATTGCAACATTTAGACAAGGATAGATTTTAGACCACAACTGAATTCTGCTTTGTGAATGAATTTAGGGAGGGCAAATCAGTTTAGTTATATTCTCCCTCATGCCATTCCAGGTGGACATGCATAATCTGGTGTTATGACCATGCAGAAGAGAGTGTATCTACACACTATGTGTACATATAGCAGTCGAGCTGAATAAATGAGATGTAAGCTGTTCTTGACTAACTTAAGTCCCACTGATTTCTGTGGGTATCCTTCAAGTATGACTAAGGGGATATTACATACTGCATTATTATAGCAGTTGGATACCATTTCAAATGTCACTCCGCCTTTCAATGAAATCTTAGAGTTTGTAGTCTGATGAAGTACATTGAATCCCTTGATTTTTTGCACTAGAGTTCTGTGGCAGAGAATTCTAAGTACCTCACAAATCCACAAATCCCAGGATGCCATGGCATGGAACTATGACAGTTAAAACAGTACAATAGAATACTACATTGGTGCACTGCAAATAAACCATGTCTGAATCCACTCATGAGCTCTTTGCATAAACAGTCAATCAACAGGTGGAGGTCAGAGACAGAGTCTACTGCCCTGATATCTGTGCACATACTTATGATTCTACTCCAGTTCAAAATATCGAAATAAGGGCTGTTGAAACATTTACCTTTTGGCTACCTATTAATGTGAATACAAACTACCAATTCTGTGATCAACATAATGAGATTAATTGATTACTGACTGATTACTGTGTGTAGGAATTTATGCACATGTATTTATTTGAAGAGTGGCCCACATTTTCAGGGCAGTTTACCATATACTAAACACACTGGCTGGCATCCTAAATGGCAGTTATAGATTTGTAACCTAGAGTTATGGATTTTCAATTGCTCTGTATTCAGCTGCAGTCTGCATTTGTGATCCATCCAAACCTACCTTAACAACTAGCAGTCACATTTTGTGATGGCAATCTGTTCTCCTTATGGTCAGGGTGCAGCAAGATAATATTTCCAAAAATTCCTCCCTCCAGCAATCTCTGGAGCAACAATCAGAAGCTGGACCTCTGTTGCAACTCTTCATTCCCCTACAGATTGCTGGTGAGAGGGCGCTGGAAAAGTCATTCTGCCGCACCCCAGTTACCAGCAGAATAGAATTCTGTCACTCAGTGTAGCTGCCAACTGTTCAGGTTACTTTAGAGACTTAGGTCAGGAGAGAAGGCATAGTTAAACATTGGTAACTTAGGCCCTTACCACACAAAGTTGTCATACCTCCAGAGCAACATGTTGTTCCTTGTCCAGGAACCATGCTATCACATGATGTTGTTGCTAACCAGCTGCTATCGTGTTGCCATCCACTGGAAACCCTCCCTTTTTCAATGCTGAAAAAAATCCGGTAATGACACCGTCCTGCCATAATCCCATCAGCTGTCTGAGTGTGGTTTCTCATTAGTACTTGATAGTGCTTCCTTCCACAGCTGGTCCAGGAGTGGGCATGGTGTGGGCATTCCCAGGTTGTCCCTCCCTCAGCTATTCCAACTGTTATCACCGTGAACTGGCCTGGCTTCGGTAGATATTAGATATCATTTTGATATCACAATTTGGTCACATTTTGCCACCCTCAGCCAAGTGTTTGTGAGGCCTCCGAACAAGCACGGAGCTAGGCATGGCTATTAACTGCTGAAACATTCCTTTCTCCACCTAGGGAAGCCAGACTCAGCCAGATCTTGCTTTAGGAGACATCCCTAGACAAACACTTCATTAAGGATGCATGCTAACACAAAGAGCCCCCTGCCCCGAGCAGGCACCCTAACGAGCTAGAAGCTCAACTGCCCAAGCAAGCTGCATCTGCATACTGGCCATTCTTTTGTCAATTTGGACTTAACTCAATCATATTAAATTCTGACCTTTTGGAGACATTGTCTCTTGCCCAAACCTCATTGTTCTCTCCCAAGTCCAGACTAGCTTACAGTCATATTTTTCCTATAAGAACCCCCAGTTCCAAGAGCTTCCTCAGATCGCTCTGAACTTCCATCCCAATTTGCTGCCGCTGTGTCTGCCGAACTTTCCTCTCAGTCCCCATCTGAGACTGTGCATCTACGGACCTCTTCATTGATCTACCACTGGCTTCGGACAGGTGTAGTATCTCCCAGTCCAACAGCCCCTCTCAAAATCCCGCTATCCCGCTAACCCTTTTATTTTTCATAGTTACTTGTGTGAATGTGTCACATACATTGTTTGCCTGTATTTAATAAAATCACTGTTAATTTCAAATTTTGGGTGTGCTTCTTGACCGACCTGACCCCATATACATAGGGTTACAAGATCCCCGCTAAGTTACCCTGCTTCTCATTAGCTAAAGTGAAGTGCTCCAGTTAATTTCCCCATCTTTGCTTGTTGTTGTTTGGGTATTTGGGCGCCCCTCCCGGGTTCCCCAGTTCACAGGGTAACACAACGGTGCGGTAGGCTTAAAATCTATCACCCCTCCATGTTTGTTTTAAATTTCCCTTTGAGTTAAATTTTTAATTTTGAATACATTTTTAACATTATAGCACAAATAGCGTACCAGGGTGTCATGATGTTACAATATTGCTGTGGTTGTACAGCTTCAAAAAAAGACCAGTTATGAGCTGTAGGGTGGGGAAAAGGCTGGGAAAAAGACTCACCAAGAACACTGTAATGGTGTTGGAACACCAGTGGCAATAAGGCTACTTATTTGCTCAAGTTGAAAGGGTGTGGTAGAGAGCATTCAGAGCCCAATACCATCATGGAAATGGCAATGCTGGGATTGTAACAGAACAATGTGCTATTGAGGTATGCTGTAGTAAGGGCCTAAGTCTTTGATACAGAATCTCAGTGATGGTCAGAATGTTAAAGGCAAGGTTTCCTCATGCAGGCTGGTGTGTGGCTTCCATATCAGTGGGGTGATAAATCCACTCAGTTTTAGTCTGACTTTGTCTGATTTATTGAAAGTGCTGACTTCCATCTCCAAAATCAATTCAGCACCTTGCATAGCTCTTTTTAAGACCTGGACTAAAACCCAAAGCAGATCCAGTGTACTATTGACATGGAAGCCACCTGCTGCTACTGCTGCTTCTCACAGGTTATGCCTACTTGTGGGTTATGCTTATTGAGGTACAAGAGGATTGGGGAGGGAAATTAAATTATTTCCGCTGAATGTTTGACAAAAATTGCAATTTTTGGAAGTTTTGGAATCTTGGGAAGTTCTTAGTAAAATTCTTAATGATCTGCACTTGCCACATTCAAGAGATACAGTTATTGAATATCTGCTTGCCATGTAACTGTTAAAGGGGAGGAATTTGTTATTTTAAAAACAGGAGAGCCTAATTCAGAGCTAGGCCATTTCCTCACAGGGCGAGGGAATCGCCTCGTGCCACTACTTACCGGGTCTTATGGCTCCCCAGTCCGGTCCAGGCTGCTCCGGAGCAGTGTGTGCTCGTCACTCCGTACTGCTCCGGTGTCGAAAATGATGGCTTCTGGTTGGTCAAGGGTCTTGACCAACTGCTGAAGATCCCCAGCCTAAAGCCCGCCCCCGGCAGATCACAGGCTCACATTGGTGCGAGCCTGCGAATCTGCACAAGGGAGCAGGCTCACAGTGGCACGCTCCGTGCTTTTGAAAAACTGAAAGAAACAGGTTTTTCAAAAGCACGCTGGATGACCACTTGGGGTTGTTCCGGAGCAGGCTGAGGTGCGGATCTACGTTAAATAGTCCATAATCAGTCCACTCCCAGGTGCAGACGTCCTCCCTGGAGGATGGACTGCACCATTTCAAATACCCCATGCGGAAATGGCCCTAGAAACATGGTTGAATACACTGGCATTCAAAGGCTTTTTCTAACACCTAACATGAAGCTCATTGTCCTGCTTTTCTGCATAACAGCAGACCTCAACAGCAGCTAACTCTGTAATAAAATGCACATTTCAATAAGCATAAGAGTTTTTCCTCAGAATAAAGCAATGCTGTATATCTGGGCAAGACTGCAAAGTGATGGATATATGTGATGACTGGCCCAAGTCACTGAAAGCCCAAGTAGAATCTGCACTATAGCATTTTCTGAGTCTATCTTGAAACTGCCTCTGTTTATTTTTAATCCGGGCTTGCCCCTCACAGGCCAAAGGGAGCTATTTCAGTCTGTTTGCATGCACCAGGAAGCCACACTGGGTTCCTTTCCAGTACAAATTCAGAATAAGAAGGAGTTTCTGCAGTGTGCACATGGCTGTCTCATCTGCTTTTAATCTAGAAGTGCCCTGGCCACATGGGTACAGAAAATCAACAATCCATATAATTTTGAATACATGCACACCAGCCCATGCACAGGCACATAAGTTTATCCATCCAAACACATCTGATGCATTTTTATATATGTTTTAGTTATATATGTGCATACGCACACATTCAAAATTCATCTCATGTTATTTATTTTGTGTGTTGATAAGTTGTCTGCTCTCCTTTTCATTCCCTTGTACACCTTCCATCTTGGTTAGAGTGAAGAACTGCAAAAAGAATTCCTGCTCCTTGACAGGAAAAAAAAGAAGATCTCTCTTCCTTCTCAAGAATGTAACTGAAGTGTCTCTTTGCAGAAGTAATCCCATTTATTGCAATTGAACTTACTCTAAGGTAAATGTTAATAGGATCGCAATGTTGGGAAAGAAACTGAGGGAAAAAAATCCTGGTTTGGATCAGAGAAAAAGTCTCTTCTGTCCTCCCTCTCAGTTCTAAAAGCAATTCAAAAGCGTCTACTCAAAATAAGCTTCACTGTCAATTAAACTTATTGGCTCGTCAACTCAGAACTGTGTGTGAGAGAGAGAGAGTGTGAGTGCGAGTGTCAGTCAGTCAGTCAGTCAGTCAATGAAAGGGGAGAGAGGAATATCAGGCTGTAACCACCCTGGTCCCCTTCAGCCGTCTTCTTCTTCTATATTTACCACTGCTGACTAACTCTAATGCTGTTTGTACCTGCTAAACCCCTCTCCCGCTCTCCCCTCATTTATCTTTGGTGGACAAAATGTGCCCCCCCCTCTCTCTCACACACACACACACACACACACACACTCTCCAGAGAAGCTATGTGATTATAGATATATATATATACACAAAGTAGAGAACTGGAAGAAAGGAAAAACTTTCTGAGACAAAGACTATGCAGTGTGCAGGTCCTAGGCTGGAAAAGAAAAAGAATTGTAGTTTCCATGAAAAAATAACTTAATAATACCTTCCAGGTCCTTTTTCATGCTTCACCTTTGTAGTACATGATTCCACTTTAATCCTCCTATGCAATCCTGGGATTTGCAGTTTAGGGGAAGAGATTTAGAATTCTCTGCCAGAGAACTCTATTGTCTCACCAAACTGTAAATCCCATGATACCATTCTATAAAGCCATGGCAGTTAAAATGGAATCATATGCTATAATTGTATAATGTCAAAGGGCTCTTATCTGTGACCCAAAACAAGCCCACTGACTGTCCCTTGTGCAGGATCAAAGCCAAAATTAAACGAGGACATGGGCCATGTGTAAATTAGGTGTGAAAAAACACATGCAGATTGAGTATCTCTCATCTGGAATTCCAAAATCCAAAATGCTCTAAAATCTGAAACTTTTGGAGCTACCACATGTATGTATTTTTACTGTATTTGTAAAGCTAGAGAGAAACCTGGCTGGAGGGAGATGCAAGGATCTGTGAAATGTCATGAATTCATGCCTTCCACCATTTCACAGATCCTTGTGTCTCTCTCCAGCCAAACAAATGAGCAGAGGCAGTTCAGCTGCTGCCTCAAAGGCAGAAGCAGGTGACTAGTAGCCCTGCTACTTCCACTGCCACTGTTAGAATTGACTGCAATTACTGAGTTCCTAACTGCAGAACACTTGGATAGGAAAGGCACTGACCGGGATCCAGGGTACACCAGTGGAAGCTGGCAGGAGAGGAAAGGGGAGCTGATCTTTTGGCATGTAGCTATCCTCCAGGCCAAGGCTAGACATGGCCACCAGCAGCCACTGCTGGTGTATCCTTCTCAAGACCTCACTTCAGCTGGGAGGTGGTGGAGGAGTAGCAGCAGCCACAGCTACCATTTGTGCAAAGTTTGTCTGCAAACTTGACCATGCTATCTCCCTTCCTCTTACTCTCTCCTTTCCCTGGAAGCAGGGCAGACTGAAGAATGAGTGCCTGGCAGCCAGGGCTTACCACTGCCTCCATGGCTACCCTGTACCATTTTATATAAAGATAGCTGTACTGTAAAATTGAAATTAAAAAAAAAACCTATATACAGAACACTTCTGGTTTCAAGCATTTCAGATAAGAGAAACTCAGGAGCCGCACGCCTTCACACTTTGATATGATCTAATTGGCAAATATTAGTTGACATGAAATTAAGTTATATACACATATGGCTGAAAGGCCATGTGAAGATGGGACACTGGCTGGGGAGATGTTCAAGTGTAGGTCAGAAGTGACCTCAGCATGGCCAGGCCATAAATTCACTGTGGATTAGCTAGGAAAGCCTGACTTAATGGCTCTAAGCTAATGAGCTAAGTGAGTGAATTCCCCTCAATAAGCTAAGATAGTGAGCGAATTCCCCTCACACAAACACATTTCTAGTTTACCTTTGAATCTCTGGCTGGTTCTTTCCTGCTAGGACCCTGTAAACATTGGTGTCAAGGATCTCATTACATTACCCTCTTCCTTCTAATTTTGAGCTAATTAATTCCCTATTGTCACGTGGAGGTACTGGCATCACAGGTGGACCCGAGTCATCCACATTTTGAGATAACATAACCTGCATTAAAAATCAAAATAAAACATCATCCTTTCTACCCTGAGTTTAAGCTCAGAGGGCAGGAAGAAAGCAGGGTTTGACTCAGGAATCTGTGAATATTGTGTGTCAACACAGGGCTAGAAACAAGGGAGTACATGCATTTTTCAGGCCTATATAGCTGTACATTACATTGACAGACATTCTACCAAGCAGGAGTTGGAACCACGGAGCCATCCAGATGTTTTCAGACTGCAGCTTCCAGTATCCCATGTCATTGGCTGTGTTGGCCAGTCAACATGTGAAGGGCTACAAGGTTCCCCCTTCCCAGATACAGAGAGAAAGGAAAACACTGTGATGAACCCTGGGGGGGGGGCTTAGCAACAGAGCACCCTAGCAACCAAGAGATTTCAAACTGATTGGCTGTGAAATATGGAACCCAGGCTAGTCAGAGGGAGGGACTAGATGCGGGGAGTGAATAACTGAAAATTTAACTGAAACAAAGTTCAGAAGAGTGGTTTTGAAGTTGAGAGGACAGTGAGAGATCCATCTGAGAGTGTGTGTGAGACAGAGAGAGAAAAAGAGAGTGTTTGCTGGTTTAAATATACAAGTGTTGTGCTGGTTGCTAATCTTCAATTTGCCAACTACCTTTTCCCTTGACACTTTGCTAAAGAATTGTTTATATTTTTTTTTAAAGAACAGTCTCAATTGAGTGTCTCTTTACTCTGAATTGGGTGTACATGCTACCACCCGTGATACTGAAAGGGATGAATGAACCAATAAATTAGAATGCTGGGATTGACAGTAAGGGAAAGTGCTGACTTCCTTTTTTTGCAAGGCTGCAGGCTGCTGGGATAATAGGTGTGAATTGCTCCCCCTTCAGTAAGTGAAAGTGCTAATTGCTTACGCATGTATTAGCTCTCTGCAACCAGCAGGTGCGACCTTGAAGGCTGCTCTGCAAAAGGCTTGCTTTGTACTTTTATCTAAGAATGGCTGGGAGAATTTCGGGAGGATCGGTGGGATGTATGAACTGGCCATGAGTTATAACTTGTATCATCTTCTAACTAACTCTTTGTTCTCTTCTGTACACATGTGTGCTAAGTTAATGATGTAATGGAAAGCTAACCAAAGATCTTTGTTCTTCTATGATGGGCTGGCTAGATGAATGATTGATTGCTGACATGGTAGACCAAAGGTATATAGTGATGCTGCCTTAATTAATTGGGGTGACAGTCCTGGAAACAGCTGTCGTCCTTGCACAAGTGATTGGAAAATAAAAGGCTTTTTGATTTTTCCCTGGAAACCTGATCTTCATCTCTTTTTCGGCCACAACATTTCAGTCATTGGATAAGCAAATCCATGCTTTGCCCTTTAGCTGCAAGGGTGTGGACGTAGGGAAAGCAGTAGAGGGAGATAAACTGGGAGAGGAAGCCAGTGGGGGACAAAAGTAACAAAGGGTGCTGCTTCTCTAAGAAGGGAGAATTTAAAGCAGACTTTGAGTGTCATAGCCCTGGCTTGGTCCAGATCTCTTGGTTCTTAACAACCATGTTTAATATCCTCAAAAGAAAATGGAAGTATAAAGCCTACCTGTAAATTATGTTTCCCAAAACTGTTTATATTTTCTGTCAGTGTGTATGTTTTTGTGTCAATCTTCGCCTTTATCCTTTATCAAATGGTTGTTGGATTCCTTGTTCCCTTTATATTAGACCAAGGTCTATGGGTTAAAACTGTTCTCTTAAGGAAAGGCCTTTGGTCAGGCATCAAATGAAGCTGCCTTTTCCACTCATTCATACACACACACACACACACCAATAACATATCTGCGAAGTTCTATGTGAAAATATCCCTGGGTGGTGAATTCACACCACTAAAATAGAAACCCTTTTCCTAGTTGGTATGGATGTGGCATTCCTATGTGGACATGAAAGCTTTCCTTTATAGTTGCTCTTTCTGCTGGTCGGCAGGCCTTCCTTCTCCTCTTTTTCTTGCCAGGGTTATTTCTCTAGTTTAAAGGTTCATCTGCCTTTGAGAGAACAAATACACTGCTGGAAATTAGCCAGGAGGAAACTGAGCCTCAATAGATCTCTATGTCAAAAGAAACACTTTTAAAGAAATAACAATCACCCAGTGTTTCCTCCACTATTTGCCTCTTTGGAAGCAGTACTCAGGACCCAGGTGGCTGAATTCTTTCTTATACTGAAGCCCTTTCTAAAACTGCTGCAATGTTAAAGCTTCTTTACATTCTCAATCAAATGAAAGAAGGTTCAGTGTACATAACAAATTTTTGGAATGTTTCCTTCTACATACCTCTAATCTTATTATGTCTATTAATAACATGACAACAACATGGAATAGTAAATAATACACACTCTGATGAAAGCATTTTTGTTAAAAAGGGATGATTACTTCCCACATATTACTAGTAGGAATATCTTTCATTAAAAAATACAAGAGCTGACTGATACATGGCTTATTTAGAGGAAGGGAACCAGTGGTGGGTAGGACCCATTACAAGGATTCTACGGGCAACACAAAAAGATCACCTGGCATCCTGTTAGTTATTTACATCATTGTAAACATAAAATGAGCACATAAATTGCAACATTGCATAATGCTCACATTCTTAGGAGAGGATCAGAGATGTAGCTACAACTCCAAGATCATTGCACAAATTAAGCTGACAGCCAAATTAAGACAACTTAAGCCAACAATGGGCATCAGTGTGCAAGGGAATCCATTGCACAATGGGCACCAGAATGCTATGAGATTTGTTGCACAACGGGAACTCCAGGGCACCACACAAGGTGCACTGATGTAAATTGTCATAATTGCATGTCCTGTTGGGATGTAGCTATGCCATCATAAAGTTACAAATCACAGCCTCTGGAGCACAGGAGCTCAGCATCATTTATTTCTTTAGCCCAGCAGAAGGATGTTACCCAAGACCTGTCATCTTTTTTTCTGGCATAATTGATTGCAACAGACAGAAATTCAACCAGCTTAGCTTTCCTAGTATGGAGAACTATAGTCATGACATTTCTTTCCTGGCAGTGAGAAGCCAAGGCAAAGGGGGAAAAAGTGATAGTAACCCAAATTGTATGTCCATATGACCACTTATCTCAGCATAAATCTCTGCTCTGGAATATGTATTTCATTACAAACATAAGCTCTAGATCAGCAAAAAGTTTGCTTTCAAGGAATTAGAGCTCTCCATTTATTTGCTGGTTTTCTCAAAATTGAAATAATACTGAAGATGGATGAGCAAGCCTTCAGTCAGTTTGAGGAGAAGCAGTGTGGCAAATCTACTGTCACAGCTGTAGTCCTGCCGATTTGTACCAGTTGAGGCAAAAAGGGTTTAATGGGACTTTTTTACCCAACAGATCTCTTCAGTTTCACTTCTCGCTTTGTTATGGGAGTAAATACACCATCCAAGCTGACACCACTGGTGATCCACATTGTGCCTTCCTTCAGTAACAGTGCATATCTGTTCCTATTTGCCCCACTCCATAACAACCTCTTTAAGGGCTCTGTGTTCACTTTTGCTATCACCAGAGCTGGCTTTCCAGCCACAGAGTTATCTCTAGGCACAGCAGAGGCTGCTGTCAGCAGAGGTCCTCTTTGTTGGCCCATGAAAGGCCATCTCTGTCAAATCTAATGAACAGGCCCCTACAACTCTATGATTCTATGAAATCCAACTCTGGAGGGTAATACCGGGAAGTTAGGTTTGCTGTCTAAGGTATTGGTTGGAAAATGTTAATTCACGTACGTAAATGCCACCAAAGGTTTGGAAGAAAGTTAATGCAAAAAAAAAAGAAAAAAAAGACAATAGTTAATATATGTGGGAAGACAACAGAATACACATTTTGAAGGGGCTAAATCCAGGGAATTGCTACTTGAATAGGAAAATAAGCGAATTGAATTGAGTTTCTGAGTGAAACAGCAGATGTCTTTGTCTTATCTCAATTTTAGGAATGGCCTTGCAACACTCACTCAGGCGTTTGAGAACTAAAAGGGAGTTAAGCATACTCCCTGCTACCTCATTTTGGCCATTTTGTGTCAATTAGTAACTAAAGTCTTTGTTCTCCTGTTCTGGGTTGGGCTAAGCTCTAGATGTGATTGATTGCTGACGTTGTTGACCAAAGGTATAAAGTTTAGGTGTTTTAATTAATTTGCGCGACAGTCCTGGGAATAGCTGTCGTCCTTGCACAAGTAAATTGTTAACAATAAAAGGCTTTTTGATTTTTCCCTGGAAACCTGGTCTTCGTCTCTTTTCTGGCCACAACAATTTCCTAGCTACATGCTATTTATTTATTTATTTATTTATTTTCCTTTAGGTCTTCACTTTTTAAAAGAGAAGGTGACACTACGTGAGAATGGACTCATTCTAAAGCCCTTTCCACACGCGGGCCAATGTGTCTTGCCATGGAGGTCTTCTGCACGTTGGAGCAGACTAGGTTCAGTTTGTTTACCTTCATTCCGCACGTAATTCCAACTAAACACGCCCCCATGTGGTGGTACAGTGTGCTATTTGAAAACTGGAAAAAATTGGTTTTCCAATTTTCCAGATTGATCTGATTCGTACTTTTACAGTAGTGCAGACACGTACATTAGTGACAATGTGAATTGGTGGTCAGGGGTGGGCTCGTGGGAGGGGCCAGAGGGTAGTATGGACTTACACATGTACACACACATGCATGTATGCAATGATGTACTAAACCATGCAAAAAAAAAAGGGCTAATCACTGCCAACGGGGTTGGGTGAGGGGAGTAGTGGGAGTGGCCACGGCAGAGGCAGTGTGCATTCATGAACTTGCACTCCTCCAAATCAGAATGAAACATACACAGTAGCTGTGAGGAAGGAAATGAGGGAAAGTCTACCTTGTTTTGAGCCCAGAAAATCCAGTAAGAAACGGCACGAACCGATTCACCAGCCTCATGCGGAAAGGGCCAAAATTAAGCAGCACATATTTTTAACATTTTGTGGATGCTGTATAATTGTTCACTGGTTGATCAATGGAAATTGCTATGGATGAAAGCAAAGGAGGTGAAGTGTGAAGTGATCAGTACTGTGATAAAAACATCTAGAGGGACAAACAGAAAAATTCAAAGCAGCCAGATTCAGCTGAATAAGACATGAAGAGGGGATGCAGCACAATATTCTAGCATTTCATGTAAGCATCTGACTACTGAAGTTGAGGACTCAACATCCAATTTTATAATTAAACAATAAGCCTCTTCAAAAAGGGCTCTGTTGTAAGACAAAGCCCAGTTTTTCATATGAAAATGCTAGGCTGAGTAAACATTAATACATTTTTCTCTGACTGTGGAGATATGTGTTGTTAACCTTAATGAATCCCTTTCTTATGTCAAACATGATGAGGTGGGAATGAAGGACGCAAAATGTTAAATCATTACAAGGAGCTATGATTTCATAACCATGTCTTCTTATATTTGTTTACAACAATGCTAATTTGTGCTCTATCCCCAATCTGGATGGGAACCTAAAAGATGTTTCTATCCCTACTATCTGTTGTTTTCAAGGACAAGGACAAACAAACACATTCACACACAAAGACACCAGATATTAAAATATAAAATTGCATTACATATCCAAGAAGTAATGTAGCACAGATTAGAATCTGAATTAGAGTGGCTATCCATCCTACTTTACAAAGGATAGTTCTCTACTTGAAAACATCTTCTTGTTGAAGGGTTGCCTAGTCCAAGTTCAACAGAATAAACAGAATACAAGTCATTTGATCATTCTCTTTTTCATAAAAGGGAGACAACTATGATTACTTCTAAATTTGCATCTATCCACATACAATTAACATACAATCACTTCAAGCCATTGTTCTCTGTTTACTTTTTGTCTTTTTCTTTCTCTCTCTCTCTCTCTCTTTCTTTTTTTTCTCTCCTGCATTTCCAGATCCTGGATGTTAATTTGGGTTTAAAAAAACTGTTGCATTTATCATTACTTTTGAGTGCAGAGAGCTGTTACTACTGTCACTCAGACTCCTGTTAACTTAGTTAAGTGACTTCTCCTGCCCTGCCCTCACCTGCTAATAGAAGCGTTATTCACCCATGTTCCAGTCACTGGCAGAATGGACCTCCTTCTTCCCTTGCAGTTGATGCTCAGTAACGTAGGTTTTGGGGGAACTTACAGTCATGGCAGTAGTGAATATAAAACAGTACCATAGATTTGTTCATCTGTAACTGTATCCCTGATTGCTACTTAGTTACAACTTTGACGCTATTGCCATAATTGTCACTACCCCTCCAACCTACTTTCTTAGGCATTAGCTCCGTAGGGAGGAGAGCCATTCTGCTGATGATTGGAGAACAGGGAATAACATTTCCATCAGGTTTCGGGAAGGAGGTTGGACGAGGAGGGTTACTTAGTTAAGCATATTTAACTAATTAGCTGATACTGGGATTCTGGCCATTGTCTCCCATGAACAAAACTAACATTACTCGCTATTACCAGACCACATTAATATTACTATCCCATCTCTTGCAGTTTGATTTCTTCTCCTCTCACATTCTCTGTCCAGATAGGAATGCCACATAGTCTAATCCAGGATTGCTCACCAAAGAACCACCTGCCACTTCATCTATCAATCCCCTCTCCTTTCTCTTTTTTTCATCCAGACTGAAGCAGCATGACCAGGACATCCGTATGCTCAGGGTTACCACTAGTTACTGGGCGTCAGACTTCTCTCCCCGCCTCCATTATTACTATTACTTTATATTTTATTCATTTATATCCTGTTTTTTTTTCCAGTGATGGGACTCCATTGGGATCCTTTCACACAAAGCAGGGTTCACAGCAAAAAAAAAAAAAAGACATTTCCATGCTCTTTATTGCATTCTGGAAGTGACTATATGCAACACAATACCCTTAAATACGTTGATTTCAAGTTCTGTGTATTTTTTTATATGTATAAATAGCCAGTCTAATCTGAATATGGCAACAACTTGTTGTAAAGTTCAAGCTACTAGATAGAGCCAGCCCCAGCTAGCATTCTGATACAGACAATTGTAGTGATTCGAATCTTGGTTCAGATGGTGATTTCTTTGTTCCTTAATATTTATAATTCTATGCACCTGTATGATAATTCTTCTAATCTACAACATGGAAATGCCACAAGTTGTTATTCTTAATGTTTTTCAAGCATAGTTTTGTTTACATTGAAAAGATTCGAGTTTTCCTTAAAAATGTTTCTTCTACAACATTTACAGCTCACTGACAACTTGTAAATAAGGTTTCTAGGGCTATGAGAGATCCAGATAACAAAGTTTTTTTTTTAAATATCCAAATCATAGTTCACTCTCTTTTAGTGTTCTAGCATTAGTAACTGATGGGTTACAAGTTACTTTCTTCATTCATAAATTTCCCAAGAAAGCAGTAGCATAATATTATCAAGGGAACAATTTCTTCTGTTTTTCTGTATAAATCAGATGACACTGAGTGATAACCATTTGTGGGAGTTCCATAGATCTTCATGTCTTTAATCTTCTCATACATTGTGTCTCCTTTCAGATTCACTTTAATGGTCTATTCACAAAGTGTAAATTAGTTCTCAAAGCAACTAAGAGATATATCAGCAACAGAAAACCTATGCACAGGACAAGAATGGATAAATTACTGGACACTTGTGTTGCTGCCCCCTTGTTAAGTCCAAGCAGTTTCTAAAGAAATCTGAGAAATTCTCTATCAGTTAGTCTCCTGGTTGTCATCTTCTGCCTGTTGTCACAGATAATCTGCATATCGTCAACAGAGAAAACTAGTCTATCACAGTAGTGGGCAGAGGAATTCTGTACTTACTTTACTTTGGGGCTGGAGATAGATCACAGTTACATTTGTAGAACTTGATGCCATATAAAAAGCAGTCTAAATCTAAGTGATGGGACAAACACACAAGCAAACAATACAAAAATGGCATGAAAACAACAGCAGATATGTTTTCAGGATCTCTGGGATCATTGTCAAAGCCCACCAACCAACAACTGTAATGATAATGATAGAGAGAGAGAGAGCATATGGATTTGCAACAATGGGCACTATAGCAGATCCTCAGGATCACTATACTCAAGACTGTGCAAAATGATGCCAATGTGTTTCCACAAGTGTCACAGTCTGCACTAACCACATCATTGCTCATCAATAGCTACTTTTACACTCAACTCTCTGTTCCTCACAACCACTGTTCTGGGGAGAACACAGAAAAGGAAAAGAAGATGATCCCACATAACACAAACATTCTAAGCAGGATAATTGCAGAAAAAACACAAAGCCATTCCTGAGATGATGCTGATGTAAGAATGATACTTATTTATATCCCACTTTTCCCCCCAAAAAACTGGGACTCTGTTACCTGAGATGCTTTTGCCAAGCAACCAAAGGGATAGGGGAGTCACAAGGGGTATAACTCTTAATTTCTGTACTAAATGAGAATATACACTTTCACACAGAGACATGCTACTTGCTATGAAATGGCAAAAAAAAAAAAAACACTGGAGGGAGGTCTGTCTCAGAGATAATTTGTGCAGTTATGAGAAAGATTTTTTTCACATTTCTGTAGATGTGCAAAATTTAAAATTATACTAACTAATGCCTTCCAGTATGGACTATTCAGTTGCAGAAACACTGACTTTGTTGTCTATATCTTTGTTAGCAATCTACATGTCATCTTTTTATTTGGCGGGGTGTGCGTGTGTGTGCATGCATGTGTGTGTGCTTAGCTTCATAAAGGGAACAGGTGCTACAAAACAGTTTTGTGCAAATTGTGCAAAGATCAATAAGAAAAGGGACAGAGATGAAAACTCTGATGGGATGGAAGTAATCTTTGACACGCTCCCTCACTTACAACAGAGAATTACACCAAACATAGGTTTGGAAAACAGGAGACAGTAGCTCAAGCCTCACCAGGGAAAACTGAAGTATTTGATCTCTTTATCCTCATGTATGCCTTGGAGAAAATGTTGGTGGCAAAAAATGGAGGACTTCTGTGGCGCTTTCCATGTGACCCACCAAACCAGGCATGGAGACGGAAGATGGATGGTGCTGGGACAATGCTTATGCATGACCCCGATCTCGTCCTTCTCCTGTCCCCAGGTGGTGCAATTGTGCCAGAAATCGTTGATGGGTTTTCCCCATCAATGACCAGCAATTGCACCACCCTCCCACTGCATGCCCACACTTACCTTGTCTGCAAAGGCCCTGAAAACACAATGGCTTTGCCTCAAAGCAACCTGGGACAGTACCTGGCTGCACTATGTCAGGAAAAGGCATGGCCATCACACTTTCTGGATCCTGGAGGCAGCCAATGTGGAGGGGCTCCTGGGATAGCTATTGCCACCATCATCACTGGACACTACCAGGACAAAGGTAAGCTGCAGAAAGGGCCTGGGATGTTAGCCCATGTTACCATGATTTCTGGGGTCCTTTGGGGGACACCTCAATGTGCTACATGTGATGGGGAATGGAAACTAGTCAGAGCACAAGCAATAGCAATGCAAGAGGCAGGGTAACCTAGCGGGGTCTTTTTACCCAGTTTTTACAGGGTCAGGCAAAGCCAAAAACCAAACAAAAATGTCCAATAAATGATTTTATTGAAGGAAAGTCTCACACAGCAACACAATCACTCACACAATCACTCAAGACCTATTAAGAAGCAAAAGAGAGGAAACTGCATAGGGGAATATTGAAGGGGTGTAGCTGGGGTGATACTGCACCTTTGTCCTGAGGTCCTTGGTCTGGGAAAAACAGCAGAGAAGTGGGGTTCAGCATAGAGAGGGCTGAGAGGATCACTCAACGAATGGAGCAATGGTCTGCTGGGATGACTGGGAGTGATCCAAAGAAACACTCAAAAACTTGGACTATTTGTAGGGGGAAAAGTACCTGGAGGACTAATCCTTTCCAGGGGAGAACAATGGGTGTTGGAGCAATAACAAAGCTCCAACATGGCAATTTCCTTTGTGTGATGGGATTGCAAGGTGTTGCCAAGGTGTCTTAGGATCTTCAGCTGTGTTAGTTTGTGGTGTGACTTCATGTAAATGGTCCTCGCTTGATGGAATATTTGCTAAACTTGGGGCAGACCCTGTAATCCCCTCAAGTCAGCATCTCAGGGGCTGAGGACCTTTTGTTTATTGTGGATTTACACATTGTGAGGTCTCCTGGTGCTACGTGACTGGGGATTTTACTGGCCTGACCTGGTTTTCGATCTTTGATGATTGCTGCCTACATGCCCATCTGGGTGACCTCTCAGGCACATTGAATCATATTTTAATATCAAAATTGTAGACCCTGGAATAGGGTTTCTCCATCGGAGTAACACCCACCTTGCAAAAACCACAGATCAGCTCCTTAGCCATACCATCACAGACTGCTGACTGCACTCAGACACAGTTGTGGGGCATTTCTCTCCCCTTCCTTATTTCCATTCCCAAATGGACCCCAGGACCACAAGAAACATAGAATGCAAATAGACCTGAATCCTATTGGTTAGGCCCAATTGGAACAGGCCCATTGACTCAAATGACCCATGTTGAATCAGCATGTAGATAAATCCCAGTGATTGAATGGGACATCTGTAGTTGGGATTAACAGTACGATTCAGAACCTAGTCTGATGCAAGTATAACATACAGGGACAGGGTTCCTGATTCAAGGTAAAGATAGGGAGTCCTCATCACGCATAGGAAGACCCAGTATGAGTCCAGTATGAGTATGCTGTAACTGAAAGTTGGAAATACACACCTGAGGAAAGAGCTCACTCTCTCTTGATTTCCCTTGGTATAAATCTAGAAATGAATACCTATACTGTAAATTCTAATCTGAGTGATCTGTATGAAGTAAATGACTGCTGATAACATTTTCTTTATCTATATTGGTAGGATGCTCAAGGAATACTGGACATCTCGCATGGAGAATGAAACCACCTGTCTTAATAGATGCCAAAATGACTAATCACTGGAGACTTGATTAGATACACATTGTTTTGAACCACCTGAAGGGCAGAATAGAGGAACACAGTGAGCCATCTCAATATGAAAGGTGGGTGGAAGAATTTTTGTACGTATAGGCTGGGTTGCTCCTTTCTTCCTCAGGGTAACATGACACATTGCCAGCGCAGCCAGTGCATGGCGTCATGAGAAGCCACAGTCTCTCACACAGTGTAACTTCCAAGCTATACTAGAAAATTTTAAGCTGATATAAAGAGAATAATTGTTATTATCATGACAGTTTCCTTTTCCTATTATCTCTTTTGCCTTTGATCTTCTGAAAACCTTTTCATCTTGCTGTGTATGATATTTTCCCTCCTAAGTGCTCTAATTTGAATCTGGCCTACAAACACCACAGTCCACTTGAATTTCTCAAAAACCCTAAATCATCTCCAACAAATGCTCAGTTAACAAGAAATATCTTGAGGGGAAAAAGAAATATAGAGCTTCCTATAAAAGTCTCCCACTGCATTCCATTCAGTTTTTATTCCTTTCTTCTTGGCTGCATGAGAAGCAACTGCATTATGCCTACTGTCTGAAATAGGATCTAGGACAGCTTACAGTAATATATTCCCTTTGTTTAAAAAACAAAATGAAATAGGGTAATGTCCTCGCTTGGAGAGCCAGCATAGTTTTGTGGTTTGAGCATTGGACTAGGACCCTGGAGATTAGAGCTTGAATCCCTGCTCAGCCATAGAAACCCACTGGGTGACTTTGGTCAAGTCATAGTCTCTCAGCCTCAGTGGAAGGTAAAGGCAAATCCCCTGTGAACAAATTGTGCTACCTTAGGGTCACCATAACTCAAAAATGACTTGAAGGTACACGTCAACAATAATTCTCCCTCAATCCATGAGCTAAGGACATTCAGCTCATGAACTAAGCTTCAGCATTTACATTGCATTTCAAAAATACCAGTAGCTGAACTTCAAGAAAGATGGATTTGTGGCCTTCCCTATACCCTACTACTGTTCTGATTTTGCAGGGACAGTCCTGATTACCCCCATGGTGTCCCACTTTCTTAGCTACTTGCAAAATGTCCCAGTTTCTGTGTCCTCCTCTCACTTTCCCCCTTCACTCTCAATTTATTTCAACTGTTGCAAACTTCAAAGTGCAAAATCAGTTTGCACTCTATTCATTCAGCCAGAATTTGTACTCTATCCATTCAGTCAGAAGGAGAAGAGAAAAGGGGAGAGTCTTGTTCTTCCTAAACTCAGAACATAAATTCCTGGGGGTCTCTGCTTAAAATAGTAGTTTTGCATGTTCTTTCTTATTAAAAACTTTTGCCCTCTTATTTCCTCATCATGCACTTTTGATCACATTCTGATATGGCACAGCTACATATGTCCCAGTTTTCATCTGTGAAAAGTTGGAAGGTATGCTACCCTTGGATTCCCTTCTGGGGAATACATCAGTGGTTCATCCTTAAACTAGCATACCAAGGTATCATCTTATTATTTTATTTTATTTTTTTATTTGTTTTAATTATATGCTATCTTTCTCCTGTCATGGGGCCAAATTGACCAAAGTAAGCCAAATTGTGGGTGTGTTCATGACATCCACATTCTAGTGCAGCTTGGCTTACACCCAGTGATGCTTGAGGCTGGAAACAGATGGATCATGAGAGTGCAATGTCAGTCTCACAAATGACAGATCAGTGTAGAAATTCAAGGGATCTTTTGTATATATTCTGGGGGGATACCTCAGAAAACTGATGCTTAGATTATGTCAGAGTAGGGGTGAAGAACATGTAGGTACAACTTGGGGCCCCTGAAAACTCCTAATGCCTCCAGTCCCCCAAATTAATTTTGGGGTGATTTTTTTCACCCCCATCTCACAATATGATTTTACTCCACTACAAAATGCTGAAGATTTGTCTCCACAACATTCAGGTCTCCCCAAAATTTTAAGATAAAAAAAAATGGGAAAAAACTCAATTTGTGATGTGACATCACTTGGAGTTGTGCTGCATGCACCAGTGAAGCCTGCCAAGAACACAAGGTGAAAAATACCCTTTGACTCCTCTAGAGTTGCCCACCTTTGATTCAGAGGGCCCTAGTTGCAAAGATGAAGGTCATAGTTTGAGAAGCACTTTGGTTTTCTTGGTGCACTAGATTTATCCTTCCCATTATTCATTCTTTGCCACTTTGTTGAGTCAGGATTGATCATGACATAACCACTTCTGCTTCCATCTGTGGCCTACTTTTCCTTCTTCAAAAGAAATCTCTTTGGACTTAAATACTATATGCACCTACATTTTTGAACTTGCTTACCCATTGTTTCTCTGTTAAAACAAATTGCTGATCTTCTGATCCTGCTGTTCCCCTTCCATGTGGTACCAATGGACTAAGAGCTCTCTGGATGAGACCTAAGCATCTAACAGTGGTTTGGTCAACGCAATGTCCTATGTGCAAATGTCTGACAGGAGAAATGCCACACTTACTATGGAAAATGAAAGATTGTATCTATTTGGAAAACAATAATTGAGAATTATTGCTACAGCAACTGGCAGCCACTACACAAGCTAATATAAGCCAGCCTCATCTTCACACTGCAAATATTTATCCAAATGTAATTACATGAGCAATAAATACTAATAAAAAGTCCTGAGTAAGGTCTTCTAATGCCATCCTGTCAGCCTGTGAGGATTCTAAACTAGGAATCACGTCTAATTGCTCGAAAGAAATGTTTTGCATCATTTGATCAGTTTCTACCATTTTCTTCATTATTCCATTTTTTCATTAATTACTCAGACACAGAGACCCACATATGCTACTTTTCTTTAAATCATGCCTTCAGCTTAATTTAGTAAATGGCATTTGATAAATTATTTTTCCAACTATTTAGTTTTTCTGCTGGCCTTCATACCGGCTATTTGCCATAGAACAGACCTTATGCAGATAGATTGATCACTTGTATGTTTGTTTGTTTTTAAACCTAGACTCCTAAAGCAGAAGAACTGTCAACATTTGTATTATAGTTTATAGAGAGACTTCAGAGATGAATAAAGCACATTTCTTAATAGACATTGTCTAGTTAATACACAAAGGCGTTGCCATTGCATCCCAGATCTAAATGACTAACAATTCTTTTTCTGTGTAGTCTCAGTCCAGTGACGATCCACCTTGAGCAAGAAACATTGAAGGGCATCCAGTTACTAAATATGCAAGTGCTTTTCAGTCACATTTATCTAGTCTTCCTTGACACTCATTCCCATTAATGGAAAAATCTGCTGAATACCCTTGGGGTAAATAGCTGGCACTAAGTGACACCCATTCTCAGAAAGATAATTTATGTCTTTTCAATCACTCAGGAATCAGATCCAAGGCATCTTAGATCACAATCTGAATTTTGGATAAAATTGGGAGAACCCTTGTAAAGATGTAGGTGGTTCTAAAAAGTTCTAGAATCATTTGACACGCCCTGTGAAGGAACAAATATGTGGAAAGCAAGTAGATCCAGGCTATAGTTAAACTGAGTTTGAGATTATTTAACCTGATTTTTGTTAAATATTTCATTCGTTAATAAACCCCTACAAGTTCCTGATTCAGTTCCACAGTTGTAAGTATCTAATTATCTGCTTCCTTGTCTCTTTCAGCTGATCAGTCATTGTCTTGAAACTGTACCAAATGTTGGTGTTGTTATATGCATACAAATTTACCAGGGTAGCCCTGAAAAAATGAAAAGTTGACTTTTAGCCAACATAAAATAAAATCAATTGGGATAAAATAATTGTCTTTAGGGGATTCAACTGAAGAACTTTCTTGACTAGAGGAAAGTGGATTGTGGTGGCAGTCTTGCTGATAAGTAGCAAGATTTCTGTATTACAAAACTGTTTATTCCTTAGTAACAATTACTCATTTATTCCCATACCTCAATCCTATATGATTTTATTTTCTCACCGGAATTTTTCTGAGATAGACTTTCATGGAAGAAGAGATAAAAAGATAGGAGCATATCATCACCTGTGGAGGGCTGCTTGATGCGCACACGGGAGAGGACATTTTTTGTGTCGTTCCAACATTGTGAAATTCTCTCCCCTCAGTGTTGCCTTCAATTCTCACTCACACTACTTTTAGAAAGAGGGGAGCAGCACATCTCTTCAAAGTTGCCTTTCAAACTATTTTAATGCTTATTGATTACTGATTGTAAAAGTTTTATTATTTTTGGACTATGATTGTAATGGTTTTATTGTTCAATTAGCTTTTAATAATGTTGTCAGCTGCCCCAAGTGCTGTTTTAGTGGAAAGGTGGGAATAGAGTCATAATACATAAATAATAAACAAGAGATAGGCAGGCAGGGGTGAACTATCTCATAAATGTAGTGCTGAACTCCATCAGTGCTAAGTCAGTTTAAAACAATCCGGAGTATTTACCAGTGAGAAACCTAAGTGGCAATGCTTTGAGCAAAAGGTAAGTAAAGAAGAGGAATCCTGATGTTTTCACAGCACAGGGGGAGATGTCTGCTGTTCTTGGACTAACATTCTTTGAGTTGCTAGAATTAAATAATTACCACAAGAAAGAGGCATCTTACCTTCCTGCATTGAGCATTAAAATCTTTTATGTTTCAAATGCTCAGCTAATAGCAGAGCTTTGTTCCAGATTCTGTGAAGGGTGTAGATCATCAATTTATATTCCAAAGGGAACTTTGTAGTATTCTAAAGCCTCCTCTTTTGAAGGATTAAATAATTAGAACTGTTATTCACAAAACCAAACTCAATGAAGTGTAAATGACAGCTGTAAGTGTAATATATGATCTGATCTCCAAACATTTGACATACAGCATAAAAATAAAGCTGAACTGAAACAGTCCTTTTCTGTTTTGTATCATTTTTAAAATTTCATTACTGTAAAGAAAATCTCTCCTTTTTTGTGAGCTTTTTTTAGCGTTCCCTCAAAATCTCAGTGTATGGGACAAGACATGGGATTACTATTAGGCAATAAGAGTTCAGAGAACTACATGGTCTCCGAGCTAGATTACATGACAAAACTGCAATGCAGACACAATGGTAGCTGGTTTATACTAGTTGCAGATGGAAGGTTTGTTGGCCTATATCAGCATGACATGGGTGGTTGTTTGGTTATAGTCTGGAGGAATAGAGTGTTTCATCTTGTTGTTACACTAAAGTGGTGGCATGATAGTTAGGCTTACAGGAAACCCAGGGGGGTTCTCCAAACAAGCAAAATGTCAACTAAGAAACAGCAGGACCCAACTTTTTTTGTATGTTATTCAGCTTTATTTTTATTTATTTATTTATTATTCAGCTTTATATATTCAGTTCAGCTTTATTTTTTTGCTTTATGTCAAATGTTATTAATGCATCCTTCAGGGAGGGCAATTTTCCAACCTGCTTAAAAGAAGCAATTATACGTCCGCTTCTAAAAAAGCCCTCCCTAGATCCCCTGGATATGAATAATTACAGACCAGTTTCCCATCTTCCATTTTTAAGCAAGGTGATCGAGAGGGCTGTTGCCCTTCAACTCCAAGCTGTCTTGGATGAAACAGATTATCTAGATCCATTTCAAACTGGCTTCAGGGCAGGATATGGCGTCGAGACTGCCATGGTCGCCTTAGTGGATGATCTACGCCTGGGTATCGACAGGGGAAGTGTGACCCTGCTGGTACTCTTGGACCTCTCAGCGGCTTTCGATACCATAGACCATGGTATCCTTCTGGAATGTCTGAGAGGGCTGGGGATCGGGGGCACTGCACTTCAGTGGTTCCGGTCCTATCTCTCGGGTAGATACCAGATGGTGATGCTTGGGGACAGCTGCTCCTTGAAAAAGGAGCTTAAATCTGGCGTTCCTCAGGGCGCCGTCCTGTCCCCAATGCTATTTAACATCTAAATGAGACCACTGGGAGAGATCATCAGGAGGCATGGAGCAAGGTGCTATCAGTACGCTGATGACACCCAGATATATCTCTCCATGCCTCGGATAATAGCATCGACTAAGGGTGGCATCTCGCCTCTAAATGAATGCCTTGAAGCAGTAATGGACTGGATGAGGAAAAACAGACTGAAGCTGAATCCAGATAAGACGGAGGTACTTGCTGTCAAGGGCCCTAGCCCAGGTATGGAGGCTTGTCAACCAGTTCTAGACGGGGTCACACTTCCCCTGAAAGACTGTGTCCGCAGCTTGGGGGTGCTCTTGGACTCACCGCTTCAGATGACAGCTCAAATTGATGCGGCAGCCAGGAGCGCCTGCTATCAGCTTCGGCTGATACGCCAGCTGCGCCCCTTCCTGGACTTGGAACACCTAAAATACAGTGGTACATGCGCTGGTAACTTCACGGCTTGACTTCTGCAATGCGCTTTACATAGGGCTACCCATGTGCTTAGTCCGGAAACTTCAATTAATTCAGAATATGGCAGCCAGGTTGGTCACCGGAAGATCTAAAACTGACCACATAACACCTATTTTGAAGTCTTTACACTGGCTGCCTATTAGTTTCCGGGCACAGTACAAGGTGTTGGTTTTTACCTTTAAAGCCCTTCATGGCTTGGGGCCAGCCTACCTGCGGGATCGCCTTCTCCCATATAATCCGCCCCTCACATTAAGGTCCTCTGGGAGGAATCTACTGCAGCCAATCAGAATTAGATTGGCTGCGGTTACCCAGAGGACCTTTTCTTCGGTCGCTCCCAAGTTATGGAATGGCCTGCCAGAGGAGACCCGGCACATTACCAGTCTTGACTGCTTTAAAAAAGCAGTCAAGACTGTTCTCTTCTGACAGGCCTTCCCAGACTAGTGTTCCACTGCCTCTCATCAATTGTCCTTTTGTTTTTAATTGTTTTTAATTGTTTTTGTTTTTAATTTTTAGTTTTAATTTTATTTTAATCTGTTTTAATAGTTAGTGTGTTAGGGGGATGGTAGGGTTGGTGGGTGAGGAGGGTGGGCTACATTTTGATGTTTTAATATATTTATATGTTCTGTAATGCCGCCTCGATCCATTTGGGAGAGGCGGGATAAAAATAATTTTTATTATTATTATTATTATTGATTGTTTTCCCTTCTCCTGCTGTTTCCTAGTTGGTCTTTTGCATGATAACTGAACTCTCATTCTGATGACTTTTACTGCACAGAAGCCAAGTAAAGAAGACAGACTCTTAGATAGGATGGTCCATGATCCAAACAGGAATGTATATCACATCAAAATGGAGGGGGAGAGGGAGGCATACTTTCCCAGTACAGATCCTAAACTCCTAGGGCTCTTAGGCAAGAATATTTACAAGAGCTGGGTAAAGTTAGTTTTTTGAACTACATCTCCCAGAATCAACAGCTTCCATGGCTGGATCATGTTGACTGGGAAATATTGGCAGATTATATTTTTTTAAAAAAAAAATCCAAACTCTGATATTTACTGCTTTGTTCATGAATGTTAATCAAAAAAATTGACTGGAAACTTCTATGTCAGTTACACACCTGTGACCATAATGTATTTACGATCCCTACTTAAACACTAGTTTAGAGACTGTGAAAATCTCCCAACCCCTACTTACTGTGCAGAAGCTGTTGCGATCAATAAGGGTCTGTCTCCTTCTCAATCAAGATGTAACTGACTGATGTTCCCCTCCCTTCCCTTGAGTAAGCGATCTCTGGTAGAAGGGGAAATAGTGACAGGGGCCCTGATACGACTTGTTGCACCTGAAATTGTTCGTAGGAAGTGAGTAGAAATGGCAGACAGCTGCTTCCCAAGCAGCGAACAGGCCCCTATTGACTGCAGTGGCTGCTGCCCAGGAAGTGGGGATTGGAGGGGAGGTTCCATGGACTGACAAAATCCAGCAAATAATTTTATCCTAGGTGCTTAGATTCTGCCTTGTAGAGCTGCTGAGCAGTACAATCTGCAGGAACACAGAAATCTGGGAAGCTCTGAGGTTGCAGGTAGGATTGTGGGTTTGGGGAAAACAAAATAACCCATCCCATCCCCAGTACTGATAGAACAACTGAGGAGGGCTATGTGTCCTAGCCCCCCCATTTCAATGCACACAGCAGGTGCATTTATCTATGTATTTGGCCTGTCTGTTCCCTACTCATGCATGCACCAGAGATCTTGCCCAATTGTGGGGGGGGCATAACTGTTATTCATATTGAGAGCAGGGGTGCCAATTTCACACTCTGGCAGCTGGCCTGCATAGTCCTATAACACTTCTCATGGTTTCCATTCTCCCACAATAATCCAGAAACTGGCAAATTACAAGATAAGAATTATGTTGAAACTACAATCCTGTAACAACTGACTCAACAGTAAGCCCCACTGAACTCAGTGGCATTTTCTTCTGCACAGTTCTGTATACGATTGTGATGTAGGTATAGTAAAAGTGGTTTGAAGAAAAATTTGCTTATTCTAAGGCCTTCTATTTTTATGTAAGTAGAAAGAGGATCTACCCCACCAGAGAAAAATATTTTGTGTTCAGCATAACAAAAGGTGTAGTAGTCTACTGATTAGAAACAGAACTTTCCACAAGGCTACCATAAACACTCTTTGATTCCCCCCTATAGCTTTCAACCTTTCTTTATAATTCCATCTTTTTACTGAAAAAATACTATCACATACTATTATGTATTGCCACCATTTACCATCCACTATCTGCCCCTCTATTGCCACTCATATATACAACAGATCTTATCACTTCATGCCATGTTTCTGTAAAAATTGCTATTGGCATACCTAGAATTTGGGGAATATATCATTCATTTCCAGTTATCTAAGCTGCACAAGGATAGAGGAGTGCAAAGATTTGTTCAAGATTCCCGACATTTTATTTATGGTCTTAAGAGAGTACATGCTGTGTTATATGCAGGCGCCTCAACAAACAAACGTGTACTTTTTGAAATCACTGTACCTACAAAAATATAAGTTGAATAAAAAGTAGCCCAAGTAGCATAAGCAGATCAAGACTACGTACCCTAAAGGCACCAGATCCTCTCTGATCTTGGAAACTAAACAGGGTCAGCCCTGGTTTGTAGTTGAATAGGAGACTACCAATGAATATCAAGTGCTGCTGGCTACATTTCAGAGGAGGGAAATGGCAAAAGTATTCCCTGCCCAAGAAAACCCTCTGAAATTCATGGGTTTGCCATAAGTCAACAAACAACCTGAAGGCACATACACACATGTAAGTAGATCACAATATAACTCCTCTCCCCCATCTAAAAACCAAGACAGTTCTGTTGCTTTAGCCTGGTTTCCACATTAGGATTCAAAATCATATTTGCTTTTTTGCCCAAGGTTGTACAAGATCAGGAAGACTTATAATTCAAACCCAAGGTTACTATCTCACAACTGGACTTATTCCCACTTAATTTGGGAATACAGATATTCCCCTTTTAACAGAACAGCATAGCGATATAACGCTGTTCATGCACTTTTCTCTTTCCTAAAGGGCAAAGCAATTACCATGCACAGTGGCAACTGGAATACAGTTTTGTGACCAACTGTTTCCTTCCCTTTCCTCTTGCTGCTGCTCTTCAGAACACTCTTTTGTCCCCTTCCTCATATGCTGTCTTGCATTGATGCCAGTCAGGAAGTGTACTTGGCAGTTACACCGTCCATATGTAAGAGCCTGGAAAAGTCTCATCTTCCCACTTCTTTATTGAGCAATGATCTGTGTCTAGTTACCTGCAATATCTAACTACCAACCTTTATTTTGCCTCACTAGGAAAGAGGTGACGTAAACACCTAGGTGCACAACATGGTTTCTGCTGACTAATTGCTGTTATTGAGGTCCTTGTTTCTTACACACATCTTTGAAATTCATTTATGAGCAATTTTGGATCTTTGTGTGCTTAGCAAAGCAAGCCTTTCCACAGGTTGCTAATGAAATCCATATGCAGACCCATCAAAGGATTGCAATCCCTATAGCCACATATCACTGAAAACACACATAGGCCAAAAAGCCATTCACAGTACATTAATCAGGAGTCCTGCATCAACTAAAGCCACTTTGCCACACAAAGGCAATGAATTTTTATTGGCTGTCATTCAGCTAATGGTAGGATTATATTACTCTTGACAGGAATTGCCAATCCAGCTGGCTCTAGGCATTCTTCGTCCACAATGAAACACTCTGGTTACGATTAAACTCTTCTTCCTTACTCATTAGAAGAATCTTAGAATTAGAAGAATTTGTACATTGGTGTGGTACTTCTGTTAACAATATCCTTAGAAAAGTAAAGACTCAGTGCACTTTGCAGATGAATAGTGTATGTGTGTGTGTATTCATGTGTGTGGTGAGCTTTCTTGGCCAAAGCCTCCTTCCTCATGAACAAGCATCTGCTGAAGAAGATTCTTGCCTATAAAATCAATTGTTGTTGTGTGTCTTCAAGTTGTTTCTGACTTAAAGAAACCCTAAAGCAAACCTATTAGAGATTTTCTGGTGGCTGAGAGTTTCCATGGCCAAGCAGGGAATCGAACCCTAGTCTTCAGGGTTGTAATCCAACACTCATACTACTATAACACACTGGCTTCTGAAATTCAGGTAGAAGTTTGAAACAAAACCTATCCATTAAATCAGTGGGAATTACATATATGTTGACTTACCATGTAGCAGCTGATTCAATAGCTGTGTTCTACTTCCACAGGGCTGGGAATTGTGCGGCCCTCTACATGCTTTTCAACTTTTAACTGCAATCATTCCTCACCCATTGGCTACGCTGGTTGTAGCGAATTTTATTTGCAGAAAATCAACAAGAAGTTTAGTAACTGGACTTCTCATCTGTTGTTCACATTTGTTATAATATAGGCCATTTCCGCACTAGATTGTTATAGCGCTATTTTTCCACTTTCAACATCCTATGGAATCCTGGGGTTTGCAGTTTCGGGAGTTTGCTTGAGTTTGATATATATATTCAGGGAGGCCTTATGCAAAACCTTAAACAGAGTGGTGCTGGTAAGAAGCCCTGTCTCTGAGAGCTGGTATCTTCTTCCTCTCCTAGTCTCAAAGTGGCCTATGTAGACTGTCTCATACCTTCTAGAAGGCTTACTCTATTAATATATATAACCTCCACCTGTGAGGGGAGGTTCTTTGTCCCAGTTGTGTATGTGGGGGGAAGCCAGCAACTTGCCCAAAAACCTCAAGACCCATAAGTACCTAAGGCAACAACATCAACATCTGGCAGTGCGTCCCCAGGGATCTTTTGCAGTTGAGGCTGTGCCAATATTCAGCCAAAGGGATGTGATAATACCTTGATCTGTTTCTTCATCCTCTTCCCATCTATCATCAATAAAGCTGCAACGTGCATTCTCAGTGGCTTAATCTTATTCTCATATATCTTTTGAATCTACATTGAGAACCACCTGAATGGAGCAGGTCCTCCAGATTGTTACACTGACTAGGGCTGCTGAACATGAAGTCCAGCAGCATCTGGGAAGCCCAACACAATTCCTACTCCTGATTTAGGCCAATGTCAGAATTTCCTAGGCCTGTGTCAGCTGACTAGAACAACAAAAACTGCCCTCCCCCCTGCAACCTAGAAACTAATTTTGGAGAATTTTTAGCTCTCCAAAGCCAGGACCCCTCTTCAGTTTCTACTGAAAAGTGCAAGCCTATCAACAGAAGCATACCTCTGGATCCTGATTTAAAATGGTACAAGACTCTTCGAGAGTTTCAACCACAGATGCGTACATAAAGCTTCATGTTCTTAATCTTTGCATAGAAAAATGAAGAGCACCTCCAATATTCCCCCAACCAGATGAGAAAATGGTTTCTGTGCAGTTCCAAATCATTATTCACACATTCAGGAAGTCTTATGGGTGCAGGGAAGAAATCTGCACAGAAAAGACATTTTTCCATGTGCAAAATAGATTTCAGGTGCAGAGAACAGAGGCTGAGCTTCTATATCAAGCAGGTTTAATTCAATGTCCCACCCATATAGTTCTGTGTTCTCTTCTCCTCCCCCCTGCACTGTCCTGCTAGCTGTTAAGCCTGTGCAAGCCTGGCTTTAAGAGACTGGTGGAGAGGCAATTCAGAGGACAAAAATGCAGCTGCTCTAGACTCATGGGAAGAGGGGGGAGAGAAATGAGCATGAACTCTCAAGAGTACACTGTTACCTCACTGGAAAACCCTGTCCCAGGGTCTACAATTTTGATATTAAAATATGATTCAATGTGCCTGAGAGATCACCCACATGAGCACGTAGGCGGCAACGGTGGAATGATTGAAAACCAGGTCAGCTCAGTACACTCCCCCGTCATGTAGCCCCAGGAGACCTCAAGCGGTGCAAACCCACAGTAGACAAAGGGTCTTCAGCCCCTGAGAAGCTGACTTGAGGGAATTAGCATGTCTGCCCCAAGTTGAGCATTGATAACCATAAGATAATATCAGGCAAGGACCATTTACATAAAGTCACACCACAACCCAATGCAACCGAAGCTCCTGGAACTTTGGCAACACCTCGTAATCCCATAATGCAAAGGAAGTTGCCATTGTGGAGCTTCTTTCTCGTTGTGACACTGATTGTTCTGCCCAAAAAATTATTAGCCCTCCAGGTACTCTTTCCCCTACAAATAGTCCCTGTTTTTGTGTTGTTCTTTAGATCTCTCCCAGTCATCCCAGCAGACCGTTTCTCCATCCGTCGAGTAATCCCATCAGCCCTCTCCATGCTGAGTTCCATTTCTTCGCTGTTTTTCCCAGACCAAGGACTTCAGCAAAAGGTGCAGTATTACCCCAGCTACAATCCCTTCAATAGTTCCAATATTCAGTTTCCTCTCTTTTGCATCTTAATAGGTCTTGAGTGAGTGTGTGAGTGACTGCGTTGCTGCATGGGACTTTCATTCAATAAAATCATCTTGTTGGACATCTTCGTTTGGTTTTTTGGCTTGGCCTGACCCCATAAAAACTGGGTAAAAGGACCTCATTATGTTACCCTGCCTCTCGCATTGCTATTGATCGTGCTCTGGCTAATTTCCATTCCCTACCACGTGGAGCATATTAAGGCGTCCCCCATGGGACCCCAGAAATGGTAACAACACCATTATTTTCCTTCCTATCAGAACAAAGACTAGCTATTTCTTATTTCTCAGAATTGTCTTCTCCTTCCCACTTCTTCCTGCAGTTTGGCTGCACTGGAGGGAAAATTTTTGAATACTGTACCCTCTTCACTCAACCCAAATATAGACATTTATACATGTACACCACACTTACATGCATGTAAGTCACTATTAAGATTCTGCCCGGTACATTCTGTGCAAAATACATTGTTCTCCCCTGGGTTTGTACAACAAATATGTCATCTGCACAAGAAAACCACATGTATTTTTGCTTCAACAAAGCACCAAGAATCTAATGACTGCTTCACAGCCACCTCCATTTGTTTCTCAGCCAGAAAATGAACAACAATGAGTATTATTTCCATCCCTAGGCAAAGCAAACTAATGCAAGTCCCCTTTCGCAGTCTATCAAGGGAAATATTGCATCATCACAACTATTCACTCTTACTTGTTGCAACATGCAGAAACAAACACATCTGCCCTAATCTAATGTTCAAGCCATTTGGAAAAGCCTAATTCCAACAGTGGAGTGTGTCTGAAGGCCAAAGTGTAGAACCAAAAATACCAATGTATCTTAGCTTAAGCTCTTAGGGCCACTAAGTAGCCTTAGGAGAGTCACTTCAACCTTTCAGAATGGAGAACCCCATACAAAGCTGAAAAATAACTGTATAATTGTGTAATATGAATAGGAGTATGGCTACCTGCAGTATCTGGAAGGCCAGACTGAGACCCAAGGAGAGTCAGATTCAGGGCCCAAGGATTCCCACTGCTGCATTAGTGTGGTGCATTAGATCAGGGTATGGGCCTGTCATTTCCATGCATTTAATGTAACAGTAGAACAAAATTCAAGAAGAGGGCTAAACCCAACTAGAAATACAGGTCAGTGGCCTGTGTCTGAGGGATTTTGGGAGTGTAATCTAAGGCCAAGCTCATACATTGGCCATTTCCGCACTAGACTGTTAATAGCGCTATGATTTCACTTTCAACATCCTACGGAATCCTCGGGTTTGCAGTTTTGGGAGGGGCCGCCTCCATAGGATGTTGAAAGTGGAATAACAGTGCTATTAACAGTCTAGTGCAGAAATGGCCATTGAAGAGGTAGAGCATGAGTATACTTATGTTCATGGTGTTACATATCAGTTTCACCATGTCATCTCATCAGCTAACTGTAATGATGTACAACCAATTGTGCATCAAACCACAATACAAATGCACCTAGATGAACCTCAATGTGTATGCATATCAATGTGAAGCAGTGCACAATGCACATTAATGTGCAACAAGTGAGTACGTGAAAAGGCACCACATGCATAACTCTACATCTCTAAAGTAAAACTGGATACAGACATTCCACATAAAACAAAAATGTCCAGCTGCTTCTACTGGGGAGATCAAATTGGGTGAAGAAATGCTCAGGAAGCAGAGACTTTATAACCAGGCAATACTTTAGATGGATCAGTGTTCTGACTCAGTATATAAGGAAGTGTATTTTCTCAACTAAGTATGAAGAAAGCTGTCCCAAAATCAGTGATTAAGCTCTTTGTTAAAGTATCATGAATTTATAGTGGGTCTTGCAAGTATTCACAATTTAGCCAAAAGCATATTGCCGAAGCTGTGGAGGATTTTTTTTTTTAAAAAAATCCTCCATTACAAATGCACATTTTGCACAGTGACTAAAGATTCCAGCTACCTTATGTTTATGCTCTACATTCTCTTTTCAAAACTAGGTGTACAGTACATGCATATGTAAATTCATGGATTCCTCTTATAAGCCCAGGAGCAAAACTCACACTTAGCAAATGGTTATTTATGACATAATGATATGCATACTAGCTATAGATCCAAGGCTCTTTTTCAAAGCATTTTTTTCATGCATCACAGGAAAGCATTACTATGTTCTCTCTGCTCTTTTTAAAGGGCAAAATATGTAGCATTTGGCTTTAAAGTGAAACCTAGGATAGGCAAACAGATTTTGTGGAGTAAAGCTTAATTCAGTATGACCAGAGTTATGCACCACTCTTGAGCAAAAGTATTACTGAATTAGTAAAAGAAAAACTTTTGACATGTTAAAATATGAAATCATCTAATGCCACACAGGCTGCATTTACAGCTTCCTGGTGGGTAAATGCCAATGCAAAATTGGTAACTTGCACTCTGGCTAACAATGGTGATAAACCAAGTTCAACAACAACAAAAACTTGAGATTGTTAGAAAACAGAGAGTATTCCATGAAGTATTTATTGGGTTTCATATTTCTTTCTTCTGCAAATTGGTAGAAAGGGAGATCTGCAGTTCCTCTCTTGTGATAAATGGATCAAAAATTAACTAGGCTTGCTTCTGTAACTCTAATTTTGATTTGCAGAAGTAAGCATGTGAAATTTTTCACTGTGGGAAGATAAATATCATCACCTGCTAATGTTTGCAAACAGGAGACTGTGAAAAATATGGCTATAACAATTGTTGTTGTTGTTTTTGTTGTTGTGCCTTCAAGTCATTTCCAACTTATGGTGACTCTAAGGCAAATCTATTGTGGGGTTTTCTGGGACTGAAAGTGTGTGAATGCACTCAATTGCCCAATAAGTTTCCATGGCTGAGTGGGGAATCAAACCCTAGTCTATAGGAATGCAGTCCAATCCTCAAACCACTATATCTTGCTGGCTCTTGGCTATAATTTTACCTTCTAAGAATTTTACCTCACCTGTTGTAATGGACTTCAGACTTCTGGGACAAAGTTACTTGTTATAGTAACCCCTAACCTTAATGTGATTTACTAAATAATATAAATGTAACATGGCAGTAACAGTGGTTTGAAGTAGGAGTGGAATACAAATATTAAATGGGTCCAGGGCATTTGGTGGTCATGAGCAGTCATGTAGACAGTTGAAATCAGTTAGAACCACATTTTGGCCATAGCTACTCCTGTCTTTGGAAAACCAAGATGGTGTAGTGGTTTGAGAGTAGACTATAATTCTGCGAGATGTGGGAACCCACATGGAAACCCACTGGATCACCTGGGGCAAGTCACCCTCCATCAACCACAGAAGAAGGCAATGGCAAACCCCTTTTGAACATAGCTTGCCAAGAAACCCCCATGATAACTTCACTTTAGGGTTGCCATAGTCAAAATCAACTTGCACCCAGCAAACAACTCCTGTTTTTGGCTCCACCAAAGCAATCCTTTGTGACATTGAATCAGATCCTTGAACTAAAAAAGAATTCTCTTTTTTTCCAGTTACAGGGCCTAAAAAATTTGCTTTTTGATTACAACTCATCATATTTCTCTGCCAGTGTGCTGTAAATTTCTGGGAGCTGTATCCATAAAGCAGACTTCAGTCAGTTGTGTCATTTGTTTGAAGCTTTATAAATTACTGGCTGATTCATACCTCTAACATTTCTGTAGCTGAAAATCAGGACATATGTGGCCAAGTGGCCACACCATCAGAGCGTGGTCAAGATGGCAAAAGTTATTAATCAGGAACAAGACTCAAGCCCAGAGAACAGTAGTTTGTTTTTTAATGTGTATACTTGGAAGGGCAATACTCCCCCTGCTGTCCCCCTTGTTGAGTTAAAGGAGTGCACACTACCTCTGCAATTTGAACTCAGTTTGCAGCAATTAAATTCAAGGACAAAGGGGGAAAGTGGGTGGAGGAGAGAGACTGGGACATTTTAAGAGCAGATGAAAAAGTGGGATGCCGGAGGATTAATTGGGACTGTCCCTGCCAAATTGATACTTGGAGGGGATGGTACTTTACAAACCAAAAAAAAAAAAATTCAGATGCTTGAAAAAAATCTATTATTATACACAATGAGGGATGATCAACAGTTCTGCAGTGTCTGGACTTGAATGTAAAACACTCTGGTTTCATAACCCCGTTGAACTGGGAATAGGTAAAGGGTTCACAAACAAGTTTGCTTGATAAGGCACTAGAGAGACAACTAATTCTCTCCTGTGACCTAGCCAATCATAAGTCATTATTACTGCTTTCTGATGGCATACGTCACCGCTTCTGCTATTCCAGATGCATTGGATATCTAGGACAGTGCTGCCAAAGAGCTTTGCTTTGACAAACAGTCTTCCCTGTTTGTTTGCATCCTATAACTGCCTCCAGCATATTCTATCGAGACAGCTGGGCGCTGTCAATCAAGCCGACTGAAACTAAGGTAAGAAGTTTTATGTCCACATTGGTTATTCTCTGTGTGTATATAATTGAATTTTGGTATTCATTGTACAAGCAGGTTTTACTAATGTAACCCGGTGCTTTGGTAACCCATCCTTCACCTTCCCTGAAGAAGCACTTAAAATCTGGGTGCAGAAATCACAGCGCAGGAGCTCTGTGTTCTGCATTGTAAAACAATCATCATGAGAGTGGGGAAGCAGACTGCATATTAGAGTTCAGAGAGCAGTTAATTTCCTATCTGTCACAAAATCTAGTCACTGAACATCAGGATAATTGGAAGTAATGGCTGTTGGCTGCAGTAATTCTGAATAATCTAAATTTATACAGTGGAAGAAGTCATGACAGACATGAAACAAAACCATGACACTGTTGTATTCGAAGAACAACACTGCCACACTTACTGCATTTCGAAAGAATTGAAAGTAATTCTCAAAAAAATGTTATATTTTATATCATAGGTGAGTCACATACAGACCTTCAGGGGTCCAGTTTTCTGCAAAAAGTTGGATTTGGACCCCAAACCACTCACTTCACCCAAAATGCACTTTAAAGTTGATTTCTGTTTTGGGTCCCACCCAGCCCAAAATGCATTACAGCAGAATTGAAATCTACTCTGTAATCATTTCATATCTGGCTTCATATCCGGCATAACCCAAAATGCAAGAACACTCCCCTGAGAATAGTGCAAAATGCAAAGAGCAATGCAATGCCACTTCTGGTTATGCAGCATGGCAGCCCCAACAGTGCAATGTGTCCCCCCACCCCACCTCCAAGGAGCCCAAAACAGGATGACACCTCCCTGAAGGCCAAATGCATGCACCCCTGAATGCCAAGACCCATCTGTTAGTCTACATGATACTGAAATTTAATGAACAACTCGTCTTCCAACTGAATCCAGAATACCAGGAGTATGGAACCTGTAATCCTCCAAATGTTGATGACCTATTACTCGCTCTGTCCCTCAGTACTAGTCAGGCTGGATCCTGGAAGTGGGAAATAATAGTGTCTAGGAGACCATGGCTATCCCAGCCTTGCTCTGTACCCAACAGATTTTGCAGTACCTCTTGGAGTAGCTGTACAGAAGGCTAAGTGTTTCTGTATTGATCATGGTTTATCTAAACAAAATTCAGTTCAACCCAAACTTTGCTGGTAATTTAGGGTCCTATTCAGCAAACGTAGGGCTTTGGAACAACCATTTGCCATAAAGACCTAGCCTATTAGAGGTTATCAGAGGTCTCCAGTGTACTGGGCTTACACGTGACAACCTCATTGTGTTCTGTCATTACAGGAAGCATGCACAAGAGACATTAGTGTATGTAATTATTTTAGACTCTACGCAGGAAATTTGGATGGATTCTAAGTATAGAAATCCAGATTTGCCAAGAACAATGAAGTCCTTCTGCCTATCTGTTAAAGACAGAAAGAACATTAGAAAACATTTGGAAAATCGTCAGAAGGACATGATTCTCAAGTACCAGGAAACCCTGGCAAAGAGTATCTTGGACCGACAAGAATCTTTGCTGTTTGGAATTTATTCTGTGCTAAATTAGTAGATTGTATTTTTTGTTCAGGAAACAGCATTTTTTTAAAAAAAAGGAAACAGCATTTTCAATTAATAATTTTTGAAAATTGCATGATTTTAATGACTTTCTCACATCAGTTACAAAACTGATTTTTTTAAAAAAGCCATTGTTTCAAATAGATGTTTTATCAAAACCTAGTGAGACTCTCTGAAGCTGTACCCATATTTACATGGGAAGTTTTCAGGTAGAAGCAGAAAGATGAAGTGAAGCAAATAGAAAACATTGATCATTTCAAATATCTGGGCTTTTAGTGCTCAAATTGAGCTGAAGTGGCCAGTCCAGGGGATTTATACTGTCTACTGGTCACAGGACATAATGATACTTTCCACATATGCACTGAAGGGAATCAGAGACCTTAATATGTGTAGAAGATGATAAACCACCAACATAGTTCCTCAAGAATTTTTCTTGGAACACTATAATCACTTGCACATGATAATCTAAGACTAAAGAATTATAGAACTGTGCCATTTTTAGTAAGCACATCAATAGACATGCATTTGTTGTTGTAGTGCAAAAACTTGACTACTCAGTGACAACAAAACTTTCCCTTCCTAACTGCATTTTAAACTGTAAAATATTAGCACTCATGTAGCATCTGTATTCCAGCTTGGCTCAGCATAGAGGATAGTTCTGCATGTGGACCTTACTAATCTCAGCCATATACTGTCCTCAGAGTTAGCATGCAGCCCAGGGCTATTACATGCCTCATGAGGAGTGGTCAGGATTAGAGAAATACTTGGGCCCTTTTTGCACAGCATTTCTGATGCGAAAGGGCCCCTTGAGCATCGTGTAAATGTGAGGAGCGGTCCACGCGACACACTCATATTTGCGCGATGCTCAAGAGCCTGACGCAGACCATGCACGCATTTTTTCATTTTCGGCTTGAAGCTGAAAATGCTGCATGGTTGCGCATCGCTCCGGGGCCCTGCACACACTTACCTGGTGTGCGGAGCCTCGGAAGCCAGGTCGGTAGCACTTCCTGTCCAGTGCAGCCTGGGAAAGGTCCCAGGCTGCACTGCGAAAGGAAGAGGTGGGGCTCTCGCGCAACCAGGAAGCAGCTGCAGAGCCGATGGGACCGGGATGTGAGAGTCTTTTGCTGGAGGCTGCTCGCGTGAGCCCTGCACTCCAGCTCCGCAAAGGGTAAGGTGCAAAAAGGGTCTTGGCTATATCCCATAAGCAGACAGAAAAAGATTACAGAGAATTGAAATCTGCTGCTGTAATCATTTCATATCTGGCTTCATATCTGGCACAGCCAGATGCTTTTCTGATCCTGACCATTCTTCATGAGTTACAGGATGGTTGTGAGTGTGCTTCAGACATGGTATGGTAAATCTAGGGATGGACACTTTGGGCACTGTAGATGAAGGATGGGAATACCAAGCTTTGCAGTGCTCCCAAAAGGACAGATGCAGGTATAATGGAAACATACCCATGTATATGTTCCTAATGAGCTTCAAGCTGGTATAAACCCATCAAGTTATCATATATTCCTTGCAAATTGTAATATGCTACCTCATTCTGTGAATTTTTCCATCCTGGGAAGGAACAGATGGAACACAGCAGTCTTTTTGAAGCCTGGGGAGACACTATGAAGAAATGAGCACCACTTTGCAGCTAGGAAATGTATTAGCTTTAGCCCTACCCTTGAGTAAAACATGCACAGAATTAAACTGAGGGCTGCATCCTTGCTGGGAAAATAACCCAATTGGTAAGACTTGCATGTGGCCCCACTCATACTGCTGTGATGCCATCCATATGTTTAGGTTTACCCTCTTCTGTAACATTGCCCCGAGACCTGCTGCAAAATTATAACTCCTGAAAAGTTGCTAATCCTGCTACTCCTTGGGTAGCAGGGTAGGCATGGGTAAGGTTGTTTTAAAAAAAAAAATCCATTTTTAGCTTTGTTCAGGATTATTTTTTGTAAATGTGGAGAAAGAAAGAGATGTTCTCAGAAAGTTCAATTCAAAATTCACACACACACACACACACACACACACACATATAAATGGTTGGATCACTATAATCAAAAATAGTTTGGATCCTTGTATCAATTTCTGATTTGCTTTCCATGTATGTAATCACGGTCTAGGACACAGTTATCCACTGCCTCTCAACCCAGCAACTCCCAAAAGATGGAAGACTGAAATCTTCCACACTGTGTTTGTGACCACTGGGCGCTGATTTATTTCTAGACATGAATCTCATTTTAGAAAAGGGAAGAAGGGCAGGATACAAATCTAATTTTAAAAAGTATAAACACAGGAAGATCTGTTGGTCTCACTTCTCTCTTCCATCTGAATTTTTTAAACCTCAAGTTCATTTCATCTCAAAATGAAGTTTGAAAACTTGAACAAATTCTTCAAAACTAAACTGCATTTTTTTTGTTTGTTTGTTTGTTCAACAGGCACACCGATTCAAAGTATAGAGAAGACTATGGTTTACCGGCTTGCCATGTGTTAGAGTTGAGGAGCCTCTTTCAAAAACAAAGTGGCAACAGTAAAGCATACAGGCATTCCATTCAGGAGTTTTAAGCGCCCTAAGCCCTCACCCAGACAAATGAACCTGCCAGTTTCAGTTTCTTCTATGCTTCATTTTAAAATTTCTTTCCACTTAGATAAAGGCCTTCTTTAGGAAGAGCTATAAAAAGTAAATTGTGTAAACTGAAGATTTCTGACCTTGATCCTATGGATTAGTTTCAAGAAGTCCTAAAATCATTTACTAAATAAAAGAGCAAAAGAAGTTTACTTTATATCGTAATAATAATAAATCCATTCCAGCCAGCAGGGTAGATCAGAAAACCATGATAAAATAAGTATAAATTCAAAAAATGTTGACATCACAGACAGAGATGAAGCAACAGCAAAAGCTATAAGAGCAGACTCCCCATGATCTAAAACTGTGTTTGCTTGGAGAAAAGGTAATTAAATTATCTATCTTCATGATGAAAGCCATTCTTGTTTACACAGGAAGTTGATATTAACATTATAGTAATGTATTGTTTCACTTAATCAAATAACCTGGCCTCTGAGAGACTTTGCCCTGTGATTGAACAGTCAGAAGTACAGTGTAATATTGTTACAATTTATTTTTGCTACCCAGACCTTAAATGTTAGCAGTGTAATTTATCAAGCAGGGTGATGTGGAGATCATATTCAGATGACAGGGTGGTGTGCAGTACGAAGAGAAAAAAAACAGAACTCTGCTGTCTTATAGAACGGTAGCATTTATTGCTAGATTCAAAGGGATTGTCCAGTTACCTCTACCATGTAGAAGGAGTTCCATCCACAATTTTGCCAGTACACTGGCTGAAACATTCTAAAATGAGAAAAAGGGGCATTGGGTTGCCTCGCTGAAGACAGGAAGGCTTCCCTGCAGAATTACAGTCTTTGTCCCAGACAACAGGCTGACACTCTGAATTGTTTCAGTTTGTGCAACTCACAAGAACAGCTTCAAAAAAAATAGGCACTATGACATTGTTTTCAGAAGAAATGTTTGTTTAAATGAGTCTTCCAGTGGTAGCTCAGAGGCATGACTCCACAGGGGACTGTTTCAAGGGGGGAAAAGTAGCCTTTGCTATCAAGTTATTTTTATAAGCAACAGTTCCCTGAATCCCTCTGTTCATATTAGCTGGGGCTTTTGGCCATTTAAAGTACAATTATTTCCTCAAATCTCATGTTTATGTATTTTAAATCTGATTCATAATTTCACTTTAGTTAAGATATTAACAATGGAATTCTGTCCAAAATTCAATATAGCAATCAATATGGCTGTTCTGTCTGTGCAGTGCATGAGATTAACTTTTTTTTTGAACATAAAAAAACATGCATTTCTGTGCAAAATAATTTCCTGAACCTCTTTGCAAAGTGTGAATCTTTGCAAGAACTGTGTGGAAATCATCATTTCTCCAATGCAGAGAGACGATTATTATAATTATTTGTCCTTGCAAGATAAGATGAAAAAGTGTTAAGATTTAAATCTCTCAGGTTAAGTAAAGTGAATGTCAGATTTGGCATTTCACATGAAACCCAACCTTCAGAATAGTTCTGCTTCAGAGCACTACTGACAAGGCATATCTACATGTTTGTTCAGCCCAGTATTGTCTATCTTTTCTAGGTGCATATGTGTTGATTGGTCCTCATGCATAGTATGTGCATGAATAAACTTTGTGCATAAATAGACTCTGTACACAAAATCTGTAAAAGCCAATGTGGAATCCGTACGTTACAATTCTGATAGTTTTGCAGTTACATGCACTTTATGAATACCTGCACAGGGGTACAATGTTTGAGAGGTTTCAGTTTTCAGCAGAAAAACATCCAAATGGCTCTCTAAAAAAAAGCACCATTGTATCTGTGGGATGTTAAGGGGTGGAATTTCACCTGAAAAAATGCTAGATCAGTTCTGTGCATTCAGAGGAAAATGTTGGCATAAATATGAAGCAGTTATCCAGCCAATATAGCTTCAGATCATTACTAACTGGATCCAAAGATCGTGGAATAAAATTACAAAAAAGAATGAGGTCTTTAATGTAAAAAAGAAAAATATCTGACAGCTCTAAAAACTTCTCTTTCAAAAATATCTGTACTAAATTCATGGGCTATAATGTCTAAAAACAGAATAGTCATACTATTTTGGGCACTTTGTGGTTCCCCCAGATCTTTCTATCAGCTCTACTCAGCACAACAAACACTGAGGCATAGCAGAAGTTGTAGTCCAGTGACTGTAATGCTGCAGTTTATTATGCCCTGCCATTTACCAGATGCCATCCATGAAAGTGCAAAGGAATATGATACTAGCAAAGCAAAGACCATTACAAGATCAGAGGAAGAGAGAAGAGGTGTGCATTCCCCCAGCCCCTTTTTTATTTTTTATTCTTTCATGTTATCATTGGGGGGGGGAATGATACAAAAATTAAATTAGCAACACTAAACCAAGCCACAAGCAATCATTTGATGTTTCAAAACTCTATCAAAAAAAAAAATGCTGGTTAAGTGAGTGAAATAAAAACGCATAAATAACCAAAACAATTCTCGGTGAATGCTGCATTGGTACTTAAGGCATAATGTAAATATTTGCTGATGGCATAGATATAAGAACCATAACACAGATCTTAATACTTTTAAACAGGGATTTTTAAGAAGTTGATTTTAACCATTCAGAACTTGATCTATAAACACAGAGAAAAAAGAAGGTATTTGCAGATAGAAGCCAGAATGTATTCATATGTGGAAATAAGATTAAATTATTAAATATAGAAGACAATTCATGGCTTATCTGTGTACCTTAAATTAAATACTTTCATAGTTTGGTTCATATTGTTGAACATCAGGTACTCAAGAGAAGGTCCTCAAGGATCTGTGTGTGTGTGTGTGTGTGTGTGTGTGTGTGTGTGTGTGGGAAGAGATGGACAGGGCAAAGAGATGAAAAGAAATTTTGTTGGACTTCACAATCTTGACAAATATATCACTGTATCACCTCCCATGACTTGTGAGAAAATGTACACTTCATTTCAAGTGCTAGGTGCATAGGACCTTTCCAAGAAATAATATGTACACAAAACAGTGTGCTTGTATTGAATTGCAATCCAACAATTGAATAACTGAATAAAATGTGAATAACTGAAAAAACATCAAGACTTATTCAATATTTCAGTGAATGGGAACAGCCATATAGATAAAGTAAATTGCATGAATAAATGTGCAGATTTGGCTGGAAAAAAAAGACATTAGAACTTAGTGTAAATTTCAATGTGGAAAAAAAATAAGAAAGTTTTACAACCCACTATGAAACAAAGAAGGGAAGAAAGCATTTTGAGAAACTCAACAAGACTGAAAATGAGATATTTTTGTACCCCACATTGGAAAAGAAATAAAAATTACAGAACTATAAGAGGATTCCCTACTTGAGAATGAGGATGCAGAAAATGCCCAATGTTATAGGCAGAAAAGAGAGACAGTGGCAAAAACTGCTAGGATTATCATCAAAATAGAATCTCAGAACTGGATTTGTGCTCAGACAGTGAGGGTTACAACCCCAAAATGGACACTGTAGAATATTTAACCAACATAATCGTTAGAACAACTCCTGCTGTCTGAAAACATAATCAGATCCTCTTCTAAAGATCAAGCTGAATAATACTTAAAATGCATGGCTGCCGCTGAAATAGCAACCATTAGACTTGTTGTAGAGACTTCTAGCATATTCCGAGTTGAAATGACACAGTTTGCATGTAGACATACATCCACACTAACCAAATTAAAATTGATAGTTCATTTACTCTCACAGTTTCCTTGAATGCAGCAATGCAGTTTCAACCTCCTTGTATATCTACAAAAAATATTTTTTGCAGCGAACATACAGTGTGATGATTCAGTGGTAGTCATGTATCTTTCAGCTGCACTCCTTCACCTCTGATAAAAAGCACAAATGGGGCCTTCCTTTAGCCAAAGAGTGTTTTTCCCCAGTGTGGCACTCTGTGTACATGCCTGCTTGTTCATGTCTGGAGACAGGGCAACATCTCCTTGACATGTATTGATGCCACAAGATAGCCAGACTAGAAGCTAATCAATCTTTTAAAGAATATTACAATGTACTACTGCTAAAGAATTTAGCCTCCTATTGAAATGTTTGTCTTCTTTTTTGTTTTTGTAAATTATTTCAGTTGAGGAAGCAATACATATTTGGATGTAAATAAGATCTCTGCTCAGCAATAGTTTCCCTACCTTTGGCTGCAATTTGTGCCCTTCCTAGCCAATGAAAGAATTGAGGCTGATGAGATTGCGGCCAACCATCTCCCTTGGAGGAGCCTTTTCATGGCCTGAAAAGATCTATAATCTGGACAGTATTTAAGAAAACATTATCCCATTCAATTCATTCTTGCAAGCAAAACAAATACCTGATCTTTGCAGTAGCGAAACAGCCTTCAATGTAAAATGTAACTGAGACATAGTAACATTTATTTAAAAATGAGAGCTTATTAACAAAATACAAAAATGTATACAAGTTCAAGCTGTATCAGGATACTATTTAGGGCAGGGCTTTCCAAACAGTGCGTCGCGGCACGTTAGTTTGTTGCCTGAAGTTTGTAGATGTGTCGTCTACAATCTTGGAAATGTATGTTATTATTTATAAATCATATATTTTTAAAAATATATGATAGGTTTTTATGAGATATGTTGTGTTATTTTGTTATACATATTATTATTACAATTTATGTATATGTCTCTGTCATACTGGAATGGGGATTCCAGCGTTAAGCTGGAGTTCATACCAGTCCCCCAAGATTGACTCTCATCCTTGGCAAAGGCTGGCAATTCCCTCAGCGTTATTAATTCTTGCTGCCACCACCCACTGAATTATGACTTAACTGAACAGCACAGTGGGAGTCTGTTCAGTAGATTACCAATCCCTGTGTTTAAGGACCTTCCCCCCTCCCTTTCTGAGTAAGAGAAGTCTTAGCTAGCATGTGCCAAAGAATGGCATGGGAATGGAGAGAAACAGAGGTTTTACAGAAAGTATTTAATCAAGGCATGCAAATAAACAAGACAATATCACACTTGAGAGGCTCCCCCCTCCCAGGTACGCTTAAGTTACAAGTAGTTACAAAAACAGATATAAAAGCACAGATACATTCTTAAGATCAGCCAGTCTCCAAAATAATAAACAGCCCTAACGCGGCTAACTACTTTATTCTCGTACTCACAGATGTTCTTAGAAGAAAGAAGCCAGGAGGCAAGGCATGCCTGCCTGCCTATGACTGGCACAGATCTCATCTCTCAGATGTATCCCTTCGTTCTCTCTCTCTCTCTCTTCTCCTCCGGCCACATGGCCTCCCAGAAGTTTTATATTTCCTCATTGGAAGTATCTCGGAGCATCTCCAAGATGCCCACCTCTTTCCTTTGTGGTTGGTCAGTTCTCACCCTGTGACCTATGATGCTGACCCACCTAAAATGTAATTTAATCCCAAAACCTCATTAACCCTTGGTTTACTGAAGAGAGAAATATCTCCCTTTGCTAAGCCTAGATAATGGGAAGCCCCATTATCACAGTCTCTATCTGTTATAAGGGGTTAGTTTAACCTCCAGTTTGCTAGTAAAACTGAATCACTGTGTCACAAAATGATGCATGTCTAAAAAAGTGTGTCACCAACATGAAAAGTCTGGAAAGTTCTGATTTAGGGGGTTAAAATTCTTCCTAAAACATATACACATGCTATAGTGGCCCTTTCCTCATGAGGCAAGGAAATCACTCCGTGCCATTATCTACCACTTCTTCTGGGGTACGAAGCAATGTGGACTGTCCCTGAAGCCCTTCCGCAGGGCCCCTCCTTGGTCCAGGGCGAATTGGAGCAGTGCGAGGTCTGTAGATTCGCACTGCTCCAGCTTCCAAAATGGCAGCTTCCGGCTTCCAAAATGGCAGCTTCCGGCTTCCAAAATGGCGGCTTCCAGTTGGTCGTGGGTCCTGACCAACCGCTGAAGCTCACCACACCTAAAGCCCGCCCTCCACAGATCGCAGGCTCACATTGTTCCGAGCCTGCGAATCTGCACAAGGGAGCAGGAACGCAATGGAGAGTTCCAGGAAAATAAAGACCTGTTTTTTGCGATCTTTAGGAAACATGCTGGAGGACCACTTGGGGTCATTTTGGAGTGGACTGAGGTGCGGATCTCTGGTAAGTAGTCCACTCCTAGTCTGCTCCAAGGTGTAGACAATCTCCATGAGAGGACGCACTGCCCCCTTCTAATTGCCTGATGAGACAAGGGAGAGCCATTTTAAAGTATGTATCCTTCAGTAACAGCATGCAGTATCCTGCATTTATTAAGGGCTGTGACAAAATAATATGCAAATAACAGTGGAATCAGTAGCAGTCCAACAAGGAACATGTGTACCTCCAACTGAGCTCAGTACTTACTCAACGGAGTTCAACAGGACTTCCACCCAGGTAACTTTAAGACAACATTAAAAATGTAAAGTTATGACAAGCATGCCACGTAAAGCAGCCAAAAACAATGGCCTAGAGCCTGCACCAAACACATACCATAGTTATGTTTACTCCCCACCTATCTCCTGGTACCCACCTTAAAAGTCAGTCAGAGGTTTGGAATGACAGAGATCTCTGTGCTGCGAAGTGGGCATTGCAGGATGACATCACCAGCTTCCTCCTGCCACCAAGCAATCCTGCAATGAAGAGTTGTGGCAGATCCCCACAGGGGTCCCTGCTTCTGCTCCTCACAACATTAATTGCTGGTAAAAGGAGCATGGTCATGTCATTGTACAGCAGCCTACATGGCAGCAATATAGACTGGCATTGCTCCAGATGGGTTACTTGCTTTTAAGATGTTTTCTAGGATTATTTGCAGTCATGGCAACATGACTATCTATTGGCAGGTAAACGCACGATCAGGCTGCCATTACAGAAAGCTTCTACATCAGGGTATACTCAGAGGATGATACCCAATGAAGATCTCATGGGTCATATTTATAGAAGAGTAGGCAGTTATTGAGATACTACAGTCAGCCTTCCACATTTGCGGGTTTCACTTTTGCGGATTTGATTATTCAGGAATTATTTGCTATCAGCTCTGCTGCCTTCCTATGCCATTTTTAATAGGGACTGCAAGCCTCATGAGACTGAGAAACTGCAAATAAGGCTTGTAAATCCCTATTAAAAATGGTGTGGAGCAGCAGTGAACGAGCAGTAAGCCCCACCAGCCACCCACGTCTGCCTTGTAAAGGAACCCTGATGCCTCAAAGGAATCCACGGCAGGTTGAGTATGGTGACCATATGTTTTTATGTGTTACATATAGTTTAGGATGGCCAAGACTCATTCATGGTTTTTCCACTTTCATGAGGGTCCTCTACCCCTAACACTAGCGAATGTGGAGGGATGACTGTACATATATTCCAAAAAGTGTATGTGAATTAAGACTGGCATTTTGAACTGTGACCAGTAATAACATGAACATATCTTTCACACTATACTGGTGATATTTGTTCCCTATGGCAACTTCCAGTGAATCACTTGGCCTCCTTTACACTACACAACTATAGCGATTGACTCTATGTTTAATAACCATGGTGGCATCCTGTGGAATCCTGGCATTTGTAGTGTGCATTAGAGAATCTGGCTGAGAATTCTATATGTCTCTCCCTAAATTGCAATAATTGTGTTGTGTGAAAGAGCCTCAGGCTATCACTGTTCTGGAATAGTGAGTATTCCTCAGGATATCAAAGTCTCTCATTTTCGTGAGGATTAAAAAGATGAAAAAGCAGCTTCAATAAAAAGAAAACCTAATCAGTGAGAATGTAATAAGAGCCTTGATGGATCAGAGCAGAAGTTGATCCAACATTCTGTTCTCACAGTGGTCAGTAAGATGCCTCCAGAAAGCCCACAGGCAGGATATGAGCAAAGTAGTCCTGCCTGTTGTTTCTAAGTAACTAGAATTCAGAGGCTTATTGGTTATGAATCAGGAAGAGACATACGATCTTTCCACACTATACTTTTATAGCTCTATTATTCTACTTTCAACATCCTATGGAATCCTGAGGTTTGCAGTTTAGGGAGAGGCATTTAGAATTTTCAGCCAGAGAGCTCTTTGGCCTCAGTCAACTACAAACCACAGAATTCCACAGGATGTTGAAAGTGGAATAATAGCACTGTAACAGTATAGTGCAAAAAGCACCATATAGCCATCATCACTGCCTCTCCTCTATTGTCTAATCTTTTTAAAAAATGGTTTTAGCTGGTTCTCTCTACATTCTGTGGAAGTAAATGCTTCAGCTTAACTCAGTGGTTCTCAACCTGTGGGTCCCCAGATGTTCATGGACTTCAACTCCCAGAAGCCCTGAGCATTGACCACAGTGGCTGGGGCTTCTGGGAGCTGAAGTCCACAAACATCTGGGGACCCACAGTTTGAGAACCACTGGCTTAACTATTGGGTGAAGTAGTGAAGATTCTGCTGTTTACAAGCCTCCACTGTGAATTCTTCCATCCTTCCTTCCTTTTTTCCTTCTTGAGTCTTCTTTTTGAATATTCCACAAACAAGTCTGTTAAAAAGCTTCCTTATATGATGCTATTAAGACTGGAAATGGCTCGATAATTAAATAAATAAATAAATTTTGCATTGCATTGCATTACCTTGTATTGAATCCCTGTTTCTGAAATGTGTGGCTTAGTAGAAACCGTTCAAAGTTCTCTGTTGCGTGGTTTTCAGATTTCATATTGTTTATTCACAATTTTCAGTAGGCTTTTTTTCTTCTCCAGGCCTTGCTAAGACCATGATTGTGTATTTCCCTTACACAATCGTGGTCTGACTGTGTGTTTGTGTTTGTGTCACCTGTCAACTTATGACAACCCCATGAATTTCACAGAGTCTTCTTAGGCAAGGAATACTCAAAGGTTTGTCACAGCCTTCCTCTGAAATATAGCCTACAGCACATGATATTCCTTGGTGATCTCCCATCCATGTAGTATCCAGGCCTGACCTTGTATAGCTTCCAGGGTCAGATGGGATTGGATGCCTTCAGGGTATGTATATACAAATGGTTTTATAAAACTTCATTTTGTGACACCATCATTGAGCAGGAGTGTATACGAGCAGTACAAAAGAGAGCACAACCAGATTTTTTTTTGATGTCATATGCATACGTTTATCATTTATCAGTGCAGAGGTCAGAAAATGCACTTTAATTAAACAAGTGGAAAGCCATGGCAAAAGAGACTGTTGAGATATGTAAGAGGTGGTAGTGGATGTCTCTACTGAGTGATCAAATTGGTGAGGCAGAACAACAACCAGCCTCTGCATACACTCAGAGAAAAGATATAAGCTTTCTCCTGTTTGTAGAACATATAAAGTAGTTCTACTTGCAATGCTTGTTTACAATCAGATAGACAGTCCAATGCATGAGAAAAAGGAAAAATGGCTGCAGGACACAGGAAATACCAAAAGAGAGTGGGTATGGCAAAGCAAACCAATAGGAAGTCACAACAAATGTGTGCTGTGCCTAAATTCCTACAAAAGCAACTTGAAAACTAACAGTTAATGACCACAGTCATGTAAAGATTGCTACTTCTAACGAACACACACTGCATCAACCATGCTGTCCTAGTCCCTACCATGTCCCCCAGGTAGAGGAAAACCTTACTTGGAGGACATGGTGGGGTAGCAGACAATGCAATGACTGGAAAGGTCCCCCAGGCTTCTACTCTTTCTCTTGCACTATCTTCTAAGCTGACAAACACACCACCAAAATAGTGGCACTGGCAACATATATTCTTCTGTTAGAATATTGCAATTTGAAGCATGGACCCCATGATCTCCAGAAAGGAATAACATCAGCTTGTCAAAACGTGGATCTGCGTTGTTCCAAATCTTTTGAGTTCCTACTCTAAGAAGTTTACTACCATTCTAATATTGGGGGCTTTTGATGTCCACATATTTTGAAAAGCTGCAATACAATGGAGGGAGGGGTTGTTTTCTGGTTGTTGGGTTTTTTCTTCTTCTTCCCTGTTCTTTCCCATTTTTAGTATTCGTTTCTAGTTCATTTTTTTTCTTTTATTTTGTGGAATGTTTTCCTATCTAATATTGAAAATCCTTAGATGGCCTTTTGTGCCATACCACTCCAATTGCGGAAAGCCGTCTGCCTTTGGAGGGCCGGTGGACACTGATACTGACTTGTTTTCATGTCACTCTGCCTGCGGTCTGCACTTTGTTCACCCCACTCTAGATATAGGGCAAGATACAAATCTTTTAATTAATGACTAAGTTGGATCCCAAAGGTCTTCAATATCTTTTAATTTGCATGTGTTCTGATTCCTAAGAATAGCTATAATATTATTATCTTTGATAGTTCTCTGTGATTCTTAATATACAACTGATAGAGGATTAGCATCTTGCCATTTCCCTTGTTTCAAGTTACCTATTGAATTTGGGGTAATGGCAGGCCATTCTTCACAACAGGTCGGATCAAGATACTCTTTTCCCATTGGCAGGGCTGTCAGAGAGTTCTCAAAAGATCTCAGGCTTCATTAGGAGACATATGGCTCCTCTCACTTGACCACCTGTTACAATACTGGCCCTTTTCACATGGCAGTTTACAAGCGAAAGGGCCCCTTGAGTGTCGCGTAAATGTCAGGAGTGGTCTGCATGACACACTCCCATTTCTGCCACACTTACGGCCCGCAAGCGCAGCAAATATGCATTTTCTTATTTTCGGTTTTTAGCCAAAAATAAGCCGCACTTGTGCAAGGTTCACGGGCCTGGGCCGCACTCACCTGCACTGCGGAGCCTCTGGAGCTGGGCCTGTCATGCGTCCTCTCCTCAGTGCAGCCTACAACTCCCAGGCTGCACTGCGGAAGGAAGGAAAGGGCGCGAGCGGGGCTCTCGCACAAGCAGGAAGGAGCTGTGGAGCCCGAGCAGCAGGGAAGCAGGAGGCTTGCAAGAGCCTGCCTGCTCAGGCTTTTCACGCAAGGCCCACACTCCAGCAGCGTGAGAAGGTAAGCTGTGGAAAGGGCCACTGTGTGTCTCTGAAGGACAAGAAACTCTCTCCTCAATCTATCAGAGCTTGATTATTCATCCTCACATTTTGGACCAAAGCCCAGGGGTTATCTTATCTGACCCAGTAGCTGACTTTTTGGGTCTAGGGAAAGGGTGAAGGTTTGAGATGAAAAGCAGCACTTATCCCAGCTATACTAAAGGGTTTATGTTCTCTCTGGGGATGTATATGTACTTCTGCATATAAAGTTTCTCTCTGCCACACTGTTGTACTCACTGATTTCTTTGGCGCCTGCAGTGTTAGTGAGCTAGTGCTAGAGGGGAAGGATGACAAATCTGGCAAGGCTTTGGAATTTTGTGATTTGGCCTTAGATCCACAAAAAACAAATTTATTGTCTGTAGTTTTAAAACAGATCAGAAACAAGTTGGTACAGTTATAACTCTACAAATCTGTAGTGATCCATCTTTGTGCTCTGTCAGGGCTTTATAAGAATATTTACAGATTCATGGTACACATGCTGGCCCTTTGTTTTATCATACAGATTTGTCTCCCCTTGCCAAATACTAATTCTGGGCTATTACCTCCATGGCCCTTTCTGCTTCAAGTTTGAAAGGAGTAAAATTTGGGATGCCTACATTCTCTACTGGGGCTGCATCCATTGCTGCTATGATTGGCATAAGGGCTAAATGTATACAGAGTATTGGGCATTGGACATCAACAGTTTATTAGAGATATACCAGACCTTTATGCTAACATTGTTCCTGGTTGCTCTATTTGTCTTACAGATTCTATAGGCCCTTTTCGCATGGCATTTGCCATTTGAAAGGGTCCCTGGAGCGTCGTGTGACTGTGAGGAGCAGTCCACACGACACACTCACAATCATGTGACGCTCCAGGGCCTGGCAGGTGCTGATCGTGCACTATTTCATTTTTGGCTGTGAGCTGAAAATGGTGCATGATCATGCATCACTCCAGGGCCCCGCACACATTTGCCATGCATGTGGAGCTCTGGAGCCGCGGCGCTTGCGCTGCCTGCCCCAGCGCAGCCTGGGAAAATCCCAGGCTGCACTGCAGAAGGAAGAGGAGGGGCTCTTGCATGAACAAGCAGCAGCTGCAAAGTTGAAGGAACCGGGACATGCTAAAGGCTGCTTACGTGATCCCCGTACCCCAGCTCCACAAAAAGGTGAGTTGCGGAAAGGGCCTATGTTATCACCAGTGAGGCACTGAGTCCTGATCTGTGGCCATGGCTTCGTCTATTAGACGGACTCAGAATGGCCAGTTTGGATTCCATCTGGTATTGGGAGATTTGGATGCCATTCAGCAGCTGGGGAGGAGAGGCCTTCATTGGCAAGGTCTGCTGCCACTGTTGTTTTCAAGGGCCCTCACCTGATGCACTGCTTATTCATTTTGGAGGCAATGACCTTGGTTTGTTGAATGGCAAGGGCTTTATTTTACATATTCAGTCCTCTTGGCCCAGGGTGGTCATTGGTTGGTCTGCCATTTTGCTCAGATTAGTTTGGCCAGGGAAGGGAGATTCCTAATGTATTGATGTTGCCCATCATAAGGAAATGCACAAGGCCATGTCCAAAGGCATGGGTCAATATTTCCTACACTCCAAAATAATATTTCAGAGGCCTGATTTCTATCAAGTGTATGGAGTTTACTCACTCATAGAGGGGAACCAAATTTTCCTCTGGGATCTGCAACAGGGTGTGAAGCCCCTTTTGGCCAGCCTGGTGGGGGGAAAGGACTAAACTGATGCTTATCCTTATCAGTCACAGGTAGTTGACGGAGAAAGTAGTGAACACCGATGGAATCCACTTGGTGAAAGATAGGCCTCTGTAGTTGTTCCTACATGTCCCATGAGGTGAGGATCGGGAAAGAGACTGTCCTTAGGATTGGTCTGAGAGTTTGGCCCTCAATTCTAGTCCTGCAACAAGGGGGGATGTATCCTTGAGTTCATCTTCCAGTAAAGAGTCAGCCAAGGTAGCAACCCAACTTTCTGGTTTTGCCTCGAAGACTTACCAGAGAAAGCTGGTAAGAAGTTCGGAGGAGACTAGTTGCCTCAGCTGCTCCCACACTAGGTCTCCCCACTTTTGTACTTCTCAGAAGATAAGCCTAACTAAGCAATGGGTCAAATAAAGTGGCCCATGTTTTAAATTCAAGCCTTGTTGTGTGGTTTCATTATTTCATGGGCTGGTCAGCAAGTCAATGAGTATCTTCTCTTCTGAAGTAATATAAAAATAGGTCAAATAAATTTTCAGCTGCTAAGTACTTGATTTATAATCCCTTTGTAAGAGTCAAAGATGAAATCAGTAGAAAGAGTGAAATACTCCCTGCATGTGAATAAATAAAACAGAAACTATATGTGTTAGAAATGGAACGAGTGCTATTTCATACTAATTGCTCTACAAGAATATTTATGGTCATTATAACCACTTAGTTTCCTTATTTCTCTGGTGATTTCATTGTTATGTTATGTCTGTTCTTCTTTTAATTGCCTTAATTTTTCACTTTGTTTCAAAATAAAAGAAAATTCCCTTATGTTTGTGAGGGTGGAATGGCAACATTATTGACAATGGCATACATACTAGTTTGATGCTTACTGAAATTTGGGGGAGAGAAATTTACTTCTAACATGTAATCCTCTCTAATTTGTAAAATTTGAGATACAAACTCTCAAGATATATAACAGTAGGAAGCCATACAAATGACTTCCTTGTATTTTGCTGTTTTTCCCCTCATTAGGACAGCAGTGAATCTTCTTACTCATTTAGGAAACCATTGATGCAAACTGAGGTTCTTTGGTAGTCACCAGCACTGTTGAAATTCAAAGGCATGGAGTTGCTTAGCTTTTGTTTTTTTGAAGAAACTGAAAAATTGCCCTAGGCTAATTCTGCTGTAATATCCCCAAAGATGCTTCTCTAGCATATATTTTATTTGTTGCATCAGTTATAAAAATCGACAGAACTCACACGGCTGTTTATTGAAGCAAAAAGCTATCACTACAGTGATAACGGGATAAAAAGAAGTAGAAAGGTCAGTGCCACTAGGTTGTGTGTCTCAATAAAATCTCATCTTGGAAACCAAGTTTATTTGACAACCCAAGCTTCACTTCTCTGGCATGAAGCAATATGAAACTGAGTGTGCTGCTGTCATAACCAATGTCTGTTAAGAGGAAAGAGGAGCTAGTCTGTCAGAAGGACCATCAACAGAGTCTTTTGTTGTTCAAAACTGAGCAGTTCCCTGTCTTCGAAGCTTTTATAGCAGCAGCCAATACTTCATGACCCTGAGGTTCCACAATTACATCTGCAAGTACCTTTGAATGCCATTCATCTTGCTTTGAATTCCTTTAAAGTGGTATCTGCATTCCCCCTGCAAATTGTCCAGTGATTCATAGCTGTCACAGTCACAAAAAGTAGTGATTAAGGGGAGATGAAAAGACACAACAACTCTGGCTTGGAGTACAAATCTGATCAGGTAGTTATAAATAAATACTGCACGTGCACAAGAGATGGAAAGAATATTTGAAAATATTTGAAAATGATTGAAAAAAGTATTTCTTGAGTGTTGAGAAACCCTGATGAGAAAAATCATAAACTGATGAAAATCTTCACATTCGGGACTTATCCTTAACTAAATTCTCAGATGGGTCTTCTGTGAGGAACACAGCATTTTCTATTTTCTCCACCAAGACAGAAATGTCTATGCATAAAACTTCTCCTATATAGAAATCTTACTTTTTATAAAAAAAAAAATCTGTTTCCTATGCAGAAAATGCTGTTTTCTACATGTATGGATAATGTGCAGAGTTAAGTCCTCAACTACAGTACTTTATAAACAGGAAACAATACTTTCTGCATAGAAAATAACATTGTGGAAAATTTTGTACAGACTAAATCCAGACGTGTTTTCAGAAACTGCATAGCTTTCAAATACTTTCTCACAGTGGGAAGAAAATTGCTAAAACTAGTTTTTCTTCCTTTAAAAGAAAATTTAGTGAAGAATTACATTATTACCAGGCACAACTCAAAGTGGAAGAAGCTGTATCTACACTTGAATAGGAGAAGTGATTTGACTTTGTTTCCTCTGCTGTTTCCATCCATTTGGACTGAACAACCTGAGATTCACCATTGCCACCAAGTGCAGAAGAAAAGATAAGGGCAAGCACCACACAGGTAGTATTTGCAGATGCTGAGTGGAAGAGATGAGAGTCATAAGCACTTGTTCTGAAAAAGCCCAGATAGCAAAAAGCCCACAAGAATGTTCTATGTGTGACCTATAAAATCTTCCAGCTGAGAGTGGTATGAAATACTTGCTTTGTCCCAAAAGAAATCTAAAGGCATTTTGAAAGTATGTGAAAGAGGTCTGGCAGCTAGTAAAATCAAACTGCTGTGGATTAAAGGGTAGCCACAGCTACATGCTTTGGAGAAGAAGAAAAAAACATAAGGTCGTGTCAATATTTTTGGCGTGCTGCATAATGAAATGTCAAGTCGATATGTTCAAACTAGCATATGTACACTAGTGCAAACATTTAGGCTTTTTGTATTAATTTGTCATGTTTTATATTTCATAGCTTATTGCTTCTTACCCTTCCCAGAAGAGAGCACAGAAGAAGCCCCTGTGTAGTATTCTCCTATGATATACAAATCACTGTCTATAAGTAAAATGAAATCACTGTCTATTTGTGAACTTCTACAGCTTGTGAAAGGGAATTTTAAGAGAATGAGTTCCTCAAGGTCATTCAATGCATTTCCAGTAGGGTCAAGACCTGAACTTAGTTTCGTTTGTCAAAGCCAGCATACTATACACTAGTGCGTATTCAGTGCATTCTGTAGGATGTCATAATTTTGAGGAAAAAATTGCCATCCATATGTGCCCACACTTTTGTTAAGAAATATATGAAGACTCTTTTGTTAATAGTTGTATGAATGACTTTTCTGAAAGCTATGACATCCTAGACACCTGTTAAAAGTTATAGAGCAATATAGCTCAGCATTAGATGTAATCTATTGTTGGAAAATCATAAAATCATACATATTATAACAGGAGGTTTTCTACACTAATGCTAGGAGGCCTGAAGTGGTTCCACAGAACTTTATTCCTATAATCGATCCCAGATCTGGCTTCAGCTTTTAGGATATCTGCCCATGCTAATCAAAAGGGATGCACAAAACTTATCCATGAACATGATTGCATTCCACACGCATCTGTTGAAATGGCATGCTGCCGGTTTGCAAAATGTAATGCCAATTTTAATGGTACATAGCTGCCAATCTAAGGTGAATGCAGAAAGTGCCAGGCTTAGAAAAATCAATATGCTAAAACAGTTCATAGCAGTGTGTTTCTAAGGGGTCTTATACATACAGAATTTGATCCAAACTAAGAATGCTTAGAGTAGGTCTCACTGAAATCAATGGGACTTAAGTTAGTTAAGTCCCACTGATATCACACTGGAGTAGCTTTAGATCCATACCATATTATGCTCCATGTTTATGTATTTTTAGGCATTAGTTTCTTGTTCCTCAACCCCACCAGGTTCCCCAAAAGTGATGGGCAATAGTATTCAACATTTTTTAAGAAACTAAAATTCCCCTTTAAAAATAGTTCAAAAACCTGATTTTTTTGTAAAAAAAAAAAAAAAGGAAAAAAAGAGAAAGAAAAAAGTTAAAAACAGCTAAACACTGCCAGAACAGCTATCTCTAATTTTGAGAATGAAAGGCCAAGTGAAAGAGCATCATCTTTTCTGCCTGCTAGAAACCCAAGAAGGGATGTAGCCTGACTGATTCCTTTGGGAGGAAGTTCCTCAGTTGGGAGTACTGCTACAGAGAAATGGGAAGTCAACAACGCTACTATTTTTTATGAAGTATATATGACCACTATTTTCAAAGCCAGTGGAATCAGAGATGCTTTGAAACGTGTAGGCAATATTAGAAGCAAAGTGTTCATTGTTGATATTACGACTTCCTAGATACTTCCAAAAAAAAAAAATTGTAATTAATGAAGCTGAAATTCTGCAGCTTAAACTACAGAGCAGCTCACAGGTGGATGCAATGTTGCAGTTAACCCAGTCAATAATTACATTTTATTGTCCTTCTGGGCACAGTTCGAAGTACTGGTTAGGATCAATAAAGTCCTACATGGCTTAGATATATATTACCTAAAAGACCATATCTCTTCATGTGAACATGACCAAGTTACAATCTTTGAACGAAGGCTTTCTCTTAATCCCACCACCCTCACAATCTCAGGTAGTGTGCACATGGGAGGCAGCTTCTCAGTGGTTGCTCCCAGGCTATAGAATTCTCAATATACCTCCTCTCTGCTCTCTTTTCTCCTCCAGGCAAATATTTTACTTAAGTAGGACTTCAGCTATTAATTGGTTGGGGCAGAAAGACTTTTTAAAAGGAGTGTGCCATACATTTTAGCTGTGTTTTGAATGTGTTCATAAGTTTATTTAACTTATTTTATTTACATCTCATTTTTTATTCCTAGCATGGGATTCAAGGCAGTTTACAGTTTAAAAGCATGGTATAACTTAAAAAATAACTATTAGTAAAAAGTTAAAGCACAATTAAACCCAAGTTCTATTTTTTTTAAAAAAGTTTAAAACACAGAGTTTAAACACATTTAAAATTTTTAACATGTTTAAAAAATAATAAAATAGAAACGCAAGATGCCTCTCATTTAAAACTGATGACTTAATTGAATGAATTGCTGAATTTTTTAAAAATGTTTGTATTACATATTGTTCATATTATCTACTGTTTTAACTTACACTATAAGCCACCTTGGATCCCATATTGAGAGAAAAGAAAGGTATAAATTCAAAAATGAATATTTAGTACAGAAACTGAGCTGAATGTGTACAACTGCGGGCAGGTCGTGATCCATCCTGTGTCTTAGTTTTTACTTCAAAAGAGCTATCCAAGGTGCTGAACTTATTTGTACGGTAGAGTTCAGCATGTTGGGTAACTCCATTACAGATCAAACTAAGGCCATTTCCACACTCCGCTGTTATAGTGCTATTATTCGACCTCCAACATCCTATAGAATCCTGGGATTTGCAGTTTAGAGAGTGGCATTTAGAATTCTCAGCCAGAGAGCTCTTTGGCCTCAGTAAACTACAAGCCCCAGAAATCCACAGGATGTTGAAACTGGAATAACAGCACTATAACAGTGTAGTGCAGAAATGGCCTTACAGTGGATTCACCATCCACTGGCAAGGAAGCCACCAGCTGCTATCAAGTGTAACATATGAATCAGAGCTCTCAAAACTGAATTGTAAATAAGCTTGTTTCAAAAATAAGCTTGGCTCCTTAAGATGTATGAAGGGCCATTTCTGGATTTGAAAATTCTCCATAATATTGCTTGTATGATGAATCACAAGAAATTCAAAACAGCTTTGCTTTTTTATAAATATTTTTGAACAAAAACTTAGGCTCATGCTGAAATTGTTTTGACTTCACAAGCATTTTTTTTAATTTTTGAATTATTATTTTATTTTTCATTTTCTGTGTGGTGACCTTTCTATCAGTCCTGGAAGAAATATGCAAGAGAGAGATGCACTGTCACTAGAAGTCATCTATTTCTTATCATATCACAGTAATAAGAATTCACCTTTGTCTTAATTTCAAAGGTCAAGCCTGTCTTTTGCAAAGTATCACGAACAGATGACTCACCTTTTGAAAGGATGAGAGTGAAAGTCCCGTGAAACAGTAGAAAGGGTCAAAGTTTGAGGTAGCTCTTTGAAGTGCAATAATTCTGTTATTTTGAGTTTTGAGAATTTTTTAAAGTGATATGGACCTGCTTAATGTTTTTCTAATAACTTGTTCTGAGTGTTCTAGTCCAATGTATGTTCAGTTAAGAGGGGGTGGGAATTGTGAAGCCCCCCAGATGTTACTAGATATGACTGCTGGGATTTGCCATCAGAACATCTGGAAGATCAAACAATTCCCACCCCTGAATTCAACATTAATCAGATGAGAGCAATCAATTTGTCTAGTTAAAATCTCAAATACTCCCAAGTTAACAGATCAGAAAGATAGGAGGCATCACCATTAAGCATGCAAGGAAAGAAGAAGCCTGTGGTTAATCTTTTTATTATTTTTACTTCTTTCTTCCTTTAGGGGCCAGTTTTTTCAGTTTATCCTACTCTACACACCAAGAAAAACAAGCCCATTGACAGAATGGATCAGCAAAGACTGTTGAGATGCTCTTTCTTCCTGTGGGTTCCATCATAGGAACAATGATATCTATCTTTTTCTGTTCATCTCTGCTTTTCAGTGCAATGGGTGATCCTCCAGAATCTCAAGAAACAGATCCAGACACTTTTCAGGAGTTGACTGCAATGTGCAGCCTGGTTCTAAGAAATATTTAGGAGGATGAGTCCACACAATCTTTGTCACGCAGTATGGTGGTAAATATTGAAGTGCAAGGCATCATTTGTAACAATTTCTGTAGCCATGACACTAAGAATCTCCTATGAGATTCATGCCTCCAGAGAATAATACACATATATTCCACATACACACACAGACATACATACTTTCCTATTTATAATCAAAGAAGCTAATGTTCAGGTTAAAACCTCCATCACAAAACACAGATGTCTAAAGGTAACCAACAGGAGTGGGGTTATAAAATGTCACTATTAAGTTTATGGGTCGTGACTCCAATCCTACGGACTGTTACCACTAGGAGTAAGCTCCATTGAACTCAGTGGTGCCTACTTCTGCCTGGACAGATTCAACTTATAAAAGTCATTGATTTTCAATCAAAGGCCATCAGCCAGGCAGAAATGCAACCTTGAGCTTTTAATTAGAAAAGCAAACAATCTTGCAAAGGACCATTGCCATTCAAACTGGCAGCATGAAGCTGCAACTCCATCAAAGGAAAGGAAAGAAACATCCAGCCTCCGCTTATTATCCTCTGCCTTCCTCTGTTGATCTGTCACAAACAATAAAATGCAAGCACCTTGTTATTACCTCAGTCATTTGCCTGAACAATGTAGGTTCACCAAAAGAAATCATTGTTCTTGTTATGCCAAATTCTTGGAGCTGCCATCCTGGTGCATACCCCCACTCCTCCATTGCTGCTGTTAAATGACAACCATCAGACATAACAAATAATAGTAAGCTAGACATAAATGTAAGCATGGAGAGGAAAAGAATATCCAAAGATATTTTAAAAATGTCAAAAATATGTTTCTCAACTGTCAGGAAATCTTGGTGAAGAGAACTCTGGACTCATAAGAATCTTTGCAGTTCAGAACGTATTCTGCATAAAATTTGTACATTGTGTTTTTTTGCACAGAAAGTAACATTTGCTACACAGGAACTAATGCTTGCACATAAAATGTTACTCTCTTCACAGAAAATGCTGTTTTCTGCTTTAAAAAACACTTGTGATTTTCACACAGACATCTCAAACGGCAACTAATCTTTGAAAACTCTGAAGTTTGGAAAGACATTCTCACAGAGGAAAGAAAACAGTTGAAGTTACCTGTTTTTCCTTCAAGAACAAAATTAGTGAAGAATTACATCCCTCATGGTGGTATGAACTTACTTCACAGGCTCCCATTTCCACTTTGCACTATGCCATTCTAAAATGTAGAAGCGTTTAAACCTCTCTCACATCTCAGACTTTTCAAATGGAGAAAACAGAATAAAATGAGGCCTTCCTTACCCGGATGACTCACACAGATCCAGTTATAAGGAAGCAGGTCATAATGATATTTTCTACCTGCCTCACTCAGCTTGTCTGTGCATTCTGGATAAACAGGGAATAAGGAATTCTGACTCCTATGGCAACATGGTAAAACCTGAAGAGCAGCCATGTATCAGGACAATTCACACAATCACATTCCCAAGGAAAGTCCAGGCTACTGTATTGTTCACAATCAGTAACTAGAAGTTTCCATCTCAATGAAAAACAGATTTATTTTTTTAAGAGTGAATGTATTTTACTGTTCCATTCAAGACCAAGTCACTTCAAAGTACTTCTGATTCCAAAATGCATAGTTCATTAAAAAATACAGTGGCCAGAATTCTCTAAGGCAGTTATACATCTATGACTTCATATATTAGTTTAGGGAATATGTAGGGACTGCCACAGTGACCCAGTCATCACCATGACACTTACACCACCACTCTGAGAGCAATCTTCAGTGTGAAGAAGAATTGTGAAAGGGACCCTGTTTCTCGTTGTTGCACTGGAGATCAATCACAGGAGGAGGCAGAAACATCAGTCATCTGCTTCCCAATCAACAGGATAAAAAGTCTCTGTCACTTTGAGTGGCTGCTGCCTGATAAGTAAGAACTGGAGAGGAAGGATTGGGCTGGTAGATACTAGTTAAGTACCTAACTAAGGTAACCTCAGTAGCTAAGAAGATGTTACAGAATCCATTGTTTCTAATATATATATATATATATATATATATATATATATATATCCATCTTCCTTCCAATTCTTACCTTTGTCTCTTCAGACACTACAGTATTGCTACCTAAGTTCATAGGGACAAGAGACTGGAGAATTTCAGACGCTGTCATTGCCCCTGCTAACCTAAGGGCCTTAATGAGTAATGAGTAATGAGTTACAAGTAATGTGGTAACCTGTGGCTAGTTACTTTGGGGGGCAACAAGAGTGTAACCAAGTCATATTCTAAGGAGTCATGTTAGTGGATATGAGTACAGTTTCTTTTCTTTTTTTTAAGCTGTGAAATGAGTAATGATTTCTAGTTACTTTTAAAAGTTAGTTTAATGGGGAAATGTAGATGCATTTTAGCAGATCTTTCTCAACACTGATGCTATTCTCTTATTGATTTTAAGGGTTTTTCTCTCCAAAAATAGAAGAAATTAATAGAAAAGTAGTAAATAGTGGTCATGGGCTCTTTTTCAAATATTTTACTGAGTAATGAAACTGAATTGCTTTTAAAAAGTCTCTGTGTTTCAGCCCTCAAATTCTAGCTCCATTGCATCACTGCTGTCAAGACATTATGAAGCACAGACACAAACATCTGGTTCATCACATCTAACACACAGTTACATATCCATATGATCAGATGAAAACTAACTGTACATTGCAATGATTTGAAGATGGAGATAATACATTTATTTAAATATATAAATGCCGTGTATATATTAGCATTCATGTTTGCACACCAATAGGTATTAGCACTGCAAATGTGTGCTTGAAGAATCTTTCAAAGTGTTTAATTCCAAAGCTGACATACAATTTACAGTTAGTTGCTTATCTGTTCAATAGTTTATGATTCAAAATTCTCTAGAAGTGAATTTGAAGGGCACAATGAAATATAAATTACCCCAAAAGCAAACAACAATGGAATCAATTACTTGTGGGCCTTTCTGAGAAGAGGCCATGGGAAGCAAGTAATGTTTGAAAATAAGAAAGAAATAAAAAGAAAGGATCATTTTGGATGAGATTTAAAGTCAATGGTGAAGCCAATTCTACCAAAAAAAAAAAGTGATGAAAAAGGAGTCAGAAGGTAGGGGAAAAGTATGATGCACAGAAACTGGAGAGTGTAATGAATTGTAGTGAGACAATTGTAAAAAGATGGACGAACCTAGGAGAATAGAGTCAGAAAATCTATAAGTGCCGAGGCAAGAAAGGAGAAGAGAACGATCCATTGTGTCAAAAGCAGCTGATAAGTCAAGTGGAATAAGAATGGAAGTGAGCCTTCTGAATTTAGCCACAAGCAAATCATTAATAACTCCCATGGGACTGTGTCAGTAGAATGACCGAAGAAAAGGGGGAATGATAAAAGGTCAAAGATAGAACGGAATGCTGAATGCACTAAAGAAAGCCCAGAGAACAAACCAGTTGCTGCAAGGGTGCTTGCAGGGACAAATCAGCACGCAGTTGATTTTCAAAACGTACACATTCAGACTCTCTTTTGGTTTCTTGGGAGATTGCAGAAATATGACTCTGTTGGTGTTTGTTTATATACTTTATTTATTCACTTTCCAACATAACTCGAGTAACTGAGTCAGTTGTTGTTATTAACTGTCAACAAGTAGACTTCAATTTATGGTAACCCTATGAATAAGTGGCACCCAACTCACTCAGTTATCCAGAGCTCTACTCTGGTCTTGCTAATTCAGGGCCATGGCTTCCTTGAACGAGTCTATCCAAGGGCCTTTGAGGCCACTCCCTAAACTGCAGACCCCAGGATTCCATAGGATGTTGAAAGTAGAATAATAGCACTATAACAGTCCAGTGCAGAAATGGCTTTAGTCATCCTGGCTTCTTGGAAGAGTTCATGTTTGATTCACTCTAGGACCCATTTATTGATCCTTTTGACGCCCCATGGCATCTGCAGAACTCTTCTCCTGTACACATTTCAAATTAGTTGATTCCTTTACTATCAGCTTTCTTCACCATCCAGCTTTCACAACCATATATAGAAGTCAGAAATGATGTGCACAATTCTATGTTCAGTATTATATATCTTTACCCTTCAGGATCTTGTTTAGTTCCTTCGCAGATGCCCTTCTAAGTTCCAGGACGTTTCCCCACTGTTATAGTGTTATACTGTTATAGTGCTATTATTCTACTTTTAACGTCCTATGGAATTCTGGGGTTTGCACTTTAGGGAGGGGCACTTAGAACTATCATCTAAAGAGCTCTTTGGCCTCAGGAAACTACAAACCCCAGAATTCCACAGGATGTTGGAAGTGGAATAATAGCACTATAATGGCTTTCATCTCCCAAAGAATATCCTGATACAGTAACTATCACTCAAGAGTAGGATAAGCCAGAAAACAAAAGCAATAGTGTCAAGGCAATTTTCTAATGAGGAGTCTTTTACACATTCACTTTATTGGGTGATTTTAGATAGGGGTTAAAAATTGTCCCTAAAATTTAGAACATTCTAAACATGCCATTCAGTATAAAACACTCCTATAAACTCTGTAATTTTTTTAAAAAAACTCACCTACGTAAGGCTATAATTCTTAATTCACTTCCCAAATTAGATGCACTGTAATTAACAGGTTGGTTTTAAAGAAATTAGTCTGGGTATTGAAACTCAGGTCATACCAAAGATGCTTGCATGGTCTATATTAATATGGTTGTGCTTCTAATTCAGAAAAATCCCAATATCCCAAACCAAATCAGGGTGGTTCAGATGGAAACGACCAAAGCGAAATGGAACTGCTCTGAAACAGACCAAATGTGAACCTGAGCACTCCTTAAGCTTCGTTAGCGATTTGGATTCAAAGTAGCACAGAGATACAGGCAGCTTGTCTCCCCAAATTCTGCATATAAGACAGGAGTGGGAAAAAATCCCTCTCGGGGTTGCACACACATGCATGCATACACACATACCACAGTGGTCCTGGGAGGGCCACACCTCCCTACACACATATACCAAAAAGTTGAGGTTTTTGAAAAGCTCCCATACTACCTGGGGCAATTTTGGCATGTTATAAGGCTTGTCTAGCTTGCCTTAGGGTCAGAAGAAGCCTTTTTAACTCAATCAGGAAGGCACTTCAATTGAGAAAAAGCCCCCCTCAGTGTAAAACAGGTGAGGGGAGAGGTAAGAATGCCCCCCCCCGAATCCCTATTGGGTACAGAGGGATTTTCCATAATTTAAAAAATACTGGAGGGCCTGGAAGCCCCACACTACCACCTTAGGTATAACGAAAACATTAGGGTAGTGTAAGACAGAAGGGAGAGAAAGGTGTGCAGTGGCAGCTTTAACATCTAATCCAGGAACCTTTTTTCCAGCCTGCCACATCCCAGTGCTTGGGGGAGGGAAGTTGCAGTAATATATCACGGGTCTTATCCAATAACCAGTGCTATTTCTTTCTTTTCTCTCCCAAAAGAAAGCATGTTAAAAGTGTTTTAGTGTAGATTGTGGAAGTTGGTAGGGTGTAGAATTGGGGTGCTTGCCTGGAAAATGCTGGATGGTCAAGTACATCTGCCCCTGTGTGCTCCCCATCCTCACCCACCCTGTCCTATTATCCTTGATCTGACTTTGGTGACAGTTAAGCAGAAAACAAACAGAAATGTTTTCAACTGGTTTCCATTCATCCTTTCTTCCTAGTTTACACACTACCTACACCCTAATGACAACCCATCTTTCTTAAATTTTTTGAGTTTCTTGCCTAATGCCATTTTCATGAAAATTCTTTAAAAATTCAAGAGACTGATAAAAGAGGAATTGAATCATTCCCCCCACCAGATATGAACATGCCTCTTTTAACTGAAATTCTGCAAGAGATCTTTCCACTCTCTTTACAAGCGTCTTCTCTAGTCTTCATGTTATTTTTGTAAAAATTGCACATCTACACATCAGGGGTTAATAACATTCCTTTACAAAAAGTTGTAAAGACTACTCTTGCACAAAATACCCTGCATCTATTTTTTATAACTTAACACACTTGAAGAAAATAAGAAAATAAATATTCCTGCATACTTCTTTGTGCAAAGAAAAACAAGTCAGCGGCATTTTATTTTTTAAGACAATTAAATAACATCAATACTACCACCACCACTGTCTGTCTTTCTATAACATGACTGAGATAATCCTCTTCATAGGCTGCAAAGTTCTCCTGGTTATGTCAAGAAATTTAAAAAGTTATCAACAGTGCTGTTTAAAAAACAAAATTTAATGCCATGTAACATAAATTTTTCTAAACCTATTTGTCTGCAATTGGTCAGGTATATTCCTTTCTAAGCGTTTACCATGCCTGAAGTTTTCATCTAATTCTGGTGAAGAGAAATATTAATGGGCATCAAAAAGGGGAAAGATACAACATAAATGGAAGAGTGTCTCCTAGTTCAAAGAAGAACTGAACACTTTAGTATATGTTTTATTAATTCTCAGAATCAATGGCTATCTGATCAACAAGCTATACATTCTCTGAATTAATGAATTAAAAATAAACTCTCTTTGGGTTTCTTTGTTGCAGACCTATAATCCCCAAGCATATGCATTATAACATTTCTTCTTCTAAATTACAGTATGAATAATTATTATTTGCACTTACTTTTACTTTGCTGCTTTTCTCAGGAGACTAATGTAATCTAACAAAGTTTCTCTCTTGAATTAGAATCCATTCACATAACTATTTCTTTTCCAAAGGAACTTTGCAGTCATTTCTTGGGAGAGAGGGAAAGACAATGGAGCTCATTGGAGACCTGCTCTTCTCTTCCCCACCAAACCCAAGCGATTGAACAATATAAATTTACTTGCATTTCTTGAGTACACATTAGTGGAAGAAGCTCTTTCCACTTTGTTATGAACATGAGAAGAGCTTAGATGGACCAAACCAATGATCTGTTCCTTTCTATCTGATCCAGCATTCTGATTCCAAATGTTGTGACCAATCAGATCTCTCTGAGAAGGTGATGGCACTGTCTACACTCCCCATTGTTTTTGCCCAAGAAGTCAGAGACATATTGAAGACATGACCAAAACACTTTGCTGCCTGGGATTTAACAGGAATACCACCCTCCATGCCTCCAGTCAAAGTGTTTGCGCCCCAAATTGTTAATTATTGTTATTATTGTAGGCATTGTTTTTTATTATATTTGTACTACTAGGGTAATAGGCAAGGGTGCTTGTGAGAGTGTGTGAAACACCCAAAGTCACCCAGTGGATTTCCATGGCTGAGATAAGGAACAAATCCTGGACTCTGGGGTCTCAGTCCAACCTCAGACCACTTAGCCATGCAGTCATGCCTATTCTTTAATCAGTTTTATTCAAGATACCCCAAACATGATAGCTGCTGGCTTGCATGTTCCTGGGGTGATGAATTTACTCATGAGCCATTTCTACACTAGCCTGTTATAGTGCTATGATTCCACTTTCAACATCCTATGGAATCCTGGGGCCTTAGGCCCCTCCCTAAACTGCAAACCTCAGGATTCGATAAGATGTTGAAAGTGGAATAATAGCACTATAACAGGCTAGTGTGGAAATGGCCTTGGTTTTACTCTGAACCTTACAAGAATTATTCCTTAAACACTGAATAGTTCCTTTAAAGTTCAAACTAAGGCCCTTTTCACACGGCATTTCCAATGCGAAAGGGCCCCTTGTGAGGAGCGGTCCACACGACACACTCACATTTGTGCGACACTCAAGGGCCTGACGCGGACCGCGCACGCATTTTTTCATTTTCGGCTTGAAGCCGAAAATGCTGCATGGTCATGCATTGCTCCGGGGCTCCACGCACACTTACCTTGCGTGTGGAGCCTCAGGAGCCAGGCTGGTCACGCTTCCTGTCTCAGTGCAGCCTGGGAGGTCCCAGGCTGCACTGCAAAAGGAAGAGGCGGGGCTCTCATGCAAGTAGGAAGGTCTTGAGGAGCCGAAGAAGCAGGGAAGCGCAAGCCTCGTACCCCAGCACCACAAAAAGGTGAGGTGCGAAAAGGGTCTAAAACCAAGAGCAGAGTCGCTTTCCCATTGACCTGGAAGTCACTGGCCACAATTGGTTCTCATTCTGGAATCTTCCTCCTTTTCATATTGATATGTGTTGTATGATTGCCTCTTATAGAAACCTGAATGGGATGAGGATTTTGAAAAAGAAAGGCAATCTCATAGAAGGAAAATTGGGCTTTTGCAAAGTTCTACAAGAAACATAAAAGATTCAGGCTGTGTAGGAAAGGAACAAGAGTTTTGTTACACTGTGAATCTCAGTGAACCTTGCATGAGATTTACCTTCAAATAAACATGCACAGAAGTGAGATGATAATCAGACTGCTAAAAAAATATTAAAGTCAAACAAAGACAGAAAAGAATTGAATAATCTTAGGCCTATTGCAGTGTATCCCTGCCCCTTTCCTATCTCTTTGACAAAACTGTGTGGCTATTTTATGCACTAGGTGACTTCTTCCAATTGCTTCATAGTGGTGCTCCATCCAGAACTGAGTCCCATTAATAAGCTCAACCAGTGTCAATCTGTCACTAAAGTGTCATGAAGCACTGAGGTTTGAAGGTTTCTAAATGTGTCCTGGAGATAAAGGCTTGTATTCTACCACAGTGGTATTGCAAAAATGTGTACCATGGAAAGGAAGTGGCTGTCTGAATCCAGCCGGCAGTGGAGGTATTATGGGTGTAATTTCAGAATATAAATTAGCTATATGAAATCTAGCATGGGTTAATTATAATTTTTTAGTGTAATAACTTAGGCTTTCTAGCATTTGTTTGCTTGTCATTTTTGTCCTTGATTATGTATCTCCACGAAGTGTGTGTCCTCAAATGATATATTAGAGCAGAGCTTTCTAAACATTTCATGTTGGTGACACACTTTTTAGACATGCATCATTTCGTGACACAGTAATTCATTAAGTAATTCATTAATGGAGGCAGCCCCTCCACTCGAGCCTGGCCTGCTGCCGCCCTCACCAGGGTCTTCCTCAGCCCAGGACAGTGGTGGGAGAGGCAGCTCCTCTACCTGGACCTCTCCTGCCACCGCCACCTTGCTGGGGTCTTTCTCAACCCAGGGCGGAGACGGTGGCAGAGGTAGCTCTTTCACCTGGGCCTGACCTGCCACAGCAGCAGGAGAGGTAGTACCTCCACGTGTTATGTTCACACAACACACCTACACACTGCAGGTGACACACTAATGTGCTGTGACACACAGTTTGGAAAGCTCTGTATTGGAGCTTGTTTCAATTTGTTAAGTGCCATCAAGATAGCCTCAAGTTATGGCAATCCTATGAGTAAGAGACTTTCATGACATCTTGTCCTTACCAGTTCCTGTTAGGGTTCTGCTCACTCAGGGCTGTGGTTTTCTTGATTGAATCTATTCACCTGTGATATGGTCTTTCTCTTCTCTTAGTACTTTCACTTCATCAAGCATTATTGTATTTTCTAATGAGTTATGACATATCACAATATGCCCAAAGTACAGTAGCCTCCATTCTATGCTCCTAGAATAGAGAGTGCAAATTTCATTCCAATAATGATCACAGTCTGAGTTTGGAAAATATCCTTCTAGAGTACAACATGGGGTTCTTGGTGCTGTAGTTCAGGAAAGGAACTTTTCCAAGCTCTCACCATAAGTAATATTTGAAAAGATTCCTTTTTCTCTTCCTGGTATTACATGCATAGTAATGGACAGAACTGTATACAACGGTCATTTCTGCATGACACTGTTATAGTGCTGCTATTCCACTTTCAACATCCTGTGGAATTCTGGGGTTTGCAGTTTAGGGAGGAGCATTTAGAATTTTCAGCCAGAGAGTTCTTTGGCCTCAAGAAACTACAAACCCCAGAATTCCACAGGATGTTGGAAGTGGAATAACAGCACGATAACAGTGTAGTGCAAAAATGGTCTTACTGACAAGTTCTCTAAGATGTATAGAGAAAAAAGTTACTCTGGGAGTGCTTAAAAGCCACTGTATAAAGGCTAATGGCCACTTTATTCTCCACACCGATACTAAATCAGTGGCCTTAAAAAAAGAAAAGAAAAGAAAAGTTAAATGTGATACTGCACAGTTGACATGAAGTGAGTAAAGGCAGCATTTCAGAAAGGTAAATGCCACAGAAGCTTCCAAGTGCTTTAAGGAAAGGACTGTGGGTGAGAGATAAATTGGCTGCTGCTGATGTCAAAGACAGATCAGTGCTAAAAGCAGTGAGTCAAGGACTGCCAGTCTTCCCTGACAGGGAAAAAAAAATATAAAAAATCTTTGAGCCTGACAAGTGTCCCATTAACATTAAAAATCACCTAGGAACCCATATAGAATATATGGATGCAATATGGATATGAAACCAACTCTTAAAATAAATAAATAATAAAGCTACTTGACAGATCACCTTCATCCCACTCCCCACTCTGTGCTCCCATGCCTGAAATTTATTTACAAAAAATCTGATACCTTCCCTTACAGAATAAGTGGCTGAGGCATCTTAAAGTTATATGCACGTATTTCAACTTCCAATGCCCACAGCATTTTAATGAGTAATCATAAGAAACTTAAAATCCCAGGGCTAAACTACATATGTTGCCAAATGTATCTCTCGGAAGCATATTGGAATTGTTCTGCATTTCCACTCCCTCTGGCCTACCATTTCTGAGTCTGTTCACCTAGCAGTTATTGCTAGGCAGACTGGAGAAAGACTTCATCACTATATCTCTGGCATCCTGTTGGTGACCAATCATGGAATAATGAGACCAGACACAGAGAACTGGGTTGAATAAGAGCCACTTTAATTAACCTAGAACCTACTTAAACTTTGTTGAATGTGGAAGGGAGCAAGGGGCCAGCAACGTGGTGTGGGATCAACTGAGACAGGTCTTGCATCTTTATTTTCTCCCCACTTCCCCTGGGCAAGTCACCTGAGTCCTGAGGGCAATCTATTAATTTAGTTGCTCCATGCCTAGTCACCAGCTGGAAGGCAGACCTAAGGACCCCCAGCAATAAGCGTCAGGAACTGAATTCACACACACAAATATAAAAGTGCATATACACTATTTATTAGGAGCATGATACATAGTACAAGACTTCAGTGAGCGAACTGGAGGCAATTAGTAAAATTCAAAACATTAAAGGCAAAGAGTTTCTCATCCGGCCCAGAAGAGACCTTGGAGTTCTGGTTTAGCCTGGCAGTGCTTATCACTGCATTCCTAGCTTTGTTTATCTAATGGTCTCTGGTTCTCATACATTGTTACGAGCAAGCTGCTACTTAACTCCTACTACATGTCCCATAACTAAAATATAGAGGGCTACCTGACACTAAGTCTCAGTACTTGAGAGAAGGCAAAGCCTCCAGGCCAGCTCCAAAGGTAGTCTTCTTCTCCATCTCCAAAATTAAGCTAAAATTAATGGGGCCTACCAGGCCTGTCAAGACTCAAATAGCAAGGTGAGCCCATTGAGGGCCCATTTTCTGTCTTTTTAATTCCCCCTAGGAATGCTGGGGCCAGAGGCAAGAGAATGGGAGAGGGGAGCTCGAAGGGAAATGGGAGGGGATCACGTGGGGAATTATTTGTGTTTTTTCTACTTCTGTGAGGGTTCTGTGCTCCAAAGCCTCATGAATGCAGAGGTGACACTGTACACTGAGTAGCAGGAGAATTCACACTGCCTCTATGCATTGCTTTTCAGCATTGTGCACTGCAATTGAAGAATGGGTTGTCAGCCATACAGATTTATTATTTTTTATTTATTTAAGATATTTCTGTATCACATCCACGGAAGAAAAATAAAGACAATTAAAATGATACAAAGATTAAAAATATATAAAAATAACAAAAAAAGGCAAATAAAACCATACAAACAAAAAATAAAGACAATTAAAACAATACAAAGATTAAAAACATTTAAAACCATTCTAAAGCAATCTGAAAATACAATATTAAAACAGAGGCATTGTCACGACAATTCCTGGCCCAAGCTTGGGACATTAGATATCGTTTTGATATCAATAATTCGGCTCTGTTCCACCACCCCTCTCCGCATGTCTGCGAGGCCACCGGACAAGCTCGCAAGACAGGCATGGCCGATAATTGCTGTAATATTCCACACAATACAGGCTGGCAAGAAATAGCCGTCCCGACGCTTCAGGAGACCTCAAAGGCAAGCGTGCAATTATGTATGCATGCAACTCACAAAAGAACTCCCTGCCCTGAGCAGGCAACTTGGCAAGTTGGACTCTCAAACTGTCAAGCACTTCGCGTTTGCATACTGGCTACCTCTTTGTCAATTCGGACTTAATTCAATCATGCTAAATTCTGACCTTTTGGAGGCTTTGTTTCCAGTCCCAAACTCATTGTTTTCCCCAAGCATGGACCAGCCTGTGGCTACATTTTCCTCTATAAAAACCCCTGCCTTGGTGAGCTTCTTCGGATCGCTCCTGATTTCCATCCCATCTTGCTACCACTGTGCTTGGCGAGCTGTCCCCTCAGTCCCACGTACTGAGACTACGCACCTTCAAACTTTTGCACTGATCTACCCAGGCTTCAGGACAGGTGTAGTACAATTATTCTTATAACCTGGTGTGCTTCTTGGCTTTGCCTGACCCCGTAGACATTGGGTAAAAGATTCCGCTCCGTTGCCCTGCCTGTCGTATTGCTAGCTTGTGCTCTTGGCTAATTTCCCCCAACTTGTATAATTGAGAGCTCATTTAGGTGTCCCTCCAGGGACTCCCAATAAACAGGGTAACACCATTGCAAACATGAAAAGCCACTAATCATTGACCATTGGTCCACATAGGTTGTACTACATTGGGTATTCAGTACAGGGTTCCTAACATAACTCTGCCATCAGATATTTATGGTGTGCTGAAGCAGTGTAGGATCTTGCTCTGCATGTGTTAATCTGTTTATCAGTACTAGATGTCTTTTTCACCTCTTCATGATTGTAAAATGGCTGTTCTTTCTTTGTTTGTTATAATATTTATACCCTGGCCTATGTTGTGGGATTGCAAAACAGAAGGGAGATGGAGACATTTTTGTGCAAATTACAAAAAGCAGATGTAAACAAAAACCCCAACCCATCTTGTTTTCATCCTGGAGGAGGCAACTCTCATAGATTGTGCCAACCTCTTGGCAGGCTGTGGTGACAGCCTATCTCAATGAGAATGAGAAATTTTGCAAATATTTCTCACTTCCCTACCTTGCACTAGATGACAACAGTTGACTGCATGCCCATACAAGGAATTATAGGGAATTAAGGTAAAAACCACTTATCATTGACCACCACTTGGTCTGAATGGTAAGAGAAGTTTCAGCAGTAGAATTCTGAGACCTGGCAGTGAAAAGCTCCAAAAGAAAAGTCCACAGTCATAACAATTAGCAGGGGAGTAAATTTTACCAGAGAAGCAGAGAAATTTTTAGCAAAAGGACAGGGAGGGGTGCATTTTGTCCTGAATCTCATCTTTGGGAGAAAGATAGGATATAAATGAATAAAATAAATAATATTTGTAGAGAGAGAAGTAACACTGACTTGCAGCAAACTGAATGGGGGAGGGGAGGGGAGGGGAGGCAAGGCAAGGAAACCATGAGAGAAAAGTTTTGTGCCTCTTCAAGTGGGTGACATCAACTGATATACAGAGGAGAAAGTCTGGGAGGGATGACAAGAAGTTCATTCTTCAGTGTAATGAATCTGAGACAGTGATGAAACATCCAATTGCTTATGTTATATTACCTTGTGTTTTTCTTTGTGGAAGGCAGGAGTGCTACATGCTGGGAATTGAAATGGATACAGTATGTAAGACTCTTCCATCTCACTAGTGTCGTCCATTCCAACAGTGATGAAGGGTTTTTTGCTGTCAAAATATTATTGAAATCTGTGCAAGAAATATCAGTTGCTGATGTGAGATTGCCTGAAGAAGGAAACCCCAAAGTAGAAGGATAGACATGGGTGTAATCAATATATACATAATATTAAAAGCAGAGCTTGAAAAAGTAAGCTTTTTCTATATAACCCCAGAGTTGCATTCAGAAAAGTAACTTCTCCAAGCTTTGAGAGAATCTTACACGTAGCCATGCTGTTATCAGTAAAGCATGCAACAATATTAAATTAAGTAAGTAACCCTTTACAACAATCTTATGACAGCTAAAATCAGCTGCTTGAAAGAACTATTTCACTCTGTCTAATGACGGGGCTGGCCCTGAAGAGCAGTCAGTGTGTGAAAGACCACAGCAAAGCAGTGTCAGAAAAATATATATTAAGAGCTGGAGATAGAGCATTAAAAGATGAACTTTGGCAGCTTATGAAAACTGCTGGGAAGGAAGTCAAAGACCAATGCATTCAATGTTACATCTCAGGGTCATTTAAAATCAATCTTTTCATGTCTGCACTAAGATGTCAACATGACAGAAATATAATAACCAGAAGATAACTCTGAAACATGTTCAGAAAACACCAGTGTACAAAGAAAAAGTTATATGAAGGTTATATGAAGAGTCTTGAAAATTGTCATCAGAATCTCAGATTATTAAGACTAAGGCCATTTCCTCACTACACTGTTATAGTGCTTTCAACATCCTATGGAATCCTGGGCTTTGCAGTTTAGGTAGGAGCATTTAGAATTCTCAGCCAGAGAGCTCTTGGGCCTCAGTAATTTACAAACCCCAGAATTCCACAGGATGTTGAAAGTGGAATAATAGCACTGTAACAGTGTAGTGCGAAAATGGCCTAGGTATGAATGAATAAATTTTTAAAATCAATATGTTATCAGGAACTGAATTCACACACACAACTAGTACAGCGCAGAAACACTATTTATCTGGAGTGCGATACATCATACAGGACTTCAGTGAGAGGACTAAAGGCAATTAGCAAATTCAAAAGCATAAAATCCCAAGACGTTTCCCTCCCCCTAGTAAGAGACCTTGAAACGGTGAGAGCCTGGCAGCGCTTATCAGTACATTCCTAGTTTTTGTTTATCTAATGGTCTCTGGTTCCCATACCTTTGTTACAAGCAAACAGCTATCTTATAACCTATGACATATCCCATTACTATAATATGGAGGGCATCCCGACAATATGTATTCTGCATTTAGTAACTTTACAGATCCATAGCTATGTTGCAGAAATGTAACAAGGCCCTATTAATGAATTCTGAAGATGTGCATTTTAGCACTGACAAGAGTGTTCCAATGGTCACTGGGTGCTTCTGATGGTCATTAAGCCCTCCTAATGAGAAAGAGGAACTTCTGATGTACACTAATACTTCTGACACACATTGGATTTACCCAATTTTTATTTTTATTTTTTTTTTGGCACATTCCCCATGTTCATTGGCCACTTGTGATGCCCTTTGGCCACCTCTGGTGCACATTGGACACTTTACATGCTCATTGAGCACTTCTGATGAACACTGAGCATTCCTGTTGCACCCTGCACTTCCTAGCTGGTCTCTAGAGATGCACATCAGGAGTGCCCTGGTGCACATTGGGGCCATGGTCCATCATCCACTCCACTGACAATAACTACACATCAGACAATCATACGTTGTAACTTCCCAGCAGACCTTGGTGAATATATGTATTGTATTACTATTCAGTTCTACTTCCCGCATACACAAGTCTGCTTATGAAGAGTTATGTCTCATGGTAAATTCCAGCTGTGCATTCTTTTGTAAATATGGGCACCCAGGCAGCAAAAAGACTGGATATTTTCATATTTGTTTGTGTACATTTATCCAGTTTTACTTTGTATTCTTCTTGGACTAAGGACAGTGATACTACTAGAGCTGTATTGCCATCTCACTGCAATGAAAAGTTTTTATGCTGCTAGAATATTACTGCTTACATTCAAATTATTTAGCAGTAAAATTTTCACAATTCCCTGTTGCACAGCTGCTATTTTCAAGTTTGTGTTTATTAAAACAAAGTAAAGCAACTGAACATATGATGCATTCTATTATAATGAGTTTTTTAATCTCATTGGCACAACCCAGGGAATTCTTTGTTACATAACCAGGTATATCTATTAAAGCAAAGCATCTGGCATATATTTTGTTTCCTTTTGAAGTATGCTCTTCTTTTGCATATTTGAAAAATGGAGGTCATGCTGTACAAAAACTGAGGTGTTAAGGTGTTGAACTGTCCATGGTTTTGTGAGTATGCTTATTTCTTACACTGGTAGCACAATTCTAGCTCTAATATTGGGTTGCTTCATGTTTGATGACAAGTCAATACCTAAGAGGTTTTAATTTTTGTTAGTGCTAGATTCCATAATGAGAATTATTACTTTAAATTGGCTTTTGTCAACAAGCAGCATTCTTACATTCCAGACTGCACTTTGTGCAAGTCATCTGTTTTAATATATTAAATGAGAAATGATTTATTCATTAGTGTGAAATTGGAATTACTTGGTCATTTGTATACTTTTGTGGTCTACTTTACAGATTTTGCTATTGACTAAAAAAGGAGAAAACCTTTCTTAAAACAAAGAAACAAGCATATCAATAAATGGCCAAGGGGGTTATCCATACTACATGATTATAGTGGTGTGATACCACTTTAACTTTCATGTCTGTGTTCTGTGGAATCTTGTTACTATATATATATATATATATTATTGAAAAATTAATCAAATAATCATAATATAAAAATTACATATAATCATACATATTACATATAACCATTCAATCATTGGAGCATATCAACGTAAATAAGGCTAGGTTTATTAGAAATAATAATTACCTATAATTACCTATAAAGAAGTATAGGTAATATATTAAAAAAGACTAAATATTTAAGAAAGAGGGGAAGGAATGAAGAGATAGGTATAAATTAAAGAAAGGAAAAAAAGTGAAAAACTAGCAAGTAAGGTTGAAAGGAAACATAAAAGAAGGGAAGAGGTTGAAAAAAAAAAAGAAAAAGAAAAGGAGAGTTGATTGCCCAAACCTAAAATTTCTCAAACTATTTACCTAACCTTCATACCCTACCTTCTTATCTTATGGGCCATTCAATAAATTTAGAGCAATGGACCAAAACATGGACAAAACAATGAATTATATGGCCTGTCAAGACATCAAAAAAAATTATATAAAAAGCAGCATAGATGATATTTAACTCTGGACAAATTACGTGAAATGTATAAGAATTTATTGTAATAAATGTTGGAAATTCAATTCTGAAACAGGTACTTTTTTCATTTATGATGGTCCTGTAAAAAAGTAAACAAATTTTGGAAAACTATGCATATACAAACTGAATAAAAATATTGGGATTTCAATTTAAAATGTCACCCTTACTATATTTACTAAGTATTATGGATGATGATCTTGAAAGAAAAGAAGGTAAAGTATTATTTTATTTTTCGGCAGCAGCTAGAATAGTCTTAGCTCAAAAATGGAGACAAAATACTCTTCCTATTAGATATGATTGGACTTTGAAATTGATAGTTATAAAACAAATGGATAGACTTAGACTTCTTTTAAGAGGGGAGAAATATAATACATCTATTGAAGACTAGGATAAAATCATTGCATATTTTAAGAATAGGTGGGGAAGTTTGAAGGTGATAAACTGAATTTTGAGACTAATAAGGATTTTTCCTGAACTATATTGTTATGATCAAAAGATATGAAGGATAGGATAAGTAGAATTTGCAATGTATAAGTCAAATCAGTTTGTTTAGATAATGTAAAATAAATAAAAACTTATAGCCAGGCCAGGAGCGAGAGGAAGTGGGAAAAGATAAGGAATTCTGTTATTATATTGGTGAGCTATTTAGAATTCTCTGTCAGAGAACTCTAGCACAGGGAGGTGTACTGGAGAATTCTAAGTATGCCACCAAACAACAAATTCCAAAATTATGTAGGACAGCATCAACATTTAGAGTGGAATCAAAATGATATATTTTGTGCATTTTTGTTATATCCATGGTCTCATGTGAGGAACATTCTGTTCACTATTTTCATTAGGAAAGAAGGCATTTTTAAAAAAAATCATCACTACTTGAATTTTGAGCCTTTCTTGTTTTCCAATTAAGGTTAGATCAGGGATAGGAACTAAGACCTACAGTCTACATGAAGGCAATGAAAGCTTGGGAACCATCTCAAAGTGCTTAGAAATTTGGGAATTACATCTCTCAGCTAATACACATAACTCTGAACCTTGTGTCATTCCAAATCACTTTTCACAAAATTAGAAATAGCTGTTCATTAATTTCCTCCTTCCTCACATTCTGTAAATATGGCCTACGGAGGCCCAAGATGTAGGAAGATGCTGAGGTGTAGCCCACAGTCCTTCTATGGCTGTTGATCTTTGCTTAGGTGACCACAGCTATCCCTTAAAAAAAGTACCTGCACTATATATGTATCACCTTTCTACTTAATGTAGCCTTGACATAATAAATGATGTCTCGATATTTTAGAAATTTGACTTAGTCTGAAAGGGGAGTTGCAGCAAACCCCAGGCTATTCCCAGAGTATTAAGAACTACACTGTGTCTAAAAAAAAAAAAAGGAAAAGGAAAGGAAAAGAAGTATTCTGCCCTCAAGCTGATAAGTCCTGATGACTTCATGACTCGTTCGGTTAAAAAAAATCCACCCAGGGGAAAGTTCTAATATATGCCAGTGCCAGTAGCCCTGTAAATAGAATGGCTTCCTTTTCTCATAACCCTGATAACCAGGGAGTCTAATAGCAGGTGGTTTGATCTTTTATGTAGCACAATTGGCTTGATTCTCCAGCTGCTTTGTGACACCAGAATGCTGCGCTTGACTGAACATTTTTTGCAGAGGTAAATGAACTGTATACGGAAGACAGAAGGCCACAGTGGTCTTTCCATAGCGGGATCCCTCTGAGCTAAGGCACCACACTCCGGTTTCCTGCCAGGAAGTTCACATTCACCATGTCACCTACTGATCAGTTGTTCAAAGGGGAGAATGAAGATTCTTTGACTGAGTTAATAAAGAAATAACGTGTCCCCCTGCTGTGCTAGTGCTTCTGAATTAAACATAAAATTGAAATGCAGCTGCCCATCCATAACAAAAGCAGGCTACAAGGAACTTTTCAAAGTGTTTACACTTTGCTGAAGCCAGTTATAAAGCCCTGGGGACATGCTTCAGCCTTATGAAGTTGTTTACTATGAAGAAAAGGGGGTTAAACTTCGTTATCATCAACAGGTTAAGACAATGGTTCTTCACCTTTGGCCCTCCAGATATTTTGGATCTCCCAGAATCCCTGCCCATTATCTATGTTGATATTGGCTTCTAGGAGGTAAAGTCTAAAATATCTGGAAGCCCAAAAGTTGAGAATCACTGAATTAGGAGAACCACTAAATTGTGAATTATATAACAAGTTATTTTCCTTCGCAAGAGACTGAACATATTTAAAATGAGCAACATTTCCTCATGCCTTTTGCTCAAGCTTCTTAGCCACACACAGAACTACATGTAACCCTTTGAACTACCTTCATTTCAGTAAGTGTGGTATTTCTTTGTATCAGTCAGATGTGATGCTTAGAGTATTAGGCTAGGGCTTAGGTCAGTCACTGTCTCTCAGCTTGATAGACTTCATGGGATTGTTGTGAGAAGAAAAAAGGGAGAAGGGGAGCCTTGAGCTCATTGCGGGGAAAGGAAGGGATATAAATGTCAACATGGAACAAACAAACTGTGGCAATCAAAATTTGCTCTTAAACAAACCTGCTCTTAGACAACCAAAAATCATTTTCTCACATATAGACTTCATATTTCTACCAATTCCTCTCCAACCATATATAACACCATTTAGAAGGAGCCAGAAGTAGGCAGTAATGGTGAGTAAAAGGAAGGGCAACTTGCATGAGCAAAGTTCTCATCCAGCTTCTTTTTAGGGGCAACAATTGTCTGACTGCTAGACTGGTGATACGCAGCTTTGGTTAATAGTGTGTAATTTCACAAGGAACTCATTATAAACAACACAACCATCATTTATATTTCATTATCATTTCTCATAGTAATTTCTCATGGTAATTTCATTTCTCATGGTAATGTTTTAATCTTCTGAACACAATGCCTATAGCAGCCATTTGATGTTCAGCACTAGAAGAAGTTAAACCAGAAGTCCAGGATGGCTTCTTTGTTCTTCTGGCTTAAACACCATTCTCTTGACAAACACAGTGCATTTTTTTCTTTATTGTGGGAATCAAGCCTTGTTCTTATAACTGGATCCATAATTTCCCTCCAGCTGAACCAAGCCATGGTCTTGTAGCAATATTGAGGACAGTCATTAAGAGTTAGAGCATGCTGCTCTGAAACCATGTTGAAGGCAACATTAAAACTTTGGTGCAAACTGGCATAATTCCTGGGTAAAATTCTCATCGAACTCAACTTGATCTTATACATTTCAATTACATGTGCATGTCAAATGAACATCAACAGGAACACAATTGTTGTAAAATAGTGGATAAGGTCAATATATTTTCAGGAGAGGAGTGAGGTTTCCCCCTACCGAGCTCAGTAATTCAAGCCATGTAAATAGAATATTGTCAGAGCACTTCCTGAATGATGGGAAGATGTGAAAAGTCACAGCAAATTACCACCTGGCTTAATATGAATGGTCATTGAGACTGATTACAGTGGTTTTACATGCCCTGTTCTACATTTGTTGGCTTTCCTTTTATTCCTCAACCTCTTTTTGAGTTGATCTTTGTTTAACTGTTGATCCATCTATTTCAATATATGCAAAAAATGGTAGCAAACAACTATTAATGTCATATAGGCCCTTTCTGCACAAGGGAGATACATCACTGTAGCATTGTTGCATCACAAATACATCTGCATGTCAAATTGCTTTGACATCATTCTGTTGTAGTTCGTTCCACATGTGTTCAGCTGTTAGCATGATTCACATTGTTTTGAAACCAGTGTAATATAAAAATGGAAAAACTCCAGTACAAATGAACCACAACAGTGCCATTGCATTTTTTCCTACATGCGGAAGCATTACATCAATTCACATCACAGAGGTGGGCATAAACTGACCAATCAGCAGTAGCAGGGTAGAGGAGGGAGGGGAATAGGAGTTCCAGAAAACTGACAATGTGGAAGCTACAAATGATTTTCTCCACTTTACTTTGACAGAAACTGGAGGGCGTACAGGTAGGAATTGGGGTAAGTCAGAGTAAAAAACACTGCTTATAAAACTCTGTGAACGCTCCTCCACTCTAGTGCAGAAATGGCCATAGTCAATAGATGTTTGACAGTAGCTTTATTCCTTGTTCAACCCACAAACAACTACATCAAATTTACCACCTTGGCTGGAAATTACCTGAGAGAGGAAAACAGAAATGCATCTAATATGGTGCTCAGTTACTTTAAAAGAGGATTATAAATTCATCCCTGAGGTAGAGAAAAGGCACTGTTTTCCTTGTCAACTCTAGTCACCTTCCAATGTCCATAGACAATCACTTTCCTTTTAGTTAATATATTTTAATGTAGGGCAATTTTGGAATTCAAACAATCAAATTAGTGTGCATAGAAGAAGCAGTATAAGATGAGAACTGCAAGCAATTTCCTGTCTGTCAACTATGTGACTTGTTGAAGATCCAGAGATGTGATGAACATAGAACAAAACAGTACATCAACAGAATGCAATGACTATGGTCACCCAACATGTTACTATATGTGTCAGGACCAGTTTTGGGGGCATGGGCTTCAGTGGTAAAAATATTTCACAGAATTTGGCAGTCTGAATGCAAGTAACTTTTTCACTTCTCTTGTGACTTTTTGAAACAAGAAACATATCTCACCTTCAGAATCTGCATGTCTGTGGTGTTTTTCAGAGAAATAACTTGATATACAACCTCACAATTTTAAAATCCCAACAGTGAAAATTGCACAATATTGGGGAAGAAGCGTACAAACTTTATTCAATGAAGGAAATAGTATGTAGGTAAAATGAGCAACTAAATGAGCACATTGGAAAAATGCATTAAAATGTCTATGAACTTCTAAACAACACCCCTTCTCCTCCCCAGTCTCCTTCCCTCCCTAATTCAAAGAAATAGAAATTCCTGGTGGAATTAAGAGAAATGCAATTCATCACTCATGAAGTTACCCTACAACATAGGCTGTTTCTACCCTATATTGTTATAGTGCTATTATTCCACTTTCAACCTCCTGTGGAATTCTGGGGTTTGTAGTTTGCTTGAGGTCAAAGAACTCTCTGACTGAGAATTATAAATGCTCCTTCCTAAACTACAAACCCCAGAATTCCATAGGATGTCAAAAGTGGAATAATAGGACTATAACAGTTTAGTGTAGAAATGGTCATAGTATGTCATGATTTTAAATCAATTACATTAGGGTATTCTTATAAGGTGGATTCTTATCACTTCTAATCCAGTTTCCTGTCTGTGCTTTATATACTGCAGTTCATGATCCATTTCCAAATAAATATAAATCTGCCTAAATACCAAAGAATAAATTGATTAGTTTTTAGAGTACATTGCCACAAGCTATCTGTACTTTATCTGCCTAAGGAACAAATATCTGCCTAACAAAATTTATTAGTCTTTAAAATACGCCTGATATATTCCTGCAGAATATATATATTGCATAACCTCCTCACAAGGAATCTTTGAACATGTGGGTTGGAGTGGTGTAAAAGATACAGATAAGCTATTTAAGCTAACACGGGGAAAAAGAGACCTGGCATGTTTCTAATGTAATTCTCAAATATTTTGGAGAAAGACTTCTGAAACATATCTGAAAAATTTCTCAGATCATATCTCATTTGTTGGCATCTCTGCAGAAACTGGAAAATTACCTTACGAGGAATAAATATAATTAACATGCTTGAGAATGCATTTTTTGTTAGTAGCAAGTTTGGCCTAACTACAGCCACTCGCAGTCTAAAAATCAACACTTCCTACCAGTGCAAGAGTGTGAGGCACTCTGGAGGCAAGTCTGTATACGGCTATATAAGGCTCACCTCAACTCTTGGTTCCCACCAGATCTTAAATTTCATAGCACCCTGAAAAATTAGGTAAATCTCATGATAACAGCATTCGTTGAGGCATCAGAAATTTACTGCTGATACTGTATTGTGAACATGCTATTCAGTCCAGAAAAGGTTGAAGGAAGAGCAGGCACTATCTGTGACAGCATATGACACCCACCTCAGAATCTGGTAAATAATTTTGCTGCTTAGCTCATACTTGGTGCTTGGGCATTGCCTTGTAAACACAAGTAGTACCTGCTTTTCCTCCTTTCTCTCTGGATTGAACAGGTCCAAGCAGTTGTTGCTGCTGCTGCTGCTGCTGCTGTTATAGTTAATAATGTATGTATATCCTGCCTTTTTCCTAGGTTGGGGTTCAAGCTGGCTTACTACAAATATATATATATATATATAGCTAAAATTCACAAAATATAAAAGTGAAAAGATGATTAAACTACAAAAAAATTAAAACCAATTAAAACGTGTATCATTTAAAAAAAAACCAGCACAACAAAAATAAGTTGATAAGTAGGAGCTTTGGGCCATCTTGTATTACCCCAAATATGAGGCTGAATATTAAGCCTACAATACTGACCTCCTGAGATACATTAACACCAGACAATGTGGGCCCTGACCATGTTGAACAGGTGCTCTGAGAACTGTAGTTTTTTAATCTCAAATTCTGTCTGCCTTGAAACATGGGTAGTGCCCAACCAGTCAGTGGGATGTAGTCGCATAAGCAAGTTTCCATTAAGGCATTGCTCGTTGACTCACAAACTACAGGAAGAAATTACTTGTACAACTACCTCATTTTGACTCTGCTTGATTCTGCAGACTACCACCACCACCACCACCTTTTCACCCTATACCATGGTTCACCTCATTTGACATAGTCCTTGACCCTCTGTGTGGTAATTTGGGGGTAGTACCGCCATGAGGATGGAGAAGAAGGGAACCTTCTGTATCCAACACTCCCAAAGTGGCCTGTCCTTGAGCATTCATACCCTTTCACTCTCACATTCTGTTCCCTTCATCAGAAAATAAGTTTGGGAAAGCTCAAATGAATCCCAGCATCTCCATTTTCCTGCTTACGGTGAAAGCCAGGTTTTAAATGTGTGCCACTCGATTCATTTTCATTACAGTCACTATCAAATAGGTGTAGTCGTATCATAGTGCACTTTATCCTGTGCTTCCTAATCTTTATTATCAGAATGAGGCATTTGAATTTTAATGGCCCCTGGGGTTGAGAAAGGCAGTGATAACAATGTATCACATTAGTATTTTCAACTGACAGTGCTCAAATTAGCTGAGCCTCTTCACCTCCTTTTCAAGGCACAGTAGTTTTGCAGATGGGTGGAGGGCTAATTTTATTTGCATATGAAAAGTATTTAGAGCAGAAAATGTCACAACAGGAATCCATTCTTATGACAATGAACATAACAGGATTAGAAAAGAACCTGTTGTAACCCGTTATGCAATCTATAAGAAAAAGGGACTTCAGGCACATCCAGGCAATCCTAGAGTTTAGAAGAGTTTCTTTTTTGGGCAATAACTATCAGAGCTGTACAAGAAGTACATTTTTTCTTATTTGAATAACATGGTTGTTGAGGGATTCTGACTACAGGCCAAACAGTAACTTTTCTTGTGCTTTGTTTTTATCTCCATTAGTTCCACTGGTATTTCTCCATCTACTGTCCATCAGAATCACAAAGAAATGGAGGCAATCTCTCACATATCTTTTTATCTAATATGGAGAAAGGGAGAGTGTGATGAAATTCTGGGAGTGTGGCTATCTGAAGTGCCAGTGCAGCCTGGAAGTGCAGTTTGGTAGGAAACCAATAGGTTTTGGGGTATTGTTTTGCAATTGGGGTTTTGGGTATTGCCATTTCTAATGTGAGATTTGCATCCATTCATTTTCTTGTGCAGATACTATCCTGTTTGTCCAGTGCAGAGTGTAGAGGGTATAATAGGCCATGCACCCTCACACTTTGACATAGTTTAATTGGCAAATATTAATTGGTATAAATATAAATTATACTCTACTATGGCTGCATGGCCAAGCTGGCTAAGAAGAAAAGAATTGCAAGAACAGGTCAGGAAAGACCTCAAGGCATAGCCAGGTCATAGTCAGAAAATCACCAGGAAATTCCAGCGACAATGACCCCCCAGTTAGCCTTCAACAACTCAATCTTTAGAGACAATAATATCGGCAATGTTCCCACAGGATGGCTGATTATCTTAGTCCCTCTTCCTCTGACTACCAAAATTCCTTTTTGTCCCTACACCTGTCCAGCAATAAAAGAGCTATCAAGATCCCCATTAGATCTTTGTTACAAAATGCTAAAAACATTAGTCTATTCCAGACCCCATTGTCCACTGTCCAGACTTGTTTATTCTGCCAGAGATCCATTAACACCTTAGCCCTCCAGGCAGAAATAAGAGTATTTTTGGCTAAACAACTCGCAGTACACTGGTTGCTGGTCACCATTCTGCTGCTCTGATTTCCATTTATGTACTGTCCTTAGACTCCACATCATTTCTTCACTGTTCTTTGGATTGATAAATATCAGCCTAACAACCTGTCTATAAAAATTCTCCTCCCTTTTTCCTTCAGTTAGCCTTGTGTGATTGTGAGACTGCTTGGATCTTGTGTGTGTGATCGCAATTCCCCCAGTAAAAGAAATAAGCTTACTTTTGGATCTCTGTGGCTCTTCCCTGCACTAGTACTGATAGACATAGGTGTAAAAGATCTTACCCCCCTCTTGTGGGCCTCCTTTTTGAGCTTATGTTCCCCATCATTTTCACACAGGCACCGGCATCATGCGTGGGCCCCCGAGTCACCCACATTTAAGGCTAACAAGGGGAGTTGCTGACATAGGATGGCATACATCACATTGAGTAAATGCACCTCTGATGCTGTGGATGATGCTATTGGCCCCTGTAATATTTCTTCCAGGTTAGATGTGGGGACAGATTTGTGGCAGGATCCCTGTTTTATGATCCATGTTATGTATCCTGTTGCAAGTGAGTAGTTGTTTAAGATTTGGAGGCTCCCTGTAGGTCAACAAAGGCTTGTCTCCCAGAGCTTATGAGAGGGCTGTATTATACTCCTGAACTGGTTTTAGTTGATTATGTGTTTGAGTGGTCTCACCTAGGGATGGCAGGTGAGAACTGGGGTTGTTCTGTCATTTTGTAGTTTCATTCTGTCTTATAGTAGATGGTTCTGGGTATTAATCTTGCCTTGATTATTTGTTTCTTCACCTTCCCAGATGGTTATTGTAATTTGAGAATGCCTGTTGTAAATCCAAGAATTTTGAGTCTCTGTTGTGTGGGTCTGAGCAGTTGCAGAGTTTTGTCCGTTATCATGCTATTGTCCTAATTGGCTCTCATTGCACTGCATTAGCTTTGGGGACATATGTCGGGGACAATTGAAATGTCACTGTAGGTGAGGCAGACATTTGCATTCAAATATATGAACGTGCATGCAGAAGACTGGCCCAAGACTGATTCAGAGCACAGTGTCCACACCTTCCCCTTCAAATCAAGAAGCACAATATCCAAAGTCAGCCTCAGGCTCATGAGACCATAACATAAGCAAGTCTCCACACACCCACACACATACAAGCATGTTGAAATTAAAGTACATTAATAACAAATAATTGCTCTTTCATCACACTGTAATATAAATTTATCTGTTCATAGATTTATATTAAAAAACACAGCTCAGAAATACCACTGTTTTGGATAGCAGCTCCCAAAATCCTTCTGCCACTTTGAGCTATTCTGGGACATATAATCAAACATGCAAGCTTTCCAAACTCTTGAATACTTTGCAATCCCTCTGAAATACTTGCCGCTCATTCAAAATCAACAATGATAGAAAGTTATTTTTACACAAAATGACTGCTGAAATCTGCAAGTTCCCATCTTGTTTGCCCAGATAAAGCCTTCAGCTGTATCAGTACAGCTAATCAGCCAAGTGTCTGCATCCCTGTGTGCTTGAACTAAATGAAATCACTTGCACCTAATGAAATTACTTTATTTTCCAACTTTTAGCTTATCAATGCAGGTTCAGTTTCTACAGTGAGGGAGGGGCCTCAACATGGGTCCACTGTTACTATGCCATACACCCCGCCACACAATACAATATAATTGGTGAATATTGTTTAATTGGCATGAAATATAAATCCTACATTTGTGGCTGGCAAAGAGGACTGATTGGGCAAGTGCAACCTCAAAGCATGGCCAGGTTGTGAGTTCACTGAAGATTAGTCAGAGAAGATGATCCTCTCAATGGCCCTAACAATAGCCACCGAAACTCCCAGATAAAGCTGCAATGACCAACACACTGCAACCTCCTTCCTACTGAATCTCCCACTTTTGTTTCCTCGCCTGCCCAGACGTTAACTTCTTTATGATCACAATTCCCATCAATGCTTTGTCACCTAATGCTAAGACCTTTAGCTAGCCCAGATTCTTTTGTTTGCTCTTCTAGAAAGCCATTAACACCTTCCCCTTCAGGGCAGAAAAAGGGTATTTAAACCCTGGCTCCAAGCCAGAGCATTTGAAGCACCTTGGATGCACATGGGGGTGTCACTCTGGCTGTTTGCTCCTCACTTCTCGTGCACTGAGCTACCCTCAAACTCCCGTGCTTCTTCTCTTCAGGACTGTTAAGTCATCCTAACTCCTCACCATCCAGTATTTCCTTCCTTTCTTTTAGTTAGCTTGTATGTTGTGAGACTGCTTGATTTCTTGTGTGTATTTGTGATTGTCCCCCAATAAAACTTTCTTTTAACTTCCAACTGGTGTCTCTGCATTAGTACCACTACACAAAGGTAAAAAGATCCTGAAGTTACCCTCTCTCACACAGGCTTCTTTTTTTGAGCCTTTTTTGATTCCCTACCTTTCTAAAGAGGCATTGGCATCACAGGTGGGGTAACATCACTGAATGACAAACATGTGGTGCTGCTGATTATGAGTGGCTGAGTGAAATTGTGGCCTACATTCTTGACATGCCTGGCAGTTTCCTGGATTCTGAGCTCTCCCCTGGGTAGGATTTGGGAAAAGCAGATGAATCAGTGTGGTGCAATCACATGATGAAGTCAAATTCCTTTGACTGCAATACCTCATTGCTCATGCTGTAGCTCACCTGTCAATGAAGGAGTGATCTCTAACCTAATTATATTAGCTCATGTTCTTTCAGTCTGAAATTGCTCTGGGGATTTCAGACAATTTGAAATACAGTACAAAGTTCTAAGATAATACGTCTAAGCAACTGTCATCCTTTTGCCCTAATAGATTTTGCTAGTTCCTGTGCACAAATTCTTTATCTGTCCCTTGTGGATGCACTTTGGTATTTGAATTATGCAAGACCCATGTCACACAAGGAGTGACAGGAAGTCAATGTCCTGTTTACTTTTTTTTTTAATCAAACCACTTGTAATTTGGAATAATTCCACTTCATGTTATTAGGTTGGAAATTGCTAACCATAATTTTTAACTATCTTTTTACCTTTAGAGACTAAGATAATGCACATGTTTAATTCATGTCCATACTCTTTTTCTTCTATTTAGAAACAAATAAACTCCCTTTTCATCTATGAAAGAGTATTGACAAGGAAAATTAGCTGAAAATAAACATTTCAGTAGGATTCTTGACTGAGTTTAGTATCAGAGCTGATTGAACTATCAGTTCCTTAACTGAGTAAGAAGGTTGGAAGTTTAGTACATAGAAGCATAACCAAAGCGGGGGGGACCCTTTCCAGTTTTTAAGACGGCCAGTATGGTACAGTAGTTTGAGTGTTTGATTACAGCAATGGTTCTTAACCTGGGATTCACAAAGCTCTGCTGCTGGACACCAACAACAGCAGTGGCAATATGAATGAGGCAGTGGGGGTGGGTGGGTACAGGTGCCACACACTTGCCATGTCCCTTTCATCTGGAACATGGGCACCAAGGGACACAGTGGCAGGCAGGTGCACATGCCCACTGCTCCCACATTTGCAAATGAGAGAGCAATTTCAGCACACACACACATATAGACCCCTGCTGCCATAATCCTGATGAAAGGGACATGGCAACAGGTGTGTGTGTGCCCCCAACCTATGACTCTGGAGACCTGGGTTTGAAACCTTCCTTGGCCATGGAAATCCACTTGGTGATCTCAGGGAAATCACATTGTCTCAATCTCAGAGAAAGGCAAAGGCAAAGGGTTTTCTTGTCAAGAAAAACTCCATGCTAGGTTTGCCTTAGGGTCAACCCAAGTCAGTCTTCAAAGGGGAAAGACATGATGGCTAGAAAGAACCTCCTCTTGTCCATGGCACTTTGTTGTGTGCCTTCAAGTCACTTCTGACCGATGGCAACCCCAAAGGTTGTTCTGGCAAGATTTGTCCAGAAGGGGTTTGCCTTTGCCTTCTTCTGAGGCTGAGAGAATGTAATTTGCCCAAGGTCACCAAGTGTCTGAGAGGGGATTTGAATCCTAGTCTCCAGAAGCCTTTACTAAATAAATAAATACTTATCTGAATATTGAAATAAATAGTTGTATATTTAAATATAAATTTAAATATTTAAATCTTGAATTAAGACTTCGAAGTCCCTTTACTGGGAATCCCCAGTAAAGAAAAGGTTAAGAGCCACTGTACTAGGGCTCCAGGAAACCAAGACTGAAATCTCTATTCAGCCATGGAAATGCACTGGGTGACCTTGTTACACTCTCTCATTCTTCAATGAAGGTCAAGTCACACTACCTCTGAAGAAATTTTGCCAAGTAAGCCATAACAGAGCCAAACATAAGCCAAACAGAGATGCCATAAGTCAGACTCAACCTTGGGGGTACATGACCACAACTACTTTTTAAAGTTAGGCATACTGATTACTATAACTTACTCATCCAGCCAAATCTGTGTATCTGTCCATTTAGATGCACATATGGATTTTTATACACACAGATTACCATGCTTACTTAAATGAACAAATCTGTTGCACATATAAAAACAAAAACACATGTAGACAGCATCACTCCCTTGAGTTTTACTATTGTGTACACGTGTATGTGGGAGAAATAAATATATCAGCACTGGTTGTCTGCAAATGTAGCACATGGAGATAAGAGATAAAGTAATCTTACTGAAAATAAGCAGGTGTTGATCTGGTCAGTAACTGTTTGAAAAACCACCTTGGTATCTTAAGTATGCCTCGTTGAGCCCCATTAGGACAGAAAAGTAAGAAATAAGCATGACAATTTTGTGAAAATATTGATTCCTTACTCCCAACCAAAAAAAAAATGTTCTTTGGCTAATATAGGACATCAGTGACATCACTGCTTTTTGATCCAGTTTATTGAGATATATAAATGGTTACATTTGAAAAGGGATGTGGTTACCATTGCACTGATAACTGCAAAAAAAAAAAAAGTGATTTTAAACAGAGGTGGAGAAGTTTTGTGATATTTATCTTTGGGTTCTCAATAACTGCCAGTTCATATCTTGCACACTTTTTAAAAACTATCATTTACAAAATAAACTGGTTGTTTAAAATGTATCATAATATTTTTAAAGAAGAATTTTTGAAATGAACATTTCTCCTTAGTATGAACTGTCTGGACACCGGAATGTCATGCTGTAATAAGCAACCTATGAGAAAAATATCTATGCTATAATATAGCATTACAGTGGCTTCACAAAGGTGGAAAAACCATGAATACTTCCCCCCCCCGCAATCCCCCTCCCATTCCTCTCTGGAACTCTCCCCTCCCATTCCCTTTCCTCTGGTCCTGGTGTTCTGGGGACAAGAAAAAAGACAGGAAAAAAAAGAAACAAAAGTAAATGGCTTACTGGTACTTTCCTCTCAGACAGAGAAGAATGGAATTCTAACATTCTAAGCACTTCCGGTTGCCATCTTGAGAAAGGAGGGCTAGGAGCAAACATTGCACCTGACCAATCAGCAGCCATTACACAGCAGAATTTGCAGCCATATGGCAGAGAGGACAGGCCTCCAGCAGTGGGGTGGGGGTGCTTTGCTCACGCAAAATGAGAAGACATCCATTTTGAACATAAGCCTCACAAGCTGAGGTGAAGAATACAAGGGAGTGGAAGGGGGAAAATGGAAGGGGGAGGCAAGCAATGCTCACAAATAATCAAATTTGCAAAGGTCAAATATGTGAATGTGGAGAGAACACTGTAAACTAAATACTCTGACATTTGATAAAAGATATTTCCCTCATTTTAGCTCTGTTGCCAGTCATCATGTGAAGCAATTATTTTACTGGTGTGTGAATTACCTCAAATGCAATGTTCAGTACAGGAGTGATATAGCTAGATTAGTATTGATGGCAACATTGTAAGTAAACACATTTCACAAGGGTTAGTTCCAATTAAACTGTCTGAAATCTGTATTTTAGATGTATAATTAATGAAAGAATAGGGTGTTATGGTTTGATAAACAAAAAGCGATTGGAAAAAATAATGAGTTATTCAAAAAGAATAAAGCAAGACCATATGTGTTAAGAATGATGAGCAGATACAACTAATTTTTAGAGTGATATTTTCTCCTAGGTTAGTACATATCAGACCTGGCAATTTTCACTATTGTCAAGGTTCTACTGATGTTCTCCAGCCTTTAATTGATTTAATTCCATGCTTTTATGAGTCCAAGAAGACGGAAAGAAATTAATAATATTGGAGATGATAATTACACAGGGCCTTGTGTTACCCTGTTTACTGGGGGTCCCGCGAGGGACTCCAAACGTGATCAACTATTGGTGGGGAAAATTAGCTCAGAGCACAAGTTAGCAAAATGAGAAGCAGGGCAATGCAGCGGAATCTTTAAACCCAACGTCTATGGGGTCAGGACAAGCCAAGAGGCACACCAAATATGAAATAATAACCGTGATTTTATTAAATACAAGCAGACAGTGTATGCAACACACTCACACAAGTAACTATAGAAAATAAAGGTGGTAGTGGTATAGAGGAATGTTGAGAGGGATTGTTGAATTGGGTGATACTACTCCTGTCCGAAGCCCGGAGTAGATCAATGCAGAGGTCCGTAGATGCGTAGTCTCGGAATGAGACTGAGGGGAAAGCTTGCCGGATATAGCGGCAGCAAGGCTGGATGGAAGTTCGGAGGATCCGAGGAAGGTCTCAGAATCGGGGGGTTTTATAGGGAAAATATGACCATAGGCTAGTCTGTCCTTGGGGTAGAACAATGAGGTTTGGGCGCGAGACAATGTCTCCGAAAGGTCAGAATTTAGCATGATTGAGTTAGGTCCGAATCGACAATGGAATGGCCAGTATGCAGATGCACAGTACTTGACAGTTAAGTGTCTCACTGGTCAAGTTGCCTGCCCAGGACAGGGAGTTCTTTGTAATAGCGTGCATCCTTGATGAGGTGTTTGTCTAGGAGGTCTCCTAAAGCTGAGTCTGGCTGAGTCTGGCCTGCCTGGGTGGAGAATGGAATATTCAGCAATCAATGGCCATGCCCAGTTCTGTGCTTGGCTGGGGGCCTCGCAAACACTTGGCTGAGGGTGGCAAAATGGGGCTGAATTATGATACCAAAATGATACCTAATATCTTCCAAAGTCGGGCTAGCAAACGGTAATAACACTTGTTAGAATATTTCAGAATTGCTTAATTTTTAAATCTCAGAAATTTGAACTATGAGTTTGTCCCATGAAAAAATTTGGACTGCTCCAAAATACCAGACACTCAGTGTCTTCTTAATATCCTGCAAACTAATAAATCCTATCTAGAAAAACAAAGATCTGTTTAATGCAGTGAAATTGAATTTATAGTTCTTTAACACAATATTAAACATCTTTTTCTGGGGAAAAAAGAGCAGCAGCAAGAAATTAAGAGTATGTGTGTGGGTATGTACCTTCAAATTGTCTGTCAACTTACAGTAAAGTTTGTGAATTTCAGAGGTTTGTCTTAGGCAAGGAATACTTAGAGGTGGTTTTGCCAGTTCCTTCCTCTGAAATAAAGCCCACAGTACCTGGTATCCATTGGTGGTCTCCCAAGTACTAACCAGGGCTAACTGTGCTTAGCTTCCAAGATCAGATGGGATTTGTGCCTGTAGGGTATAGGACCTATATAAGTATCTTTTAAACATTTACTTGTACTGTTCTAATGCTCTAGGTACACTCCTAAATGCCAGTGGATTATTCTATGTACAGTGTTCTCTGGGACTGAAAGTCTCTCCACTAGTTACATATGAAAAATTTATGCCGTAACATTTATATAGGACTAGCATATATTCCCAGCACTGCCTGGGATTTTATTTTCTCATAGGTAACACTTGTTAGAAACACTGGTTGTGTCTCTAATTCCCCAAACTGTCTTGTCCAGTACCTGTAGCTTTTCCCCATATTCCCCAATCCAATCTGTTTTCAGAGTTATTAACATACAGAGATTGGGTTTCTGAGGGATATAACCCTCCTCCTTTCTGCTAGACCTCATCTCCATAGCAACTGGCCTATTCAAGACAGGCCCAAGAGCTCTCTGACTGAGATTTCTAAATATCCCTCCCTAAACTACAAACCCTGGGATTCCACAGAATCTTCACAGATAGCCAATCATAAGAGGTCTTCGCCTGACATAGCCAATCATATTAAGTCTTTGCCTGCCTGACACAGACAAACAAACAAATTTTAACTTTTATAAATTAGTAGATTTATGCTATGCCAGAGTTATACTGGAGTTGACTCCCTTGTGCAACCAGTTTTGCAACAGGTGGCAATGCCTCACACTCACCTGTTGTGTTATGATGTCATTATTGTTCAACAGCCAAGTAAAATGGAGAAACTTGGAAACCTCTTAGATAGCACAGCCACTTGTGCAATGGTCTCCATGGGCATAATGCTGCATGTACAACCCAGAGCAGGATTCCATCCCTTGTTCCACTTTCTAGAAACCATACCCATAGTATCTATACTGGTGTTGGTAAATATCAGGATCTGGTTAGAAATTACAGAACATGAATTTGTCTTCTTTCACTTTACCCAAGATGAACATTCTACACATGCAGCCCTTTTGAATGCACAGAATTATCTGTCTATCAATTTTGAAAAAGAATCAATAGATGGCTGACAATATCCATCAAATATCAATGAACTCTTAGCAAATAACTGATGACTGTGTGGTGTCTTTGAACTTTGCCATATAGCAGGTGAATGGCAGAATCTTACTAATATTATTAAAAACAATGGTCATCTCATTTGAATCCTCATGTCAGACTCCAACAGTATTCTCTAAGCCCAGTTGTAAAACATTAATCTGAAAGTTACTTCTTAAGTTTTAATAAAGATGTTCAGTATTCAACATGTGAGTTTAACAGTGCGACCTCAGAATGGACCTTCTCAAATGGATTTTGAAGCAAGGAGAAACCAAAGAAGAAGAGAGTAGAATGTAACAGAAAAGGAGTATAAAAAAAAAATAGAGAAGCAAAGCAAGAGAACAGAAAGCAGAGATTAACACTAATTCAAAAATGGAAGTAGAAATGCACCTCTCTTTTTAAAAAGAAATGAGAAAAAAAATGATAACATGCCTTAAGGAAAAAAGGTCCATTAAGATTCAAGACAGAGTTCTTGAAACAGGGGTAATTCAAATTCCTGTCTGTTCAGAGGAAATGTTATCTGGAATATGTAAGTACAATCTTAAATATTGATGTATTAAATTACCACATAGATCAGCTATCTATTTCTTTAGACTAGTCTGGGAAGCTTATTTTCCATAAAGGGTATTATTGAAGGCTTATTTTTCATGTACTATGGTGAATTAACAACCAGGAATCTGAGAAAGGGCTGATTTCAATTCAGTTGTACAAGGTCTATCATGTGCTTTTCAGCCTGGAAAATGCAGAATCATTTTTATTCTGTGTGTCAAAATGAGGAGGGAACAATTTGATCCAGTACACAATATGGGATGAATCCATATTTTCATTATACTTGGACCAGATCCACTGAAATCAGTGAGCCTTAAGTTCATCCTGATGAATTTTTTCCTCAGTGGGTACAATAGGTCAAATCAAAGTATGACTAAGTCTGAATCCAGTGTCCTGTCAATGCCCTATTCCAAATCTACCTATTATTAAACCAAATTACCAAATGACTGAATACATATTTGTCACTTAGATTTTCAAAAATTAGGTGATCAGCCCCTGAATGTCTAGACTTTTATTATTTATGTATTTTGCCTACTCCATAGTGCCTTCCTTGTTTGGTTCCTGATTACAGAGAGCCTTGGGATGTTAGGTGAAGTTCTTCAGATTTGCAGTAGTATCATTGTTCATAAGCAGGCACTGATAGAATCATAGAGTTGGAAGAGGCCACTGGGACCATCTAGTCCAACCCCCTGCCATGCAGAAACACACCTCAAAGCACTCCCAACAGATGGTCATGTAGCCTCTGTTTAAAAACCTCCAAATAAGGAGACTACACCACACTCTGAAGCAGCATATTCCACTGCTGGATAGCTCTGACCATCAGAAAGTTCTTCCTGAGGTTCAGGTGGAGTCTCCTTTTCTGCAGCTTGAATCCATTGCTCCTTGTCCTAGTTTCTGGAGCAGCGGAAAACAAGCCTGCTTCCTCCTCGACATGACATCCCTTCAAATATTTAAACATGACAATCATGTCCTCTCTTAATCTTCTCTTCTGCAGACTAACCATACCCAGCTCCCTAAGCCGTTCCTCGCAGGGCATGGCTTCCAGGCCCTTCACCACTTTAGTCACCCTCCTCTGGACATGTTCCAGCTTGTCAATATCCTTCTTGAAATGAGGTGCCCAGAACTGGACACAGAATTCCAGATGAGGTCTGACCAAACCAGAATAGAACGGTAGTTATTAAAAAACAGGGCTTATTTCCTGTGTGCCTTGAAGCAATGTACATAGAAATCAACAGTGCCCCTCACTGCCCCACCATGAGTCTCAAGCAAACTGAGGCTGGCTGTAATGGGGATTTTAATGTTAGCTGAGTTTCAACAGGCCAGATCACAATGGCTTTTATTTGTGGAGTGGTTGGATCCCTTCAGCTTTTTCAGTTTGGAATATTAGAACACTGAAGGGGAAGGTCAGAGGGTGGCCACAAAGCCAAAGTGAAATAGAGTTATGCTAAAGGAAAAGTATTCTCAATCAAGGAAAAGATTAGAAGCTGCAGTGTAATTATACTCTTAAGAATCTCAAGGGAAAGCAGTTTAAGCATTACCAGAGCATTCTGATTTTATCATTGACTAACCAGGGTTTTCTACTAATAATAGCAATCTAACATTTAAGGAAAAGTTTAAGCATGGATAGTTTCACACGTTTGGGTAATTTTCTATTATGACTTAATGACTGTTGTTTCACGATTGGCCAATTTATTTCCAGTAACCTGTGATTTGCTATATGTTGTATGCTGTTGCTATGTAGATCTTCCAAAACAAAAGTGTATGTTCACTTCAGTGCCAAATTGCCCAGAGGCAGTGCTGACAACTGGACCATTATTATGTTGTTAAATAAAATGCTTCCTTCAATTCATCATGCCTCCATTCTTGAACCCCAAACTGGGCACTTTTTCTCCTTCATCACTTTCCCTTCTTAGAGCCAAGTCTCTAAAGCAGTTCACAAATATCTATAGTTAAACAGTCCTCATATCCTTATGTACATAAACTAAAAGATATGACTCACAAAGAAAAGGGGATGAAGAGAGAGGAAGCAAACAAAGACTCCATTCACCAGTTTTTAAAGTTGTAGTTCCTTAAATAGCCTATTGGGATGGTTTCTATATAGTCAAGTGAGGACTAAAAACATGTTATTTCCAGAAATGGAAGGAACACTTCAGCTCACAGAGGGATGGATCTTTTTTAGCCCAAAGCTTGTACATTTAGCCTTTCTCTCAAAGGAAACTAAAAATCCTAAAGTGATTATTAAGATTTTATGGACTTACAAGTAAGGCTGGTGATGGTCCTGAATTTTAGGGAAAATAAGACAAGTGGCCCCATTTTTTGCCTAAACCAGCCCCGAGCAAGCTCCTTAATTCATTTTATAACAGTATCAAAGACTATTATTCTTTCTGCTACTGGAGCTGTGCTCTTGCACTATATTTTCTTGACCTCTTTAGCTTAGAGTAAGATTGTAGACATAGAATAGAAAACCGCTTCCTGCCAGATGCCTCTTGGTGTTCAATGCCAGTGTTTGCATCCAGCAGCTGAGGCATCTGGCAGGAAGTCTTTTTAAAAATGTACACACAAACAAAAAAACCACTTTTATTTGCAAAAGACTTTCTCCCAGATGCTTCATGAAAATGATTCCACTGAAAAGCATTGTTACTGAGGTGAGATGAGTTGTGAGAATATTAAAGATTTTTTTCTGCAGTGCTTGGTCTGCCGTGTTGCACGTGAAATTCATCCCTTCATCTTCCCATTATAAGATAATAAGCAGATAATATATGAAATCCTGACCGTAGTGCTTTTCCTTGAATATATTTTTGGGAACATTATACAAGATCATGGCTTCATAATCCCACTGACCATAAATAATGGAACTATCAATGTGATTGATATTGAATATTCTTCTCCTGGATTGTTTCATTGAGAACTCCCTCAATTATTTTTCCCCCCAAAATTACTGTACATTTGTGGTAACTGCTGTTACAAGTTGTCAGTAAATTACACTGAAGAAGCTGGTGACAGGGACAAGCCAAAATTTCTGTTCAGTTCTTTGCTGGTAAGGAATTTGCAAAAATTTGCAAATTTCTTCATGCTCATATTTGAAGTAGAAATAAGTTAAGTTTTTAAAAATGTGAATGCAGGAGAAACCAAAATTAATAAATTTGTCCTTTCATGGCAGGATGGCTCCTTTCCACAGTGTCATTTTTGTTCACTTTATTTATCAATTTACCAAAATATGCAATTTTTTTTTCATATTTCACATAGGAAGACTTGAAGTTTGAAAACACTTGAAAGCAGAAGACAGTGTAACTGCGAGTTTCCTCACTACACTGTTATAGTGCTATTCTTCCACTTTCAACATCCTATGGAATCCTGGGGTTTGCAGTTTAGGGAGGGGCATTTAGAATTCTCAGTCAGAAAGCTCTTTGGCCCCAGTAAACTACAAACCCCAGAATTCCACAGGAGGTTGAAGGTGGAATAATAGCACTATAAGAGTGTAGTGTAGAAAGGCCCAGATATGTCCATCCCTATATCATTAAGATTTTCTCTCCCATCTTCCATTTGGCAGCTTTTGAAATTCCCCTCCTCTAATCTCCTCCTAATTCCCTAGAGCAGTTTGGTGGCATGCTAGAATATGAGAAATTTATATATGATGAAAAAATAACACCATTAAAATCAACCTATCATTTAAACTTTTAAAACATTATTTGCTGGGACCTTCCCTTAAACTATACACATATTTATGAAGAGAAAAAAGAAAAGTCAGTATTTGTTCAACAAAACCCCAATTTTAAGAGTATACTAGTGTATTGATTTGTTCTTTGAGAAACCATTTTTTGAAAATATATTAGAAATGAGACAGACATTTTTAAAACCATTATGATTCCAAGTTTCTTTGGGGACTGCTAAACTATTCCAGAGTTTTGTATGTTGGGCATAAGAAGATTAACTATGCGTTTTGATATGCTATTTTGATGCATTCCAAATCATGATTGTTAGAGTGCCACTGTGTTTTGAGTAATGTTGCCTGCTGAGATATAGTGGGTATCTATTTGACAGCAAGCTGATTTTTCAATATCAGCATGCCCGCCAGCTGTCCTGATTTGGTAGGGGAAATCCTGATTAATCCTCTGTTGATCCACTTTTACAGCTATTTTAAAAAATGTCCCAATTTATCTCTCTTCCTCCCACTTTCCTTCTTTTGTCCTCAGTTTAGTTCAAGTGCTATAAACTACTTTCTGTAGTTTCAGACTTCAGCCCACTCTGGAACAACCAGAACTGGTGGTTCGCCGTGCTATTGAAAGACCACTTAAAACAGGTCTTTCAATAGCCTGGCGCGCCCCACTCCGTCGCTGCGCTCCTGTGTAGATCTGCAGGCTCACTCCAGCGTGAGGCTGCAGATCTTCCAGGGGTGGGTTTCTGGCTGGCGAGCTTCTCCAGTTGGTGGAGAGCCTCCACCAACCGGAAGCCACCATTTTCATCCCCAGAACAGTGTGTAGGGCGGCCACGCACTGCTCCAGATCAGCGTGGATTGTCGGAGGGAGCACACCAGTCCGGTGAGTAACAGAATGCCCTGTTTTCTTCCCAAAGTGCGAAAAAGCCCCTAGGAAAGGTGCTGTTGCCATTGCCACCAGATACTGCCAGGACAAAATTAGCATGTGAAAAGGACTACAGTAAAAAACAAACTGCAGTCTCTCCTAGCTTGTCCATTTTTCTTCATTAATAACTTTTACTATCCTGGTAGCACTCTGATGTTGCTTGGCCATAAGTGGCCCAGTTTCCATCTACGAAATGTTGGAGTGTGCGTATCAGCCATCTCCCAAGCTATGTGATATCCTTACCAGAGAAGTCTGCCTGGCCCCTACTTTTTTACTGTGTGGTGCCAGGGAAAATCCTTTTTATCCTCCCAGTCCTTTTCATTCCCTTGTATGCCTATTACTACATTGTGTTTTTAAACAGTTTTAATTACCTGTAGTATTTTGAGATTTCCATATGGCGCTTGTTTGAGTCTCATGCTGTTTTCAATTGATGTCTTGAATTAATTTACACTTTTTGTTTTAACTTATATGGATTTTATTTGGGTGTTTTCATTGTACATTGCCCTGAGAACTATTAGATATATGGCAACTAATCTTTTTTTTTTTTAAGAAAAGCATGCATATGTAAAATTTCATTGGGAATAATCTATACACATGAGCTATTAGAGTATAATTTTGGGAATGACATATTGGTGCCATAAATTGTACAAGGGCTTGGAAGCCTGTGAGAAAATATATAAAGACCCCTCTGTTGACATAATCCCAAATATTTTGAAGAAGCATCAGGATGACCGGAATGTCTCTGTTTCTTGTGGTAAAGTTTGCAACAAGAACACTTCAGATGCATGGAACTGCATGGAATTCCAACTCCCCTAGTCCATACGTAAAATATACTATTATACTAATGTTACCCCCCTAAAATAATAAAGTGCAACAGAGGCATAACAGAATTTTGCATTAGGAAATTCTTGTAGATATCAAAATTGTATCCACTACAATTTTTCTGAAAATGCCTACTGACATTTCTGCAAAGATCTGTTGATTGTGACACTAATCTGATATGAAAGCATTACAGGACAACTACTAGAGAATGCTTCAACCTCTGTCCTAAAGTCAGCCGGCTGGGGAGGGAAGCAAGAGGACAGCTGTCCCAAGATGTTTTGGTGCCTCAGGGCTGAGCAGCAAACTGTCCATAATGGCCAAATCCCTCTCAATTATTTTAACATATAAAGCAGAAACTCCACAAGCATCTCACCATCAGCAGTAAAAATAACAATTCCTCAAATAAATATTGAACTAACAACTGATCTCTTGTGTCTTTTCATGATGTTCCAGATCAGATGTCTTTGGCAGCCATTTTACTCTGATTAATGTAACAATGAATAAGAATTTAAATTCACTTTATTATTTTTTCAGCATTTATAAAACTTGAAGTGGGGAGAGCAACGAACAGACTTGCCCAACTCTTATTTTCGGTCAGAGAGCAAAACTGATTGATTTGGGCATCCTTAGACTTTTAAAAGTGGGAGCTTCTCTCTTTTCATTGCACTCAATATCCTTGCATCCTGTGTTAAATGCCATTTTTCTCTTACAAGGAACACAGTTTGTACATATTGCTATGACTCCCTCCATATGTGAATTTTAGGCAAGTTCTCCCATCCCATCCCATCCCTTTAACAGGTCTGAACATGCTGTTACTGCTGATGGAAAAACTGATATTTAATCTGTCTTGTACTATATTGTTTTATAACTGTAGCATTTATTTAGAAGAAATATATCTCAAATGCTGACCACTATTAACAATTTATCTGCAATTGATTTTGTCGCACTGTACTTCTACTATAATTGAACCTTATCTATCATCACTTTCTCCATTCTACAGGTCTTCCATTACCTCTAAGGGTATATCTGCACTATGGTTCTACTGCAATTGTTCAAGAAAGAGACCTATAGCAGATAATTCAGTCACAAAACTATCAATCTCAGAATTTTATAGGGCAGAGCCATGGCAATCAAAATGGTACAAAAAGTGGATGCAGATATACCTCATGTCCCTGAAAGAGCTCATTCATATTTTCTTAATTCTACTCTTTTCTGAACAGCTTCTGATCCGATCTGATAACTACTACAGCTAAAATATCTGCTGAACAAACAAACAATGGTTATCAATCTTCTAAAATGACCACTCACTTCCATTCACAATATTTTGGTCCTAACAATCATCTAGAAAATAAAAATACGTATATTATCATGGAGAAATGAATTGTATCTCATTCTTACAAGAAAGCTTTAAAGAAGCTTCATTATTTCCATATGCTTAGTTCTCTTCAATGGCAATTCAAGAATCTTCAGCAGTTGGAGATTCCATAAAATAATGGCTCCCCCCCGTGTAAATGTGACTAGCATTTATTCCCTCTCTTATCACATTACTAGTGCATCAAACATGTTTAGTTTTGTAGAGGAGAGATAAGACTTTCTGGCACAAAAAGCCATGCGGCTTTTCAGATTTGCAAGAAAAAGCATACCTGTCACAAATTAAGACAACAACTCTTAAATATCTTGTGAGGATGGAAAAGAAATTTGTTGATTTTTCATTTCCTTATGAAAAGATTCATTTCACAACTCCTGTGCTTGGTAGTGGGACAGAGTGCATCTTGTTTCAAAATTTTGTACATGAATAAGGCCTACAATACTCTCCACTTGGTGGAAATGCACACCAAACCACGTATACCTTTTTAAAATGTGCATGATGACAATGGCATAGGTAGTCATGACAGGACTGCAGTGGTAAGAAAACTGCTTGTTAAAAAATAGACACCATAGAAAAATGCATGCAAGATAATGGGGGGAGGTCTACAAAAAATATACAAATATTCGCATAAAAGGGAAAGAAAAGAACTTGCCCAGTTGGACAAAACAAAATACCATGGGGATTTTGTGAAATGTTAGGAATAGTGAGACTAATAGATTTTCACATTTCTATATTCCATGAGAGAGCCAACAAAGTATACGGGTCTAACTGTTGGACTTGGACTCTGGGAGACCAGGGTTGGAATCCCCAATTAGCCACAGAAACCCACTCAAATCACACACTCTCAGCCTCAGAGAAAAGAAACAGCAACTACCCTCCGAATAAATCTTGCCAAGAAAACCCATGAAGGGGTTGCCTTAGGTTTGCCCTAAGTCAAAATGACTTGAAGGCACACAACCAAATAACCAGTTCTTATCCCATTAACTGGTTATGGTAATTGAAACAGAGAAGTGTACTTGGAATTATGTTTTAGACTGAGTGTTTTTTACTGTTTTTAGAAGTTTGTAAAGAGCATTTTTATTTGTTCATCACCTTGGAAGCCAGTGTGGGCTAGAAGGCAATATAGAAATACCATAAACAAACAAACAAACAAACTGGACCATTTCCTTTGCTTCCTTCAAAGAGGTGAATTCACTCTTCTATTGCATGCAAATCAACTAGCATATACTGCCTTTTGCTAAGAGCTGACATTATGTCCGGGTATATACTAGCTATAAGAGTTCCCTATATGTGGTAAATTCCAGCTGTCACCACATGAGGGCATATTTAAATGAAATATCTTTGTGACACAATGGAGAGATAAAACTTTGCATCTTTGCATCCTTGCAATAATCTGACAATGTCTTTCCAGATTAAAAAGTAATACAAGAACTGATCATTACCAAATGTAGTGCAGACATAAGATTATTTCTCATTTTCCCTCAGTAGTCTCTACAGGAATGTAATAAAGAGCCTGAACACCCAAAACCCATAGAGCAGAACAATTTAAATTAGCGTAGAGGTTGACAGAAAATCACACTTTTTCACTCTTTAAAAAAAAAAATCCCTTGAGCTACTACAGTTATAGATTATTATGTTTTACCCCAGCTGAGAACTGTAATGAAATAGAGACAGCTTAATAATATGTAATACAAAAGCTGCAAATGGTGCTCTTTCCCTATAATTGTTTGGGAAACATGCTCAGGGGTCTATTTCAACTAGTGATAACTTCTATCTAAGGCTGCCTGTTTATATTCAGGACAATAGCTATTGTTATTCGAGAGTGAAAATGATACATTCCAGAAATTAAATTACATTCAGAGAGCATCAACTGTGAGGTAAATTATCAAAGCAGAGGCCATGGTATTAATAGAAATTACATGTTTAATTTGCGCTAGCGGGATATCTTACTTTGCTTTCTCAAAAGATGTAAGGAAATATGATGACACACCAATATACATATAATGGAAGCAACTTTCCAAGTACATATTTTGCCAGAAAGAAGAAAGAAAGAGGGCACATCAACTCGCACAGCAACGTAGCTCCCCTTAGGAATAAAGTTGATAAATTTTCTGGCTTGGAGGAAGAAGGTTACTTTATGCATATGCAAAATGAGCAATGGAGAAATATTTTTTAAGGGAAAAGTTAGCCACCCAGGATGAAAATATTTTCACATTATTGCTTTATGTTTGTGGTGATATGGTCTGAGATGAAGTCTTCAGCTTGAGTAGTGTGTCAAAACAAGAAATATACAGAGGCCAAACATTTGCTAGTATAGAGCTATTCTGGGACTGTTTTTAGAAAAGCATAAATAGCTCACCCCACCTTGAGGAAAAGAAAGGTGCACTTAACCAGAGTTTCTTTTCTAGCACTGAATGAAGTACTCACACAAAAATGCCTTCTCCAAGGCTGGAAAGTTCATATGATCCCCTCACAGGCACAAATTTATATCACACCCTCCAACATTTCATAGATAAAAACTGGACCTTGTATGACCAATCAATATCAAAGTTGCAATCAAGATTGCAAAAGTTATTAATGAGGAAGAACTCACAAGCTAGGAGATGCTGCAGCAATTTGTTTTTGCCTGAGTCTAGTGGCAACCTACCTCTCTCCTCTCTCCCTTGCTGAGTGAACTGAGTGCAAACTACTTTTGCACTTTGAAATTTTGCAGCAACTGAAGTAAGCTGAGGACAAAAAGAGAAAATGGAAGGAGGAGAGAGAAACAGGACTTTTAAAAGCAGCTAAAACATGCAACAAGAGAGGATTAATTAGGACCATTCTTGCTGAACTGGGACAATTGCAGGGTACGTTGTATTCATGTTATCATGAACTGCCACTTCTTTAATATGATCTATTTTGCAGCCAATATATTCCAGAATTCCAAGCAGCCACCTTACCCGAGATAACCCTCTCCCTGTTCTGTTAGTTTGTTGATTAGTTGAGAAGTTAATTAAAATAATTTCAGGACATGATTAAAGTAGATATGACAGAATATTCTCAGGGTCTCTCCCAGGCTCTGAAATTCCTGCCAAGGGAAGCGAAGCTGGCTCCCTCATAGTTGTCTTTAAACTGACAAGCAAGGACTTTTTTATTTAGGCAGGTCTTACTTGCTGCAGAAAGAGTCTGCAACTGCACAGACACTGTATATTACTTTTACTGGTGTGCTTTTCAAATTATGTTTTATATTTCTATGCTTTGAGTCAATTTATGTTTTAATTGTATTTGTAGAATTTTATTGCAGCCTACCTTAGTTTCCACTTCTGTGAGAAAGCTGCATTATAAATCAAATTAATAAAATATATAAATTTATTGCTTGCCTTTCAGTAAAAGAAATAAGATGGTTCACAAAGCACAACTAGTAAATAACAAGAGTATGAAACCATATAACAGGTTATCCTGCATTCAGTAAAACTTGTACTAAATAGCAGTGCCTGCGAAATGCCTGCATTAACAAGTACATTAATACCAACCAGTGGGGGAAAAATGTGCTGTAAAGTGCTTATCACATTTCAAAGGAGAGGTCAGGTCATTATGTGGTGGCCACTACAGGAAAGGCCTTTCTTTCAATCACCACAAGCTATTGGCCAGATAGACATGGGGCAACTAGAAGGCCCTCCTCCAGTGACCTCATTGAATAGGATATCCTATGCACAAGTGAACACTTTCAAATAATCTGGTCCCCCAAGAGTTCAAGGCTTTGTATGTCAACAACCACTCTTTTAAAATTCCTCCCTGAGTTACAGTACTGTGGACCTATGTTCTTTGGATCCTACCATGAAGCTGTATAAACTTATGTGACAATCTTGTTATATTACCAATTGAACCATCATAGTCTAGTGGTTTGAGTGCTGGGTAGGACCCTGAGAGACCAGGGTTCAAATCCCCACTCAGTCATGAAAAGCCACTGTGTGCCTCCTTGGGCAAGTCGTACTCTCTTAGCCTCAGAGGAAGGCAATGGCAAACCCCCTCTGAACAAATCTTGCCAAGAAAACCCCATGGTAGGTTTCCTTTGGAGTCACCGTAAGTCAGAAACATCTTGCAGGTGCACAAAAATATGAACAACAACAACAACATACGTTACCAACACTTGTACAGAGCTACATTAGAAGAGTTAGCATACAATATTACTGGACTATATCTTTCTTTGAATTCACTGATGAATTCCATTTATAGATCCACCTAAATAAAGTCTGGAAGGATAATAGAGATAGGGAAAAATTTCTCCCTGCATCTCTGTACAGGATAATTCTTATGTTAAAGAAAAAAAGAAAGAAAGAAATAGGAGTGTCAAGGCAGAGGGATGGTGTAAGCAGTAGCAGCCCTCTGAGATCAAGGAAGAGGAACGTGTGGATGTTCTCTACCCATGACTTAAATGCAGAATTGATAAGGGGAAATGTATAATACGATTTGTAGTTGGTTTTGGCAAAGCAATGTATGAGAACTGTATGGAAAACCTAGCAAATAAAATAAAATAAATCATATAAATTCCAGCCAAGTTCCTTAGACAGAAAACCCAAGTAAAGAACTACTAAATACTTGATGGAGATTGTTTGTCGTTATAACCAAGAATACTAAAATAATGCTTTCTTGTTGCCATGATGGTGATAGAATTTTAAAGAGAATTTTTATCCCACTGCAAATTGAAACATTAATAAGAGTAAGAAAACAACTGGGAGCAAAATAAAGTCATTATCTCAAATTGTAAATAGTTAAACCAAACAACAACAAAAGGCCGACTACATAAATCTTTTCTACAGAATTCCAAAGCTTAAGAGGAAAGCTATTGCAGAAAGCTACTGGTGTATTTGTTTCTGTAATATATAAACTCGAGGATGATTATTCATCATTCAGCATAGTTTTAATGATCCCAGAAGAGATCATCTATTAGCACACACAATGTTCTTACAAGTTGCTCATTGTACCATAAGCAAACCTTTCTGAGAAATCCTTTTAGGAAAAAAATAATAATAAAGGCCCTCTACTGTTTTGTAACTGAGACTGAGGTCTGGTGCACATTCATTTAGGAGAAATATAGTAGAATTTATTTATGAGTGAACATGACTAGGGTTCTGGTGTGATAAACTATCCTATTTTATTAGACAGGAATGGAAAACACTAAAAAATCTCTTCTCTCAAATGAATCTAAAGGACAGAAGCTTGGTGGTGCACTACACTGGCAAAACTAGGCAAGCACAGGCAGTAATGGCAAGAGCATAAGGGCTGTGGGCACAGCAGTAATGAGAGTTATTGGCTAACTAGTCTAATTGGAACTGCCAGATTTTAACTGCCTTCCTATGCCACTGCAGCACAACCCTGGAGATGTGCAACCACTACCCAGGGTTAGGAAATAAATCATTAATTAAATCACTTATTTTTTTGATTTTACCCCATGTGGCTGAACTCCATAGATTTCCTGATTAATGTTGAAAATAATCATGCACTTGAATGAACTGATTATTTTACTTAGTTAGCATTCATTAAAGAGAGGAGTTGTTCCCTCCCCCCTTACCCTCTCTGCCAAATTTAGTAAAATGGGAAGGCTTCAGGAGAAGAAGGATTAAGACTAAAGCAAAAACATTACAGCTTTGTGATGGCTGGTTTGTTCCTCTAATCTGTCTCCTGCTGGAAACATTCAACTGTTAGGACAGTGAACTGAAAGGATTGCAGCCAATGTGTTAGAAAATAAGGAAATTATGACATTCACTTTGACAAGTTCTGGTGACATAATGGATCATTTAGATAGTTTTACTAAGCAATGCAACCAATTTGTGTAAAAGGAACATCCATTAAAGCCGCATTAAACAGCTGAAACTGCCATGGGTAGAGGCAGTATATTTCTGATAGCAAGCAAGAAGGAAACAATCTTGCCTTTATAAACTGTTGGTAATGTAAGCTTTGTAGAAATACACTAATGGCAACTGCTGATAAACACAGGATCACTGTTGTAGTGCAGTCAGAACTTCTAGAGTCAAAGCACTGTGACTTTTTGATTGGCAGGGACAATAGCATCATCTGCTACTTCTCTCAAAGTTTCCTCTTACCTTAGCTGCAACCTTCACAATAGGCAGGTGTGGGAATGGCAACAATATCTTGTAAGAAGGATAACTCACAAATGTCCTCCTTCTGTCGGAGAGAAAAACTTGCTAGAAATGGTTTGATATTAAGGATGTCCGCACTTGCTGACTCTCAAGAGGGGTGTTATAGGGAGTATCTGCACTCCAACATCTACTACAGATCACTGTACTAGATGCTTGACTTCAAGTTATGCTGCTGTGCTAGCCTTGAAATCTGGTTTTCATACAATTCAACCCTTTGAAAGAGATTTCTAACAACTGCAAAGAAACAGGAGAGTGCTACTAATTGTTAGATTTTGTTTATTAATTCACTGAAAATAATAAATAAAAAAAAGATTAAAGAACACCCAGTTAGAAGATTGGACTTTCTCCCAATTAAGCAGTTACAGTGCAGTTCAGTGCTAAGCTGTACACAACAACCTTCACTGTACTGAAAGCTGCATTTGTTCAATTCACCTGGATCTTGAATCTGGTGGAAAAACCTTTCCTGAATCCATGTTAAGGATAACTATAACATTATTTAAAAGCCATAGTGGTCCAAACTTATTCCCTTTGCACATATATGCTGTCTTTCATAATAGCAGTTTCCCATTTTGCTTTGGCTGGGTGACGTAGGATCCTAACACAGTCATACTCAGCACATGATGAATGGTTGTATTTTGGAAAGGACAGGTGAATAGGAATATGCTTCTGAGTGCTTTCCTGGCAGTCTGCCATAGTTTGATTAATGGCTAATAATAAAATTACGACAACACAAGACACAGAGAAGCAAAACAGCAAAAGAAAGGTAGATGGGTGAAAATTGGGAGCACTTGTGGTCACTGAAATATCCTTAACTCAAGCCAATGTTTGACTGTCAGTCCCTCTTTATAGTAATGAATGGATGTCCACTAATTGTTGGTTTAATTTTCCCATCAATTTAATTCCACTGGCACATGCTTCAGTTAGATGCCAGCATTTTAACATACAAATGAAAGTAGCTTGCTGTGAGAGGTTTATTGTATTTCTTTAAAAATAATGATACATTTCTGAAACAAACTGGAACATGAACATATGTAAGTGTATATACAAGTAAGCCGTATGTTCTTGTTTCCAAATGTACCTAGCAGTATCCTCTAAGAATTTCCATTTCTCTTCATTTTAATGGCATAAGGAAAAAATGGAAGGCAAATATTAGTAGCATTTTGATTAATAGTGGCAACTCAGAATGGTTTTTGATTACTGCCTTTATATTAATATATCCCACTGAAGAAGCTTGTGGATAATGAATAACACTATTGAACCTTTTGTGGAGTGAGCCAATTTTACCCTTTAGGAACATAAGAAGGATATATCTGACACATATATCCTATTTGAATTATTGTGTGTGACACAATTTCTGCTTTTAGATAAGGGGAATTTCCTTTTATATCTGTTCACCTTAATATGCAATCAGCTTAGTAACACATAGCCCATTCAGATTCTAGTCCAATATCATCCAGGCCTCTGCTAGATGAACAGCTTTGTATCATCCTAAAATACAGATAAGGAAAAAAAATCTGCCCTATCTGTTCATATAAAAGACCTGTTTGTAAAACATTTGAATATTCTAAATCTCTTAACTGGAACCCTTCCAGTTTATTGGTACACTTGTTAATTTTAAGATAACACACCTTTGCCTGGTTTAGAATTGTGTGGGTTCCAAGCAGGAAACATGATATTACATAAAACTTAAAGTGGGGGAATTCCACTCTAGAATAGTCACCTTAATTGTTTCAAACAGTGTTTGTTCCCTCCAGTTATTCTTAGTGGTTACAAACAACTTCCTTATAGAAACAGTTTCACTGACTACCCATTCATTTCTAGGCACCATTTAAAGTGCTGATTATCAGCTGTGAACCCTCATAGAACTTGGATCCAGACTGTCTAAAAAACTGTATCTCCCAATATGAGCCTGCTTCAGTTTTAATATCTTTGAGGGAGACTTTCTCTTGGTTCCACCACCACCAGGAGAGCACCTTCTTGCTGGCTGCTCCTAGGTAGTGCAGTTCCCTTCCTTGTAAGGCTTGACTGTTCCACTCTCAGCTTTGTTTCCACCATCAGGCAAAGACTTTTTTGTTTACCATGGCCTTTCATCTTTAATTAGCCTTTGTAAAATGTCTTTCAATTGGTCTGGGCTGTATTTTTATCACTCTTATTATGTCTTAACTAATTTATACATTGCTGAAAATTAATGGCTGAGATCCTGCATCAGAATCATAGCTGGGATTTCTGGCCTCCAAAACTCAATCTATAAACCAGTCAGCTGTCCTGAGCAATGAAATTCTGTGGTGCGGCTGATGTGACCAGTCCCCTTTTGCTGGCAAACAATGGTGTGGTAAGGAGAGGCAGGACACATATTTTTGCAGTACCTCACTCATCAACACTGTAGAACTCTGTTGTTCAAGACGTGGGACTGGCTTTTAAGGCCCATTTTGGGGATGTTTATTATCATAGCAATGATACCATGATCAGAAATGTGAATAGAAAACAGTTGCATATGCATAAATCTAACTCACATTGTAATCAAGAGTGTCATACTTCGGACATATCGTGAGAAGGCATAATTCCCTACAAAAAACAATAGTGCTTGCTAAAGTAGAAAGCAGTAGGAAAAGAGGGAGATCATGTTACAGATGGATAAATTCAATCAAGGAAACCACAGCCCTGAATCTGCAAGACCTGAGCAAGGGCTATTATGAAGACCTTGGGTCACTTGGAAGTTTCTCATTCATAGGGTCACCATATGTCAAAACTGACTTGATAGCAATCAACAACAACATCATAACTGACTAACAGGATGATAACCAGCATTTTTAATATAAGTGTTTATTTAACTGGGGCTTTTAAACTTTCTGTTATACCTTGTTTTAAATGTATGCTATTTTAATTGTAATATAAACTGCCCTTGGTCCCATACTGGAAGAAAAACAGATAAGAAATAAATAAACCAGACTGTAATAATTACAGTGTAAGAAACAAACAACTTTATTTAAAAATAATTTTGCACTCAATGGCCTCTGTACCTCCTGTTCTGCGGCTCCGAATCACTTTCTGATACCTGTTCCCCTAATCTGTTTTTACTCTGTGTTGCTAAATTTCTCTTCCTGTTTGCAGTCCTAACTTTCCTACTCAGGCCTTTTCTGCACTAGACTGTTATATTGCTATTATTTTACCTTCAACATCCTATGGAATCCTTTGAGGCCCCTCCCTATAACTGCAAACCCCAGGAGTCCATAGGATGTTGAAAGTGGAATAATAGCACTATAATAGTCTAGTGCAGAAATGGCCTCAATTTCATGTACATTCATGAGTGAAGTTACCCTAGGCATGTTGTTTTCCAGGAACATAGGAATGAGGTTGGAAGGGTCCACAGCAAAATCCTTTCTGTGGGCCTCTATCAGGTAGGCACCGAGACATGCTTCATCAAATATTGAGAAAGAAGCTACCTCAAGGAACTATCCAAGGCAGGGGAATTTCTTTGTGGCTGGTCACTGGCGACTGCTGCCTCTGCTGTTCCCACACCACTCTTCCATCACCTGGAGAGACTGATGGCCAGATACGCAGAAGTGCAGCTGTCTCTGCTACTCTGGGCAACCTGGGATTTGCTCACTTCTGTTATTACTCACCTTCCCTTGGGTAGTCTTAACAGACACACTTCCCCATCATTCCTGATCCTAGCCTAGCCAGGCATAAGAGACTTCTTCTCTATTATTTTCTTCATTTTCTTCAGTGTTTCTGTCTCAATATATGTCCAGAAAAGGGCCTAGCAGCATTGAAAAGAAATAGTGTCCACAGCTGCTTTGTCCAGTGCTTCTCTACAGTGCTAGATGATTTTTAAAAGGAATACTTTTGTCTTAAAAAAAAAAAGGAACAAGGGCAAAATCCATATTATGCAGTATCTAAGGGCCCTGGTCTGTCCTCATGAGCCCTATCATCTACCAAGCCCACTGGGTATTGACCTTGGGCAAAGTTGCTTAAGACAACATCTGCAAATATGAATGAAACCAATTCATTCATAAAGTTGCTAGTTTTTACTCGATTGCAACATTTTAATTGATTTTGTTGCTCATTCTTACATATATATGTACAACGATGAAAGTCAACTGATTTTGATTACAGTGGCCCCTCAACATTTGCAAAGGTTAGGGGCACAGAACCCTTGTGAAAGTGGAAAAATCACAAATAACTCCTACTCACCCCTGATTCTTCTCCAGAGCTCCCCCCACTCCGATTCGTTTGCTTCGTACCCCAGTGTAGGGGGGCAAGAGAGAAAAAAGACACAGTAAAGTGCTTACCAGTACTTTCCCCTCAAAGGAAGTCACAGTTTTTCCCTTCTGGTTAATTCCGATGGCCATCTTGAAAAGGGAGGGATAGGAGCAAAGAGGGCACTGACCACTTAGCAGCCATTACACAGCAGAAAGTGCAGCCACATGGGAGAGAGGACATGTCACCAGGAGTGGATGGGAGGGGGTGCTCACCTGAAAAGAAAAAAATGTCCATTTTAAACACAAGCCTAGCAAAGCTTGGGGTGAAGAATGCAAGGGAATGGGGAGAATGGGGAGGGAGGTAAGCATGTGCCTTGCGAATAATAATTCATGAAGGTCAAACTCACAAATGTGGAGAGAGGACTATACACACATGTTTATGTTCTAAACTAGTTTTCCTTGTTATTGAATATAACTACTTGTAACTGCACTATCCTTGTGAACTAATGCATATTCAGGAAGCATTTCATACAATCAATGATTTTGACCCAGGCTAGGTTATTTGCGTCTAATTACTAGCAGACCTAAATCATCATTCACATGCTGCATTGGTTTCACTGAGGCCTAACTCACTCACTTGAGATCTACCCCAACAGCAGAAACTCAATCATTTAAGATTTACTTTAGACACTTTATATCTAGGCTTGAATTCAGTTGGTAGACCTAAAGAAGCAAGGAAACTTGTTAAATCAATGGATATGTAAGTTCCCTTGATTCAGTGGGTCTACTCTGGTAGGAACTGACAATTGGATTTAGTCCAATATGATTATGCATTTGCAATGGAACTATGAAGTCATTCTAAACTGTGGAGGTTAGCAGTGAATCCATGGATTTATTGTTAACAACAATGATTGTTTTCCCAAGATATGTAGCTGAGGCTCTCTAAATGAAATACCTTCAGTGAGCTTTACATGCTGGGTTCCAGAGCTGCCATGATATAAGGCCGAAGGAAGAAAACTGTAATGTCGATTCAAGATTTTTGCTTAATCTACATCCTGTTCAGTGACTCTTTCAGGCCAACAAATAAACAGTACAGTTCTACTGCTACATCAGAGCCCTGTGAGATCAGAGACTATGAAATTTCCAGTGACCAGCTGGTCTCTTGCTTCCAGAGCAAAAGGGAAGGAGGAGCAGCATTCACCACTCCTTTCCTAGTTATAGAGTCATAGAATCATAGAGTTGGAAAGGACTTCCTGGGCCATCAAGTCCAACCCCTGTTCAATTCAGGATCTCTCTAAGTTTTTGTTGTCTCTGCTGTTAAAACCTATTTTCCTACCATTGTGAGAAAATACTAGGATCTTTAATGACACTGATGTGTGACCCTGGACATCACTTGTCAGTTTCTGTCTCTACCACAAGTATTAGTAGTGAACCAAACTTCATAGTGCAACCAAGGTGACAAACTGTTTTCCTCATTTGTGTCCCCTAAGAGCCAGCTAATAGCTAGGCTCATATCTGTAGACACATATTTTTAGAAACCTGACTTTTTGCTCATAATACGAACATAGGGCATGAAATTGTTTATGACTAATCCCACATATATGAGACTAAGTCTGCATTTGGTCATTGACTCCTTTTTTTCTTTTTTTCATTTTTAATGGAATTTCACAGGAAAGATACTTTCTCCTGCTAACAGCATTATGGAGTCATTTGTCTAAATGTCACTGATGTTCCACAGATTGTGTAGTCAGCTGCTTCGCAGAAAAAAGATCGCCTTCTTGGATTGTAACCTTGGCTGTTTCTCCAAGACATTCACATTGAAATGAATCAAATGACTGAAATTATTGCCTACAGAACTTCTTGAACTACGGTAGAAAACAAAGCGTTTTTAAGTAGCATCTTAAATCATTACCTGTTTTGCTTTCCACTAGATAGCATTGATTGGTATGCCACCTTAGCCTGTTCTTGTTCAGCTTTTTAACAGCAATGAGCACAGCTGTGTAACTGTAGAGGAAAATTTAGCTATTCTAAATATAGTAAAATCAGACACTACCATGCTTCTTTACAAGAGTGACTGAAAACTACAAATAATAGTTTATTTCAGGCTTCTTCAACCCACAACTCAAATGCTGTGATGTCAATTGTCTATTACACTTGCTGTCACTTTAGAAATATATGTATCCTTCCAATCACAACATTTTTGATGTGGTATATAAATCCACTATCCATGGAGGAGGGGAAGGACACTAGAAGTAAGTTCGAGGTTAGTTCAATAACCCATCACTCTTTACCTCTCCTAAGGAGGAGGATACATAGTAAAGGATTTCTATGCAATTTTTGACATTATTGGTACCTTGCCTTTGAAGAATATGAAAGGAATCATTGCAGGGAATGCCTCCAAACATAGCAACAGTTACATAAATCATTTTATCTTTTATTTTGGTAATAATGTTACCATAGCATTTGGAAGAGTCCAAAGCTCTTCTCTTGTACAGTCTAATTATCAACCTTACAACAGGTGCATTGGCAATAAGAACTGACACATTGTAGATGGAACGGGAGGGTGAGAGAAAATGAGGACCAGAATTTGTTCAGCGGAGGTTTGCTTTTGCCTTCTATTGCTGAGGGGATTTGAAACCTGGTCTCCCAGCGTCATAGTGTCAAACTACTACATCATGCTGGCTCCCAAACTGCATGTGCCTTTAACAGTCATTTCTTTATTTGGCCATGTTGGCCCTTTATTATTGTCACCTAATGTGGGTTTTTGATGTGAAGTGGGGGGGGGCAGTTAAAGTATCCATATGTCCTCATTTTCTAGCTCTCATCCACTTTCAGTTCTCTCTCTCTCCACTGCCAGAAAGCTTTGGAACCTCCTTGGATTGCTCCTGGCTGGCTTATAAACAGCCACATATTGGAAGGACAAAGACCCCATCCCTTGAGCATATGCAAGAGCACATCTAGAGTGACTCTCAGCTAGGGTAGGAAATTTGTCAACAGCCTTCCTCTTCACCAGTCTCAATTTTTGTTCTATTGTCAAGGAATCAGGGCACTATTGTTGGAGCAAGCACTGGCCTGCTCCTCATGAGTGGCACTATTGTCAAATAGGGTTGCCAGAATCAAAACTGGAGACAGCTCTTGTACCTTTAATGGTTCTATCAAAGAAATATTTCAGCAGGTGATGCTTGTTATCTGCTCCCATAACAAGCAACCCCTGATGCAATTCTCTCTTCTACACCAGTATTAAAGTAAATTGCCGGTTTTCAATCTGGCAACTGAAATAGCCAAAAGCAATTTCATTGCAACATTCTTTCTTTAATTGATTGATTGCTTTAAACTGCTTCTCAAGGTGTTTGAAATTAAAGATAAGGAAGAATCCTACACAGAGAGACAGACAGAGACATACAGAGAGAGAGAGAATTTGGGGGATGATGGCTTTTGTGAGCATTCACATTCAGCTATGATCATTCCTCATTCACAAAGAGGAAACTGATCTTGAACAGAGAGGATGACAATTAATTCTTTGTAATTGTCTATGGAGGTAAAACATTGTTAGGCCCATGCCATTTAATTTCTCCAAACCTGTCAAGAATCTTTACATCATTGTCCAAGACAATATTAGATTCTTTCAAGAACTTCTAAGACTCATGAGGAGTAATGGATGGTCTTTGTGAATGTCAGATAAATTTTAATTAATTTGCATTTGAACACGTTTCCCTTTTTGTATTATAAAGAGATGAAATGAATATATTATTATATGTTATAATGAATTATAATAAATAATAATTATATGTTTTTCAGTGTATCTATCTTTTCATTTTTAGATATAGATATATATAACTGATGCTCTATAATTTCATTCTATTTTATATTAATTATGTAGTATTCTGTGACTGGAGGGCCACTTATAAGATTTTTAAATAAATAAATAAATAAGTGTTGCATGTTGCATGACTGCCTAATTATTCTTACCGTACAACAAAGAACACACATATGAGTGTGGTTATCAAAGATCCTGACTGTGACTGGTTCCGAAGATTTGGAAGCCATTACCAGAGTTGCTGTCCTAGGGCCATCCTTATCTAGTAATCTGACTGGGCAGTGTCCTACTGTCAACCATGAGTTTTATGACCATGTGGTTTTTTTTCCTAACCACAGCATTGCAGAACCAGGACTTCTATCATGAAGCATTTGGGGAAAATAAAAATGTTGGCCACAACTACAGCTACCAAAGGGACCAGAGCATGTGACTTAGGAAGTGAGGGTCTTGTGGAAGTGCCATCAATAGCATGAAACTAAATATTTGGTGGGATGGTATTGGTCTTGGCTTTTTGAGTTTTGTTAATATTGAACAGATGCACAGTGCCAAAAATCTGATGCACAAACAAGCAGCTTAGGGTCTTTTCTTTTTAACTTTATTTGCTTTCATAAAGACTAGGACTTTTTCACGCTATACATTTCTAATGTCATGCTGCTGCCATGCTGTAGAAGAGATGCAATGAAACTTTTTTAAAAAATTGAACTACTGTTTGAACTAGCAGGGTTTTTGTCAGCCTTCTGTTTGAACCATTGAACAGTCCAAGAAAACTAGAGCTCTTACACACTATACAATTATCATAGTATGATTCTGCTTTAACTGTGGGCAACATCCTGTGGAATCCTGGGGTTTGCAGTTTAGGTAGAAGTATTTAACTACCAGCTTTTCTTGTGTGTCTTCAAGTCATTTCCTACTGACAGTGACCCTAAGGCAAACTTATCACAGGGTTTCCTGGGTTGAGCGTGTGAGATCTGCCCAAAGTCTCCCAGTGGGTGTTTATGGCCCAGCAGAGAACTGAACTCTGGTCTCCAGAGCCATAGTCCAGTGGTTCTCAACCTGTGGGTCCCCAGATGTTTGTGGACTTCAGCTCCCAGAAGCCCCAGCCACTATGGTCAATGCTCAGGGCTTCTGGGACCTGAAGTCCAAAAACATCTGGGGACCCACAGGTTGAGAACCACTGCCATAGTCCAACACTCAAACCATTATACCACATTGGTTCCAGAGAGCTTTAGTAACTCATTAAACTAGAAACCCCAGGATTTCACAATATCCAACCATCACCCCCAACTTTTAATTTGATCAAGGATCATATGATGTAACATTTCTGTAGAATATGATGGATTTTTCATTGAAATGTAATCTGGCTTTATAGTTACAAATTTGGACTTGAAAGGCTAACTGCATTCCTTTTGAAATTTCATTCTTTCAGATTTTTGCCTTCTTTTATAAAACTCATTTCAAATATAAGATTCACTGATCCTACCAAACAGTACAACTGACCAACAGATGGCATTATTTTTCCTATGCAAGTCCCATTCTTTACATAGTCAAATAAAGATATATTGTTATCTTACTAAATTAAAAAAGCAGCATAAACTTGTCAACATCAGATTGATTACTGACCAGTTCTTATTGATTTTCATGATAAAGAATTCATTTAGAATGATAAGTTGCACATATGGTTCCACATAGCAACTGTGTATAGAGTGAACAGTTTAGCTCAATTTTGTAAACACTTCCCTAAAACTAGGTCCTGTTGCAGTTAAAGAAGGCTGTTTCAAGAAGATGTACATAGGCTGTTTTGTTGTTGGATGCTTTTCCATTGTTTCATTGTGGTAATAAAACATGTCATGTACCAAATGTAGTGATAAGGCACCTGCGGCATTCCAGATGCTGGACTCTAAATCTTTTGTGTATCATTCTGCCTTCCTGGGCAAAGGTAAGACATGACAGGAACAACTTACAGAGGCACAGTTCAAGAATAAAATACATACAAGAATAACAGTGGATCAAATATGGCACCTGCACATGACAATCACAAGAATTTGGATGAAGCACATGTCCTATTATAAGAGAAAGCCATTCAAGGGCAGGGTTAAGAGAAGAACCATAGTCACAGTGAAATAACTGCTTTAAGTCTTAAACCTCTGGGCTTGTTCACTAAATCCAGCTTAAATGTATAAAGAAATCTAATTATAAGGCTGTTAACACTCATAACTGAAAGCTGGGCTGCATTCTCAACCAAGAGAACTGAAGTGCCTTCAGTGCCTTGTCACTAATTGGTCATTTGGAGCCTAGGGAGCTGTGAAGATTGACACAGTGAAAATGAAAAACTATTGTTGAGCCACTGATAATTAAATAGCGGTGAACTAGAGGCAGTTCTGTTCTTATCTCACAATTGAAGGTTTCAGGATGTTCAAAATGTCTCAGCAGAAATCAGTGTCTCATGCTGTGTAAGTGATGCATGTTTTGTTTTGCTTTAGTCCTCTCCCATCCCACTGTCCTCTGCTAAAATAATAAATACACTCAAGAGTCCTGGCTGTGGCTTAAAAAGGATGGAATACAGATGCAACATAAAAAGAGGACCCTTAGCTGTACTGTGAACCCACCTTCACAATGGAGTTCTCAGAAGTCTGACAAGTATTCCACACCCAGTTTGCTCTCTCAACCTCTACTGCTGAATCTTCCTTTCCCAGCTGGAGCTAGCTAACAAAGAAACCCAAAGTCAAAACGGTGAAAGAAGATACAGGAGTGGGAGGAGTCCGCAGTGAACAGGTGAGTAAGCTAGTGGTGGCAAGCCTGATGCAATGACACGATCATCTCAAATAGTATCACTGTGAAGGTAGGCTTCCAACACTGTAAGTTTACTGTGGATCCTGGTTTTATATTGTGTCTGTCTTCTGGAGAGCAGCAATAACAGTTGTCTTAATGCCTTGATTCATGACTTTCCAGGGGTATTTGATTGACTGCTCTGAGAAATAAGGCCTTTCATTTAATGGACCTTTAGTTTGATCCTATTTCTTCCAATGATTTGCCAAATGAGTGCTGTTTAGTTATGTTCTCTGTTCTGTCCTTTTTTGCAATGAGTTCCATTTCATAGCTGATCTGAATGAATGTTTGTGGAAGCTTGTGCCATAATAAATTTCCTATCCTTCAAGATGCCCCAAGACCCTCTGTTGTTTTGGCAGTTGGATGCCTCTTTCTGATAACACCAGTAATCTGTGTTTGTGTGTAAATCTGGCTGATGCAAAAACTAGCTGGGTCTCCTATCTTACAGTCTAAATTGCTTCCCAATCTAGGCATTCCATATAGCAGAGTGATAATACAGAGTGAAAAAAAATCCTTATTTACTAGGAGACTCTTTTCCCTAAGCAATTTCAGCAAGCCATCAGACATAGCCTAACATGACAGCCCTTTTGCTTGGTTTTGGGACACTCTCCACACTGTGAACTGTTTGCCTGCAGTTCTGCAGATAATGGAGATGAAGCAAACACTGCAGTAAATGAACCTGTCTGTCTCACAGGGTGACATCAAACTGCTTCTTCACACACACAGCACCCAAAATAGAAGTATTATTATGGAAATTACGTCTTGACACTTTGCTATAACAAACATTGCAGGAACGCCTGGAGTATGTTATCTAAAGCAATTTAGATTTCTACAGACAGAAACAAAACACTGTGACGGTCCATAATAATATTTCAACAGTTAGCAAGAAAGGTAAAGCAAATGCACTCCTCAGAAGAAAATCCAATTTGACCTAAAACAATTGTTACATAACATTGCACCCTAGTATTTTTGAATAAGGAAACCTGGCCTCAAGACTGTTGACAAGCCACCTCTGCAGCGCACCTCATGAGATTATACTAGTCATTTCAGACACATGTAGGGTATCTAACCATGCTTTAAACGCTTTCCCTTCATATATTCTAGGACTGAGCTCTCTGGCCAACAACTATGTCAAACTAGTCAAGTATAGGGCAGCTATGTAAGGTCTATGTTTCCTTGATGTAGCCTGATATTTAAAAAATAGTAGAAAAGAGTTAGTGCATTTTATTTAATAACCATTAACCAATAAACTAAACATATATCATTCAGTTAAATTTACAGGAAAAATGAGGAAAAACAATTATATTTATGTTTAATTGCCTTTCAGTTTAAATTAAAGGCTTCCCACTCCCAGAATAAAGCTGAAAAATGCCACCTGTCAATTTACTCAACCCTCCATCTTTTGTCCTTGACTTGACCTTGGGAGAAAAGGAAGCCACTGCATTTTTTAAAAAAAATCTAATCTACCCTACCGTTCTCTTACGTTCCCTCGTCTCCTCAAACTCCTCCTTTAGCTTGATGATTCCCATATGTATCCCAGCAAGAGTCTGAGGGATAAGAGCATCATAATTTGGTTTTCCAAGATAGGTGGGAAATCTCTTCGAAGTGTACAGTACAGAACATAGCAAGATGCAAAGAGGTCCACCTCATTCCCTATCTGCCCTCGTTTGCTTAAAAACCTTTAATCTTACAATTCACTAAACTATCATATTTTAATCATCAATAAAAATAAACAAAGATTTCTACAGATTTTTGCATTTAATAAAGAACCAGCTTGAAAATGTAAAATTTGTTGGCTCTCTAACATAGTTTCTCATTTAATTAATTGATTACATCATTAATAACTTTACTCTGGAATTAAGGTAAAATTGAAACTCATGTCAAGGAAGTTAAAAATAAATTTAAATAAATAAATTTAAACTTAGCATCTGTTCATCAAAAATGTATTCATTTGTCTGTTCATGCATTGAAATTTTATAGCTTAATTAATTTTAATTAGTTCTTATTAGTGGATATGACTACTGCCTTTTTATTCATTGAAACTCTTGTTTTGGAGAGTTTGCAAAGCAGTCAGACTTTACAGCAAGTTCTGTATTCTGTGTCTGTCACATTTGACAAGATCTGCCTCTAACCTTTTTTCAACCAACCTGCTAATGGCTATAAGTTAAATGGAATGGTCCCTTGTGAGGCAGACACTTTCTCTTAAATTCTCAAAGGGAAATCTGTTCCAGCCAGAGTAACTGGTGGTTTAACAGTGAGTGCTTAATGCACATCAATCTTCCTTACCATGGAGAAAAAAACCTACAGTTTCCTTGACTGGCTTTTCACAAGCCCTGCCTCTTCCAAATCTCTAGTGTACATAAGGTATTGCCCAATGGTGACAGGCAGCCCATTCCCATGATAAACGCATCAGATTCAAGATTGAAAGAGCCCTTGGCATCTTTCTGCCCCTATCAATAGAACTTCCAGATTGTCTGACTACATTGGCAGCAGGTGTCCATTGGCACTGGTGGGTGGAGAGCAAGGCAGCCATGTATGTGCAGAGCAAGGATCACAGTAGGCTCAACCAGAGTTGACAATGGGGGAGCAGTTTCAAGAGGAGTCAAGGAATATAAAAATCATGAGTTCAAACCAGACAGTTTGAGGGTATGAAGGGGTAGATCTGCATAAGAAAACATGAATGTGCTCTTTTGCATTCACACATGTAAAAACCCAGGTTCCTGAAGGACAAACTAAGGTTATGTGTTAAACTCTGAAACACAGAGACACAAATATACACACACACATGTATCTGAAAAATAGCAAAATTTGGGTCATGCTCCATATTTTATCCAAAGCTTGGCTTCCAGCCTATCACAAGTTTCCTAAGTCCCTTAGGATTACATACACTGGCCACAATCCTACGGTGCGTCACACAGGTGTACATTTTCCTACAGAAGTGCTTGGACATTTTTGTCTAATGTGGAACATTTGTTTTCCATTCATGCTTGTGGAAACAAAGTCGTATACACAGTGCCATTGCTGTGCAGATATGCACTACGCATTAACGGGCATTACACATGCATACACAAATGCACATGCATAATCTGGTTGTGCATCTGCTTCCATGTTTTAGAGTGTTGTTTCAGTTGCACAAGGTTGCCATTTGGCACAGTGTAGCAAAGTAATCCCAGAGGTGGAATTTTTACACTACACAAGCCTCATTTAGGATCTCAGCCATAATAATATAAATTACTATATAATAAAAACCTGAGAACAGCTTTGGAGGAAAAATCTTTTAACAAAGCAAAGTCTTAAAAGCAGAATTAAAAAGGATTAATAACCATTCAAAAACCAATCATAGTTCAGTTGAGGGAAATGTTTTTGGTATAAACTCCCACTTGATAGAAGCTTGTCCTGTGTTTGACTGTTCTTGGTGCCCCTCCAAGTCTTTCTTTTTAGTGCCCACTTAAAAGCCATCAAAGATGGAATGGCATCCTGTTGGTGACATACATTATCATAAGTTCAAAGTATGCCTATATATGTGTTTGTGGTGGTAGTGGTAGTGAGTGTTCCCTTCCTCCTTCTGCAATGACAAACCATCCCCCTTGACTCACTGTTTAGCCGCTGGTCCCTCTACCCAGACATTCAGTGGCTTGCAAAGAGCGGAGAGAACTGGACAAACATCTGCCTATGTCTCCATAGTCAGAAGCAGAATAATTATATCATCTTCAAAGATCTCTGGGGAGTACCAGCAGATATCAGTGGATGATACTATCAGTCTCTATTTGACTACAGGGGCATAGCCAGATATTTCTCTGGTCTTCTCCACTCTTAACCAGCCACTGAATGGGAGAGGGTTGCTGCAGCAGCCAAACAGTGAGTTTGAGATGGTATATTCCACCTTTGTAACTTTTTTGCTCTACAGTACAGGATCTCAGCCACAAAAAACCCCATACTGCCCTCAAAGAGGATGTTCCACAACTGAAAGCACTTAGCACTCCCAAAATAGCAAATGGGCAGTGTCCATGTAAATCCTTTATTTAATAGTGTTTATGTTTTCTTCCACTACATCCCTATCAGTTTGACTAGTTTTGTCTAAGGTTATGAAGAATTGTACCCATGGGTGAAGAGCTTCAGATATAGTACGCCAAGCACACCTCAAGTTGTTCATGCATGTTTCCTCTTTCCAACTCCCTCTCACAAGTAAATGAGCTCTATGGTTTTTATGTAAGCTATATCATGTAATGAAAGTCCACTATTCTTAGCACAGAAATGTATCTGCAATTTTATGCATGCCCATACCATTTTTATTCTGAATGAGAACCAATTATTTATTGGTTCTCATTCAGAATAATAAAGCAGAAAAATAATTGCAAAGTTCACCCATTCCTTCCACCCTTTTTGGTACCAGAGACACAGTGTAGTATAGTGGTTTTAGAATTGGACAAGGCGTTTTGGAAACCAGAGTTCAAATCCTCACGCAGCCACTTGGTGACTTTGGGGAAGTCACAGTCTCTCACCCTCAGACAAAGGCAACAGCAGACCTCCATTGAATAAATCTTACACACACACACACACACACACACACACACACACACACTCAGAAAGGGTCACCAAAAGCTAGAGTCAGTTTGAAGCATAGGGGCTAAGAACTGGTGTGAGCCAAGAGAAGCTAGAAGCATGACAAAATACACACAGAGAGATCTAGAAAGAAATTGTCCATAACTTTAATGTAGTTACAGCTGTATAGGTTGGCCAGGCATTAGGTACAAATCCAGTGCTCAAAAACTGGAACTGAATGACCCAAAGCAATTGTAGAAATCTGGCCTCCTGACCCAAAGCAGGAGGCAGCTCAGTGGTGGAACCTTCCTCACCTTCAAGTGGCAGAGAACCACAAAGTGGCTGCATACCAAATGACTTTCTTAGCTGCCATCTCCTTGTTGTTCTGTGCCTTCAAATTGATTCCAGCTTATGGCAAACCTTTTCTGGTATTTTCTTGACAAGATTTATTTGGAGCATGATTGCCAGGTATTACTTGGTATGGCTGCACCCCACAACATCCCATAGGGGCATCCATAAGATCTATGAGTTCAAAGCCCAGTTTTCTCCCAACACTGAATTTTGCCCCATGCCATACCACCAAAGTTGTGACAATGTAAGAAAATTAACCGACAAATCCAACACTATCCACCACATGTATTAACACGCATATCATAATGAATTAGAAGTTCAGGATGGGATGGGGAGTTTTGAAGGCAGTTGAAGTCAGACTGCTAAGCAGTACAAAGGCCATCAAAATTTATATACTGCTCAATGGCTACCTCTTCCCTAGCATGCAAAATTACAAGGAAGCCTGAGAAAAAGAAAACAGATCAGAGAAGGAGAGAAAATCATGGTTTCACATAGTCCATCAAACACTGCAGCCTGGAAACACAGGTACCACGGTAAATTTGAGGGACCCCTCCATCTTGGTGCAGAGTTTTGCAAACAGAGAAAAAAGCATGGAGAAAGTAACAGAGGCTTTGCTGTTTCCTTTTTCTCCTTGAAAATAAATCACAGCTGATCATTTTATAATCAGTGTAGGCATTATGAGAGCATATTTGCTTTCAGAAAACAGTCAGTTTTACAACTGAAAGAATACCACCGAATCTGCAAAGAGCAAATATAGTTACATACTTAAGAACACATGAGTGAGTTATTCAGCCTTCACACAGTTAACTACAGTCACAGTGAGTGTTTCATGCTTGTTTATTATGAAGTAGAGACTGTAATTTGCAAGGGTGATCATACAAGAACAGAAAGGGGATCTTGCCCAAACTAATTATCCCAAATGGATTTCATTCAGCAACAGACTGTAAATCTGCTTCTTTAGAATTTTTACATTTTGGCACTCACACTAACCAATTAAGTTAATTCTTTGTGCTGTGATGAAACTTTGCAAAAGACCTTCTAGTGACCAAACGAAGGTGCAGTAAAACGTTATAAATTTTGACTAGCTTCAGAGCGTGCTAAGTTTATCAAGTGACTGTGATATAAATATTATTTAAATTCGGAAGGCCTTAAAATAAAGTCAACTGGACTCAAGTGCATCTGTAATTGGAGATTCTTTCATTACAGAGGACCCTATATACTGTGACTAAAAGCTGGTGGGGACACTAATAGCCTAGTGGAGAAATTTAGAAGTGTTTAAATATCACCCTCTCCACCTTCTCTCAAGATTTCACTGAACCATAGATGTAAAATTTTCAGAAATTTGTAGCCATGAGGAAAAATAAAAATTTTCCAGTTTTTTTTAAGGGGGGACAAAAAATTGCAGAAAAAAATTCCTGGGGGTGGAGATCTGACATAAACACCCTTTACAAATTGAAAGTTATTTTGTTACATTAGGAACGTAATATGTATTTTGTTCAGCATAAAATCATCATGTTTGGTATATTAAAAGTATAGTTTCTTCAGATACTAATTACGAAGTGAATTTCCTTTTTGAAAATTGCATTTTTTGCTGTAAATGGAGCAACAGTGTCCTTACTATAAGAAACCTCTTTGAGTTTTCCTAATTATTAATAGGAAACAAATAAAATAGTAAATATTAATAAAACAGACTTTTTTCTCCCCTTTATTTTTCATAGCATCAAGCAGAGATAAAACACTCGTTACAAAAACAACAAAAAGAATTAAGAAAAGGAAACTAAGGCCTGGAATTGCAAAGATCTGAAACTACACATTTTCTTAAAATAAAGTCTTCCTGTTACATAGTTTTGAGAAACAATTTGTGGGGTATAAATAAATGAGCACCCTATCTTTAACATTTTATTCATCATTTTGCAAGTAAATATTACATAATCTTTTTTTTAAAAAAAATCTCATTTTCCCAATTTTTCCAGGAGAAAGGGGTTTGGAGAAAATGGGGAAAACTGGGGCTTTGTGGGCCTTCACATCTCTACACTGAACTCTTGCCAAGTTGGCTTTCTCCATTTATATCAGCTGTAGCAAGGTTAGGTAACTGCTTGTACATACCTATGAATTCCCTTTTCATGCATGGTGGAGAGTCATCTCTCGCAATGAATAATGGAGACCTATGGTTAGTGCTAAAGATCAGATTATGGTGAATGGATTTAGAAGAGAGACTAAGGCCATTTCCACACTACACTGTTATAGTACTATTACTCCACTTTCAACATTCCATGGAATCGTGGGGTTTGCAGTTTAGGAGGGGCCTTCAACATTCCATAGGATGTTGAAAGTGGAATAATAGCACTATAACAGTCTAGTGCAGAAATGGCCTAAGACATGAATGGCAATTAATATATCAGGAAAAAAAATACTATTTAGCAATGTAAAAGATCTTGTTAAAGCACTTACCATTTAAATGTTATGCATGTGCACGCGCACATGCACACACACACACATTTGATTTGTTTTTACTGAGATACCAACACGATAACTTCATTTTGGCAACGTTTTTCTCAGGCCTCCCAGTTCCATAGAAGGGATTTCTGTTTGATGCAAGCAGAAATGCAAATGAAAATATATTTCCATAAAGGTTCAGAAAGGGGAAAATCAAAGTTTAATAATGAAGGACAAATGAATTCCAGCATCTCACTTTGTCACATACACTGTCAAAAAATGAGACACTAACATCTCACCTCATTTCTATGCAGACACTATTCTAAACATGGCATAATAGAAGCAAACAAGAAATTGACTTGAGGCAGTCAGAACATCTTGGCAGCACAAGAGAATGCTAAATACTAACATGAATAGCACGTTGAGCCCAACTAATAGTGATAGACCACATATTTCATGAAGGCGACATTTGCTGATCTTTCTCATTTTTCTTTTCTTTTCATTTAATAATAATACACGTATGTTCATAGCTAGAAGACTGTAGAGAAAATTATTGTTTATCATCAAACTTCTTTTTTGCTGACATACACAGGGTTTCTTTTAAGAGGCTAAATAAAGGAAAGATTATATAAATACATTTATGGAATGTAACTTTGAAAATGTCAAGAACAGCTTAGAAAAATAATATGGTAAAGAAAGGCCCTGCACCTTCATCTTTTCTGCACACATAATATATCTATAATGACAATATATTACTGTTGCTAAGCTCTGTGGATTCCAACATCCAATATTTCTATGAGTTCCACCATTCCTATCAGATTAGGACACCAATACAACCAGTAGCTTGTATTTTCCTCCACCCCAGGAAGTTGTTTGCCCTGTTCTATATTTTAGCAAAGGACAAGCAGTACTATATGGTTGGTGTTACATCAGAATCAAGGATTTCACTTGCTCTAGCAGCCTAATAGAGACGCTTATAGGACTAAGATGCAAATCATTTTAAATAAGACCCACTTGTATTCACTGGTTCACTTCCAATGAAAAATGGCTGATTTTCAAATTCACCTGTAAATGGAAATTTAGTCCAAATATATTGGATTGTTGTTACACCTGTATTTTTCACGGTAAACCAAAAGCAGCAGCATCCATTTCAGTTTGAAAAAAAATAGTTTTCTTTTATAAGGCTGAACAAACATGGTTGGAACACCACTATGGCATTCCTGTTATGAAAATTGATTACTATGGTCCTTTCCCATGTCCTGTTATTTTTCTTCCCTCCCCCTTTCCATCTGTCACTGATCTAATCAGTTCAAATAATGTGATTTTACAGCTTGTTTCTGTCCACTTGCTTAGGTATTCCTATCCTTTCAGTTTTGGTATCAACTGCAACATTGATCATCATCTAATTTATGGCTGGTGAACATTGACTAAAGTGGTATATTGAACAGCTACATGAACTGTGTAGCAATAGACGATATTTAGGCTATAGCAGTACAGAAAGTATGGGAAAGCATTTTTTTTTTAAAGAAAGCAATCTCTTAATGTTTGTTATTTTTTTGGATTTAGAAGATACAAAACATAAGCTTAGTTCTAATGTTCTATGGTCATGAATAATCATTTTTACGCTTGCAAAGGTTGGGTAATGAGCCCAACTAGATATAAATAAATTGTATAAGAATTTTACATGTGGCTTCCATGGTTTGGATTACTGTTGATTTCTGGACTACTGTTCATTACTGGTTTGGATTGTGCTATACTTGGTGTTTCCTTTGAAAAGAGTTCAGAAACTGCAGCAGGTCCAAAATGCTGCAGCTAGATTGTTGACTAGGGAAGCTTACAATACACAGCCCCCTTATTGCAGCAGCTTTACTGACCACCAGTTTATTTCTGAGTAAAATTCAGAGTTCTGGTTATAATGTATAAACCCCTGTATGAGTTGAGTCTAGGGTATTAGAAGGACTGTATTCTCCGATATAAACCAGCTTGTGCTTTGCAATCTTTGGACTTAGCTCTTTTCTTGATCACATCACAGTGAGATGCACATTTGTTAGAAGAAAGATCTTTCTTGATAACCAGTCCCAGATTCTGGAGCATCTTACCAATGGAGTCTAGGCTGTTTACTCTCTGTTGTTCCATCACTTTTTTAAAGATAAAAGATTATTTTTATTCAGGCAGCATTTTTATTTGGGCAACTAAGTGATTGCTGAGGATGAGAGTTCAATACCAATTGGGCGATCTACTTACCTTAAGGGTGTGTTTTTAAAATGGTATCTTAAATTGCTTTAAATGCCACCCAGTTTTAACAGTTGAGCTTGTTTTGTGTTTTACATGTATTCGTCTATCATTTAATAACAATACAAGTCACCTTGAGTCCCAGTCTGGAGTGAAAGGAGGGATATAAATGCCAATACCAGGACTCCATAGAACAGAACCCTGGTAATTAAAGTGTAATAATAGCACTATGATTGTATATTGCAAATTGACCCCCAGGACTTCTAGAAAGAGGAAATACTCTCTGTGGTCTGTCAGCAGAGCATAAAAATGTCCTCCCCTCACAGCAGACTTTCATGTGACCATCAGTAATTTTCCTTTCCCATCTCCCTATATGTTCTGCTATTTTCTTCCTAATATTGCGGAATTCCATATGTGGTGGTGACAGTTATCAAGTTTTTAATTGCATTTATGTTGATTGTACATGTCACAACTTGATTGGCAGTTGAGGATCCATGTTGAGAGATTCAAACCAATCAATGATCATCTCTGACCTTTCTTTCTTCAAATGTCAGGGTTCCCTTAAGGCAGTAGTTCTCAGTCTTTGGCTTTCCAGGTGTTTTGGACTTCATCTTCTAGAAGCCTTGGATCTTGGCCAAACTCACTAGATCTTTTAGGACTTGAAGTCCAAAACACCAAAAGTAAATGTTTAAGAGATCTTGGAGGTAAAAGCCTTTGGAAATGCTTGAGGGCTTTGTAACTGAGGAAGCACATAGTGGTCCAAGGCCTTATGGGAAATCATAATGTCCCATCCCAGATTTTCTCCTTCATCTGGTAGCTCATGTATCAGATGGCAGATCCCTTCCCTATGGTTCTCCAAGCCTCTTGCGTAACCAATAATGTCGGGTCTTTCTTCACCTCCAGCAATGTACTACATTTGTGAAATATTTGCCTTACATGCTCTGCTTCCCTTCATCATTGGGGCTGCAACTCTTTCCAGCAAAAAGGTCAATAACTGAGTTGAGAATGCAGTGGCAAATTTGGAGAGAGGGAGCACTAATTTACTTTTTTGTTTGTTTTTTGGTCATACTGCATTCCTTATTTTAAAACTTTATTTCCCTTATGTTGAATTTAGTAACTGTAAAGATAAAATAGCTGGGATTGAGTGTCAATTTGCAAGGCTGCTGGGAGCACTGCCATAAAACATCTCAGATGATTTGTTGTTGTCTCTAAGTTGGAGCTAGGAGACATTTTTAATAATCATAAAATCATTTTTCAAGAAGACACATGGCAGGTTCTAAAAAAACTTCCCTCTGTGCAATCCAAGCAGATGTATGACAACACAAAACAATGCAAAGGGTTATTTAGTTGTTTTGGGGGAGATCTGAGGATTTTTAAGCAGAATCCTAAACATGGGTGACCCAAGGGCCCACCCATGATGCCAGCGTCTGTGAAATAGTGGGGAATATTAGCTCAAAAAGGAGGCCAGAGACAGTGGGGCAACCTTACTTCTACTCCTGTATTTACTGGTACTAATGGTACTAACCAATCAGAGAGTCAAAAGTAACCTTGTTTGTTTTATTGTGGAATTAACAATCACACACACAAGATCCAAGCAATCTCATAATCACATGAGGTTAACTGAAGGAAAAGGGAGGAAAAGTTTGGATAGCTAGAGTTTAGGGTGAAGTGGGTGATATTTATCAATCTAGCAGAGGGGAAGTGAAGAAGCAATCATGGCTTAGACTAGAAGTCCAAGGGTAGTGAAAATTGGGAATCAGAGTGGCAGAGTGACAGTCTGTATGCCAAAAGTACTACTTACTACAAGTTGGTCAGCTCAGAACCAGGGGTTAAATATTCCTTTTCCATCCTAAGGGGGAAGATGTTAATGGCTCTCTGGCAGAGTAGACAATGGAGTCTGGAGAGGGGACAATGGAGTCCAGAATGAACTAATGGACTTAGCACTAGGTAACAAAGGACAGATGGGAATCATGATAGCTCCTTGATTGCTGGGCAGGAAAGAGAATAAAGGAAGACTTTGTCAGGGGATGAGAAGAAGATTGAAGATCATTAGTTTAGTTTTGGGTTCACTTGTCTCTGGAGGTTGAGTCACTGACAAACATTTGCAAGTCCATTGCTGCTGGAATTCCCTGACGATTTCCTAAGACCTGTCCGTTCCTTGAGCTTCTGCCTAAGCTAGTTTTTGCACATGATCAGCCAGTCCTTCCTCTTAGGCAGCACAGCCATGCAGCCATAGCAGTATATAATTAATATTTATGCCAATTAAACCATATCAAAGAGTGGGGATGTACAGCCTGGTAACATACGCGGGATACAACATAAACCCATTTTTAACATTACCCCCTCAAAAGACTGAAATAATCATTAACATGCTTTTAAAAAGTGGTTATAATCCTGAACTATTCTTACTACACTTAATGCAATGAGGAACATGTGTACATTCTGCTTTGGATGGAATCAGTGGAATCATAATCAAAGGGAAATGTACACATTTTAACCTACAAAATTATGATCACAGCTCCAAAATAAATATTTTCTGTTTATCCTAAAATAATGAAATAGTGCTGGATTTTCTTTGGACATCAATCATGGTTAACAATATGATGGCTGACATTTGCATTGGTTGTGTCAAGGCATACATGAGTTATGAAAATGGATGTAGCTGTAGGCACAAGTGTGGTGCCTATGTCTGATCTATTTCAGAAATGTTGGCTGGCATAGGATCAGCCTTCACCACACTGTTCCTTGTTGAACATACACAAATGTATCATTAACATTATTTGTTGTGGCATTCTACTGTAGAATCTCTTCCTCTAGGAACATCACCAACGCCTTCTGTTTAGCTTATTATAATTCATTTGAGCTGGATTGTTTATTCATTTTCATATGATAACGTAAAGTAGGATTGCAGAGGAGGTTGGGCCAGGAGATGCTACTTAGTATACTTTACTTAGTATACTGGTTAAGTAGCTGATCTAGGGATGTCATCCACCATTTCAAAAGTAACAGTTGCACCAAAGAAGAAATGGTGATGTCTTTGCAATATAACATGATTACACTTTTCTTATTGAATAAAGGGAGTAACTACAGAGAACTAATTATTTGTAACTAGTTCTTTCCAGACTTTGGTAAGTCTAGATTATTGAGGTCAGTGTTTGTCTATCCATTGGAAAAGACAGGCAATGAACTATAAAAGTTTGGGAAGTACAGAATGAATTCATATTAAATCACATTTTTTTTAATCATATGTTACTGGGAAGAAGCAAATGTGGGAAGGGATATAGGGTGGTAGTAGCCATTTGTTCCATGTGTCCTAATAGGCTCATCCAGCATGGAAAAAAAGTCTTTGGAAGTATTGGGAACTTTCCATTCTTTTTGTTTTGATTTGACCTGCATGTTCTAAGGTTTGCTTCCAAACACTTTTTATTGAAATATCCCAGGTATCCCTTACTCCTCCCAATATTGCATTAGTAAAATATTAGGATTGTTTTGTTTTGGTGCAAGCATTCCGCTTTCCCTACTTGATTTCTGTTGAATCTGTATACTGGAAAGAAAACCTTTCTTTACTGGTGGCAGCAATCTTAGCTAGTTCCAGGATAACACAGACCACCAAATAAATATACATCTCATTTTGGAAAAGGCAGGGTTAATTTAGATTTACCTGAGAAGTAAGAATGAAAAATCCTTGGTAGTGTCAGGAGTTCCCTGTACATTCTTCAGATGAAGAAAATATCATGTGATCTCTTCAAAATAATGGTTTGTATGGGAAAAATAAAAATCTTATTTCAGAGTCTTCTTTCAGAGTCTTTCTTTTCTCATCTGGAGAGGCTCATAAGTTAGTGCTTGAATCATACTGTGAAAGATGGATGCAAGGAAATAGGATTACTCAGCTCTGTTGCTCAGCTTTGTGTCTCCAAGTAATCAGGATCTGATCTCATAACCAAATGCTCTTTTATGATTGTCACTGTTTTGTAAAAATAGGACAGGAGACAAAAGACAATCTCTTTCTCTTTGAACACTGGCTCAGTGTATTTTCCACAGTGTATTTCACAAGGCCTTTATTTGAAATGTAGCTTGTATCTCCTGATTTTACTCTATTATAGCCCTGCTTTTTCTCATTTATTTTGTCGTTATTTCATTCCTTATCTCCAACACTTTCTCAAGACAGCAGTATCTCATTAAAACAAAAATTGGAATTGTTAACCTTCCTATTCTCAGTAGTTTCTCAAGGCTTTCTAAGGACATAAGAGATGTAATCACATGCCCTTTCAGCTTTCAGAAGAATCTTTAACAGTGCAAACTGTTTAAAGATGGACAATAAGGTTATTCCAGTCAAACTCCTGTTAAGCTCAAGAGAGAGACAGAGTGGTTGAGGCCTTGTAAGTTACTAGTGAAGGACAGGTTTGAGTACAACCCTGATGTAGTACATGTCTAGTAAATCAAATTCTAATAAATGTGTGTGTGTGTGTGTGTGTGTGTGTGTGTGTGGATTCCAATAAACAGCAAGAAGAGACAAGTAATGTAATTGCTTGAGCCATTTGTCAACAGTGTAGGTAGTTTTGGTCCAACAAGAGTTATAATAAGGACACAATGTCAGTGATCACAATGCCCTTGTTACACAAAGCTTGGGACAGTAGTGAAAAAACGGCAGGCATGAGCAATATGAACTGTGTAACACATGTTTAGAATTGATTATGGTGATCTAGGACCCGTTCACATTACAAAATTACAGAGCTATGATTTCACTTTAATTGTTTCAGTTCTATCCTATGGATTTGCAGTTTAGGGAGGGTTACGTAGATTTCTCAGCAAGAAGGGTCTACTGTCTCTCTCTAAACTACAAACCCCACAATTCCATTGGATGCAGCCATGGCAGTCAAAATGGAATCATGACATTATAATTGGGTGATGTGAAAGGCTTCTGGGCTTCGGGAATTACTGGAATGGGAAAGGTTAAAACCAAGGACTGCTGAGGAAGAAGTTTAAGCTTTATTGTTGCATGCCTTCAAGTAATTTCTAACTTATGGCAACCCTATATTGGGGTTTTCTGGGGCTGAGAATGTGTGATGCACCCAAGGTCACCAAGTGGGTTTCCATGGCCAAACAGTGAATCGAACCCTGGTCTCCAGGGTCATAGCCTAATGCTCAAATCCTTATACCATGCTGGCTCTTATCTTGCTATAATCTTGATGTGGATAAGATCTCATTTCTTCTGCTGCTATTAGCTGAAGGACAGGACTGTCTTGACCATGATCACTGAGGGGAAAAGACAGTTTAACTTCAAAGGACACTCACTCCCCCAGCTCCTGAGATTGCTTCTTCCCACTTTAAAAGCAATAGTGAGAGAGACATCTGTTTATTATAGGTCATCTTGATGCCTGAATGATTGGACAATGAAAAATAGTGGGCAGAAATCCCTGTGGTTTCAGAGACTGTTCATAGAATGGGTGTGGGCCATGGGTTGCCCACATGTATGTTGAATGTTTTCTCTGTTGCTGCAATATGTTCTAAAATCCAGAGCAACGTAATGCCAATATGAAGCCAGTGGAAAGATAATGGTCCCATCCATGTGTATGTGTGTTTTTCCCCCTACACCACCTTTTAGTAACATTTTGCTGCATCACCATTATCATCATCATCATCACCACCACCACCACCACCACCACCACCATTGTCCCACCTTTTCTCCAGTCCTAGGACTCAAGGTAGTTTAGAAAAATTAAAACAGATACAGAAAAAGCTCACATCACTGAAAACATACAAAAATATACAGTCCTATCGTGAAGAGATATGGTGAATACATAAACTTTCATAGGGTTTTGTGTCTTTTTGGTGTGGATGCAACAGCATGCTGGATTTTTTTTCTTAAGTCCAGCACCGCTACCTTTTTTATCGTTTTTACAACTGGGTTTTGTATTTTTAAGTCTATAAAACTCAAAGACTTTTCTTCTTGATGAGTTTGATTAGGAAAAGGTCCTGGTGACATTTCTTAAAGAATGGAAACCCCCTATTGACTTTTTGCAAAAAAAAGGAAAAAGAAAAAGAAGGAAGGACAATGACTTTGCAACTTAGCAGTTCTGATTATTAGAAAGAGTAGGTTATTGAAGAAAGGGAATTTGTTGTAATATTATAGATAGAGATAGAATTACTATACGTATATATAACCATTAAAAAGAAGTCACTTTTTTCTTTCTTTTTCCTCTTTTTTCTTTTTATGTTTACTTTCTGTAACTGTGTAACTTTTTGTAACTTTTAATGTATTCTACAAAAATTCTTTTCAATACAGTTATTTTTTAAAAAAGAAAATATTCTTTTTACTGTGTCAGTTTTAAATATTTTGTGATAGATTTGTGAGCACTGTAGGAAAAGCAACAGCAAACCATGACAAGATTTAGCTCTCTCAAATCCATCCAATCCTGCCTTGTCCTTTGTGAGGAAGTCATTTTGGGAGTTAGCTATTTGGATGCCAACAACAGCTTGATGGTTGGTTGCTAGGCAACAGGAATAGCATTTCAAGAATGAAACCCATCACAGTGGTGTGCATGGGAGGGCTTAAGGATGAGAGGAAATCTATATGAGGCAAGGTTTCCATGTGTACTGTGTGAGAACTAGCCAGAGAGGGAAGGAGGGAGATTTTGGTTTGTGATTAAGCAGGTGAGGAAAAGACACACGGAACTGATGTCTAAAATGGGGATTGATGTCAAAGTCTGTCAGAAGTTAAGCTGCTAATGGATCAACACTCTACTACAACTGAACTCTAACAAGATACTTTATTTCATAACTTAAGAGCCAGCTTTATTTATCTAAAGTTGGTGTAATAAAGAGAACATGCTTCCTTAAATAAAAAAATTTCATTTTGAGGAACAATTAAAACTCTAGCCCTATTGCAAAAAGGTTATGATAAAAGGATGGCTTGAAGACAAAGTGATATTACAGAGTGCCTTTTTGGGCTCAAACTGCCACACTAATCTGAGGAAGAATAAAGGGCCTGCCACATCAATCTTCTCGGCTTACCTAAGAGCTTCATTTGACCATGTAGCAGTTGCAAAAATTCTAAGAAACTATTTATATGATGTAGGTTCTTCTTGGAGCATAAAAACAAAAACTTTTAGATAGTGATTTTTCCCTCAGTGTAGCTGGTAGTTAAATTCCCCAAAAAGCACATTCATGTACACACAAATGTAGCTGTAGGGAAATGTAGCTATTTATAAAGCTGTAGGACTTATTCCAAATTTAAATCATGAGTTGACATCAAAACTAGTAGCATGAAAATCAGATAATTAAATGTTACCCATGCACACAATGCCTGACTGTTGGCCTGATCAGTGACATTTCACTGTGTGAGAACTAACATGACTAATAGAGCCAGACCAATATAGCTTCTGCTGCTTGCTTTAAAAATTATGGAGTGAAATTGAATAATAAAATTGTAGGACTCTAAGGTCATCTAATAAGGATTGGAAGGCCATCTAATATGTGAACTGCTCTGAAGCTGGTTCTTTGTATGGGGCACAAAATCTGAAAGTTTATGGCATATAGTAAAAGAATACTGTATCCTATGATCAACCACTTTAACATCTGTCATAAAAGCTGAACAAGGAAGATCAAGGTGAATCATGTCAGAAGTGGGGGTAAGGAACAAGTTTAGAAAGACAAATCTAGATCACAAGGGCCTTAGCTAAGGAAAAGGATGGAGCTTAATGATATGGCATATGCCTTGTACATAGAATGTCCAAAGTTCAGTCATCAACATCTCCAGGTAGGTCTTGGAAAGCTGCTGAAAGTCAGCACAGATAATTACTAAGCTAAAAATGACCAATAGTTTGACTTGGTATAAGGTCAAATGCTTTTACTTCCTTACGGGTTTATCAAGCAGTTCTTGCTCCTTGTTATAAATAATTTACATATTGTCTATTTTAAGTGCTCATCAGAGTTCAGAAAGTTAGTTCTTAAGAAGAATTGATCCAATAACATGGAGCATCTTGCTACCACTACTCAGTTATGGATAGCATCATATATTACCATATTTGTTTATTAAAGTAGCTTTTTTAGGTTCTTCTCCATGAGCCTAAATCTTGATACAACTGTGTAAAGTACACCAATAATCAGCCCCATATTGTGGTTGCTATTGCCATCATACAACGACTTCCTGTCCCACAGCTCTCAGTTATTAAATTATGTTGAACAAATTTCCTACAACTGACAAGCGGCATAAATTAGATGTAAACACAAATCTTTTTGTAGTGAAAACACAGTCTAACATGCTGTCTTTATATACAATTGTATGAATATTACTACAGACATGTTATATTAATGTCCTACAAGAATCAAAGCACAATTTACTCTGATGCTTTTAATACAGAGAGCTCCAGGATTGAATTCTGTGCTTATGTTTGCACAACAGCGTATATGATCAGCTTCTTGGTGGTATCATTTCCATGACAATGACAAGGACTTACAGAAAATTTTCATTTTTCAACCTCCTTTTTGTGGAACTCTCTTCCTGCAGGGATCCATCACAATCCAAAGCTACAAGAAGTGATGCAGAACCTTTTTCATTTTCTGATTCCAGATTTGGTTGTGGTGTAGTACCACTGCAATATCTAAGTTTAGCTTCTAATCACGGCATGGAAAAGCAACCTTTTGGACTATAATTCCCAGAATCCCCAGAAAGCATGTTCAGAGGGGATTTTGGGAGCTGTAGTGAGGGAAAAAACATTTTGAAGCTCTTTTTCTGGTATATAATATGACAGGACTTAAATTATAAACAATAGCAAATACAGGAGGGTCTCTAAACAAACAAAACACCAGCAGAAAACAGATGTGTTCCTGGACAGTACTTACATAAAAGAAAATTTGTTACCAGAAGCAGAAATAACATGGAAAGAATAGGGATAGGCTCCTACATCACAAAAAGGAAGAGCAGTTCAACATGTTTTAGCAGTGGCATACCAAGCACGGGGCATTGGGTGCAGTCTGCCCCAGGTGAAACAATAAGGGGCTACAATTAGGAGTGCCACTGGCTGAATGGCCCCTGCACTCACCAGCTGGCAGTGTGTGCTTTGTTCCAGATATTGCAGTCATAGCATCCAGGATATGTTGCCAAACTGTTCATGCTGTACGCACATATGTGAGGCTAAACAGGAAAGAGAGGGAGAGGGAGACAGAGAGAGCTGGCTTGCATACACGCACACACAACACATCCTAACTGTATCGGCAACACTAATTAAGGATCGATTGTACAAAGTGGCAATCTGGCTCCCTTTTCTCTCTCTTTTCCCCTCCTTTAATTCTTAAAGCACATGTGGCTTAACAGGGGTTAAGCATCTCCAAACTCCATTTTGGAAGGAAAACTGGAATCGTGAAAGGATCTTTCAGAGGCTTGGTAACTTTTTAAAATTTATTTAGGGCTGATACCTGTCCACTGATTAAATCTTTAGTGTTAAAACAAAAAAAAGAAAGAAAGAAAAGGACCCTAATTGCCCATGGGCAGGTCTGCACAGTTCAATCATATGCATCTTAATTCATCAAGACAGTCCCATTGATGCTTACTATCAGTTTGATGTGTATTGGAATTGGCGACCTTTAAAATCCAGAATAAAAAGTGCCAGGGCTTGTAATGCAGAAGAAAGATCTCCACCAAATCAAATTTAGACCAAAATTAGATAAGAAGTCAAGAAAAACCTACATGTTTCAAACATGCACATTCAGAAACAGAAGAAGGGTTCCCTCTTGCGGGGGGTTATATGTGGAAACTAAATTATGTTAACAGCATTATCTTTAGAGCACCACCATGTAGCTATTCACAAGCTATTAAAGAATTATTCCATCATCATAATCATCCTTGCAGAGCCATATCTAGCAGAAACAGGGCTTAGGGAAAATGTGGAAGTTGCGCCTCTACCTTCAGAGGCACTTCCTCATCATCATCCTCTGCCGCTTCCACCACTGCATTTTTTGCACCTCTGTCATTTGCACCTGGGGCACATACCCTAAATACCCCACCCTAGATATACCTGTGGCTACATTAATACAGTTAATTCCAACATTACTTAGTATCCTTGAAATCCAATATATTATCTCTGCAGCCAATGGGACTACTTTAGAAGACTTTATTCTCATCAAGTCACATCCATCAACATGACTCCACATTCTTGGGAGTAGTCATATTTCAGCTCTTCAGTAGTACAGTAGAGTCTCGGTTATCCGACCTTCGTTCATCCAATATTCCAGATTATCCGACGTCGCGGCTGCCTGGGGGCATGGCTGTAGGCATTTCCATGCCCCCCAGACATGCCCAGACACACCCCCAGACACCCCCAGACACGCCCCCAGACACGCTCCCAAAATGGCGGCCGCCACAGGCCTCCAGATTATCCGACACTTTCGGGCATCTGATGATCAGCCTGCCCATTTATGTCGGATAACCGAGACTCTACTGTACACATTTCTTGGATTCTATTTGGCTTGTTTGTTCTATTCACATGGAGGTTTGAATAGACTTGGGTGTTTATATGACTTCAGCTTTCATAGTGGAATTCCATATCTGGTTCCAGGACTATTTGCCAGTATTGAATGAAGGAGCTGTTATTTTATAGCAGCTACCTGGCTGTATATATCCTTACAAGTGTTACACATTGTCTTATTGCACTGCCTATATGTTGTTGTTTATTCTTTCATTTGTTATTTGCTGCTGTTATGTATTACATATTGGCTGTTTGACAATTGTTGAAACAATGTATAGTTGTCATTTGTTTATTTGCTGTTTGTAATGCCTGTATAGTTGTCATTTGCTTGCATATGGCTTTGTATGTTGTTGTATTGTATTGCATATAGCCTTCTGTTGTTTTATATCCTCTAAATTTCTTACAATATTATTCACTGCCCTATTAATATTTTTTTGATTATCTGCTTGAAGATTTAAATTATACCACACACTGTGTAGTTTACACATGATCACATTTCAGCTGTAGTGGCACAAGTCATTCTTTAGACCAATTTAGCTTGCGATTCCTTGACAGTAATAAGCTGCCCATTGTAATAACTAATGCATCCATTCCCCAAATTTTAAAGCAAACAACAGCTCTCCAATGAAATACTTCATTGTGGATTACCCACCCACTATTTCACAATGAGAAAGCCAGCATAGTTTCAGTGATGATTAGGACATTAAGAAACTAGAGTTTGGATCCCCAGTTGGCCATGGAAAACCACTTGGTGATCTTGAACATGTCACACTCTTTCAGCCTTAAAGGAAGGCAAAGGCAAACCCCCTCTGAACAAATTCTTCCAAGAAAATCCAGTCTGGCTCCCTTTTCTCTCTCTTTTTTCCCCTCTAGGTTTGCCTTAGAGTTACCATAAATTAAAAATGACTTGAAGCTATACAACAACATTCCACAACGAATTAAAATTTTCCCAATATTATGGACTAAATGTGCGTGTGTGTGTGTGTGTGTGTGTGTGTGAGAGAGAGAGAGAGAGAGAGAGAGAGAGAAACAAGAGAGAACCACTAATAGACTACTCATTGTTTCAGACTCACCAAATCTCTCTTACTTTTTATCCAGGCAGTAAAAATACAGGCAGTGAGACCATTACAGAATTTTGACACTTTTATTATTCAAACAGAAGATAATCCTAAAGGTTTAGCTTCAACAATATAGTACGTCTTATTAGACTTTGTACAGTAGTGTACTGGAAATCAAGAATACCTACGGGAAAGAGCTCAATATTGTCACAAACAAACTGGTTGGCACTCCAGAAAGAAAAATGAACCCATGAAAGCAATATGTACTAAAACCAGTGAATGTTGTCTTAAATTACTTTACAGGTAGTATTTAATTCCAGTGCGGTTAAGCTAATAAACAACTGTATGAGCCCTTATTGTTGGAGAGGATGTGTGAAGAGGAAGTTCTAATGTAAATGAAAAAGAATTAATTAAGGAATCTAGGGAATGGTGTTAAGAACCATTCATTTAAAATTGCTTGTAAACTGAGATTATGAATTTTGCTTTCCTGTTCAATTACCGTTGAACCTTAGCACTTACTAGTTTAAATGACAAACTGGATCTTTCTGTTTCAATTTTTTGAAGTTATAATTTCCTGCCATGATTGCAGGGCATCTCTGTCTTTCAGCTCTATTTCATATTTCTAGTTCTGTGAAGTTGTCTCACGTTTATGTTTATCTTTAACTGGATAATCCACATCAGTGGTTCTTGACCTGTGATCTGTGATGTCCTCACAGAGGATCTGCGAAGGCTTGAAGAAATGTTATGAGCTTTTAAAATAGAATGAATGAATAAAAGAAGACAGATAGATAAACTGTCATGCATTGATCTCAAAATGCTAGAGTCTTTTGCTAGTGCACATTTGTGCACATTTTCATTACAACATCTCAAACTGTTCAAAAGTTATGCTATTGTTTGATAGCAAAAAAAATGTACTCAGCACTTCCTACTTCTGCACATGGTGAGAACATACAAGTGAATGAATCCGAGCGGCTGACAGAAAACACATGACATTTCTTACTACCACACTTACAGTCAGAAGCTGTCTTGAGTTAAGTCATGGTGGTCCATGGCAACAAGAGATATTGAAAGTAGGTCCATTGTAACAAAAAGGTTAAGAACCACTCATCTACATCATTAGTTGAAATAGGTTATGGCGCCTTTAAATTTTCTAATATTTGCTTCTCTTTATACAGCCCTTTTTATGCTTCTGTTTCAGCTATGTAAGAGATCTTAGAGCCCATACTTTTCACCATATGGTTTGAGATACTATTGCTATGCTATTTCTCCATATTAAGTGGGTAGGTTTATCTTGTATTTTCTGTTATCTAGGCATATATTCTTACTATTGCTATTATTATAATTATTTGTGAAGTCTGAGCATTAAAAGTTGTAAATTCTTTCCTTTCAAAAAAAATAATAATCCAAAGACAAGTCCAACAAGACTTAAGAAAGATGCACTGGTTTAGCAGATTCTAATCTTCTAATCTAGTTTAAAATAAATCTTATCATTTGTTCTACAAATTGTATAATTTATTTAAGGAACTGGTTAGAAACAAAGTAGTCACTGAGATATAGGATAACACTGAAGCTTAAAAAAAGACCAGATGATGTTCCCTAGCTGTACTATCAAGTTGTGTAGTAAGCTTTAAATGGAGCAAATATTGATGTTCCCCAAATTAAGCTTTGTTTGGATGACATCCAGCTCCCTAGAGCTCTGCTTACAGAGTCCATAGCTCTAGTAGATAAGATTTTGCAAGATGAGGTTAAAGAGGCAATTGCCTCTTAAATTATCAATGATTCCCCTGGGAAAGGTGGCTCATGGCAGAATATTATGAAATAGTAATGAATTCTAAAGAAATAGTTGCAAGCATGCAACTGTATGTAATGTAATTATTTTAAGCATGTAGGTGATGTTTTATCTAAGTGTGAATGCTAGGGAAAAATATATAGGTGCATTAAAGGTAATTTATAGACACCCAGCATGATATGATGGCTTGAGCATTGGACTATGACCCTGGAGACCAAGGTTCGATTCCCCATTCAGCCATGAAAATCCATTGGATGACCTTGGTCACATCACACTCTCTCAGCTCCTAGAAAACCCCATGACACATTCTCCTCAGGATCACCATAAGTCAGAAACCATTTGAAGGCACACAATAATAATGGGCAAAATAAATACAGTGGGCCCACTGTATCCACAAGATTGGGATCCACAAATTTAATCCAACACAAATTCAAATGTACACAATACTGCACATTTGAATCGACAGTGCAGAGCACATAGCCACCCACTTCTTTTTTTAAAAAAAATAGTCTGTATTAATATAATGTATACTAGAAAGCAAATACAAATACAATATAAAACAACCAGTATAACATAGAACACATCAACACAATTATAACATCTGACATTACAAGTAAAGTCTCTAACAGCTAAAGAAAAGAAAAAAAAAAGAAAGATAAAAAAATAAAAAATAAAAAGAGCATTAAAGAAGGAAGGAAAAAGATTAGAAACAAAAAACTACAACATCCCCACCCTTATTCCCCAAGTGCCCAAACAGATCTTGACTTACATAAATACTAACAAAAAAGACAGTGTACTTCCTGAATCCTTTGTCTACTAGTTTTATTTCTACATTCTAATTTTACACCTCTATCATAATTTAAATAAATCAATAGTAACTGTTCTCCCTATTACCTTAAATCAATCTTATCTTTTACATATCAAAACCGATAACCATTACGTTCCCCTTCGTATTCCTTGTATAGTCTATGAAAGGTCTCCATCTCTTTAAATATGATTGTATAAAGTTTTCTTTCAGTAAAACTGTAAGTTTATCCATCTCCGCAAAATCCATTAATTTATTCAACCAATCACTCAGTTTTGGAATTTTGTTATTTTTCCAATTTCTCGCATAAATAATCCTTGCTGCCATTACCATGTATCTAATCCAATTCTTATATTTCCGTTCCATATTATTGATCTCATCTATCATATTTAATAGAAAAAATTCTGGTCAGAATATTATATTGATCTTTAAAATCTTTTGCATATGTTTACAAATCTTTAACCAAAATTTTTTTCCTCTCTGAGATTGCCACCACATATGGTAAAAAGTGCCCTCGTGATGTTTACATTTTCAACATTGTTTATTCGCGCCTTTGTTACACCTTCACCAATTTACTGGGAGTTAAATACCACTTATACATTATTTTGTAAAAGTTTTCTTTAAGATCATTACATCTAGTAAATTTCAAACCTTCCCCCTATACCTCTTCCCAATGTTCTAATTTTATATTGCATCCTAAGCGTTGAGCCCAATAAACCATGCTTTCTTTTATCTGTTCATCCTCTATATTCAATTTTAATAATAACTTATACATCTTGGAGATTAAATGAGATTCCTCTGCACCTAATAATTTTTCAAATTCCTTTATTGTATCCTTAAAGCCATATATTTTATTATCCTCCTTAAATCTCTCTTTCAATTGATAATATGTTAACCATTGAATTTTATATCCTTCTCTTTCCAAATTCTGTAAATCTTTGATAGTCCAACCATCTCCTTTCTTTTCCAGTATATCCCTATATCTTAACCAAAATTCTAAATTTCCCATTTCCCTTCTGTAAAATGCCTCCTGTGGCAATAACCACCCTGGTATTTTTATCCCAAATCTTTTCTTATATTTTCCCCATATTTTAAAAATTGATCTTCTTACAATATGTTTTTTAAACCCTGCATTTACCTTACTTTTTCTATATCATAAGTAGGCATGCCATCCGAATTTCAATTTGTGACCTTCCAATTCTAACAACCTCTTATTTTCTAATAAAATCCATTCTTTAAGCCATAGTAAGCATGAGGCCTTGAAATAAATCCTTAAATCTGGAACTCCAAAACCCCCTCGCTCTTTGGCAGGCATCCATCAGAATTTTCCATTTTATCCTCGGTTTTGTCCCCCTCCCATAGGAATTTTGATAATTCTTTACACCAATTTGAGAAGGGGTTATTTGAAAAAATGATAAGAATTGTTTGAAAAAGATACATCAATTTGGGAAGGACCATCATCTTAGTTACTGATATTCTCCCCAGTCACTGCCTCCAAGATGGCACAGTTCATTCACAAAGAAGCAGGAGGCAGCTAGCACCATTTTTAATATAGGTTTACTTTTTTTTACTTTTCATAGTTCATTTCTTCTAAGAAAAAAAACATTCAAAGCATAGGAAATGTCTGTCAAGATTCTTATAGATTTCACTGTGTAGTCCTGTGCATGTGTACTCAGAAGTAAATACTATTGACTTTAGTGAGATTTACCCATAAAATTAGAAGTGCATAAGACTGTAGTCTCAGAGATCAAACTGTTGAAACTTAGATGAGATTTCATACTAAAATAAAGTTTTATCATAGCTTTGGAGAAGCATTTATAACCAGTGGTGTAGGCCTACTCAACTTGTACTTTCACTATGCCATCCCTCCCTCAGTTCTCCTTAAGAAAACTCTTCTCTTTATTAGTGCTAGATTTCATCTTCTGCTGTCCCTTTCCTGCTTCACTATTTCCCTATTTCAGCTTGGTGGTGCAGTGTTACTATGAAGAGGTTGGAGGAGAAGGAGGAGGAGGAGGTGGGGGGAGAATGTTTTGTGGAAGGGGAGAAATTCTTGTTAGCTCTGTGAGCAGGTGTGAGGGTAACATGGCAGGCAGGCCAAAGTAGAGGTTCCATGAATCAAATGATCCCTGTGGCTACAAACAGAATTCCACCTTGCAAACTTAATGTTACTACAAAACAGCTTTAGGAGGAAATGGAGAAAATGGAGATTTCAAACTAAAAATCAAACTGGAAACCAGAGAAAAGTCTGCAGGGGCAAGAGAATTAGACACAGTCATAGCTAACATCCCAGCCACTGTTACCAGCAGATGCCCACAAATGAACCAAAAAGGAGCCACTTTTGTGAACCACATTAATTGGAGCCACATCTGAATGTATCCATATTTTTAAAGTCACTTTTCAACAAGAACAAAAATTGTTGGAAGAATGCAGAAAAAGAGGTGAAACACCAGCAGTTATCAGAATGGGGATCAGAAAGTGCAACCCAGAAACACACTACTAGAGCAACACATTTAATCTGTCAGTGTAAACTCTTTGTGTATTACTTCTCAGCCTTTTGGCTAAGATCAGGTAATAAATCACCATAGAAAAACAGAGAGATAAGGAGACATGAGAGAGGTGCCGTTCCTGATTCAATCTATCCTCCTCCCCACTCCAAACATTCTCCTGCCATGGAGTGTCCTTTCTTCAAGTTTCTACCAAGCCCAGTTCAAGGTGCTGCCTTTGACCTAAAAGCCCTGAGCATTTTAGGGGCAGGCTATCTGAAAGACTGCCTCTTGCCTGAAAGACTGTCTCCTCCTATATGAGCCTGCCTGAAACTTGAACTCAGTGCCATGTTGCATGTCTCACCATCCTACAACACTCGGCTCTTGGGTACACATGGCAAGGCATTCTCTGGGGCAGTATCCTAAAACTGTGGAATTCTCACCCAAGAGAAATCAGCCTGGCCCCATCCCTTCTGAGGCCATTTTCACACTATGTTGTTATAGTGCTATTATTCCACTTTCCACATCCTATGGAATCCTGGGGTTTGCAGTTTAAGGAGGAGCCTTTAGAATTCTCAGTCAGAGAGCTCTTTGGCCTCAGTAAAGTACAAACTCCAGAATTCCACAGAATATTAAAAGTGGAATAATACCACTATAGCAATGTAGTGTGGAAATAGCCTGAGTCTCTGACTGGTAGCTATTATATTGCATGACCTCTGGGTCTTAAACCCAGGTCAGAAATGGGGGACCTATCTGATTCAACTATCTGTGGTCTTTCAAGTTTTTTAAAAAAGAATTTTTTAAATGTTTTTATTTATGCATTTGACGTTTTGAAAGATTTTATCTGTGGTACATTGCTCCAAGGGTCCTTCTGGGTTAACAGGTAAACATTTCAAATAAGTGAATAAACACATTAACTAAATACTGCAATTTATAATCTCAAATGGACAATTATTTTCTCCAGTATTTGAAATGTTTATTAATGCATGATAGGCATGAACTTTAAAGTGTTTGGTTCCATCTTGTAAATAAATTATTCTCAAAAATAGGTGGAATTGTCTATTGGTGTCATTTACTTCATATCTTTGTTCTAAGGCAGAAGGTTCTAGTTAAAAGCAATACCTCAAGATTTTATCTTTTGCCATGAAACATTTGAAACTAATCTCACATTATTCCACATGAAATGTAATAAAGGCCAATCTTGCAAAGATAAACTTGTCTCTATACAAAAACAGTGTAATCAGATTAATTGTTCCTATCCACTCACAGACACAATTGATTGATATTGGAATGGTAATCTGCAATAAATTTAGAGACAGATTTAATAGATCTTAATTATAGTATTCATTTTTAGTAAACCTCAGTAATTTATGTAGCCTCCATCTTAGAAAATAAAAATATTTTATAGCAGTTTTCAAGTTTTTATGCTTTTTTTTCTGTTCATGAACTTCAAAGAAATGAATTCATTTTTATAGTTGTGCTAGTGGTGGAAAATAAATATTAAGTTGGAGGCTTGGATTGTATAAACAATAATTTCCCGGAGTTAACAGCAACAGTTATTTAATACATTTAAATCAATGCCTCTGCAACACTTGTTGTTCTTGAAACAGAAGCATTTCCATATTTCCTCATAACAAAAATAGCAGCATGTTCTGGTGCCTCACATTTCACTTGGCCAGAAACTAACAAAGTAGGTGACTGAGGCATACTTTAAAGTTTTCTTACTCTGCAAAAATCTGAAGGGTGCCACAGGGTTCTGTCCTGGGCCCAGTGCTATTCAACATCTTCATCAATGACTTCGATGAAGGAGTAGAGGGTATGCTGATCAAATCTGCGGATGACACCAAATTGAGTGGGTTTGCTAATATGCCACAGGACAGGATCAAAATTCAAAATGACCTTGACAGATTGGAGAGCTGGGCCAAAGCTAACAAAATGAATTTCAACAGATAGAAATGTAAGGTCCTACACGTACGCAGAAAAAATGGAATGCACAGGATGGGGGACACATGGCTGGATAACAGTACACGTGAAAAGTCACAAGCTGAACATGAGTCAGAAGTGTGATGTGGCAATCAAGAAAGCCAATGCGATACTTGGTTGTATCCATAGGAGTATGGTGTCTAGATCGAGGGAGGTAATGGTACTACTCTATTCTGCATTGATTAGACCTCATTTGGAATACTATGTCCAGTTCTGGGCACCTCAATTCAAGAAGGATATCAACAAGCTGGAGCATGTCCAGAGGAGGGCAACCAAAATGGTGAAGGGTCTGGAAGCCATGCCCTATGAGAAGCAACTTAGGGAGCTGGGTATGTTTAGTCTGCAGAAGAGAAGGTTAAGAGGGGACATGATTCCCATGTTTAAATATTTGAAGGGATGTCACGTCGAGGAGAGAGCAGGCTTGTTTTCTGCTGCTCCAGAGACTAGGACAAGGAGCAATGGATTCAAGCTGCAGGAAATAAGATTCCACCTGAACCTCAGGAAGAACTTCCTGATAGTCAGAGCTGTCTGGCGGTGGAATGTGCTGCCTCGGAGCGTGGTCAAGTCTCCTTTAAAGGTTTTTGAGCAGAGGCTGGATGGCCATCTATTTGGAATGCTTTGATGTGTGTTCCTGCATAGTAAGAGGTTGGACTGGATGGCCCCTGAGGTCTCTTCCAACTCTCTGATTCTATGATTCTGTGTGACAACACTTAAAAGTGACAGAGTCAAGACGCATTAAATGTCTACCAGGTGAAAGGATAGGAAGTGTTATCTCACTCAAAAACCTTGTCCCAGGGTCTACAATTTTGATATTAAAATATGATTCAATGTGCCTGAAAGGTCACCCAGATGGCCACGTAGGAAGCAATAATCAAAGGATCGAAAACCAGGTCAGGCCAGTAAAATCCCCAGTCATGTAGCCCCAGGAGACCTCAAAATGTGTATGTTAATGTCAGGCGGCGGCTTAAGCAGAAAACGGAGGCAGGAGCCAAGTTTTATGGCTTTTAGTAATAAAGTAGTAAAATAATCAAGAGGTTACATCACCCAAAACAAACAGGAGCAGCAAACTCAACAGCAAGGATTGGCCTGGAACAGAAGGCACGGGATGCAGATTCCCCGGAAGGAAGATGGCTGTTGCCCCGTGCCCAGCTCCCCCAGCGTCTGTCTTAAATACAGAGTCTTTAGCCCAGCTGGGGCTGATCAAACATCCATTGGCCCAGCTCACAGCTGGAGGCCCTCAGACTTCAAACACTTTTCATGCAACCGCCTTGATTGGCGAACCCCCTCCTTTTCCTGCCGCCTCTGTAGAAATGTGGGGGGAAGGTCTGCAGCACTCTCCGGGCTGAAGTCAGGAACAGCAGCTTCTGTCAAGCCCGAAGCACCGGTCACATCTGCTGCAGGTACTGGCTTGGGGACAGTGGTGAGGTCGCTGGCAGGCCCCTCCCTTGCCTCTGCAGGAGCCCCGTCTTCCTCGCAGGGAACCACCCCCGGCTAGGGGTTCCAGTCTAACTCAGAGTCCCTGTCTGGGTCAGCAGCATGCTCAGCCTCGCTCATGACAGTGTAAACCCACAATAAACAAAGAGTCCTCAGCCCTGAGATGCCGACTTGAGGGGATTTGCCCCAAGTTGAGCAAATATCCTATCAAGCGAGGACCATTTACATGAAGTCACACCACAAACTAACACAGCCAAAGATCCTGAGAGTTTGGCAACACCTTGCAATCCCATCACACAAAGGAAATTACCATGGTGGAGCTTCGTTATCGCTCCAACACCCATTGTTCTCCCCAGGAAAGGATTAATCTTCCAGGTACTTTTTCCCCTACAAATAGTCCCAGTTTTTGAGTGGTTCTTTGGATCATTCCCGGTCACCATAGCAGACTGTTGCTCCGTCCGTTGGGTGATCCCCTCAGCCCTCTCCGTGCTGAGCCCCACTTCTCCACTGCCTTCCTGGACCCAGGACTTCAGGAAAAGGTGCAGTATTACCCCAACTGTATCCCTCCAATACTCCACTATCCAATTTCCTCTCTTTTGTTTCTTAATAGCTCTTGGGTACGTGCGTGCGTGATTGCGTTGGTGTGTGAGACTTGCATTCAATAAAATCATTTATTGGACATTCTTTTTTGGCTTTTGGCTTGGTCTGACTCCGTAAAAACTGGGTAAAAAGACCCCGTTAGGCTACCCTGCCTCTCACATTACTATTGCTCGTGCTCTGGCTAGTTTCCATTCCCCATCATGTGGAGTACATTGAGGTGTCCCCCAAGGGACCCAAGAAATCAGGGTAACAGAATTGCCATGTTGGATGATACCAACTATAATGATAACAGTAGACCAAAAAGTGAAATGGAAGCTGTACTCAGAGTATTTGGGAGAAATAAACCACCAGGAACAGTGACGGAATCTACTCTAGTTCTAAGTAAAATATAGAAAACAAAAGAATGGCCCACAGGTTGGAAATGTTCAATATATTTTCCAGTCCCCAAGAAAGGAGACACCAGGGTCTGCTGTAACCACAGGACTATTTTATTAATTTCCCATGAAACAAAATAATATTCAAAATTCAACTACAAAGACTTTTACCATATATGGAATAAGAAATGCCAGATATCTAAGCGGGGTTCAGGAACAAAAGAGGTACTCGGGATCATGTTGCAAACATAGGTTGGATAACGAGCACACCAAAGAATTTCAAAAGAAAATCAGCAGGTGCTTTATAAATTATAGAAAAGCTTTTGATTGTGTAGCTCACGGAAAGCCATAGATTGCTCTTAAAGAAATGGGTTGGCCACAACATTTGATGCATAACCTGTACCCAGGATAAGAGGCTACTGATAGAAGAATACAGAGAAATAGAATGGTTTCCAATTGGTAAGGGAATCAGGCAAGGCTGCATTTTATCACTCTGTCTGTTTAACTTGTATACTTAATAGGATTTGAAGCAGGATTAGACTATGAGGAAAGAGGTGTGAAAATTGGGGGAAGAAACACGAACAATTTAAAATATGCAGATGCAACCATACTACTAGCAGAAAATAGCAAAGACTTGGAATGATTACTGAAGAAAGAAAGGCTAATCAGTTTTTCAGAAGAGCCAATGGAATGAGTAAAATACAGGCCTGTTAAACATGTGGGCTTTTTAAAAAAAATTACTGACCATCTGGACTTCAGTTTTCAACCAGCAAAGACAAGGAAGATGATGAAAGGGGCACAAAAGATGGAAAAAAGAAAGGAATAAAATCAACCACAAGGTCCAGTGAAAAAGACTTGTAGGAAAAAATGATTGTGGAGAAATTGGGGAAGGAGAAGGAACAGTTTTCTCAATGGGAATTGAAGACCAAATCTTACAGGGCATAGTTACTACCCACCCACTACTAGCCAGAATGTTCAAAAATTGAGGTTTACATTGTCCCAGTTGTAAACAGATGGACAGTTTACATAAACTAAAAGTGGAAGTGATATTTCATGTTGCCCCTGTCAATTCTGGGCAGTTGCATTGAATATCAATCTGTGTGGACTAATAGTAAATAGGCTCCATTGACAACGCTGGACGGTGAGCATATATCTGTTTCTCTGTTCTGAAAAATCACCAGCAAAAAGCTGTACATCTTATAAAATAAAATTGCCTTGATCTCAACAAAGTTAACTGAACGAAACTGCAAACCAAAGCACACTTCTGTTGTAGTAAATACCACGGGATAAAATGGATCATATTCCAATGTAAAAAATTACATAATTATGTTAATTTCAATTAAAACTAATGGAACTTAGTTAAGATTGCTAAATGTTCACATTGAGCTAAATCTAATTGCTGGTCCCAGCTAGAAGAGACAATTTAAATCAATACAATTTGTACAAGAATTGACTTACTATTCATCAATAGATTCAGTGGAACTACATACAACTGGACCTACTCTAGCTGAAACTAGTAACTACAATCAGGCTACACACTACAGTAACTACAGAATAGGAACTATCTACAACTATCTTAGTCTGGATTCAACCCTGTGTGGTTTATTTTTTAAAAAACATGATATTATTTCAAAGCAACAATAAGAGTGAAAAAGTCTTGAACAACTAAACCGAGGAAAAAAATTCAAAGAATGCCAGTGCCTCACTTTTTTTAAAAAAGGGATGAAAATCTACTATCAAACCTTCACGTTTATAAAAAGTACATTTTGCTGACAAGTATGAAAAATCAGACCAGTCCTTGAAGTCTCCTTTACCAGGTGCAGGTGATAGGGTAATATACATTAAAGAAAAGGCAACCTATTAGTTGGCATTTAACTCATCACATTTTAAAAGAGCAGGTCATTCCAGATGTTATAAGTGTATCATCGCAAACCAGAGTATGGCAAAGCATAGGTAGAAAAGGTCAAGATTAGAGAAACAGATTGCAAAGGAAAGCAAGGCAGCATCAGTTTAGTTAGAAAGGTCACAGTCAGCTTTATTAGAACTAGTGTATAAGGTTCCCATTGTTTACTCATTAGTTTGGGTAGTTTCATCTATCATTTCTCTAGCTAGACTTAAATAAAGGCTGCTGATTGCCATCCACCTTTTCCATCACCAATACTGTACCACCATCTTCTTAACCAAGAGATCTGCCTTCTTTGCTATGTGCCATCAATTTGGCTTTGACTTATATTGACCTTATAAATGAGAGCATTTCTTTATTTAAATCAATATTTTTGCCCCCTGCCCTGCAGCGCTAAAAATGTCTGGCTACAATTCCTTTCTTCTTGTCAAATAGATATATTTTCTTGAGCAATGTGGAATCTGCTAGCTGATAGAAATGAGCAAGAGAAATAGGAAACACTTGGTCCAAGCTAGGGTCAACGTACTAAAACTCATATCCAGCTATTTGATTGAATAGTGTTCCACTGAGGGGAAGGTTTGGTGCAGTACATTCTGCTTTGGATCTGCATTGGCTGGTCTTAGTACAGAGGTCTGTCCAAGATTTCCAGTGTACTTGTTTCCTATACTCCAGCAGTACAAGATTTACTTCAGCATTTTCTCAGTGCATCAGCTGTTATGACCCAATAAGATCTGCCATTCTCTTCTGGCTTTGAATTTCTTCTTTCCCTTTCACTTAGCCCCACCCAATCTCCTCAGGATGGCACTATTTTCTGATTCCTACTCTATCCCTGAAGATGACAGCGAAGTCAGTAATTCTGAAGACAAGACTTGTGTCAGACACTGTGACAGATACTGTGCTAGTGATGTCTTGTGTGACAGTGTAGTAACTCGTCTTCTCCAAATCTTTCAGACCACGTATGATGATTCATAGGCTTGTCCGTTGCTGGCTGCCATTTACATTGCTGTTTTGAAAGTACAAAATTCCATTTTTTTTAGAAAAAAAGTGTATTAATATAACAATATAATAATATGAGCACCAGGCAGTCATCATCAATTTTTTTGTCTCCAGTTTTGAACAGAAATACCAAGAAATGCCATTTCGAGAGACACTTGTTGCCAAGACAACAAAGCTCACACCCCAGTTCCATCCTGCTTAATTAATGGTTGCTCAGTAAATTACAATAAGTGAGTGTCACAGCAGTGGCAGTGGAAGAATGAACTCTCTCTCTCTCTCTCACACACACACACACACACACACACACACACCCCACAGGGCAATGGTACAGAGTACCCCAAAGAAGTACAAATTAAATATTCTTCCTTGACAACTCGAGGATCTTTAATTCAAATGAACCTCCATTCACATGAAGAATAGAAATATTTTCTTAGATTGTGCTTTTCAGACAAAAGCAAAATACCTTGTTTTTTGCACCTTCTGTGAACTGGAAGAAAATGTGTGGTGCGCATCAAAAGTGGTTAGAGACGATGTTCATCCTTCCTCATTCTTTACTTTTGCCCATCCCAATCAATAAAGTCTCTGACAGGGAAGCTCCTTTTTGCAAAGGTTCTTAGTGCTCACCCTACCCCCAGTGATTCTCTTCTTCCTCATCCTCTGTCCAGTATGTTTAGTAGCATTGGCAATTTGGAGGTTGGTGAAGGGCAAATGGAGAAACAAACTTTCTATGTCAGGTTGCAGTGGTGTGTCTGCAGTAAATAACACAATAAACAAAGCTCAAAATGTGAAAGAATGGGATTCTAGTCTACTGATCCTACTGTAGTTGTATGTGTCTTTCTATGAAGTAATCAGCTGCCTACAAAATCCCTTACTGAACACACATGAACACCAAAACAGAATAAAAATATAAGAGCAGACAAATTAGTCATACCAGCTACTCTTAGTGTATTAAAAAAGCATAGAGGTGTAAGGCTGCCCAACAAAATGAAAATCCTAAGAAAAGCAGGGGCTGGTAAAAGAATATGTCATTGTTGCATACACTTTGGGAAAAGCCTTCAAGTAGTCTCTAGAAGATTCAAAATATTTTGTTTATTTATGCGAGGCTTATTTGGTCTGGTTAACTCATTTCATGTGCACTTATACTTAGTTTTGAATTAAAAGTAAGCTAAAACATTGCAGTATTCTTCCTTTTTGCAGCGTAAGAACCTACCTCTATTCTTTCCACATTATTTCTGTGTCTGGTACCCAGTGTCCAGGAATGCATCAACTTTGTCAACTGAAATATTCCTGTATTTGTAATATTTGTATATTACACCTAATAGTGGAAGTCTCTGAGAGAGTTACATTGTTCAAGCCCATTGTCTCACCATTCATCCTACTAAAGGATAGGGCTCCTATTACCCAAGAGATTGTCTGGGGCACGTTTTTGAGATGCTGCTGCTTTGGCATATAGTCTTTGTTTTCAACCTCTTTGTTCTCTGCCAGGAAACATTTATTTGGGGCCAATGGAGGCTAGCTATCTTCTTTATTATCCTCAGCCATGGTTTTGAAAAATATGCTTCACTCTTACCTCTGGGATGTTGCTTTCTTATGAGGTAATGAACTCTTCAGAAATGACTTCCTTTCGTTCATGTTTACATTGCATTAATCTGTTCTGGATCCACTGCAATAATTTTGCATTAGATTAAAATTGCCATTGTGCCTTCAGGTTGACTCTAATCCTGAGGTTTTCTCTGCAGCATTTATTCAAACGAGATTCACCATTCCTTGCTCTTCGACCACAAGAGTGTGACTTACCAAGGGTCACCCAATGGGTTTCTGTGGCTAAGTGGGACCCATTCAAACTACAGAATTGTAGCACTCTGATCTCATTTTAACTGCCATGGTTCTATCCTACGGAATCCTGGGATTTGCAGTTTAAGAAGTACCATTTAAAATTCTCATCCCAAGTGTTCCTGTGCTCACCAAACTACAAATCCCAGTAGTTTGTAGTGTGAATGGGCCCCTGGTCTGCTAAAATCTTAGCACAATGTGCTGCTGGTAAGCTGTAGCCCCAGATTTGCCTGAAATGGTCTGTTTGTGGGGTGGTGCAGTACAAGGGCTGTCTGATACCTGGGGGGGGTGGGTGGGATTTTCCCAGAGGAAATAGAGTCTCAGGCTTCAATTAGGTCCACCTGGGGCAAATATAATGTGTTCCTCTGGCACTCGAGCTTCAGCTGCCTTCCTAGACTATGGTTGCTAGAGAGAAGCTGAAAAGGATTCCTGTACCTTTAAAGGATGTGTAAAAGAGGGAATTTCAACAGATGTTATTTGCTACCTGGTTGCAAGACAAGCAAAATCTCCTGAAATTCTCTTTTCCCCACATCATTAAAGGTAGAACGTTACACCATTAAAAGTAAAGGTATCCAGTTTTCAGTCTAGCAACCTTACCTTCCACCCAACTATCTTTAGTGGCAGATTATGGTTTTTATTTTAGTGAAATTTGTTGTTATTATTTATTCTCAAACTTCAGGGGTGTAGTAAAGGCCTAGATTCATTTTCAAGGAGGTAACAGGATTCGTATTGCCTAAATACACAAAGGCACCAGATCTAGTCTGATCTTGGAAGCTAAGCAGGGTCATTTCTGTTAGAAGGGAGATTGCCAATAAATACTGGGTACTGTAAGAAAAATTATCTCTGAGTATTTCTTCCTAAGAAAACTCTACGAAATTCTTGGGGTTGCCATAAGTTAACAAGCAACTTGAAGGCACATACATACAACTGGGCTTATATGTCCTTTACAAGACTATTTGGAGACATGTAAAAATTGATATTTTAAAAATGGTTATAGGAATGACAAGGCTCAAGATAAGAACCTTATGAGTTTTTGCTCGTAATATAACCTATTTGGAAGTATTGTTTAATGTTTGTCTGGTTGTATGTCAACAACAGCAACAATAGTTTAGAATAAGTATAATAGGGAAAAAGTCTAAGGTACAAATCTGAGATATCAGTAGAACTCTCAGTTTGGTCCTAGGCTTCCCCAAAAGGTCTAAAGTAATCAATATTTTTATTTTTTAAAAAAATATCCAGGAACAGGTCTTTGAATCCTGTTGAAATTAATAACCCTCACTAAATTCTTTCTGCCTCTTTTAACTGAAATCTAAAATGGTGTTCTTGCTTTATCTTTGAAAAGTCAGCCTGTTAATACTGCAAACTTTGAATCAAAGTGTTTCTTCAGATTCCAACTTATCATATTATTTTATGTTCTACTAATGTGACAGCTCTACCCAAAACAATAACACAATTACTGTTCTGAATGGCAATTGTATTAATTCTGGCCTCCCAGCTTGGACGAGCTGAAACTACCCAAGATCATCAGTGTGTGTATGTATATTGAAATACAAAGCTCATAAATGCATGCAGTAATTAAAACTAAAATTACAATTCAACAGATGTAATGAGATGTAATTATTAATAACCTCATTAAAGGAGACGATGGATGCAGAAGCTCACCCATTATAATTACTTCCTAAAGAAAAGAGGTGTTGTTAATCGCCTAAGCAGTTGATGACACAGAAAATTATAAATAATAGAAATAGTGCACAAATTAATTCTAGATTAGAGAGCCAGAGTTGCTTGTGTGTTATTATAGGACATTCATTTTTCAGCCATGGATAGGCATCATCATCTCTTAGAGATAGCTATAATTACTCTATGTTTCCTTTCCACAATAGTAGCCATGCTGAATCAAATGTGTTCAAGAAAATGGCCAAAACCAACAACAGCTGCATACCAAAATGTTCTGTATTTTCTTCTTCTGAAACAAGACAAGGTCATTATTTAAAGTTTATTTATGTTTGCAGAGCTTTACCGTTCTGTTTCTGAACATGCATTTCCAGCAAAGCCATACAACATTGCTGCAGATAGTTAAAGAGTTCATTAGTGTTCAGTGTTAATTTGTTTTTGTTTTTTGTTTGTTTTTGCTTTTTTTGACAAGAGCTGAAGGTTTCTTTCTGTGTACCATGCTTCTTTAGGTAGTGGACAGAACGACATTACAGGACACTAGCAAGGTTTGGAGGACAGTTACATTTTATTTTTTAATTTATATTTATTTTATATAAAATTTTATTTTCTAAAAAGAATCCTCACACTGAACTGATCATTTTTAATAAGTTTGTTGTTGTTGCATGCCTTCAAGTTGTGTCCAACTTATGGCAACCTTAAGGAAATCCTATCTGTGGGTTTTATTGACAAGCTTTGCTTAGAGAGGGTTTGCCTTTGCCTTCTTCTGAGACTAAGAGAATGTGACTTGCTCAAGGTCACCCAACAAGTTTCCATGGCTGAGCGGGGAATTAGTAGTAACTTACATTAATGTTTTGTCTTCCTTAAAGCATCTCTAACTAGCCAATGAATCCCACAGGTTTATTGCAAAGTGCTTTTGTAATTATCATTGTCATCCTCTAGGCAGTGTTATGAGCTAAAGTAATTTCTGACTTTCATTGATATTTGTCATTTTTGTGTAGATAACAGTTTTGTGATGAATTAAATGACAGTCAATGGCTTGTATCAATCACAGACAGATCTACTAAGCCAGCCTATAGGACAGTAATTTTTTTACGCAGCAATTTTGCTGTGAGTGGCGCAGATTGGGGTGGGGATGTTGTGGCTGTTTTTTAAAAAATATTGACAGAGTCATTTCATGAGTTGATTGCATGACTGTAGCTTATAAAGCATTTTGGTCTAAGCAGAGTATAACTGTGGCATTTGCAGAAATAGAACCAGACAAGTTTGGCAACTTGGGTACTTAAATAATAATGGCTGAAAAGCTGAATGTTTATCGCTGCTTTTATGTCTCCCATGAACGATTTGGCTCCTTAGAGACTGTTGTGCTGCAGCGTTTTGAAAGGACCAGATTTTAATTAATGTCATCCTCTACCCATCAAAAGTGCTGTTACGCTGCAATTCATAATTTCTAAAACCCACCATCAAGAGCTTAATGTACCTGATGGAAGTTGAAGTCAGCCTATTAAATGTGCTGCATCCTCCACAATAGTAGAAGCCTGCATGACCCCAGTAGTTACAGTGCAACAGGCATTGTATCAGTGTGAAGCAAGCCTCCATAGGGAGCATGAACAGGGTGCAGGTAGATCTGAGTGCCTGTTTGGCTTTTTTTTAGTACATTCTGTCACTGGGCTAGTAAGTAGAGTGCTTAACTTGCTGAAATAGTGTCCCCTGAGCCATGTTCAAAAGCTTAAGTACTCCAGATAGACAAGCTTTCAAAGTGCTTCACCTACATCTTATTTCATATGCTTCATCCACATAAGAATGAAGAGAGCTTTTGATCTCCATCATTTGGATCACTCTGTAACTGGAAACTTTGAATGGCGACTCAGAATCAGACTAGACAAAACATTTAGCATGGTTTTGCTTCTCCAAGTGGTGAAAGAGGTCTGTTTGACACAGTGCATCATTTTGCTCACTTGCATGTCTTGCGTTTAGTGTTCTTTGTTTTGTAATTGGTCAATGGCAGGAGGATATGCTTAATTTGCAAGTTATCTGAGGCCCGTACCTCTGTCAAATTCGAGTTATCAGTGCGAAAATTGTAAGGAATGTCCAAAACAACAATGTGCAACTTTTGCACAGAATAACTTCTGAACTGTAAAGATTCTTGTCAGTCCAGGATTCTTCTTGTTAATATTCAAAAAAAAGTTTTTCAATTTGTTTTAATGAATATTCTTTCCATCCTTTTTTCCTAACAGGACAGTTCCAAGAAACAAGATATATATAAAATAATGTACATGTTTTAAAATGTGAATACTTAAAATGCAGATAATTGAAAAAATATGTGGATATATGCTTTCATTAATGGAGAAAATTTCAAAATAGTTTAAATTAGGGGAAATTAGTTTAAACATGCCTGTATATAAGCACGAGAAGAAAACAAAAATTATCTGGCAAAAAGATAGGGGAAAAAAATACCAAATGGCAAGAGAAACTTAAATGTTAAGAGAAACTTAACAAAATTAAGAGATTTTCACATCTCTAAATCCTATAAATATATATTTACTCAGATGTAAGTCCTACTGAGTTGAATGACACTTACTCTTGAATAATTATGAATAAATTGTATCATGAGTCTATTCTTGTCCCCCCCCCAAAAAAAAATCCCTGGTGAGTTAAGCAAGAATATAAGAGAGAGAGAGATTTGAATGCATTTGAAACCTTTAGACTTCGAGTAATGTCTGTAAAAACCATGGCTGTTTCACTGATAAGTTTCAGATGTAATACACTCTGTCAGGAATGGTATCTTTGGTGACCTCAGATAATGCGATTCTGACAGAGCACTTTCCACCAAGTTGCTGAGGCAAGCAGGAAACCTGCAGAAATAGCAAACTATTCTTCATTTCCCAAACAAGATTCCAGCTCCAGCTTTGAGCTTTGGGACAAAACATAAATTCTTTTAAGAACAAAGAGAGAAAGAGAGGGAGACAGACAGACAGATAGCTAGGCAGAGAGACAGACAGACAGACTGTGTGTGTGTGTGTGTGTGTGTGTGTGTGTGTGTGAGATACTAGTATCCCTTTCCTCTCGGTAACAGTTCATAAGAGCGTAACACCAAGGGGGTCTTCATCTAATAGATCATTGTCTCTCCCTTTACACTGTGCAAAACTATCTTATCCACAATGGGGAAAAAGCTGCATAAAAGAAGTGATTCGAAAATTGCTAAATGAAACATGCTTTATACTTAAACAAATATAATCTGGCTCCTGTCCTGTGCCACACAGCATAGCAGTCAAAGAGATATTTTTGCTGACCCTCACTGGAAAAGTGGCCAGTGTGAGGCACATCATGGCATTGTGCACTGTGATGGAGAGTGTAGAGCAGTGGTTCTCAACTTGTAGGTCCCCAGATGTTTTTGGACTTCAGCTCCCAGAAGCCCTGAGCATTGACCATAGTGGCTGGGGCTTCTGGGAGCTGAAGTTCACAAACATCTGGGGACCCACAGGTTGAGAACCACTGGTATAGAGGGTGGAGCTGGATAGGTTTTAAGTTTCTGCTACCTCATCTTCTTCCTCTTTGGCTGGACTTCATCAGAAGGATCTCTGGAAGCAATCCAGATACTGTTTTGGAAAGTGGTTTGGCTGGTGGGTAATTGGTCAGCTGGTGAGTTGATTGAGTGGTTGGCATGTGATCAAGCAGCTGGTATGTGATTGGGAAGCTGATAGGTGATTGGGTGACTGGCAAACAATAGGATGCCCAGTGGGTTGATCAAGAAGATCCAGTGGCTGGTGGGTGATCAGGTAGCTGACAGGCATTCAGGCAGCAGACAGGTTGACTGAGTGACTGGCAGGCAATTGAACAGATCGGCTGGCTGGTATACAGTCAGGAGGCTGGTGGAAGATTGTGCAGATAGAGGGCTAGCAGGGAAGGTTGAGAGGGGACATGATAGCCATGTTTAAATATTTGAAGGGATGTCATGTCGAGGAGGGAGTGGGCTTGTTTCCTCCTGCTCTTGAGACCAGGACAAGGAGCAATGGATACAAACTGCAGGAGGGGAGATTCCACCTGAATCTCAGGAAGAATTTCCTGATGGTCAGGGCTGTCTGGCAGTGGAATGTGCTGCCACGGAGTGTGGTGGAGTCTCCTTCTTTGGAAGTTTTTAAGCGGAGGCTGGATGGCCACTTGTCGGGAGTGCTTTGAGGGCTTTCCTGCATGGCAGGGGGTTGGACTGGATGACCCTTGTGGTCTCTTCCAACTCTACATTTCTATGATTCTATGATTCTATGAGGGAACTGGTGGACTGTGTGTAACAATGGGGACTGCTTGGGCCTTGCCACTCCATGAGCAGGCCTATAGCAATTTACAGGTAGTTGCAGGCCCTATAGTGTGTGGGAGGGGGGCAGCCTGTGATGAAAAAGTTAGGTTACTCAGGCCCCTGGAACTTTTGTTAGTATAGACCCTGGAGAATGGCCCTAGTCAGGCTAGGAGATCTTGGTTAGGTCTGGGTGGTCCTCAGGTCCCCCGTCAGGCCTTGGTTTTACCTCAGAGGGGTTAGTAGGCTGCTATCTGGATTTGGTGGGCCTATGGGCCCCTTTTTGGGATTTGGTTCACCCTGGTGGGCCTTGCTAGCCTATGTTGGGCCTTGGTTGAATTGTAGGCCCCAGCTGGACCCAGTAGACCCTGGTTGGTGTGAGGGCCATAGGCCCTTCTGGACCTTAGTAGGCCTGTAGGCCCAGTTGGACCTTGGTTTGTCCCTGTGAGTCCCAGAGGCCACTCTTTGGCTTTTATTTGAAGGAGCATTGGACAACAGCAATGCCAATGCTCCCTTTCACACACAGATGGAGTGTTTCAGACAGCTGGCACCAGGTGCTGTTGCCATAGTTGGACCCAGTGCCAGCAGATCTATGAATGCTCGGAAGGGTGAGGTAGTGCAGGCCATGAGCTTATCATTATCTCTTAGGACTAGAAAGAGTTATATTAGGGTAGTGAAGGAATGACAAGCTTCCAGTGCCTGCTTCTCACCTTCTGCCTTACTGTGTCTCTCTCAGTAGCAAGGGGCTGTCTCCTCAGTCTCTTAGGACCTGATTGTCAGTCCTGGCTTTTTGGCTCAAGGCACAGGGTTTCCAGGACAGGACAGATGACTTTTGCATTTTTAAGGTTCTGAAAGAGTGGTCTCAAGAGAGAGGTGGGATTGCAGATTATAGGAAACTCTGATCTCTGGATATCCTTATGAATTTGTGTAACACACGACCACTCAATCCAGGGAGAGTCACACGTGTTACAATAGTGTTGAGCCTGAGGCTCTCTGGGTAGGCCCTGTGTCGCACACTTGCACATTTTGGCTCAGCCTGCTTTCATACTAACAACTGTATTTAGGGGATTAGCTCATGCTGTTGAGTTGCTAGGTCAGGCTGCCCTGTATGCTGCAGTCCTGCGAGAATGGCCAAGGAATGTTAACGATGGGTGCTTCACTCCCTGCATCATCCAGTTCAGTGAGGGAAGAGTGAAGCATGATCAGAGACCGTCCATTGCCATCTCAGGCAGGTAATGAGACTTGGCTGCAAGCCTATCAGGCACCCAGTCCATGGATGCCTCAGTAATTGGCATTCAAGGTGGGATAGCTCCCCTCCTGTCTGTTTTAGCACGGTGGGTTCATGGATTGACAGGCTGTTTTGCTACTCATGTATGTAAAGTCTATATAACCTGTTGGAACAAAGAGAACGCTACTCCATTGCCTGCTTTGCCTTTCCAACAGATTCAGAGTGTATGTATGCTTGTGTGCTTTACGTTTTTCTTTTTGCTTCTTTGCTTAATAAACCGCATCCTCAAAGACCAGAACTGGCTTGATTCTTGCCTCCCAGCATCTCTCACTCCGAACCCTACACGGCCACCCAACCCAAGGAGGATTGCACATGTTACAATTTGGTGAGACTTTGGGGAAGTATTTGTACCCCGCAAGATGAAGTCTTCTGATTCCATGCAGCTTTTTTGATTTCTTTCTTCAGTGCTCTGAAAACAAGTGAGCTGAATCAGTTACAGGACTACAAGTCAAGGAAGGCTTTGGAGAACAGGGATTTGAAATTAGAAGCTCAGCATGTAGTGTTTACTATATATTCCCCCAAAACTTATCAAAGGAGGGTGGAATCCATCTTATGGCTGCAGACTTGTGTTGATTGGACTTTATGTCCAGTCCAGGCTTTATGAGCATGTTAAGGGGTCCCAGCATGGCTTGTTCTTCCATGCTGATTTGTCAGCCTTGATTAAATACCAATTCTAGTTTGTCACCTCCCGGGCATTGCCACTGTTGGGCTTGAAGGGAGTTAAATTTGGCACCTACTCATTCTGGACTGGGGCAGCTTTAACTGTGTTGCTGATGGACATGGATCTCCAGCTTATTCAGAGGATTACCCTCTGAAGGTCTCTGGTTTAACCAGAGAAATGTTAATTCTTCCCAATATTAATTTTATGCTGTTGCTTTATGTTTCTTTCAGATCATAGGTTACAGCCAGTGAGACAGTGAGTTTTGATCTGTGGTGATAGCATGATCTATTGGGCAGCAGGCCAGGCCCACAGTGATCATTTTGAATCCCACTGGGATCGGGTGATTTGTCTGTGATCGAGTAGCTAGGAAGGAGGGGTCTTCACTGGAATGGCCTGCTGCCCATGTTGTTTGGGGAGCACATGGGAACTCCCACACACATATGGGTCATTCACCAGGGGGTAATGATCTAGGTTTGTTGAAGGGCAAGGCCCTGATCATTCAAACTGTTTATGAGATGGCAATCATGCACTCCAATTGATCTGGAGTTTCCATACCGTGGTCTGTCATTTTGCCTCAACAGGTGTAATGAGATGAAAAGAATCCTTGGTGCATTGACAGAGTCAGGGACAGGTGCATAGGGAGATTTGAAATGCCCTAATGACAGGATTGAGTCACTTTTTTGCCACATTCTTAAATAATTTTTCAGAGGCCTGAGCTTTACAGTGCTGATGGTGTTCATTTTCTGGAAACAAATAATTTGTTATTCCTAAAGAGATCCACACCAGGAAGTGAGGAGCCTTTTGGGCATCCTGGTGATGGATGAAGCTAAGCAGATATTTGCCCCTTATCCATGGCAGGTAGTAGGGGGAGAGAAGTAGAATTTTGGTGAACACCTATGGCACCCATTTGGTGAAGGTAAGGGATCTTGTTCTGTCTCTTTAGGCCACGGGACCCAGGAGTTAGGGAAGAACACTTTCCCTGGAATTGGCCAGGTGACTGACCCCTCACTTTAAGTCTTGCAGCTGGGGGTGGGGCTTCTCAGATTGGCCTTGGGGCTCAGATGTTTCAGCCAGGGGAAGCTGGGGAGGAGGCCTGGGAGATATCACTTGCCTCAACTACTCCTACACTAGGTTGCTCCCCTCCCCCCCCCATTGCATCTCCCAGAGGTTAACAGTTAAATAGGTGATAGTCAAAATAAAGTGGCCCTTATTCAATCCAATCCCTTTTGTCTGGTTTTTTTATTTCTATGGTTGGGCAGAAATAATTTATGGCTAAATATATAATCAGACTTTGCTTGGCACCAGGCCTGTTTGCTGCCTACCTGAAATGTGGAAATATAGAAGTAACTATTTTTTAAGTAATTTTCCAAGCTTTATAAAAATATAATATGCATAACTGCAAGATATGAAACAAATACAAAGGAAGAACACTCCTTGAAAAGGCAGGTATATTGCAGTCTTCCTCCATCTAATTCTATCTCACCAGTACCACTATATAACCTAGACCTAGGGGGTTACTCTGGCCTTCTCCATTTATATTGTTATATGTATTCACTTTGCTCCCAAAGAGTGAAATTCCAAAATGTTTCAGGGGTCCCAGTGTTTACCTAGGGAGTTTTCTTAGACAAAAGCTATCAGAGACACATGGAATTTATGTGAAACAATGTTGACAGAGAGAGAGGCTGAAAAATAAGATAGAGATATATACAGCATTAGCACTCTAAGAAATTCCTGTTCCCTCAGATTTCTAAGTGAAATAACAGTCCCATGGGTGTTTTTGAAGAATGGACATGGGGATAGAGATTCACTTCTATCTATCTTGTCTTCCTTTTGGATCTTGAAATACATCACTAGCATATTATTGGCTACCAGCTGTTTTTTATCAGGTCTTCATAAGCAACTATCAGGCACTTAGACTAATAGCTTTGTATAAAAAGCTGTTGGAAGGGGTCTTGTGAGGGGAGGGAGGGAATCATCCTGATTAACTCTTGATCCAATTACACTATATATTGCTCTGAATATGACTTTTAGTATACTACTTCTAAAGACAGAATATAAATAAAATAATATATAACTTGCCAAATACATTGCCAATAAAGCACCTAAACTAATCATTCTCAGCATACAACAGTAACTATCTCAGTTCTTACTGTCCGCTGTATTACCCTTCTACTCTCCATTCCTCCTTTCTCTAACACCTTCTTTCGCATCATTTAAGATGACAGAAGTAACTGCAATTATCTTTTTATTCCAAAATCAAAACATTTCACACAAATAAATCAGTAACATTTAGTTCACTATAAACACAGAGAAACAAGAGGAAGAGTCATGATGCTAATTATGTAGCACAGCAAATGCATCCTGCTGAGCTAAAGATACCATCTGGTACAGGCAATAGCACATCATTCTGGGAGATGGCTGAAGTGCTACCTTTGATACAAACTGTTGACATATTAGCCTTATCTGAGTGTTCTCAGTTTGAATTTATTAGTCTTGCAAATAGGGAGAGCACACTAGCCTGAGATACCCACCATTGCTGCCATCATTCTGTACACATAGTGGAATGGAAAATAAAATTGGTCTCCATTTTACTTGGTGATGGAACTGTTGACAGAGAACCACTGCTTGCATATACCCCTTCCCTCATTATTAGTAAACCTAAGCCCAAAATTCTAGAATAGTATGGGTAAAAGTTTGAAATGAAGGAATTTGGTACTATGAGATTTTGTAATGTCAAACAGTAGAAATGTATTAAAACAAGCTAGATAAATTCATTAAGAAAATTTTGATCAAAGCCAGTGTTTACAAAACTTATTTTTAGATTACAATTCCCAGAATACTTCAGCCAGTACTCTAGTTCATGGATTCTGGATATATTCTGGATTCTGGATTCAAGAATATCTTTCCTAGGTTCTATTCAGGGAAATGGTCCATCTAATCTAGAATCCTGTTTCCAGTAGTTATCAGCCAGATGTTTCAGGGCAGAACAGAAGCAAAGAAAGACCAAGAAGGCAATAAACCCACGAGGTACTGTGAAGAAATCATTTGGCTCTAGATTTGAGACAGATTAAACCTAACAAACTAACAGAATTAAATGCCATAAGATCTTTCAATGGCTATTGGCTAGGCTGAGAGAGATTTAAGGGAAAAGGTCAGTCAGTGGAAATAAGCATTCACAAGTGGGAACTTGCTAACCTAAGAGGTGGGGGGTGTTGGGGTGCCAGCATCTCCTTAGAATCTGGGAAAATTACAGCTCAAAGGAGGCTTGTGAGAAGAGGGTAACAGTAGGATCTTTTCACCTATGCATACCAGTACTAACTGTAAAGAAGATTCCATTTAAAGTATTTTATTTGAATTGACAAACATATGAGATATCAGACATTCTTTAAGAACCACACAAGGCTATTGGAAAGTGAGCTGAGAAGGGCTGGATAGAGAGAGATTAGAGGTGGAAAGAGTGATAGTTGCCAGTCTTGAAGAAGAAGGTCACAGCAAAGGATTTCAAACAGCATCTGAGGGTAACATGGAGGAGTCAGCAGTCTGGATGTACTGCCTACTACATACTACAATTGGCTGAGGTTGAAGCTAAGGTTTTTATACCCTATGTCATGCTCTGAAGAGGTGTTTTAACAAAGCCATAATGGCTTTCCCACAGGACTGACAAAGGGGTCTGGAACTGGCTGATTGCTAAACTCTGGAGTGACAAAATATTGATGGGACTCATGACAATCTCTCAATGGTCAGGTAGGGTGTATAGGGAAGATCTCCATGGGGTAAGATCAAGGGATGGTCTCTGATTGCTCACCAATCTGGACAGTTCATCTTTCACAGTATTCAAAAATGCTAAGAGCCGGAAGTGGTGAAGAGGTTGGTACAAACTCAACAGCATTGTAGTTTTCTGCAATATCCTATGTGAACTTTCATGACCCCAAACACGTCTTTGGCCAGCATGACCCCAGTTATGTTCTCTTGTCATTAATAAGTTCAGTTTATAAAAATTGCATATCTAGTAGGAGGGGTGGTAGAGTTTAGTAACAAAGCAGTAGCAAAATGTTGTACTTATCATCTTTTCCTACGCCCTATGGATCTGTACAAGATCCAGCTGAGCTGGAGCAGGAACTTTGTAGCACAGGGCATGGTTCATGGGCTGCAAAGAGTTTGGGATTGACAGATCAGGCCATTTGGGTCTCTTTCCCTTTCACATTGGTGCTTTGAAATTTTTCCCCTGTTTGTGGAATGAAAACAGATTTGACTTTTTTAAAAAAGCTACCTTTATATGAGATGCTTTCAGAGCTTTTTAAAAATTCACCTCGCTCTCTCCCCTTTTTTTAGTAGCGAAAAGCTCCCTGGAGCCAATACATGCAGTGGTTTGAGTGTTGGACTCTGGGAGACCTGTGTTTGAATCCTGACTCAGTCATGGAGACCCACTGGGTGGCCTTGTGCAAGTCACATTCTCTAAGCCTCAAAGAAAGCCATGACAAACCAACTTGGAATAAATCTTACCAAGGAAACTCTATAATAATTTTTGTCCATAAAGTCTCCATAAGTCAGGAAACACTTGGAGGCACACAACAAGAACAATAGAGCTGCCTGGAATGTTTAGAAAGCACTAATGGTGCCACACAGATTGCAGGTGGGGCAGTACAAGGTCCTCAAGTGATAGAACATGACATTCTTTTATTTCCTTTAACTTTCCTCAGCAAGGTCTTAAAGGATATAATTCTTTCCTAGGTGTCACCAGCTCATTGCACTGTGCATATACCCACAACCTCTGTGTAGAGAGCAGGTAGTCAAATATGTGATACTGTCCGCAAAACACTTGATAGCTCCAACAATTTTTTACAATAATGTGTTTACCATAATTTTTGTCTTTAAAATCCATTTATTTATGGTCCATATTGCATGGTTTAATGAAATTTCTTTTAAAGCATACAATGGCAAGCAGGAATACATTATCCTAGCTTTATCAAAGTCACACAGATGCTTAAGTTGCCTGGTTCCTTCTCTCAGTGGTTTGTCACTATGCTGTGAGCCTTTATTATTGATGTAGCTCCCTTGTGCTCACAGAATCTAGCTTGCTCACAAACTACCCTAAATAAATACTCTTGAATAATATGGGAATGCCAATAGATTATACGAATACCAAAAGCTGAAATTATGAAGCTGCCATACAGTCAGTCAGACCATTGATCCAGCAAGCAAGAACAGAGATTGGAAATGTTACCATTTTAGACTACAACTTGCAGAATCCCATGCTGTGGTTGGGGGATATCAAAGTCCAAAAAGAACCCAAGTTCTGGGAATTGAAAACTCCCAGCTGGGTTAAACATCTGTAAGACTTTCAAGGGAAATTAAAATAATTTCTGCAAGATATATGAAATATATCATGGGTGTTCAGACTAAGGCCCTTTCCGCACATGGAGGGGGAAACGGGGGGAAACACATTGAAACAGAGCTTACCGGCAGCCAGGTAAGTCTGTCCCCATGTGGAGCAGCGCGAGTTCGCTGTTCCGCAGTCCCCGGTGTCCAAAATGGCAGCTCTGGCATCCAAAATGGTGGCTTCCAGTTGGTGGAGGCTCTCCATCAACCAGAGAAGCTCACCAGCCGGAAACCTGCCCCCTGCAGATCTGCAGGCACACACTGGTGCACGCCTGCAAATCTGCACCGGAGTACGGGAACGGAGTGGCACGGAGTGGCATGCTCCATGCTTTTGAAAAACCTGTAAAAACAGGTTTTTAAAAAGCACGCTGCGCGGCCACTTCAGGTCGCTCCAGAGTGGACTGAGGTGCAGAACTGAGACAAATAGTCCTACCCAGTCCGCTCCCACGGTGCGGGCAACCTCCATCAGAGGTCACACCACACCGTACTACTTACCCCGTGCGGAAAGGGCCTAAGTCTATCTCTTAATATTTGGACCAACATTCTCTGCTATCATAACCTGTGCCTACAACTGCACAAAGAGATAGGGTATCTAGACAAGGCTAGCAACAATTATTCTGTCCACTGAAGCAGCTGTTTCGCCACCAGCAGAAACCACTTCATGTATATTTATTTATAATTCTGTTAACACTTTTTTTCCCTGCACAGGGACATATACCTAAGAACAACCAGGACAGATCACAAGTAGACAGTAGTGTCATCTATGAGCCGGCCCTAACATGGGTATATAAATCTAGAAGATATCTGGAAAGAGGAAATGCTTGAAATTTTAAGGGATCAGGAAGGACTAAATTAACAAAATACTCATTTGATGTTATATATCTTCTGGCTGCTATCAGAGGCAATGAAGCAAAAACTGGGGAGCACCAATAAAATCAGCCCCAAAATGGAGACATTTCTGTAGGTGCTCACGATCGGAGATGGGCTACCGATTGCCTAAATGGAGTAAATGTGACTGTAACTGTTCAGGTATTGTTCTTGCTTTGTTTGCTGAGATCCACCTGTGTTGTAGAAAGTACTCACATTTCATGCTTTTTAGTTTAAAAGGCTTTGTAAATGCTTCTTTTAAGGGTACGTTTGCATGAACCTTCAAAAAAATGCGGATGATTTTTTCTCAGCAAGATTTAAACACAGACTGAAGAAAACACCGATGCATACATTAATAACATTTCTTTTTTGTGTCTTAATGTGTCTTTTTTATTAGAGAATCAATAGTATTTTCACCTCACAATGGTTCAAAGAAACCCACAGGCACCAAAGAAATATAAATATACAGCCTGAGCATTTTTCTTTAGGTAACGGACGGTCTGATCCCTTAATCAAAATGACTTCTACATTAAACAGCTTAGCTCAGCTATTACTCTTAGAAAACTTATTTTATTCTGCTTGGCTACATTTATTTTAACGTATGTTTGTGCATCCACACAGAGAGCAGTACTTTGTAATACTGCTATATAACTAAAAATCTCTCACCATGTTGATCTCAAACTCTCGTTTCTGGAAATTTCCAGCAAAGAAGCCAGAATAAAATGCTCCAAACAGCTATCCTTGTTTATCAGATTCATTTTGCCTTTCAAATATGTTTTCTTCCTTTTAAAATGAATGCAATTTTAAATAGATTTCTGTTTGTGATGGTTCATTTGGTTTAACAACAGGACAACTGAAAGTGGCCAGACATTTAAATTCAGATCACACCCTGCCCAGTGTGGTACTGAATGGAATAGAAACAGCATATCAAGCAAGAACATTATAGGAAAAGGATAACTTCTAGATTTATAGACTTAGCATTCCAGCACTTCATGACCTCAATCTAAACAGCATCTAATATCATCCATGTTTTTGGATGATTCCACCTTCTGTGGAACCACCACCCTGCTTACTTTTCTGAAGGTAGAAGGTAGAAGCCAAAATGTCTTGCCACAGTGTTCAAGTACTTCTAATTTGTTAGTGATATATAGATATGAGACTGAAATAGGGGAGAGTGAGAAGTCTCTTCAAAATATCTGTGTTGTTTTGGGGGCATATGCGGAAGAAAAAGTCTTGAACATCAAAATCTTCAGAATTTTCATACAGAGTCACTGCAACACCAGAAGCAGTTAGGTTCCCCTTTCTTGCTTAGGAAGCAACCCTTTTTCTGGATGTTCCTCTTTGAGGGGTTCAATGAAAGTAGTGGAGAACTGTTTCAGCTCTAGAGATGTAATCTTTCACTAATTTTCTTTTCAAAGGTAGCAATAAGTCATTTTCTTCCCACTGCAAGAAAGTTTGTGAAAATCACATTCTTTCCAGAGCCTACTTGCAAATTGCGACTTATTCTGTGCAAAATTTGTACGTGGTTGATTTTGGAAGAAAACAGCTTTCTCTGTGCAGAAAACAGCATTTTCTGTGTGAAAAATAATATTTCGGTGCAGAAAACACTGGCAAAGGTCCCTTTTCAGAGTCTACAATTCATAAGTCTACAATGACAGGACTCACAACCCTTCTAGTGAATTGTGACAATGCATATCAGGACATTCCGCACAGCTTTCTGTTGCAAAATGGGAGTTCCTGTTAAACAATGAGTCCCATAGCATTCTGGTGCCCGTTGCATAATGGGACCCATGACAAAATGCTCATGCCTGTGGCTCTGTTTGTTCAATGGTCTGAGATATATAGCTATACCTCTACTCATTTCCTGAGAATACAAGTGCTATGCAATGTTGCAATTCAATAGTAATGTACTGTTTTCAGCAGAAAATATCCTCATGTGAAATTTTATACAGAATAAGTCCTGAACTATGAAGATTATCTTCAGTCTAGAATTCTTCCCATGAGGGTTTGTTGACATACAAAAATGTTTGTGTGTGGATCCAACTTTCACCCTGATGGGCTTCAGAAAAATGCTGCTTGCTTTCAGAACTAGAAAGAAATTTTGCCAAGTGGTCACTATTGGTTATAAATTATGTGGTACCAGATTGGTTTTACTTCCTTACTCTGCTATTTCCAATATCGCTTTGAGCTTCCAGACACTCTGGGAAATGAGGTTTCTTCAGAAATATTATAAGTTTTTAAAAAGTTGTGCACTAGTATGACTTCAGATGTAAAAGTACTTGAATCAGAATTCAGAATAAGCATGGGTGAGTACACTCCCCTGAAGAACCTGGGGAATTGATCCATTGATTTCTATCATAAGCATTAGATGTGGCAATCCTCTTTTTCAGAACAGAGGATAGGACATAGCTATCCTCATAGCTCATTACAAATTTTAAGTCCCCTGCATCCCACACAAGTTTTGAGGCTGTACAAGATATCACAGACTTAAAAATCAGTGTTTGGAGTTTAGGAAAGCTGTCTGGGGAACAGGGTATGTACTGATGGCAGTTGTTTACTGGATAACTCACAGTTAGCTTTCTAAAGCCAAAAATAAAAGCATTACAAGTTTAACTTCTAATGTACTGTGGTTTGCATTTTGTTCATGGCATGTGTAGGGATAAGTCAGCCTTATACCTATGTATGTTTCTGTTTGGTTGATACAGAGATTGACCATCTGCACATCTCCATGACCTTTAAGGGTTTCATCCATCTGAACTGCATTTCCCAAAATACTTAGCAATAGAACTGTGAAATGAATCATGGAAGCACATAGTCAGAAGGGACTGCAAAAGACAAATAATCTAATCTCCTGCCATCTAGGAATTACACAACTATAGCACTCCCACAAGATAGCCATCCAACCTCTGTTTTGAAAGCATTCAAAGAGACAACCATCCCCAGAGGTAGTTTATACCACCGTCAAGCAGCTCTTACAGCCAAGAAGATATTCCTAATGTTTGGGAGAATCTCTTTTCTTGTCATTTGAGTTTGCTCCTCCTTATTTGATAAATCCCTACAGATATTTAAAGATAGCTTTCATATTAATTCTCAGTCTTCTTTTCTCCAGGCTAAATATACTCATCTCCTTGACCCATTCTTCATGAGGCTTGATTTTGAGAACTTTGACCACCTTGGTTGCCCTCCTCTGAATATGTTCATGGTTGAAGTGTGGTGCTCAGTATCCCAGGTGATGAAAACAGAATAGAGTGGTACTATGACAGAATGTTGCTGTTGATAGAGAAATATAGATGTCACGTAATCCCTTGTTTGTTTGTTTGTTTGTTTGTTTGTTTGTTTGTTTGGCAACTGCATTACACTCTTGACTCATGTTTAATATGTGGTCTACTAAAACATTCTAGATCATTTTCACATGTACTACTGTCCAACTGGGCGTGACACATCCTGAATTTGTGCTTTTCATTTTTATTGCCTAAATGTTACATTTATCAGTGCTGAAATTAGTTGTGTTAGTCTGATCCCAACTAATTGTGTTTGCCTGATCCTATCATTTGAGATATTAGATACACCTTCTAACTCAGGGTCATCTGCAGGTTTGATAAGCATGCCTTTGGACCTCAACAGATTTCTTGGTAAATGAAGACATATGGATTAGTTTGCTTTCACAGAGGTACATTGTAAATTCAATCCCTAGAAAGTACAGAACACTGGCATGTCAAGTATGCTAAAACAATGTATTTAAACTATCTGAGTGAGAGAAAGCATGGATGGGAAAAATATAGTAAAGGGAAAGGAGACATCTGTGGAGAAATAATAGTGAAAAAGAGAATTAGCAAATGTACCTTTATATATGGAAACTCATGGTATTCTCTGCCATTAAATGAACACTCTCATCAAGAATATGAAATGGCTATGGAAATGTTTAGGTTCTCCATTCAGAGGGGCATTTTCTTTCAATAGATCAGTTACATTTGCTAATCAAATTTCTGTTGCGTCTGTACTGACACCCTAAATCTTTTAACAAGGTGCATTGTCTGTAATGTATTTACAAAGGCTGTACTGTAGTCCCATAAATATTTTGGCATGGTGGATGGAAAAGTGTGCACTTTGAACAGGTCCATTCTGTTAGCAGATATTCTTTTAAATGGATTCTACTGTAATAAGATACAAGGTTTGGGTAATGAGATGGAAAATTGCTAACCACACATTAGGTGATTACAGTCGGTTTTGCCCAAATCAATTTTGTCAGACAATAATAAATCTAGAAAATGGATGCCTAGTCTACATTTTATAATCAGAAGGCTATTTTTGTGAAAATATTTTGCTTCTTATGCTGTGGTACCAGTAAAAATTTGACAAAAGCCAAAGATCTGATAACCTGGAGAGATGCTGGGATGATAGAGCAGCAAGAACAGAATGGGCAGAGGAGAAAAGCAAATTCAAAAACATACTATATGTATTACTGCTTTGAACTCTTCTAAGGTCCACAGGTGCAAAAAATCTTTTTATTCAGGATCATGGTATTTACAATTTAAAAAAATGTTCTCTATCTTAATTTTGATTCAGAAATCTACTTTTCAGTATTTATAGAGAAAGAGTCAACCATTTTACCACTCAAAAGCCACAAGAAATTAATCAAGAGACATTGATATGGACTAAGCTTGATGTTAAGATATTTTTTTCTGGTAAATCCATTCATGTATAATGCATGTAAAGCTAGGACAAAGGCTCCAGCTGTTCCAATTGGGATGGCTTCTCAGCTAGTTTTTTCTTCCTTCTTCCCAATTTCCTCATCCCACCTCAGTTTGCTTCCGATTTTGCACACAATTCACCCAGGAGGAGGCACTCTGCATTATGGAAAGAAGAAGTAGAGTAGGGATGGGACGAATCCAGAATGTTCTGAATTCTGAATCCTTGGAAGGTTCTGGGAATCCACAAATCTTGAATCTTTTGAATCCTTTTTTAAAAAAGAGTTTAAAAAGCAAGGGAAAGAAAGCATTTTTACTGAAAAGTGTTTTTGAAGCAGAATTTGACATCTTTGGTAATGAAAAACAAATTAAATAATAGTCTTCAGTTCAGGAAAACATACCCATACTTCTTACTAAGAAGATACAAATGCAATTGACATGGTCGTCTACTACATGAACTACATAACTCTAAGGAGGGAGGTAGCTGTGGGCATAGGCAGCATAAGTGGGCACAGGCAGCAGCCCTGGGCACAGACAGCCTCCCATGCATGGCTTTATGCTGCAATTTTCGCCCGCTAGGGGCCCGCCAACTAATCAGGCTTTTGGTGGGCCCCGGAGGTGCCAATTTTTAAAAACCCCACCACCTTCTCCTGCCTGACCTGGGCAGGTTCCAACCAGCAGCAGGCAGGAGAAGAGCTGGGAGTGTGATCTCACGCTCCCTGCCACCTTCTGCTGCCCACCCCAAGCAGGATCAGGCCAGAGATGGGCAGGAGAAGAGCAGGGAGCACAAGATTGCTCTCCCTGCCACCTTCTGCCACCCACCCTGGGCAGGATCAGGCCAGCAGCGGGTGGGAGAAAAGCAAGGGGCATGAGATCACACTTGCCTGCGGTAAGTAGGAGAAAAGCGAGGAGTGTGAGATCATGCTCCCCGCCACCTTATCCCACTAGCCTGGACAGGATTTGAAAGATTCAGTTCGCCTATTTTGGTGGGGGGATTCAGATCACAGAATCTCGATTCCTTGCCAAGGATTTGAGGATTCGGTTGGCCCATCCCTAAGGCAGAGTCTTCTCTTCCTGCTACGTTCAGAACAGTACTGCTGTATTATTGGTCATGGTAAACAAAAGGAATAAATTCTTTTAAAAACCAGGAGGAAGGGACTTTCTCTGAAGTGTCACCCCCTAGAATTATAGCACATCCAGAACTATGCACCCCAAGCTTCCTTTCTCAATCTCCCTCTCATAAATACAAACAGATTCCTCACTTCCCACGTATATGGATTTTTTATTCTTCCTAAAATAGGTTCAATATTGCAAAAAAAAACATTATTAATTTGAAAACGTTTTTACTCCTCACTTTTGTTTTTGAGATATGCATAAACATTATTTTGGAGGTCCAGTTTTACTGGCTTTCTTTTCTCCACTCATTTTTGATTTACTAATCATGTATGTGAGAGAAAAAGAGAGCGTGTGTGTGCATTTCATGGCTGTACCATGCAATAGGAAATAAACGATTTAGTGGCTATTAAGAGTCTTTTTTTTCTGCAGACCAATGTTTTATTTATATGAATAATGTATTCATACACATACCTACTCAGATGAAAATTCCAATGAGTTGAGGAAGTCTTACTTCTAGGTAAATGCTTACAGGACTGTAACCCAAGGGAAAGATGCTAAAGGACCACAGAATGCATTTCTTTACAACAATCCTATTGTTTCCAACTGTTTTGTTCTTAACTAATGCCATTCCATTAGTTTCCTGGAGCTAAAAGTACGTCATTTTCCCCACCCATCCATTCATCTTAATAACAGCCTTGAGAGTAGGCTATCTACGAGTGCCTCAAGGTGACCACATGAATGCAACATTATGGGGAAGCTGGATTTGATCTGATCTATAATGTGCATCGGGCCAAAGAGTTCATATAGTAAGAGCAGATCTGAGAGAAAGCTATAATTTGGGCAAAGTTTGATAAAGGTATTTCAATTTCACATTAATGTATAATATGTGTATATTATGAAGAACTGTTACCACCATGAATTGGCCTGGCCTTTGGTAACCTTAGATATCATTTTGATATCATAATTCGGCCCTGTACTGCCACCAGCCAAGTGTTTGTGAGGCCACTGAACAAGCACGAAGCTAGGCATGGCTATTATCTGCTGAGTCATACCAAGGCAAGCCAGAAACTGCCAGATCTGCTTTAGCGGACCTCCCGAAACAAACACCTTCATTACAAATGCGCATCAAAACAAAGAGACCCTCTGCCCTGAGAGGGCACCCTGGCGAGCTGAGTGCTTAAACTGCTGAGGTAACTGCATCTACATACTGGCCATACTATTGTCAATTCGGACCCTAACTCAATCATGTAAATTCTGACCTTTCGGAGACATTGTCTCCAGCTCAAAACTCATTGTTTTCGCCGAAGACCAGACTAGTCCACGGTCAGTCTTTCTTCTATAAAAACCCCCAGTTCCAAGAGTTCCTCGGACTTTGGTGGACTTTCACCCCGCCTTGCTGCTGCTTCTTCTGTGAATTCCCCTCAGCCGCTGTGCTGAGTTTCCTTCTCTCCAATTGGCTTCTACAGGACTGCGAGAAAGGTGATGTATCACCCATTCCCCCAAAACTCTTATTTCCTATTTCTCATTTAGTAGTGAGGTTGTGTTTTCTTATTAACTTGCCTGCTTGCCAACAAATATTCTTGTTGCTATTTTAACTGTTTGTCTGCTCACTGACCTGACGCTGTATACATTGGGTAAAAGATCCCCGCTAAGTTACTCTGCCTCTCGTTAGCTAAGAGTGTGCTCGAGTTAATTTCCCCATCTTTGGTTGTGTTTGTTTGGTTGTTTGGGCACCCCTCCCGGGACCCCCAATTCACAGGGTAACAGAACCAACACGGTATAGTGGTTTGAGCATGGGGCTACAGCTACAGCTCTGGGGAGCAGTGTTCGTATCCCTGATTGGCCATGGAAACCCACTGGGTGACGTTGTGCAAGTCACACTCTCTCAGCCTCAGAAAAAGGCAAAGGCAAACTCCCTTTGAACAAATCTTGCCAAGAAAACCCCCTGATAGGTTTGCCTTCAGGTCACTATAAATCAGGAACAACCTGAAGGCACAGCAACAACAAATTGCTTATTATGCTATGCAAAGGCAGGTGCACGCAGAGTATTCTCTTTATTGCTTTCTCCCTCTCTCTTTTTTTCAGGATTTCCTCTCAGTATTTTAATTTTAAGATTTCCCAGCTTAAAATAGTACTTTCGTGTGTTCTTAATGATTTGCGCCTGGACACACCCTTTGACCACACTCTGACATTGTTTGACAGATCTGCCCCAGTTTTCACCTGTGAAATGCTGGAAGATGTTATAGGAGGAGCTGTAAACTATCCATGGCTTCAGCTGCTTAGGACCTTTAAGCATTCAGAAATCAATTAATTTGAAGTGGAAAACAAGTAATTAAAAGCCATTCTTCACCAGACTAGATTCTTGTTCAACCTTTTCTTCTCAGCCACTTTGAAGTGTTAAACACCACATGGAATGGGATGTAATTGCCACACTAATATCAGGGAACCTGCCTGATAGATAGGAAGAAAGAAATGATAAAGCAGTGGCTCTATTTCACAAACAGTTAACTTGGAAACACACATACAACAGCTGATGATGATAGCTAATGCCTTAATTGTTCGGTGACTGGAGCTACTCTATTTTTTGCACATGCTTGAAATTATAGGTGCATGCCTTTTTAGGCAGACTCACAAACACACAAAATACACCATTTCCCCACCAATAACAAACCACCTCTGAATATTCCTTGCCTTAAAAAAACCTATGAAATTCATGGGGGCACCCCTGGCAGGAGACTTTGTTTGACACAGTTTGATTCAGATGAATACTTAAGTCTGAAGATAGATTAAAAGTCATTGTCCAAAAGCTGGACCTCTAATACTAAGAAATGGAGGAGTGCCTTCAGCCTGCACAGAGTTTTAATATGGAATGTGATGATGACAGTGTGAAGCAGCCCCCATGGTATGTAATGAGTCCTTATAAGTGCCCTCTCTAAATAATGAAGACTAAGGCCTTTTCCACACCGGGCGAGGGAATCACCCTGCTCCGCTACTCACCGGATCTTTTGGCTCGCTGGTCCGGTCCACAGCGCTCCGGAGCAGTGCATGCTTGTCAATACGCACTACTATGGCGTCCCAAATGGCGGCTTCCGGTTGGTCAAGGGTCTCGACCAACCACTGAAGCTCGCCAGCCTAAAGCCTGCCCCCGGGGAGATCGCAGGCTTGCATTGGTGTGAGCCTGCGAATCTGCATAAAGGAGCAGGCTTGCAGTGGCGCGCTGCGTGCTTTTGAAAGACCGGAAAAATCAGGTCTTTCAAAAGCACACTGGAGGACCACTTGGGATCGTTCCGGACCAAACTGAGGTGCAGATCTACCTTAAATAGGTCCAACCCAGTCTGGTCCGAGGTGCAGACCTCCTCCTTGGAGGACGGACTGCGCCGTTTCAAAAACCCCGTGTGGAAAAGGCCTAAAATAAGGAAGCTTCTTATAACACCAGGGAGAAAAAAATGTTACTTAACCATACCTAAGTTGTTCCAGAGTGTGAATAAGTCTAGGTGTTGAATCTCACCATCCTTTGCATAAACAAATCATTAGTGAGCCATCCTAAAAGGATATTATGGCATGATAATGATTGCATTTTACTTTACTGTGTACTGACAGCCACAATTGCCATACAGGAATCTTAGGCTGGGTAAAGGTGCCTGAGAGTTCTTGTTTTTTGCTATTGGGTTTTTATTGCTGGAAACAATGCTTCTGTTGGAGGAAAGCAGTAAATCATCCTGTTAGCTCTACCCCATTATCTTATACACTTCATCTTGGGATTGGAAATGCCTTCAAATATGTATTTATACAATAACATTAAATAACTTTGAACACAGCAGTGTTTCTTCAAGGATGAATTAACCATTCCTACAGAGTTTAGATCATTGCCCTACAGGAATATATGTACACACACATACACACACACACAAAAAGAGTAAGAGGGATCTAGAAATATGAGGGGGTGGAAAAATGGGACTGAGGTTTTTGTAATTTCTTCGCTAGTCCTTGGAAAGGGAAGTTTAAACAGCAAACAAAACCAGTTCACTTAAATAACCATGCTTTATGATCAGTGGGTTTTTTTTTTCCTGATAAGCTGTATTGATCAAAACTTATCTCAGCAGTGGTACCTGAGGAACATAATAATGACCAAGTACCCCTGTGCATCTAAATAATAGCACATGGTAGTAAACTGAAAGCAAAACACACAAGCCCTAACAGATCACATAAAAATGTGGTATTACAGAATATTAAGTCCTCTGCAGATAAATGGTAGCACATGAACAAAATTAAAACAGGCAGTCTGGCGCTAGAAGCTAAGAAACATTAATTCCTCTCTCACTAATGTCTCCCTAATGGAAGCTTCCAATGCATGATGGGGATTTATTTTTAAATAATGTTATTGCACCAGCCACTGACCTTCCTGTCTGGTGCAATTTACATAAAGAATGAAGGTGCTCAACAGTCTTTCCCTGCGTCTAAAGAAAATTTTGAAGGGTTGGGCTAGAAAATATCATATTCAGATGTTCTATTTAAAATAACAAGGGTGTGATTTTATTCATGCTGAGAGTAAGCCTCTCTGGAGTACCCAGGCATCAGATTGAGCAATTGTGTGTGAAAATACCAGCATTTTGTAATTTACAGAAGTTAGTTTTTTAACCGCCCATTCATTAAAATATTTGAAAGGTAATGCAATATTACTTGTTGTTGTTGCTGTTGTGTGCCTTCAAGTCATTCCCAACTTATGGCAACCCTAAAACTCCCAAGGGGTTGTCTGGGGCTGAGATTGTGTTACACGCTCCAAGTCACACAAGGGTTTCCATGGCAAAGGAGAGAATTGAACTCTGGTCTCCAGGGTCATGATCCAACGCCCAGACCACAACACCAAGCTGACTCACTACTTATTAACATATATTTTTAAAAAAATCATTCCTAAGAAGCTCTTAGGAATGATAAGAGAATGACACAACACTGGAAAGATTCCTCACAAATTTTCTCTAATTATGACCTTGAAAGGTAGCAATGTTAACTCATGATCAATAAAGCAGTTTAATTCCCACCCATTACATTCCTTTGAAATCAAACTTCATTTTCACCTTCACTGCCAAGAAAGTAACTTCTTCCTTATAATCCATTTTTACTAAGCCATTACACCAGGTCCTGATCAGAACTATTCACTCTGAGAATAGGCTTCAGAATAAGTACAGATATGCATATATGTTTAATTGTAAAAAGAGGCACTTGTGGAAAGAAGTTATCATGGTTATCCCTACCAGCATTCCTGTTCCAGTACATTCAACTGTGTTCAGTATTTTCTAGTTATACTGTCTTCATATCAATCTTGCACATTTGTATCATCTTCATATCAACCTTGATATTTTCAGGCGTCTTCTAAATATAAACTTTCATGATCACATTCATGCATCCACAGCTGTACATGGAGATACTACTTACCACCATCATGGTGCTGAGATTTTTAGCTATTGTTTCCCCATTCTGGATACTTGCCTCAGAAATACTTCCCTGGACTGACCCTGGAGTCATTTGGGTAACATATGAAGTTGTTTTCATTTACTTGGCATCTTCCAAACTTTTGGTTTCACATACTATTTTAGTATATTTTAATCTGTTTTCCCCTCTCCTGCTGTTCTTGTTTTCATATAGGGTAGCCATTGTCCTAAGAGCAAGACATACATTCTCCAGCAAACCCAGCTGAGTCCTGCAGTCTAGCCACCAACTGACATGAATATGGAGTTTAGAAAATCACACTACAAGGCTAGAATTCACAGAAATCAATGGGGCAGATCACAATACCTATTACAGTTGGGATAATGAGTGCTGGCTTTTGGCAGCAGCTCAGAGATTAAAATAACATATGTTTCAACTCACCTTTATTTTGTGCGGAGGAAAGGCCTTATAAACCTAGCTGCATTCGCTCATCAGCTGTCTTATCTTTCCTGAGCAATGCTGTTTTACCAGTAAGAAATGACAGCTGTCAACATCATGATTTTATATTTTACATCATATCTTACAGAATATTACTACTGCAGTTACATTTTTTTATTTCTTTCAAATAAATACCTTCACAGCTTTCACTTTCATAACAGTGGCAGCTGGGAACTGAAACCCTCTCTCATTGTCATCCTCAACTTTCCTCATTTAGAAATACGCAAGGATGTCCTTTAGTTCCAGTTATTCATGTAGTGGATGCAGCCAATAGCATTCAGAGTATGGAGCACCCAAGCAATGACATTTGCTTTCCTTATGATTTTCAGTTTATTCAAATCCTTCTCTAACATTGCTTTATTACTACTTTCACACAAAATGAATTTATTCAGTCCAATTCCACAGCATTAATTTACCTCCCTGTGTTCATACTGTGGCCTTAAGCAAAACAGCCCTAGCAATGAGATGGTAATTTCTCTAATTACTTTGCTCACTGGTGTTCACTTTTTTTATGAATCACTCTGATAGTGCAACAAACCCTTTTGACCCAACCTTGGCTATGCTTTGTTCTGTTCTTTTTTTGCCCCTCCGGTGTTCAATGTGTAGGGTCGATAACTCTTTTTTCCTTCTCTGACTTCCTGAGCTTGGATTACTCCAATCAAGAAATGACGGCTCATTCTAAAGAGTTTTCCTCCTGGCTGATGAGCAGGATTTACAGGAAGAATTTCATTTATGCATGCATTAATTCATTCATCCAATAATCCAATAATCTTTCTCCCTACATGGGACCACCGGTGGCTCATAACACAAAATGGCATCAAGAACTAGGACTGTCACTCAGTTTTTAGCCCAGACCCCTAGAAGATGATCTGGGATATGCATCCTCTTTGTATCCAAAGCATGAGGAATAGAGTATTTCCATGGACCCCAGAACAGGGATGGAAGCAGGGACAACTCCCCTCCCTGCAGCCAAAGCTAGGCAGGATTGATTTCCCATTCCCCAGAAACTAAGGCTGCATGTAATCTATCCTGTACACATTTATTGGGAACGACACTGAACCTCAGTGGCATAGCGTGGAGTGGGGGTGGGTGGAGGGGTAGGGCTACAACGCGCAGGGGCAGAGCTATGGCACATGGGGGAGGGCAAGCAAGGAGCCGTGGCACCCTCAAAAAATTGCTGCTCGGGCCTCACCACCCTCATTGCCCCCCATCCCTACACAACTGCTGACCGTACTCCCGATGGAGGGGACTTCTAATTATATATTGGGCTTGAAAGAGTGTTCCTATTCACAACTGACTGAATGATAATTGAATGCTTGAAGTAACTGTACTATCTCAAATGTGACTCAGGCACCACAATAATTCCTATGGTGGTCTGACTAAAGATTCCAGCAAGAGGTAGTCTTTTCTGATGTCAGTGGATATAGGAACATGCATACTTTTTAAGAATTTTTTCTTTAGCCAAGTGTGGACTAACTTCCAGGACTAAGAACAACAAGAACTTGCATCAACCATCTTCACTCTTTCTGTGGGGAAAAACAACTAGAAAAGATAGACTTACAAAACTTCATGGCTCAAAGTCACGCTTCTGTGGGTAACACCAACAAAATATGCTCTGTCTCTGTGTCTCTTTTTGTAATTTTTTTTTGCACTTTATATGAAGCTCGTTTTTCTCAATATTTGAGGAGTTTGAGCTCATGCTTCTGATGTGAGTAGGGTTGCCAAGTGACAAACAGTACCACAACAAAGAAACCAAGTTCTTCTCTATCTAGATCTCAAATAGGTTTGCTTGTTTCTTTGCTTTATTCATTTATATCCTGATTGTCTCCCAATAATGAGACTCAAGGCAGCTAACAACATATTTACAAACTATACAGTTTAAAAATTATACAAAGATGTCAGTAAAATTATAAATAGAAAGGTTATTTAAAAACAGTTGAACAATTTATAAAGTTAAAACAGTAAATATTAAAATCCATTAAAAACAATATACAAACTGTAAAATGGCACTGCAAAGCATTAAAAGCCCACTCCAGTCAATTTCTACCATAAAAATGTTTTAACTTACTGATGGAAGGACAGCAAGAATGGGGCTACCCTGGCTTCCCCAGGGAGGGAGTTCTGGGTTCTAAGGGCAACCACTGAAAAGGCCCCCTTCCTTGTTCGCACCAAATGAGGGTGAGGAAGTGGCAGATCAGAGATAAGGGCCTCTCCAGAAGATCTTAGAACTCTAATGGGCTCATAAAAGGATGTACAGTATGTTACCTAAGAGGTGAGGGATCTTGAGGTCCACTCACAATGCCAGCATCTCCTTAGAATTTGGGGAATTATAGCTCAAAGGAGGAGTGTGAGAGGAGGATAATGGCAGGATCTTTTCACCTATGTATACTAGTCCTAACTGTAGAGAAGACTCTGGTTAGAGGTTAAACAGATTATTTTCTTTTGAATTAACAAACACACAAGAAATCAAAAACTCACTGATACAGGGCTATCAGAAAGTGGGGCAAGAAAGGTTGGATAGACAGTGGAAAGAGTGATAGTTACCAGTCCTGAAGCAGAAGGTTGAAGCAGGTGGCTCAGACAGAGCATCTGAGGATAACAAGAACAAACAAAGGTCTGGGTAGTACAAATTATATCCAAGTACTATAATTTACTGGACTGGAGCTGAGCTTTTTATACCCTGTTTCCTGCCCTGAAGGAGGGTGTGTGGACAAAGTGTTAATGGCATTCTCATGGGGTTGACAAAGGAGTCTGGAATAGGCTGATAGTCTTAACACTAAGTGACAAAACACTCATAGGAGTCTTGACAATTTCTTAATGTTTTGATCAGGTATTGTGAATACTGAAGGTCTCCATAGGATATATTCACAGTAGGGTCCATGATTGCTTCACCTGGGCAGTTTCACCTTCTGTTGTTCTTGAGAGTGCTTGTGGCTTGCAATTTTTGAAAGGATTATCACAAGCCATTAGCATCAGGCTTTCCCACCTAACCCTCCTTGAACTTATGACCCAATCATGTCTGACTTCATCCCAACCAAGCATATGCTTCCAGCCAGCACTCTTACAAACATGTGTTTCAGCCATAAATGTCCAGTTATGAAAATAGCACATCCCACAGAGTGGGTTTATATGGTGTGGTAACAAGTACTTCAAATAGCCTGGAACCAAGCCATAAAGGACATATAGGTCATCAGCAAGACTTTGAATTATGCCTGAAATGGGACTGGCAGCCAGTGGAGTTATTGCAACAAGGGAGGTGTGTGCTCCCTGCAGCCAGTTCCACTTAAAAATCTGGCTGCAGCTCTTTGGGCCAACTGAAGTTTCTGAACACTTTTCAAAGCTCCACATAGAGCCCATTACAATAATCCAAATCAAATATAACAAGGCATGTATTACTATGGTCAGATTCAACTTCTCTATGAACAGGTGCAGTAGGTTCATTAGCTTTAACTGTGAAAATGCACTCCTGGCTATTGCTGAATCCTGCAAACCTGCATCTTCAGGGTTGTCTAACTCTGTCTAACACAGGCTGAATTCATATTCCCAGCTCTGTCTTTTGACTGATCAAGAACACCTCTATCTTGTCTGGATTTAGCTTCCACCAGACCTAGTTCTAGTATCCAAGTGATAGAAAACCTGAGCGATTTTATCTGCAAAATGGAAAGCATTCTCACATGCCTTTAGCAAGACTTAGTCAGAGCAAATTCGTTTCCAACCCCCTAATCATTCCATGAGGTTGTGAGATCTAAATCTAATTGCCAAGTTCCACCTGAAGAAGATTTATTCAATAACAGGATGAGCATAACTGTTGAGTTATCATCTAGCAATTAATTCAACATGTTTTCTCGAGCTGGGACTAGGAATTGATTTTAAGCCTATGTGGTTGGCCAATAAAACAGATAATACTCTGCACCTGTTTCCCATTAATTAGTGCATTCCGGCCCCTGCTAGGATGAGAAGGGACAATCTCTTTGTTCTGTATGTAAGTCAGTGGCGGGCCATATAGCCTGATTATTACTTTATCTCATGATGAAAGAGAATTAAATAATCTGTGAACTTGATAAGGTTGCTATTACTCTGTGTATATCCACATATTTCACCTATTGTACATATAAACTAATGATCATATGATATATGATTATCTAAGTTTGTATACTATTCAAGGTAGATAATGATACAAAAGCATCATCTAGTTATACCCTGTATTACACAAATCCCAATGAAGCCATAGAATCCATTCATGGTAATATCTAAGCTATCAGTCTAAACTTACAAAACAAAAGAAAACATTGTTATCAGAGATAGGCTATAGTAGTAAACATTATAAGCTGAGTCAAATCTGAAAAGATTATCTCAACTGACAGAAGAGGATAAAAACCAGACCACTGTGGAGACCCAAATGAGATTCCTCTTGAGGGGAAAATGAACTCTGAACATTATCAAGATGGACTATAATTAGATCAATAAACATAATTCCTTCCTAGTTCCTGTTGTATGTCTAACCATTTGTGACCTTTTGTCATGAAAGGCATCTGTGTTCCACCTGTTGCAACTAAAGTACACTAGATTCTTCTGTGAATGGCAAAAGAGAAAGGTAAAGCTAATATAATAATAACAATAACAATAATGATGATGATGATGATGTTGATAAAACAGTGGTGAGCAGAAATGCTGCGTCAATATGGATGTAAAGAAGTCCACCTCAGAATAATAAAAGCACAGCTACAATATTCAGGAATCAAGAGCTTCTACCTCTGAGACACAGAAATGGAATGAAATGGAAAGTAGGAAGTAGGAGAGGCATATTGGAAAGAGGGCTTCCACCAATCAGATGACTGCTAAGAACATAAGCCAAAGTTGGTACCTTAAATACTAAACTCAAAAACCTTATTAGATCAAATGAACACCTATCCAGCATCCTGCTTCCCACAATAGAAGAGACAGAAAAGTTAGTGTGTTTCATTGATAACAAGCAAAAAAAATTATTCTATTACATTTATGTTAGATGATCAAAACATTAAACTGATAAGTTTTGTTAAATTGACATTTAAATTAGCATAAAGTGCCTGCACTAAAAGCTTTATTTGAATGGCACTGAGGGGGGGGATTTACCTGAATGACAATAAACAAATGAACTCTCATCCCATGTGCTGAGCTTTGGAGAGAGGCAAGAGTTGCCTCATTTTTTTAATCCCCTATTTTTCATCCAGCCCACCAAAACTCCATCTGTTGCTTTCTATTTCTCCTTCCCTTATAACCTTATCTACTTATCCTCCCCTTTCTGAAGTTCTCCAGATTTTAGAGCTATAAAAAATCCTAGTTCCAGTTTGGAATATACATACTTTATTATTTTTAGAAATGGGCTGGCAGTAGAAGAGGATCCGTTTCTGAGACTGCTAACATCCATAGCCCTTGATACAATTAATCTCACTGGAACTACTTTTGCATAAGTGGCTTGTATTGTGACCTCAGCTTTGTAATTCCCCTACCCTGAGGAACAAAGAAAAAGCAAGTAGTGTTTTTACAAAAATCCAAAAGAACTTGACTTTAGGTAAAGAAAAAGCAGTGAGAAACGTTAAATTTGTTGACTCCCTAGCACTGTCTCCTATTTGATTAATTTACAACTTGATTAATAATTCTAGAAATATGATGAGGCTGAAATTCCAACATGTCACTTAAATTTAATTAAGTTACAGATATTTGTTTTAAAAATCTGATTTGATTTATTAACTTAATTGATTTTAACTGGTTAACTTCTATCACTACAAAGTAGCCAATCAAATATTTATTGGATACAGATATTTATCGGATGCAGGAGTTGCCATTATGCCCTTGGCCTGTATGATTTAGCTTAGTGCCCCTTTAAGCCTTCTTTATTTGTACAGTAGCCCTCTCTTACCACAACCTCTGCACACTTAGGCCCTTTCTGCACGAGGTGAGTGAATCACTCCGTGCCATTACTCACCGCTGCTTCTTGGCTCAAAGCAACGCGGACTCTCCCTTAAGCCCTTCTGCAGGCTCCTCCCTTTGGTCCAGGGCGAATCGGAGCAGTGCGATCCGCACTGCTCAGGCTGAAAATGGTGGCTTCCTGTTCTTCATGGGTCTGGACCAACTGCTGATGCTGACCATGCCCACAGCCCGCCCTCCGCTGATCACAGGCTTGCATAGGTGCAAGCCTGCGCATCTGCACAAGTAAGCAGAAATGCAATGGCATGCTCCAGAAGATTGAAAGACTGGATTTTTCTGGTCTTCACTTAGCGTGCTGGAGGACCACTTGGGGGCGTTTTGGATCGGACGAAGGTGCGGAACTAAGGTAAATAGTCCAAACCTAGTCCGATCCAATGTGCGGATGACCTCCGTGACAGGACGCCTTGGCTCATTTTAACTTCCTCGTGCGGAAAGGGCCATGAATGCAAGGTTGCACAAAGCATCTCATCCCATTAGGTAAACAGATGCAGCATTCCAGTGGATAGATCAGAACCCCCACAAGTACAGATGACACACTGTATAATGAATTCCATAATTTAACTATGCACTCTGTGAAGAAATAATCTTAAATTTCTCCCCATTCATCCTTATTGGATAATCCTGGTCTAGCATAATGGAGGAAAAACTGTTTTCCTCTCCACTTTTCCCACAGTACACATGCATAAGTTATCCTAAACAAGGGGAACTCAAAGGACTGGGACTTAACTCTTTTGAGATTTTCTACCTCCAAGAAAGATAAAATTCTTTCATTGGACTACTATTTGGGATTTGGCAAATTTTACCTATACAGCACCTAAATGTTTTTTTCCAAATGTAACCATACAGATACTCCTTGAAAAATTCAATGTTCTCTGCCTAAGAAAGAAGCAGTTAACTTCACATAGGACAGAGACAGCTAGATCTCAAGAGAAGTTAGTCTTCTGTTGCTAATAGTGTTGAAATTTTATCATGTATTTTTTATTTCTCTTTGTATTGCTCTAGTCCTCACATGGTCAATAAGGGAAGTGGCTTCTGTCTGCATTGAAATCCCTTAGTGCCCTCTTAACTGAGAACATCTCAGACAGAATGTAGGTCTGTGACTTTAACATCGAAATTTTTCTCCTGTATGATATTTAACAGCTTTGCCTAATGAAAAAGCCAGTGAAACTTTGAAAGCTTGCATAATGTATTTTATGCTTTGGAGTTGACCTGACAAAGGTATTTTGTATTTTGTGTATTTTGTATTTTGTTGTATTATGCATAAGTTATAAAGTTCTTCATGTTCTCCCCCTCCTTCCCACCCCACATCTCCTTACTCACCTTTTTCCTAAATGGAAGAGCCCCAAATTTTGTAATATTTCCTCTCAAGAGAGTCATATCAGGTTGATGGCTGCTTCCTACACCTTTTCCATCTCTACAGTATCTTTTTTTGTTTAGCTCCAGGAATCACACCTGTATCCAGTTTCCACATGCGATAGATTGGTACAAAGGCCCTAAGACAGCCATAACATGGCATTTGCTAGACAAGAAGTTAGTGTTTCATTGAGCTATCCATCATGACTCCAAAGTTCCTTTCTTGGTCTGCCACTGCCAGCTCAGTACCCAGTAGCAAATATGCTATGCCGCTTCCTCATTCTCTCTCACAATTGTTGGGAGAATAAACAGAAGTAAAGCAGGTATACTACTTTAAGCTCTTCAGAGGAAAGAGAGGAGAAGGAGGATGAGGATGGTGATGCTGATGCTGATGCTGATGATGGGAAGAAGAGGAGGAGGAGGAGCAGCTCTGGTCATTTAACAAGCTCCAGTTTACTTGATTATTTAAAAAGCAACCAGAACCATCTGAGAGCATTGTATTTATGCCATATTGTGTTTGGGATTCCAGAATTACATGAGGTTAGTAAGATCTTCCAATTCAAATCAGCATTGAATTTTGTTCCTGACTTATTTGTAATGCTGGGAACATGCATATTCTATTGCCATGTGAAAAGTGTATGCATATATAATGCCTATTAACACTGCTGTACTACATTTCAGAATAAATTTCACCATCGGTGCATGTATTAATTATGTAACTTTCCATAACATGAACGCTTGAAGGTGTTCATATTGCTATACTTTTCTTTAAATATTTATATCCTGAAATAGGAATATCCTGCCTACCCGTGTTTGATGACTGCAAATATCTGCTTGTAGGAGAAGTACTGTTTCACAGCTCCTGGCATGTCAAAAGAAGGAAACAAAGTCCCAGTTGTCTGTACCAGTTACTGAGATACTGCAGCTGTTCAATAACACTAAGCAAGAATACTGCTTCAAGAACAATCTTGATTTCAAGTCTACAAAGATTTGCAACTGGAAAATTACCTGAATTTAAAATATTAACCACCTGAGATTATACTGAAGCAACAGGAACATTTTTTTAGATTTTTTGACAAATAAAGGTTTGCTGAATATGTAGTACTTCTTCTTTTGCAGCTTAGTATGTTTTGTAACTCATTTTTTAATTTCTTGTTAAGTGCCAACTGTCAGCATAGAATAAACACATCATATAAGGAATAAGATCACTTATATCATACGTTTAGGTCTTTAAACTCTCGAACTTCTGCCATTTGGTTCACAGATCTTGTGTATCATGTTGGAAGAATCCTGGTAAGTAAGAGGAATAGAGATATTTTAGTGTCTTATTTATGGAAATGATTTGACTTCAGACGACCTGCTGGTAGATTCTCCAAGGGCCACTGACCTCCACACTAATGGGAACTCAGCCTACAGAGATATCAGTAGAGAAAAACAGCTATACTGATTGTGGTTCTAAACAGACCTTCACTGGGGAACATACCAAATGAATTACTTTGATCTATATTTGCTGCAGCAGCTGCTCAGCATGTTAATATATCCTGAGAAAACTTCTTCTTTTTTTTCCTTCATAGAATATTCCTTGACCTATGTTGTATACCTGTGTGAGAGAAGTGTACAGCCTTGGCATTAAAATATGTGCATGCTGGCAAAGAGCAAACAAGGCAAACAAAATAGTTGGTATAATATTAACAAAAGGAAGAAGGCACTTTTTTTTCTGAATATGTTTACCAGGCCATCTCAGAAACATATAACATAACAGAAAGAGCCAAACCACTTAATTTGGAAAGCCATCATACCACATTCAACTGTCGTTTCTTTCCCTATTTAAAAAAAAAAAAAAATGGCAGAAGCCAGAAACAAAGACCAAAACAGGTATTTTTGGGGATCCCCAGATGGAGCAAATGGTGCTTATAGCTGTGCTATAGTTTTATTTATTTATTTATTTATTTATGGGAAGGTAATTTAAATAACCAGACAATGTTTCTGTTTTTCTAGACAATTCAATGGCAATTTGCAGAACCATAAGCAACATTTTATTTACAGAGGGTGTTTTCCCCACAATTCAAGGATATATTAGAAGAGAAAAGTCCCATAGGACTTGTGTGATTCAATTATTGCATTCCACACCAGGTTCCTTGGTCACTAGGGAAGATGGTGAAGTGACAGGGACATTCTCTTGCAGTTTACATAAGCATTTTAGACTACTGTTACTTAAAAAAAGAAGGCCTGCTCACACTGGTTCTCACAACATCCAGAGCCAATAGTAAGCAAAGACACCAAGGAAAGCTGAATAATGATTGGCCAAGCTGTCTATGATGGCATACAGCTTCCTACACACACACACATTTACAGCACTCACCTTTTACAGGGATTTAAAATGCTGGGAAGCTTGTGAGCTTGATATAGAAAGAGTACCAAGAAGCACCAACCAGCAAGAAATGGGGACTCTGTTGCAAGAGTTCTTACTTCTTTGCACTAGTCTGAAAGAGCCTATTAATTTTACCTTTGGATGTAGATTTGAGCTTCTGAATCCATTTTGAAAACATACCCATAGGCAGCAAGAAAGCATTCAAAATCCATAACATGATCAGTTGCTTTACAATCCTCTACAAAATCCAGATCCAGAGTGGGAAAGAATGGGATCATACACCTTTCAAGAAACGCCCATGGGTTAAACAGAAATTGTACTCAATAACAGAAATTGTACTCAACAATGTGTAACTTGTGGATACAGTGCCTTGCAGTCACCCCAGGGGTTGTCCAGTATGTGTTGTCATTTAGGAAGAGCATATTAATGGTATCACTGGGCAGACACTAATATCGTACTTTCAAGTCTATTATGGCATAGTTTCTGCGCTATCAAAGTACTGCAGAGAACAAAAGGGTAACATCAGAGACAGTAAGAATTAAGATCTGAGACAAATCCAAGAAAGAAGAAATGATCAAATTGTATTTGGATCTGTTGAGGCAAGCTTTTACCCTCTATTGCAAAAGTGAACACTCAAAAGGAAAGCCTTGGCAAATGTATTAGAATGATAGTGGCAATTTGTCTATTTTGCAAAGCATGTGACAAAGAAATAACAGAATAAGTATACAACGGGACATGAATAAATGTGCCTTAAATATGAATTCTATAGCGAATATTCAAATGGAAAAATATTTAGCTAGCATACATTAGCACTCACTGACACTGACAGTGCTATCAGAAGATAAAGTATTACTCCTGAATAAAATATTAAGCCAACTACTTGTGTCAAACTTACCATCAAACCTGACAAGAGAAAGGTCTGCTAAAGGTGAATTGGGAAGCTTCAAAAGAAATACATGCCAGTCCTATATTTCCTCAGCTCAATACATCTCTTTTTATCTTTGAAGATACTGTGGTATTTGGACAGATCACAGCATGAAATAAGAAGTTAACTGCCACCTTCTAAGAGAATTAAATATGTTTAGGAAAGCCTCTGACATATCATTCATATCATTTAGACAAGAAGCTCAAGAATCTTTTATAACAAATGTGTCCTTGATTGATCTGAAGCCTAAATTTGCATTATATTTTAATAAGCATAGACAGACGCAAATCATTATAATAGCATGGGTATTTTAAAACAAAAATCTTTAAAAAATCTGAATGCCGGCAACATCTCATGTTCCTACTGCAGCAAATTGCTGCTATAACCTACTTTGAGGTTGTTTGAGTCATTCATGTGGATTTTGCACAGAAGCTGGCAGGTTCTAATGATGCAACAAAGATGTTTGTGTTCAGGGGCCCCACTACAGGCTAAATGAAACCCCGTTGTATAGAAAAAATTATTAAAATCCAAACTAATCAATTCACAGTAGAGAGCCATTCAATGCAACCTATAGCTCTATAGGATACAGAAAATTGGCCTACATTAGAAAGAATAAATTGAAAAGACTAGAGGATTTTCTTTCCAACAGCCACTAGCCAAAAACAATTGCCATCATTTTCTTATGTTTTGACAATTTGTTTGCTTGAAAGGTGTAACACGTTTTGGCAAACCACTGCTCCTGACACAAGGAAAACCTCACTACAAGGTCTTGAATCAGACAAACTGTAGAAAATTCCACACCCCTCCCCCCCCAACACACATATTATTCCATAATATTCTGGTAACTTTCAGAAACAACATGTCCACTGATATATGCCAATAATGAAATGTAAAAACTTAGAATGCTGGCTTAAATGCTTTGCTGTCAAGACATTTACAATATGTGGTACAAGGAGACACAGTTCCACCATGCCAGCAGATGAAAGGCCATCCTTCCATCCCAGCTGCCACTTGACCTGGCCTCAGAGGGAGAGAAAAAAAAGGCAGGCATGGTGCAAGTCATGACTGGGATCAGAAGCAGATGAAAGATTCTCCCTCCATTCCAACTGCCACTGTCTTGGCCTCTGGGAAAGAGAAGAAGAGGCAGGCATAGCTCCATCATGCCTGGGATCAGAAGCAGATGATTGGTCCTCCCTCCATCCCAACTGCCACCACTCTGGCCTTGGGGAAAGAGAAGAAGAGTCTGGACTTAATCTCTTTTCCCACTACCATCTTCTTTTCCTTTGAGTCTTAGTGAGACTGTACTATACAATTAGTACACTGGGAACAGAGTTGGCAACGGACACAGAAATTTACCATAGCTCAGAATTTAAAAGAGAACTATTACAAACTTTTCCATAGATGGTACATGACACCAGAAAAATTAAAGAAAATATACAATACTGGAACAGGGCAATGTTGGAAATGCCAAGGAAAAGCTGATACACTTTATCATATGTGGTGGTCATGTACAAAGGCAAAATGACATTCACAATATGTTATGTAAAATATTAAGAATCCAACTTGATAAGATACCTGAATTGTATTTGTTAAATATGACTTAGATGGATCTGTTGCAAAAAAATACTGGAGAATTTTACTTTACATGATTATGACAGCTCGTATTGAATATGTAAGGTTATGGAAAACTGAACAGGTACCTACAGCAGAGCAATGGTGGGCAACATTAATTGAAAATTGCAATGCAGACATAGTTGGTCAGAGATTAAAAGGAAAATCAGATGATGATATCTTTAAAGAATGGCGAAATGTATTAGATATGAAGGAGGTTTTGTCAAGTAATAATTCATTATCCATGATAACAGGTTAAATAAAAGGAGATAAACAGAGAAATATTATGGAAAATGTAAACTGGGTTTGATATGCAGGAACTATCTTGATAATGTAATTGACTTATTGCGATGCATAAATATAACATGACAATGATATAACAGTTTATGTAATCCGGTGAGGAGTGGGAGGAAACTGTAACAGTTCGGTAAATGTACAATGTTTTATACGTTGGAACTACAATAAAATTATTATAAAAAGAGAGAGACTGCAAGCCTGAAGACAGTGAACCTTTCTCCTTTTAAAGCACCACATACAGTGATGATGAGATATAAATAAATAAATCATCATCATCATCACACTGAGAGATGGACAAAACAGCTATTTATGTATCATCTATATATCATCTGTCTGTTTGCCATCTATTAATTTAACATTCTTTTCTTGTGCCTGTGTGATTTATCATAGAGAATTTAATCTAATGCGATAGGTAGGTAGGTAGGTAGGTAGGTAGGTAGGTAGGTAGATAGATAGATAGATAGATAGATAGATAGACAGACAGACAGACAGACAGACAGACAGACAGACAGACTTCATGACATCATTGACTGACTTATCCAGTGAGTTTAAATGGAAAACAGAAAATACTTGCATGCTGCACTAGATTAAATTCCCCAGGATAAGTCACACAGGAAAAGAATGTTAAATTAAGTTATACAATTATTTGGTCTGATCAGCTGCAGTATACATATAATTGGGTGTGCGTGCTGCTTTCCTGTCGCTTTACTAGCTATAATTCATTTGCATGTGCTTTCAAAATCAACGCAATTAAGCAGACTTTAAGAAAACAGAAGCAAAAGACTTTTCCACCTCTTTTAAAGACTCATATGCATAATCCTAGGCAAAAGGAGGAGGAATAATTGATCAATTTAATCGTTCTAAAGGTATCTCAGAGGCACAAAGTAATCAAACTAGTAATGTTGCAGAGGCACTCTTTGTGCAAAAACTTTGAAAGAAGCAATATAGCCTGAAGCATAATAGCATTATTTCTCCCCAGAGATTTATTATGTATGTGATATGTAATCTCTAAAACTATTATCCTTACTGCTTGGAAATCTCCAAGGAAATTTTGTACCATCGTATGAAAAGGGGGACTGGGAGAAAGGGACAAGCAAACCATTAATATTTGATGCCTTTCTAAATATTAGATCTCTGATATTTTCTTAAATATTATCATTTGTTATCATAGGCCGTTTTTGCACCTTACTCTTTCGCGGAGCTGGGGTGCGGGGCTAGCGCGAGAAGCCTTGGGAGGAAGGCTCTCGCATCCCTGCTGCTTGGCTCCGCAGCTGCTTCCTGGTTGCACGAGCAACCCGCCTCTTCCTTCTGCAATGCAGCCTGGGACGTTTCCCAGGCTGCACTGCACAGGAAACGCGACCAGCCCGGCTCCTGAGGCTCCGTGCTCCAGGTAAGTGCATGCAGGGCCCCGGAGCGATGCATGACTGTGCAGCATTTTCGGCTTTAAGCCAAAAATGAAAAAATGTGTGCGCGGTCCATGTTAGGCCCTTGAGCGTCGCGCAAATTTGAGTGCGTCATGTGGACTGCTCCTCACATTTACGTGACACTCAAGGGGCCCTTTTGCTTTGAAATGCCATGTGAAAAGGACCATAGTGTTTAACGCAGTCATATTATGGATCAGGAGCTGCGCAGCATGAGGTGCTGCAATGGAGGATCCACTTATTTTGGTCTCCAATGGAGGAGAGGCGAGCATTGATAGCAATAGCAAGTGTATTTCAGGCACAATGTACCATAATGCCATGCATTTGAGGACAGAGGTAGGACATTTAATAGCTCCATTTGCCCCCTTTGCTTCCTTTTGGTTTACTCTTTGTGACAGAGCAATGGGCAGAGGCCGGAGCAAAGCAGCAGGGAAAAGAATGCACTGGCAGTGGTCTTTGGAGGGAGCTAGCAGAGATCAGTGCCCAGTTACTGGACCATGTGGTAAAATGGCTCTACAGTGGTACTTGGGGGCAGCTGACCAGTGGTGCTTGTTAAGCTGGGCTACAACATTGCCCCCCCCCGCCACAAATCTGATAGCTCCACTATTAGGTATCAGAGAGCTTCTGGGGCCAGTCTAGGCCCCATCAGTGCTGGATGGCTTTAGTTCCTGCTCCAGTATTTTGAGCATGCCAGTAGGCCCTGCTAGCTCCCCTCCCCATTTTTGTTATCAGGCTGGTTGGCCTGTATCAGCTTGCTAGGTCCTAGAACACCTCAGAGCAGGTCTCTTTATAACTCACTGGCCCTTTGGCAGGCCTAGTAGGCCACACTAAATCATGGCAGTTATGTAGGTCCTTTGGAAGGCCAGTAGAGCCCACTAGGTCACCATGACTTTGTTAGGCCCTTTGGAGGCCCAGTAGGCACCACTAGGCTGCAGCAACTGTAAGCCGTTTGGAAGCCTAGTAAGACTCTAACTAGACTAGGGTGATGCATTGGGCCCTTTGGCCCTGCTAGGTGACAAAAACTAGGTAGGCACTTTGGAGGCACTGCAATTACATTTTGTCATGTTTCCATCCTATAGATTGGGGTTTGAGGTTCAAGGAGAGGTGTTTAGAATTCTTGGCCAGACTGCTCTAGTGCTTCACTAAACTACAAATGCTAGGACTCCATAGAATGCTGCCATGTCAGTTAGCATGGAATCATAGTGCCATAACTGTACAATGTAAAAGGGCTGAGGTATCAGCATACATCTGCTGCTTTATGCAGGAGAACTTTTGAGGGATAGGAGGACTAGCCTGATAGACAGCACAGCGGTGACTTGTTCCTTCCCACCTGCCAAGAACAGGATGGTGATTTAATTACAACAGTCCCAAAGTGTAGGATCAGTCTGCCCTAGGTTAAGCACATATACATACTAAGCACATTTTCTATAAAGATATATGTTGCTACCACCTGATAATTCTTCTTGGCTTTTGGAACTTCAGAATTTCAGCAGAATAATGATTTCAATATTAAAAATTCATTATTTGAAGTTAATGTAGTTAGGGAAGATCAATTCTGCTTCACCTGAGAGAATAATTGATTTTCCACATGGATTACCAATATTTGAGACAGATTCACAGACTTTCTGGGGAGGCTGGTGGACAGCCTCTCCCTGTATTTCTTTCATTTATCTGAGTCTGGTTACTTGGGAGCATGACCTCTACACTAATTCTTCTGAGGAAGTCCCAGGATGGATGAAACAAGCTGATAGAGATAAATTTCATCAACACTTAAGATTTAAATGTCAGTAACATCCCAAAGTCAGCAACAGACCTCACAATGCTACTTTTAAATACTATCGCATGAGGAGGAGGAGGAGAAGGAAATTCATTCTTATTACTCTCTGGTCAGAACATACTGTGATCTGATTTAATACATGCAATACTATTAAATTCTTTTTTAAAAATATGCTTTAATTTTTTAATTGTCAAAAAGCTACCCAAAATGTAAAAAGTAAAAATTGTTGTTGTTGTTGTTGTTTGGTTATATAGTGCAAGTAAAGCAATCAGAAAAAGTGGGTCCTGCCAAAAGTCTAAGATATGTATATATACACAAACAAACACAGAGGGAAGGAAGGAATAATAAAGCTATGCCTTTCAATTGTAAAACAAATTATCCAAGTAAAATACCAAAAATCCAACATAATAGAACTCAAACTGAGAAGTACCTGTAGTCAAAGTAGACAAAATTACATACAAAATTATTAAGCATTAAACTAAACTCCAAAAGCTTTCAAAAACAGGAAGTTCTTTAACTGAGATTTAAACATAATGAGGGAAGGAGCAGTCCATAAATGTTCACGGAGGAAATTTCAAGAGTATGGAGCAGTGCTTGAGAAAGTGTGAAGCCAAGCCAAGGAAGAGGATCCCAGAATTCCTGGAACAGAGATCTTGAGCAGGCTGGTAAAAACAAATAAGGACAGAAAGATAAGGAAGAACTAGGTTGCAAAGGGCTGTGAATATTGAATGTTGTAATAAGCAGCTTATATTGAATGCTTGAAGGGATGGCTAACCAATGAAGGGATATCAAAAGTGGAGTGACATGATCAAAACGGCATGCCAAAAAGATAATCTTAGCAGTAGAAGGTTGAACAGAAACCAGAGGACTAAGGTGAGATAGCGGAAGATCAGTCAAAAGAAGATCGCAATAATCAAGACAGGAAATGACCAAGGCATGAATGAAGGTCTTAACAAAGGAAGCAGAAAGAAAAGGTCTGGTTTTGACAATGTTATAAAGGAAAAATCAACATGACTTTGCTACAGCCCCAATGTAAAAAATAGAAGACAAAGAGTCAAAAATAACACCACACTACGTAGCTCCTTCACAAAATAAATGGAAACATTATTAACAGTGATGGAGAATGTATGGTGTAAAGAAGGTTTTGGAGGAAAAACAAGCAGTTTTGTCTTTTCCATATTAAGTTCTAAGCAAGAATGCTGCATCCATGCTGAGACAGCTGAAAGACAAACTGTAATATGATGTTCAATGTCAGAAGAGAGTTCATGAGTGGAGAAAGACAGCTGAGTACCCTCACCATAAAGATGACGTTGAACATCATGCAAACTGATAAGATTACCCAAAGATAGTATACAGAGAGAAAATAACAAAGTGCCCAGAACAGACTCCAATCAGAGGGGACTCCAATCAGAAGGGGAACAGAAGAAGATACATGACCTGCAACTAGCACATTAAATGACTGACCTTAGAGACAAAATGTGAACCAGCTGAAGACTGAATCTGTAAAACTTAGGTCATCAAGTGAATCCAAGAGAACATGATCAGTTGTGTCATAGGCTGCAGAGACATCCAGGACAATAAGGATGGACTACAGGTTTTTTGACTTGGCGTGAAGGACATTATATGTGATTTTTCTAAGAGCTGTCTCCATAAAGCGCGAAGGGAAAACCCCAGACTGAAAGAGATCCATTACAGAACTATAAGAAAGAAAATCATGATAATGTTCATAAACAACATGTTTCAAAACTTTCAAGAGGAAAGGCAACAATGAAACAGGTTGCTAATTAGAAATAGAAGATAGATCAACTGAAGGCTTCCTTAGAGAAGCAGTAGCATGTTTAAAATCAAAAGGAAATGAACAAGTAGAAAGGAACAAATTGATAATACGGAGGACAGAAGGGAGAATAGCAGAGGCAACAATAATTAAGAAGTGAAAAGAACAGGACCAAGAGAGCAGGTAGAAGGATCCAAAATCATCAACATTTGGGATGGTTCACCTAACAAGACTGGGAGGAAGTAGAAAATGTAGAATAAACAAACATTAGTTATATTGGTCACAAAGAAATTTCAGAAGCAGCAAGATCTGAATTTTTAGTTTTAAAGAACGTTGCAAAATCATCAGCAGAGAATAATGGAGGGCAAGGGAGAGGGGAAGGTTTTAAAAGAGAATTAATGGTTGAAAAGAAACACTGCAGGTATCACACATTAGCATGAATCAGTGAAGTATAGTATTTCTGTTTGGCCAAAGAGATGGCACAAGAGAAAGAAGAAAGAATGAATTTATAATGAATGTAGTCTGCCCGCTCCCTAGTCTTCTTCTACAGACATTCAGCTGTGTGAAAACAGGAACAAAGATACCACATAAAAGAAATCAAGGCTGAGGTTTGGTAGAAGAGACCATACGTGTTGACAAAGGAGCAAAATCATCAGGAGCTTAAGATAAAGTTGAGTAAAGAAACAGCTGGATCCAAGGAACCAAAAGGAAGACAGAGAAGAGACCAATGCTTCTGAAAAGCCCCCAAAATTAAAAGAAAGCGACTCTTGAATGGAGTGAGCAACAGAGTAATGAGGAGATGGGTTAAGTACAAGTGCAAAGGAAACAAGATGATAATCAGACAAGGGAAATGTAGTAACAGAAAAGCACAAGGTAGAACAATTGTTAATAAGTACAAGGTCAAGACAATGGCCAACAGAGTATATAGACAAATCAAAACAAAGTTTGAGCCCAAAAGAAGAGAGTAAAGAAAGAAAACATAAGTCAGCAGATTTTTTAATCACTTACGTGAATGTTAAAATTGCGCATAACAAGAGTTGTGAAATTATCTTAGAGCAGGGCTTTCCAAATGGTGTGCCACGACACATTAGCATGTCACCTGAACTGTTTAAGTGTGTCACCTACCATCTTGAAAATTTATGTTATTATTTATAAATTATGTGTTTTAAAAATATATGAAAGATTTTCATGAGTCCCCATACATTTTGTTATTACAATTTATGTATGTGTCTGTATCTCTTATAAGGGGTTAGTTTAACCTCCAGTTTGCCAGTAAAATTGAATTACTGTGTCACAAACTGATGCATGTCTAAAAAGTGTGTCACCAACATGAAAAGTTTGGAAAGCTCTGTCTTAGAGAAATAAATGCAACCAAGAGTAAAAATCAGAAATAAAAGTTGAAAATGGGCCAGGTAGACAGTAAATAACTGCAATTTGCACATGCAGAAATGAAAAGAGTTTCACAATATGGGCCTCAAAAGAAAACAAACAAGCTGAAACTGGCAAGAGCTAGATAATGGAAGACCCACTCCACCTCACCTTCATACTTGTATGAGAAAAGGAGAGTTTTCCAAACCAGAGGGCAGCTAAAATAGCAGTACCAAAGGCAGGGAGCCAGGTTTCAGTGGAAGCAAGAAGGTGAAAAGGTCTGGAGAGAGATCAGACACGAACAGTAGCTACTATAAGAAAAACTGAGCAATAGTTCCCTAAAGAGCAAGAAAAAGGAAGCTGAGAAGGAAGACAGTGGATTGGTATCAGATTAAAAGAGATGGAAGGAGCAAGAGCCATGGCAAAGGAAGAAGTGAAAAATAAATTTACAAGAGTGCTACCAAGCAAAGAATAAATATATAAAAAAAAGAAGATAGTTAAGTTACAAAGAAAAGTATGGAACACTGATAAAGTAATAATGGAATGTTACTTAATGCATAGTCAACATATAGCCCAAAATGTTTAGTGTTTTAAACTCTACATTTAACATTTAGTGTTAAAGTGTACAAAGTAATATGTTATAGCAGTGTGGGAATCATGGAGCCCTTCAGATGTTACTGCACTGCAACTCCCAGCATTCTTCACTGTTGACTACTGGGATTTTCAATGCAACAATATCGAGAGGGCTGCATGATTCATATTCCTGTCTTACAGAGAACTGTTGTTACTTGTGATTTGCGACTTCCAAGCTTTGGTCAGCATTACTACAATTGCTGTTGTTGCCCAAACATACAAGAAAGCTGTTTGTCCCTAGAAATAATATCATGCTTATTTGCTTTTCATTTTTAAACGTGCTCCAATCCAGCTAAAGAGATATACAAGGTGAAGTAAACCTCTTTCTTCTGTAAAGAAAAGGAGTGCTTTTTTCTAATTTTCTCTGTGAAAACCATTGTAGTCTACTTAATCCTTCAAGTTCCAAATTAGGACAAGTTTTAAAAGACAAAAGTTCAAACACAATCTTAACCATGAAGCACACTGGTTGACCTTGGACCAGTGTCTCTCAGCCTATCCTATTTCACAGGGTTTTTGTTAAAATAATATGAAGAGAGCCTTGTGTCATTGTTAGGTACCAAGATGACTCTAACATAGGGCAACCCTTTCAGAAGATTTTCTTGGCAAGATTCATGGAATCATAGAAACATAGAGTTGGAAGACACCCCAGGGGCCATCTAGTCCAACCCCCTGCCATGCAGGAACACCCATCAAAGCATTCCCAACAGATGGCCATCCAGCCTCTGCTTAAAAACCTCCAAACAAGGAGACTCTACCACGCTCCAAGGCAGCATATTCCACTGCCGGACAGCTCTGACCTTCAGGAAGATTAATGCAGGGGACATTCACCATTGGTTTCCTCTAAGGTTGAGAGTGTGTGATTAACACAAAGAGACCCAGTGGGTTTCCTTTGCTGAGTGCAGATTCCAACTGTGGTTTCCTGGGTCCCTAATCAAATGCTCAAACTACTGCATCACTCTTGCCTACCTAGAAGTAAATGTCAGGTAAAATCTAATGACAATTCCCAGAAATCTTTTCCTTCTGATGAAAATAATCTCCTGAAATATGAAGAAGACACATACACACAAAGGAATGGCAACAATATACTGTACAGAAGGTTTGAAATAATGTTGTTGTTCTTGTTGTTTGCCATCAAGTCAGCTACAACTTATGGCAAACTTACAAATGAGAGACCTCTAAGAGACCCTCAGCCTTATCACACTATACTGTTATAATGCTATTATTCCACATTTAAGTGCCATGAAAATTCCTATGGAATCCTGGGATTTGCAGTTTAAGGAGGGACATTTTGAATTCTCAGCTAAAGAGTTCTTGGACCTCACTAAACTACAAGCTTCAACATTCCACAGGATGCTGCCTTAGCTGTTAAAGTGGAATATAGAACTATAGCAGTATAGCGTGAAAAGATCCCCTGTTATTAATTGCACTACTCAAGTCTTGCAAATTCAGAGCTATGACTTCCTGGACTGTATCAATCCATGTGTAATGTGATCATCCTCTTCTGTGACTGCCTTCCATTTTCCCCCCCATTATTGCCTTTTCCAGTGAGTCATGCCATCTCATGAAGTGTCCAAAGTACAATAGCCTTGATGCCCATTCGGCAAGGAACGGACAAAGACGGCAGAGAGATCATGCTTAGCACTTTGATCTCTCACCTGGCAGTAGCAGCGGCAAGCCACAGGTATATAAGATATAGAACCTGCAAGGGGGTGTCTAGGACCTAGGGGCACTTGAAGAACCCCAGATGGACTGTGAGAGCTCCCAGCTTATTGCCGTTTGGGAAGAACGACAATCACGGAGGTGGCAGCATGGGAGCAGAGCCGCCATTCTACCAAAGGGCAAAGAAAATTATTCTCTTCGCTCGCATTGCATAAGTTCACTGAACCTCTTGAGATTAATGAGTGAGTGATTTTAATTAAATAATTAAAACCAAGAAGATTTCATCTGTCTGTTGGAAAAATACCTCTATTGTTGAACGCTCTTTTTGATGTTGATTTTCTCTGCTGGTATTTTCTTTCCCTGAACTAGAGGCTTATAGTCTCATAGGCAGCAGGGATATTTTTTCTTCTATTGATGTTGTTGTGGGTGTGGTTTTTTTCCCCTTTCTTTTCATTTTTGAAGATCTAGAATTAAATTTTGTGAACACATAGTTGGAAAAATCCTTATGAGTTCTTGAAAGGGATTTAAATGGAATTTTTTCTCTCTCTCTCTCTTATGCTTTTGGAGTTTTCTTTTTACTTACTTTTTTTTTCCTCTGTGGTTACCAAAGAATTTAAAGCATTTTGATAAGGAGTAAAACACGTTGTGAGAACTGGAGAAAGAGGAATTTAAACCTGTAAACAATACGTTTTTGTATACTGAAATTAAGTAAGTAGATGAAGGTTGGAGGAGGTGAGAGAGTGTGATAGAGGAAGGTGCACAGCAGATGAAGAAGAAGAAGAAGAAAGAAAGTCCAGGGAAGGTGAGAGAAGAAGGCTGAGTGAAGAGGAAAGGAAAGATGACAAGTGTCAAACCAAGATCCAAAGGAACCGAAACTTCACAAACACAACCTGGAAGAGCCTCAAAGAAGAAGGTGTTCCCTTCTATATGAGAACATTTATGGAAGAGATGTGGGATTTCAGAGTCACTGTCATTTAATTCCAGATTATCTTCTTCTTGATTCTTGTGTACTTTTTGACATTCTTTCCTTAGTTTTTTCAGGAATTCTGTGGCTTTCTCTATTGTGCTTATTCCATATTTTTCCTTTTTGTAGGTAAGACTGACCCCCTCAAGTTTGTCCCAACTAAAAAGAATTCCTTCCCTTTTTAAAACATCCACCAGAAAGAAGTAGTCCTTTCTCTTTTTCAATAATCGAGCTGGTACTTCCTTCAGTATTATTATTTGTTTTCCATTGATTTAGATTCCTTTGTTATAATGCACCTCCAGGATCTTATCTCTTATTGTTTTTCTTACACACTGTACAATTAAGTCTCTTGGAAGTTAGGAAATTAATTCTATAAATATGACCCACTTTCATCTCTAGGAAGTCTTCACTAGAGTCGAGACTCTTTGGCACCTTTTCTATTATTTTCTTCCTTATGTTTTCATTCGGAGTTTCCATCACACCTCTAAATCTTAGCCAAGATTCCTTCTGTCTCTGTTCCATCAATGCTTGCCAATCTAGTTGCCTTTCTAATTCTTTAAGTTCTTTGTTTCTCTTTTTAAATACTGAATTCCTTCTTTATTTTCTTTAACATCCTTCTTGATTTGTGTTACAAGTGCTTGCATTATATCAAATGTTATATTCAAATCTTTCTAGTGTCTGTCTTGTTTCCTTCCTGAGATCCCACAAGAACAATACTTTATATAATAGAATATTTAAGCTACCATAATCAGATCAAAGGGGCACTAATATTTATCAATGCAGAAAAAGCTTTTGATAATGTAAATTGGTTATTTATGATAAAAATCCTAGAGGGTATGGATTTTGGTAATAACTTTGTAAAGTGGATTAGAGCAATATACTCTTTACAAAAAGCTAAAATTAGTATAAATGGGAATTTATCAAAGTATATTTATATAGAAAAAGGAGCAAGACAAGGCTGCCCTCTTTCACCCCTGTTATTTATTTTGATATTAGAATGTTTGAATAGAACAATTAGAGATAATAAGAGTATAAAAGGAATAAAAATAAGGGGAGCAGAATTTAAACTTACTTTACTTTACTAAAGTTTTTACTTTAGAAGAGCCAAACAATAGTATAGAATCATTATTATTAACAATTAAAGAATATGGGAAAGTCTCTGGCTTTAAAATCAATGTGGAAAAAACCAAGATATTGACTAAGAATATGAGTAATAAAGAAGAGGAGGAATTACATAATAAATCTGGCTTTGAGATTGTAAATAAAGTCAAATATTTAGGGATAATGTTAACAACAAAAAAACAGCAACTTTTGGAAAATAATTATGTTAAAACATGGGAAAGTATAAAAGGGGATTTAAGAAGATGGCAGAAAATAAACATTTCTTTATTTGGAGGGATTTCAGTAATTAAAATGTTGGTGTTACCCAAGTTAATGTATGTCGGGGGTTCCGGCCCTGCCGGCCCCTCTGGAGCCACAGAGGCCACCGTGGAAGCGGCTCCCGAGGCAGAGGACACCATGGTCTCCTCGCGAGTCATGGCGGAGGCCTCTGGCACCGGGAACGGCCGCCCGGACGCCAACGAGGCCCCCGCCGCCGCGCAGGAGGCCTCCGGTGCCGGGAACGGCCGCCCGGATGCCAACGAGGTCCCCGCCGCCGCGGAGGAGGCCGCGGGGCTTCCCGCCGCGAAGGATGGCCGGCCGGACGCCAACGAGGCTCCTGCCGCCGCGGAGGAGGCCGCGGGGCTTCCCGCCGCGGAGGACAGCCGCCCAGATGCCGCCAAAGGTCCTGCCACTGAGGAAGAGGCCGTGGAGCATCCCGCCGCGGAGGACGCCCGCCCGGTCGTCGCTGAGGCCAGCAGCGAGGCCGCCATCCCCAGGGGAGGCCGTTCGGGTGTTCTCCTGGGAAGGCAGGGCCCAAGCACCACCCTGAGGCACCGCCCGCCCGGGGTCCCGATCCTGAGGAGGCCATCGGCCTCCCCACACTGCTACAGCGATGGCAAGCCAAGGAGGCCGCCCGATGCTCCCGCCGGCTGCTGGAGCGTCGGCAGCAGGCTGAGAGCTCTCAGCTGGCCGATCACTCTCAGCTGTGAGGCAGGCTAAGGGATCTCAGGTGCACAAGAGCTCCAGGATTGGCCGGTGCCGGTCCAGGGGCCTACTTAAGGCCGGAAGGAAGCCAAGTTCAGCACGGGGCAACAACCGTCGGGAATCCCCGTGTCGTCCGTCCATGCTGTGACCCGTGCCTGCCGTGCTCCTGTCCAGAAGCCCTGCCAGCCAGCTGACTGTTCGTTATCCAGGTGAGGAAACCCTCTATTCTGTTTCTTCATTTACCTGCTGTAAGGATTGCCTTTGTTTATTGTTGGACTGCTGACTGAAGCTCCTGGGGTGAGCCCCGGCTCAAGACCACCCTAGCCTGCCCGGCCCCGCCCCTACGCCAACACTGTATCTCTTCCAGACAATTCCTATTATCTTTTCAAATACGGTATTTAAAAAGTGGCATTAAGAAATCTCTAAATTTTTATGGAGTGGGAGAAAACCTAGAATAAAATGGAAAATATTAATAGATGCTAAAGAGAGAGGGGAATTTGGAGTTCCAGATTTGAGGATATATTTTGAAACTGCATGTCTGACATGGATTAGGGAGTGGGTGACATTGGAAGACAAAAGGTTACTGGAATTATAGGGCCACAAATTGAAATTCGGTTGGCATGCTTATCTGTGGTATGGAAAGATAAAAGTGAATGCCAGATTTAATAATCATATTATGAGAAGACCGATTTTGAAAATTTGGCTAAAATATAAAAGTAGGTTTGGCTTAAAAATCCCAGGTTGGATGTCACCACAGAAGGCTTTTTACAGGAGAGAGATGGGAAGTCTAAAAATATGGCTGAAATATAATGATTAAATACAGGAGAAAGGAAATAATTGGAAGATGAAAGCGTTCCAAGATCTGAAAGGGGAAAGATACAAGATTCAATGGTTATCATATTATCAATTAAATGAGAAGTTTAAAGATGATAATAAAAAATATGGTTTTGAGAGTAGTAAGAATGAATTTGCAAAATTAATATGTGCAGAGGAAACACATTTAATCTCAAAAGTATGTAAGTTATTATTGAAGATAAATACAGAAGATGAACAAATAAAAGTAAGTATGATATACTGGGCTCAACGGATAGATCAATGGGAAGAAATTTGGGGTAGAGGATTGAAATTTACTAAATCTAATGACTACAAAGAAAATCTTTATAAAATGATACATAAATGGTACTTGACACCTAGTAAATTGGTGAAAATGTATAAAAAGGGAAGTAGCCAATGTTGGAAATGTAAATATCATGAAGGTTCATTTTTTCATATGTGGTGGCATTTTTACTAAAGTTAGAAAATTTTGGTTAAAAATTTGTAAATTTATGCAAAAGATTTTGAAGATAAGAATTTTATTCCGACTGGAACTGTTTCTTCTTAATACGGCAGATCTATTAGTTAAGGGAGAAAGGCAATACAAAGTTTTGATAAGAAATATGGTAACAGCAGCAAGGATAATTTGTGCTAAATATTGGAAAAGTAAGAGAATACCTAGTCTCAGTGAGTGGGTGAATAAATTAATGGAACTTGCAGAAATGGACAAACTTACAACTACATTAAAGGGGAATTCAACAGAATCATATTTAAGAAGATGGAAACCTTTCACGGAACGTGTAAGGGAAAAGAAAGGAGATTTAATGGTTGGTGGTTTTGATGTATAATAGGTACAAAAGGTATATATATTAATGAGTTTTAATTTGACAAGAAGAGCAATGAGAGATAGATGGTTGGAAGTTTTATAAAAGCAATTTAAAATGGATATGGGAATTATAGAACTGTATATAAAGAAGAGATGAACAAGGATATAAGGTATTATACATGAATTTATATATAGAATTATATAGAGAACTTATACACAGTATTTATATAGTTATATATACAGTGTGATTATATTTATTTTAGAGAGGTGTTGAAAACAATTGAAGTTACTACCGACAAACGAAGAAACCTGGAAGCATCTTAGCCATTTTTTCTCTCTTTTTCTTTTCTTTTTTTCCCTTCTTTCTTCTTTTTCTCACTGTGGGTTATCCAAGTGTTCTGCTTTGGGGGTTTTTGCTCATTTTTCTTCTTTTTCTGCTTCTTTCTTCTTCTCTTTCCTCTCTTTCTCCTAATAATGCTTTTTTTTCCTTTTTTTTCCTTAATGTTTTTTCTTTATGAATGTATTTGTAGTTGTCATTGTTTTATTTGCATAAACTAATAAAGAATATTTTTTAAAAAAAGTACAATAGCCTCAAATAGCTTTTAGTGCAAGTTCAGGCTCGATTAGCTCTAGGACTTGTTTTTTCCTTTTTTTGACAGCCCATAGTATCCATTGGATTCTTCTCTAGCGCCACAGTCAAAGCATTGGTCTTCTGACACCTTTCTTTACTGTCCAGCTTTTACAACCACACACAGAAATTGGAAATACTATGGTATAGATGATTCTGACTTCATTATTTAAAACATATATCTTAAATACTTGAGAATCTTACCTGGTTCCTTCACAGATGTCTTCACAAGTCCCAATCTTTTTCTGATTTTTTTTATTACAGTATCCATTTCAGTTTATGAATGAGGCAAGAAACAGAAAATCATATTAACCAATTTTCTCAGAAATCAGGAAAAAAAATGCAGTGATTAGTGGTGACTATGAAGAGTTGGAATGTATCCACATTGCATGTTTAATAGCAGCTTGATAGCACTTTAACTGTCATAGCTTTGTCCATGGAAACCAGGAATTTGTAGTTTTCTCTGCTGGAGAGTCTAATCCAGTGGTTCTCAACCTGTGGGTCCCCAGATGTTTGTGAACTTCAGCTCCCAGAAGACCTGAGCATTGACCATAGTGGCTGGGGCTTCTGGGAGCTGAAGTCCACAAACATCTGGGGACCCACAGATTGAGAACCACTGGTCTAATCCATCCCCCAGCAATATGTTAATGCTGTATAATATAGAATTTTAAGGACCTCACCAAACTATAAAACCCAGGATTCTATAGGACAAAGCCAAGGTAGTTAAAGTACCATTACTGTTGTTACTGTGTAGTGTGAATACTATACACTACACATAATCTACACCAGTCCTTCACTACCAGGATGCTTCATGTTCTGCTTGATAATACTTTCATCCCCATAATCTCCCCTTCTGTGTGGACATATGTTTTGAGACAACCTTCAGCAGAACACCTGTCAGGTACCTCAACTTCATTATAATAACTTTTTAAATTATTTCAGAAAGTTTTAATTTGTTTTCTGTATATCTACCCAGACAACAATGATTTTTCCCCCCACAGGAGGGTGCAGGGTAACAAAGATGTAGCAACATTCCTTTTGGAAAACAGCCTATCAACTAATAATACTACTTTTTTAGAGTAAAAAGTAATGTTTACATATAATTCATTATATCTAGAGTGTTACTATGGGGAGGTTATTTTGGAGGGTTTTATGCCTTCTTTAAAAAACAGTAAGTTTATTTTATTTGTTTTTAAATATTTTTAAAACTAACTTTTATTTTTAAAAATAAAAATTAACATGCCAGAAGTGTGTCCTATTAACAAACTACCCTTTTAAAAAACTAGTAACAAATTCCTTTTAAAAAACATTAAATGCCAAGCTCTGTATCTATCTACAGACAATTTTCAAGAATATTTGGGAAAGGAAGGGGAAATTTGCCCCGGAAATGTCTTCCAAAACAGTAGATACCCTCTTTGCTGTAATAAATTTCTCCATTGTGTCCTTATCTATGTCACTGCATCTGCTTGCCTTCTTGGACAAGAAAATCATAACCGTATTTTCCATAAGCAGAACTTTGCTGTCATAAATAGTGAATCTTGCTTGACATCCTCATGCCATATGGCAGCTGTTACTCTTGCTGCCAAAAATAACAGCAGCTTGTCACATTAGAGCAGGGCTTGTTTAACTCCGTCACAATAAATGTCCGCATACAAAGAAAAAGAAAACTTGTTCAAGCCTTCATAAGTGTAACCGAGACAAAGCAAAGAGAGCAGGATAGCTAGCTGGCTGGTAGGTATTCTTCTGACATGCAGAGGAAACCAAAGAAAAACGAAAGAATAGACCATCAGAGAGCAGAATACATTCAAGGTCCCCATGGCAGAGAGTCCTTGGAAAGCCAAATAACTGAGATCATTAATCAAAACAAAATGAGAGGGGGAACATAGCCTGTATAGGTCTCGAAAGTAGTGCAGCAACTACATGTTAACTTCACCACCTTTTCTCAAAATATGCTGGCTATTGATCAGATACAGCAGAGATAGAGTTCTTTAGCGATCTTGTTGGGTTTTCGTATTGGTTTTCCCCCATCAGAACTATTCAAGCAAAGTCCTAATAATGTTATAGTTCTGAAACCTAATACATTGGCTTTTCGTCTTTCTGCAACTTGGTAGAAAAATAAAATAAGACTGTTATATTGCTTTACAGGGGCTTAGGAAAAACTCTAGTTTTTGAAAGAACAATAGGAACTGCCCCCCACATTGGAAGAGAGAGACAGACAAAAAAGTATGGGTTCTCCCCCTTCTTACAGGAGTGCAAGTCATGCGTCACCACCTCACAGTTGCCACTACAGATAATGAAGATAAAAAGCCAGATTATCTTCAACGTATTGAGGTGATTTGATTTCTGCAAGCTTGCCCCCAAAAAGTCCAAAAAGGCTTTTAGAAATATGATGAATTTTAAGGATAGCCCCATATTCTGATATTTTGGCAATATTTAAGTAAGTGTTCAATAAAAGCCAGCTCCTCGTATAGCTGAAATTAAAATAAATGCAAGCATTAGAATGTTCTAATTTGATATATGGTGGTAAAGTTTACAATTCTCATGAGAGAAATCTATCTTGGCATGATCGATCTTAAGAAAAAATGAAGTATTACTACTGATTTGAATGGGAAATGAAATAAATATTTTAAAAAATATTATTTGTCATGGATGAAATTTAAGGTCAACAGTGACTTTTCCTTGCAGGTCATGCTGGAATCAGTTGCCACTGAATAAGCCTGCATTCAAATGAAAAAAAACAACAACTTGTAAATCATGAAAACTCAGTCAACCTCTTTTGGCACGATTGCAAGTACATGTGGTGCTGAACTAGACCTGAACGGGACTGAATTGCACTGTAACATAAATCCAGGAACAGATTGCATCTTCTAGGTTGCTAAGAGAAGGTTAGAAAGGGATGTCAGCTCCCACATGCAAGTTCTGTAAAGCAACTGAAGTTAGTTTGGTGATGTTTTGAGTTGAATAGACCACCTGAATACTGAAGCCATCCAAATGAGCTCACCTTTAGCTGCAAGTCAGCAAGGATTTAAGGGGCTTGAACCCTTTCATGCAGGCTGGAACTCCAGCAATACAGGGTGTTGTTATTACCGTTTACTAGCCTAAATTTGGAAGATATCAGATATAGTTTGATATCATAGTTCGGTCTCATTTTGCCACCCTTGGCCAAGTGTTTGTGAGGCCCCCGAACAAGCACAGAGCTAGGCATGGCCACTAATTGCTGAACATTCCATTCTCCACCCAGGCAAGCCTACTCAGCCAGATCCTGCTTTAGAAGACCTCCCTAAACAAACACCTCATTAAGGATGCAGGCTAATACAAAGAGTCCCCTGCCCCAAGCAGGTAACTTGGCAAGCTACTTTTCATTGGCAAAGCGCGCTGCATCTGCATACTGGCCATTCCATTGTCGATTCGGACTTAATTCAATCATGCTAAATTCTGACCTTTCGGAGACATTGTCTCATGCCCAAACCTCATTGTTCTTCCCAAAGTACAGACTAGCCTATGGTCATATTTTCCCTATAAAAACTCCCAGTTCCAAGAGCTTCCTCGGATCGCTCTGACCTTCCACACCTCCTTGCTGCCATTTCATCCACTGAGCTTTCCCCTCGGTCTCCGTCTGAGACTGTGCATCTACGGACCTCTTCATTGATCTACTCTGGGCTTAGGACAGGTGTAGTATCTCCCAATTCAACAATCCCTCTCAAAATCCCTCTATACCACTTTTATTTATACCGCTTTTATTTTCTATAGTTACTTGCGTGAGTGTGTTGCATACACTGTTTGCCTGTATCAAATAAAATTCAAAGTTATTATTATTTCACATTTGGTGTGCTACTTGGCTTGGCCTGACCCCATAGACATTGGGTTACAAGATCCCCGCTAAGTTACCTTGACTCTTGCTAGCTTAAGCGAGTGCTCCAGCTAATTTCCCCATCTTTGTGTCATTGTGTTGTGGTTATTTGGGCGCCCCTCCCGGGACCCTCAGCTAACAGGGTAACAGTGGTTTTCAACTGCATTGCCTTGTCTAGATGTTTACAGGAAGAAAGACACTTTGGGCAATCATTGACAAAATGGAACAGTGGATTCCTGTTTTGTATAATAAACCCCAAAAAGCCAGCATGGCCTAGTGGTTTGACCATTGCACTATGACCCTGGAGACCAGAGTTCAGTTCCCTGCTCAGCAATGGAAACCCACTAAGTGACTTTGGGCACATCACATACTCTCACCCCAGAAAACCCTGTGAGAGGGTCACATTAGTGTCTCCATAAGTCATAAATGACTTGAAGGCACACAACGACAACAACAAACAACAGCAACACATGATAAACACTATGACAACAAGGGATTCAGGCTCTGAACCCTCTTCCTGCAGATTCTTGAAGAATGTTCTTCCTTGGGCTGGAATATCGTGTTTATTTGCAGGCCATGGACCTCTTGGGGGAGATTCCTGCTGACAAATGTGGTTCCAGATCACTGTCCAAGCCAATTGACATCTGAGACATGAGAGTTCCTGGCATTCCAAATGCTCTTGGGATTATCTTTTTTAAAAAAATAAATAAATGCATGCTTATATTAGGAAGTACTACAACAAATACCTAGGGTTTATAAACATCTTTTTATTGTCTCAGCTTAAAATGTCTCCTGCTTGATTATCCTTTATGACCAGTGCTAGAAAGAATGGCATTTATCCTCCATGGGAAAGAAAGCATAAGGTAGAATCCTGTGCCAAGTGAAAGCTGTCAAACCCAATTAAGCCAACAATATCTACTGAATGGCCTTTATCTTCCAAAGGCATGTTCCCAAGGGACATGGACCTTGGGAAAGGAAGTATATTTCCTTATGTTTGCAGAACAGTCTGATGCTTTTATGGAACCCTTAGTGAAGTGCTGGGAGTTTTGTGTCCTTCAAAAGGCTTTCTCATTTTCTCAAGTTTATCTGAACTATTAGATAGCTAATAGTCATACAAACTGTTTGATAATGCACACTGGCATGCAACAAAGAACAACAGTTAAAACAGGAAGGAATAACCATTGCTATACTGCATACACATCTGCTCTAACTTCCCAACAAAGATGTGTGGAGCTTATATTGTGTGACCTGAAATTATGGATTCTGGAAGAGTGGCCATCAATCATTAAGTGTTATTCTTGTTTTGCAACTGCAAAGAAATTAAATCAGTAATTACCTTAAGTAACCAATTTCCATTTCACAAAGCAAACAAATATATACCCCAGTTGTTAACTGCTTTTAATGAGACGGTTAACTGAACTATTCTGTTGCCAAAGAACTATCTTCACCATTACTCCAGCAGACTTAGAATTTTAACTTTTACATTATTTGGCTTTCTGGGACTACATACCCATATTTTGTGTTATTCCTTTCCAATTAAACAGTTAGGCATTTGTGCTTCCTTCTAATGAAGTTACTGCTTTCTGTTCCACAGTATGTGCATACATACAAATATGCAAGATGGCAATTGTATTGTTTGTGGAACACACTACAGTATCTCACCCTCAGTTTGTCACGCCCAAAATATAGCAAAAATTGCTCCCACAGCTTTGGAAGCGTGTCCAGTAGCAGAGAATACCTTAACAGTAATGCACTGTAGCCAGGAAAAACTCACCCACGCCAATTGTTTTCTTCCATCAAGGAGGCAATTTATTCTTCAGTTACAATGTGTACATATTTACAAGAATCTCCAGAAGGCATTCCAGCATCTCCCTGCTTGCTCTTTCTAACAGAGCCTCCAGCAGACACATCAGGCACCTTGTTGGCTAGCTCTCAGCTACATGTATACTCATACTTGCTGATGCAATCCTGCCAACCTCTGCATTCTCCCCATACCTGATGCAACCTTCTCCCCTGGTTGCTCATCAGCATGACCCAGCATGACTCAGCTAAAGTCACATGGCTCCACACAGGTGCATTTAACAACCCACATCACAAAGTATTTTCTACAGATTTGGTCCAGCCTTTTCTTGACACAGCTGATCCTAGGAAAACTTTTACATACTAAAAAAACACACTTTTCCTTCTCAGTATGTATGGACTCAGCTAAAAGACTATGCCATAGCCAGAGACCAGTGATGTTAACCATAGGAAGTGCTCAATAAAGATAGAAAGAATAGTTTGTAGACTTGGAGGTTAAAAAAAATTGAAAAAGGGGCTTCTTCGTTGTTAAGAAACCCCTTCATCCCACTCTGAATCTTTGAATAGGCTCAGAGGACTACTTTCTTGTGTGCTGGAATACTAATGATATGAGTCCTTCTCATAGCACATATATTTCTCATATTCATGGGTTTTTTTTCCAACAACAGAACTATGTAGTGTCAGGAAGAGGGCAGCGGATAGCCAAGACTTGTCTTTGGGGCTGTGCATAGTGTAGAAAACTGTTGGACTAGGACTCTGGGAGACCAGGGCTCTGCTTGGCCATGAAAACCCACTGAATGACCTTGGGCAAGTCACACTCTCTCAGGCCCAGCAAAAGGCAATAGAAAAGCCCCTCTGAACAAATCTTGCAAAGAAGAACCCATGATAGGTTTGCCTTAGTGTCATCAAAAGTCAGGAGTGACTTGAAGAAGCACAACAAAAACAATATTTGGAGAGTCAGCATATGATGAATCAGGCATCTTCCAGGACATTCCAGAGAACTTCTGGAGATTCCATGGAATGACAGTAATCTCCTGTGCCAGCTATCAGAACATAGCTGGTGAATATCCTCAGTTGTCCCCTGTCCTCTCCCCCAGGCACAACATGGCTGTGTCAGGAAAAAGGTGAACTGAGATGCGCAGACTTTCTTCTCCCTGAAAGAACATCTTTGAAAACTGTTCATTCCTACAGACTTGAAGAAAATACCTGAGCAATGGCCATGTCACCTGTGTTCCTACTGCACCTCTGAGCTGAACTGTTTGTCCACCAAAAAAACAAAACAAAACAACCCCCCTACTAGTTATATAGAGTTGACTCTGTGCTGCCTGAAAACAATTATTCACTAATTTCAAGAGATATCTTTTGCAGTTACAAGTTACAGATACTATAGTACTAAGTAGCTAGCAATTTATTTTTGTAGAATCATAATTTCGGGGTCATCTTAGCCAAACCACTGCCAGAGCATAGATCTACAGTTAAGTCATCTCTGACATCTCCAATGAAGGAGAATATACCACCTTCTGAAGGTATCTACTCCATTTCCATTGTCAAATAGCTATTAGGAATTTATTTCTAATATTTAGTTAGAATCTTCTTTATTGTAATTTGGACATTTGTTCATTGCCTGTCCTTCAGAAAAGTACTACTCAAAGTAGTGGACTGTGAACTAGTGCCAGCCTGGGATGGGCCAATCCATCAGCCATTCCACAGTGAGTTTCCATGCAAGGAAGATACAACAGTAGCCAATGACTACAAATATGGTGCTGTTCTCTAGCATATTATTTTAAAAAAAATTACCAGTCCTTACATCAAAAAGGCTGAGATGCACAACTCTAGAAAAGTCATCAGATATTTAAACATGGCTATTTATCACCTTCAGTCTTCTCTGTTTCAAGGTTATGTAGGTTCTGGGATCAATGATGTCAAGATATTTGTAAAGATCGGATTTCTGTGTTTATTGCATATTCTTCAAGAGATGATGTCTTCTAAATATAATTTCTGGGCTGTATTACAGAATAAGGAAATGTTAATGATGGTTGTATGTTATTTCCTGAAAATATCTGACAGTACACCTCTTCTCTGGGAGCAATGCAAATAAGAATTGTAAACATTCATTTAATATAATGCTGTTACAACAATCAGCTAATATAATAAATGTGGAATCACCTTTAAAAGTAAAGAAAAAAAAGGACAAACCTCATGTAAGTGTTACCCTGTAAACGGGGGGTCCCAGAGGGGCACCCAAATAACCAAACCAAACAAGCAAAAATGGGGAAAATTAGCTGGAGCACTCTCTTGGCCAACGAGAGGCAGGGCAACGCAGCGAAACCTTTTATCCTATATATACCGGTTCAGGTCAGTGAGGAGTCAGGTAGTTTAAAATACTAACAGTTTTTATTACGCAAAGAAAATAATAAAACTCAAACACACCTAACTAGAGAGAAAAGAGAGACAGTTTTAGAGAAATAAGCAATACGCCACCTGTCCGAAATCCTGTAGACACCAATTGGAGGGAAGGAAGGAAACCCGGTACGGAGACCGAGGGGAATCTGTGGAGCCAAGCAGCAGTGAGGCGAGGGCAAAGATCCCAGAGGAGCTTCGAGTGATTTCAGCAAGAGTTTAAGTGATTTCAGCTCAGTCCAGTGAGAATTCCGATGAGCTCTCAAAACGGGGCAACTTTTATAGGGACAGAACGACTGCAGACTAGTCTGATTTTTGCAAGAGAACAATGAGTTTTGGTCTGAGGACAAAGGCTCCGAAAGGTCAGAATTTGCATAATTGAGTTATGAACCGAATTGACAGTGGTATGCAGATGTGGCTAGCTTGGCCGTTAATTGCCTGTTTGTCTTGCGATCACGGTGTTTGTTTCAGGTGGCTACCCCCTGAAGCGGAATTGGCTATATCTAGTACTTTACAACTATCGCCCATGCCTAGCTTTGCACTTGTCCGGCGGTGCCTAACAAACACTCAGCTAAGGGGGGGAGGGCCAAATTATGAAATCAAAATGATATCTCAGTTCACCAAAAACCAGTCCAGGATGCCGTAGTAACATAAGCTCAATGAGGAAGAAAGTTGGGGATAAAATGCATTAAAGAAATACACATAAATAACTAGAAGTCATAGTAGTCGTATGGCATAGTTTTTCTCACTCCCCCCATCATGCCCTCCAAGACTTACCAGGGGAGACTGCAGCCTACATTTTTTGGCCAAGGACTCACAAATAAAATCACATAATTTAGCACTGGTTTGGGTGTGATTTTTTTATCTTTATTTCTATTCTGCTTTTTTTCCTTGAAAGGATTCAAAGCGGCTTACAATGGTTTAAAAAGAAAACCTAATGAATCCAATCACCTAATGAATCCAAAATTCCTACAAGAAAGGATTACAATGTTTAATTCAGGGATGGTGAGGAATGCAGCTAAGAGGAGGGATACATTAGAAGCAGCAGCGGAGCTTGGAGTGTGTGGAGGGGGGTGGGAGGGGGCCGTGGCTATGGCATACGAGGACGTGGCTATGAGCTGGGACACCTCAAAAACATTGCCGCTGGGTGCAAACTGCCCCCATTGCCCCCCCCATCACTACCTGACTGATTTGAAGTCTACAGAACTATGGATGATATGGAGAGATAACCTTTTCTCCCTTTCTCATAATGTAAAACTTTGGGCTGTTCAGTGGAGGTGATTGGCAGCAGTTTCAGACAGACAAAAGTAAATACTTTTGATCACAGTACATAATTAATTTATGGGATCTGCTGCCAAACCTGTAGACATTTCAGTGGTTTTCAAGTAGAATCAGACAAATTAATGGAAGACAAAGCTGTCCATGGCTGCTAGTTATGATTAACATATGTTACTTATCCTGAGGCTGGTGCTGTTCACTGTGTTTCAAAGCCTGCCAGTTTTAGGAAAATATTAGAAAAATAATATTAATTTCATGCATCCAAACTTTTGTTCCAAAAGTTTTGACTCCTGCCCCCACTCAGTGAGTTACCCATTCCTGCTCTCATGTCATCAATTACCAGACTGAGAATGCATGCTTTGAAACAGATTTGATATCTATCAACCCAATTGCTTGCAAAAGAACCCAGGACAAACAATGTAATTGTTTCTATTGTTTATTCTGCACATGCCACTCACATCCACATGGCACTTTCATTATTTTTTTCATCAACCTACAAAAGTTTCCACTTAGTACATTTTAAACTGTTTCATTTCAAGCACGTGTGTCTAAAGCAGAAGCTTAACTGCCACTTCATAAACATTTATAATTATGCTGGGTAGAAAAAAATAGCTTCAAATGTTTATAAACTGCTGGATCCAGGTGAATATTAAATAACTGCTGGCTGAACTAGCAACACTAGTCCTTTGAATGACCTACATTTTTAATTTGTCATGAAACTTCTTCAAGCTAGGTGCTGAAACTAATGAGGCTGCCACAACAGTGCAAAACAATAATCAACCACTACTTTATTGTTCTGAAGCGCATTAAGCCTATGCACGAGGTGAACTGAGACTGGTTTTCCTTGATTCAGATTTAAAAATAAATAAATTTGGGGCTGGGGTTAAACTGTGTCAGTGAAAATGAATAAACATTTTCCCTGTCTGTAGGGATCCAAGATTATTAGTTTTTTCACAGGAAGGGAAAGCACCAAACAGTCTTTTCTACCGTTAAGTGCCGGCAAGCATTTCAAATGGATACATTCCTGCCCCCCAAAAACATTAATCTTTTGTGATTCAACCAATAAAAAAATTAAACTAGCAACAAAGATAGCACTTTGCACAGAATAGATTTTTTAAAGGTGGAGGGGTTACTGATATGTAAATATGTTTAGCATTTGTAGTCTATCTGATGCTGTGTAGAAGTGCCAGAGAGCCATCTAGATGGGATGCTAATCACAGCCCTGGTAGCCACATCAGTTCATAAAGGCTCTACGGCTAACTTCCTTCCCTTTTCTGAATTCTACTGACAAAGTTTGTCACCTGATCCACCCAGCAGCCCCTTACCCGAGTTTAGACTTGTCAGAGAAGCAGGGTTGGTCCTACCATTAGATTGCCTTGGGCAACACCTTTGGATGAGATGAAAAAATACCATATTCTTGGATATTTTTCCATCAAGGATGCAGACAGGTGATTCTGGGGTTTGTTGTTCTGTTTGCCAAAAATAGATCACCTGGCTGTTGGTACTGCACCCTTTAATTTGGCAGCAGTGGTAGCCAGTGGCTTGCATGTTGGACTTGAATGAACCCACTGTGGGCTTTTCACAAGACTTTAAACTTTATCCTTCAAATAGGTAAGCTGGGAAGCCCAGAATGGACATACCCCACCATAGTTAAATAGTTTAAGCAACTGTCACATTTATAGGTTACTTTCTTCCACCTGCAGGTTAGTCTCTTCATAGGAAACATCATAGTCTTCCTATTACATGAAAAGTGTTGTTAACTGTCATCAAGTCAGTGTCATCTTACAGTGACCCTATGGATGAGAAACCTCCAGGCCGCTCTATCATCAACCACCCTGCTCAGGTCTTGCAGATTTGAGGACGTTTCTTTCTTGAGTGTCTTCTTTGAGTCTATCCATCTGTAATGTGGTATGTGTTTACTTTCTACCTCAGAAATAAGGAGATACAGCCTTTGTTGTTCTGAAGGGGCAAAGTCTCTCACTCACCTAACATAGGAAAAACTAAAATGAAGAGATCAGAGTTTCATAATGAGAATGTTGTAGTGCAAAGAGTTGTATGCCAATACATAGCTCTGAAGACTCATAGCTATCTGGGAAATATTTTCAGGTAGCTTGAAGTGGCCATGACCTGAGAAACAGAGAGGAGGAAGAGGGAGTACATGAGTGACAGAACTGTCGTCCAACAAAATCCTTCATTAAAAGCATTGATTTCAGTTAGTCTACCTGTTCTGTATACAAAACAAGGAAGTGGCCTTGTCTCTTAACTAGGAAGAAGAGCTGTGCATTGTCATTTCAGATAGCCCATTTCATATATGATGGATCTGTGAATTTCACAGAGGGGGGGAATATGCCATTTTACTAAAATGAGCATACTTTGAAAATGAGTACATTAACCAGACCAGCACTTAGAGCAGCAGCTGCCCAGTTGGTATTTTTGAATTAAAAGAACCCTTCGAGCAAACTTCTTTTTTGGTGCCAGAATGCAATTTATGAAAAATGCAATGTGCCTAGCAGCCCTCAAGCTGCTTTGAGCTTCAATTCTTCTAGAGCTGCTGTCTAGGCGAGCTTTAGGATGTTTTATATACTAATAAGCACTTAGTTGGAAGCAGCGTTTTCTCTTTGAAGATGGAAGTGGAGCTAATGTCTCCTGCAGCTTCCAGTTAAGCTAAGCTGTTGTGTTAACTTACGCGTTGTAAAAACATGGTTTGGTGTAAAGCAAATTAAGGGCCAAATTAGATTTTCATCAAACAGCTTGTCACCAAATCATATCCATCTGTTCATAATGTATGCACCCAGATAAGAAGAAATATGAGAGTAAAAGATTAATGAGTGAGAGGGGCACTCTCTCTTCTGTCGGCCTGTCCTCCCCCCAAAAACCACACGCCACCTCACCCACCAGCTGGACCCAATGATGATTGGTGGCTTCCATGTCACTGGGTTTGAGTCTGAACTTTAAGTGCTATCAAATATGTTAAACCTATTCTACTATTCTACTGAAAAGGTTCGGAATTTTGGAGAGCAAATGGGAGAGGATTGCTCACTTGGGTGGGGAGGAGTTATTCACAGGTGTTTTGTTTTGTTTTTAACTTTTGTGAGGGTTCTGGGCCCCAAACCCTTGCAAAACCCCAAACCCTTGAAGTTGAGGGGGCCACTGTAACTGAAAAGGTCTCAAAATGGATACCTCAGTTTATATGCAGGTCTACTGTAAATTCTTTCCCAGTCCTCCACTTTGGGCCCTTCCTGCACAGTCTTAGAAAATTCCCAGACTGTCTGCAAACAGTGCTATACTGTAGCACAAAATGATAAATTCTGTTGTTCTCCCTTATGTGGCCTCCCTCTGTCAGACACATGCTCATGAGCTTTTCAAGAGCTTTTCATGGGCAAGGCACAGTTTTGTAGAACTGAACAAGCAGAGAATCTCCTTGTCTCTTTTGTTTGTTGACAAGTGTGTATGTATATATATGTGTGTGTGTGTTATATACCCAATTTTTAAAGATGTCTTAGAGCAATATGAAAAGGCACAATGTAGGACGGTAATAAAACACATTTCCAAGAAAGGCTGCAGTTTGCAGGAAAGCTGAGTGACTTAACATAACATGCGAGGCTGAGGAAAAAATTAACTAGCCAGCAGCTTGGCTATACAGATTTATACACTGTTTTTCAGTCATATGGGAATTGGCCCTTTTACTTTACCACCTCATAGCCATGGGTGCTATGTCTTCTACTTAAAAAATTATTCTTTAACTGTGAAATCTACATTCTATTATTATTTTTTCTATTTATTATACAACCTGTCTGTTTTAAAGATGGCTTCAGGTTTCAGTCCATGAAGAATATTAGTTTTATCAAGGGAACAGTAGATGCACAGCTGACTCACTCTCCACAAAGGAAACTTCTTGGATGAAAATTTAAATTACTCATTTTGAAGGAGGATAAATAGATTTCTTAGAACAGGAGCAGACTGACATGAAACAGTATCCAGCAACATAACGGCATGGTGAAGAAAGCCATTTCATCATAAACTTTTATTTAGTATTATAATTATTTGCATTAGCATTTTGAATCCCCCTTCCTCTTTCAAGAAGGGTCAAGTTCTTGTCATACTGAAAAACTTTGGATTACAGTAAATATAATCTCAGTGGACTTAATATATGGCTTTCTTCATAGGAGTTTCCAGTTTATATTAGATAGAATTCTAAGAATAGTACAAATCAGTAACAGCAGAAGCAACAACAACAGCAATACTACACAGTGGTGTGTAACAGTCATATCTGCTAAGACAGGTTTTATTCTGTTCGTAGCTTGCCACTGAACCTTTCAATGTTACCACTGAAAAAGAGGTCTTAAATAACCACTTTGTGATGGAGGAGAAATGGGAATTACTCATTTTAGTGAGAGGAGCAGTGGAATGTGTGTGTGCGAGAGCGAGAGAGCATTAGGAACATTAAGAAAGACGCAGACATCAAACCTCAAAAAAGCACACCCTGCCTAGTAGCGTAGTCACAATGAAAATATTTAAAATGCCATATTCTTTTATTTGTAGGCATCTGTGCCAGGTCAATAGTATACAGGGTAACCAAAACAGGGTCAGTCCTACCATTAGAGCTGCCTCATATAGTAAGGAAGACCAGTAAGTGCCCATTCCTTGTGAGCCCTTATGCCACAGCTGGTTTCCTCTGAGGCAAGACACAGGTATCTATCAAATACATTTATTAATAGTAATGTATTGGTTGTGACCCAAGACTGTTGCAAAGCGTACATAATAACAATAATAATACAAAAACCATAGATTTCATATATACATATATATATACACACACACACACACATTCTATATTGCATATATTATATAACATAAAATCTACTATCTTTTATATACAATCTTATATACATCATACATCTTATATACATACTACAGCACTGTTTTTGATAGATAATATATAATCTTACATACATCATATATTGTATATACTGTCCAAATATATATTGTACAACATGCTACAAATGCTGGCTTATCCAGCTCTAAAAACCCTAGCCATCCAGGCATTTAACAGCTCTCCTCCAAATTTTTGCTAATGCAAAGCAGCACAGCAAGATAAAATAGTTTGGAATATGCTGTCCCCCTTTTGAGTTTTCACAGAGCTCCTTGAGTCTTCCTTGGCACAAGGGTAAAGTAGGCTACATTGTAAGAGACCCTACTGTCCACATCGCTCAGTAAAAATAATAATTTTTTTCTGTCAGGCTATCTACCAAAGTACAGTCAGTCCTCCACATTTGTGGATTTCACTTTTGTGGATTATTATTATTATTATTATTATTAATGATGTCACCTCTGCTGCTGCCCTATGCCATTTTAATAAGGGCTGCAAACCTTGTTAGATTGAAAAACTGTGAATGAGGCTTGTAAGTCCCTATTAAAAAAAGTGTGGGGCAGCAGTGGAGGTGGCAGTAAGCCCCACCAGCCACCCACTTCTGCCTTGTAAAGGAACCCTGATGCCTCAAAGGAATCCACAGTGGGTTGAATATGGTGATCATACTTTTTTTTGTGTTAAATATGGTTTGGGAGGGCCTAGAGTTATTCACGGTTTTTCCACTTTCACGGGGGGTCCTGTGTCCCTAACTCTAGCAAATGTGGAGGGATGACTGTATGTATAATGTATGTAATGTGGCCTGGCCTAGTACTTACACTGTTGCCTTAGATAGGTTGGAAAACTCCTCAGTACTATTGAAATCATATCAAACTGCTGTTTCAAGTAGTTTTTGTGTGTAAAAATGAACTCACCATTTCCTTCAGGCAGCAAAATGTCCTGGGCTGGCCCTGAGCAAGGGGGTGATGGACAGGTGCCACTCTGAAAAATGCCCTGCATAGCTAATTACCAGAGAGTACTTGATATTCTGATATGGGGATGCAGATATTCTATCTGTGAAAGTAGGAGCATTGGATGCTAACTTTTGTTAGCAGAATATAATAATCATTGCTGCTACTGCTCTTCTCTTCTAAAAAAGCCCTCCCTAGATCCCCTGGATATGAATAACTATAGACCAGTCTCTCATCTCCCATTTTCAAGCAAGGTGATCGAGAGGGCTGTTGGTCTTCAGCTCCAAGCTGTCTTGGATGAAACAGATTATCTAGACCCATTTCAAACTGGCTTCAGGGCAGGATATGGCGTCGAGACTGCCATGGTCGCCTTAGTGGATGATCTTCGCCTAGGTATCGACAGGGGAAGTGTGACCCTGCTGGTACTCTTGGACCTCTCAGCAGCTTTCGATACCATACACCATGGTATCCTTCTGGAACGCCTGAGAGGGCTGGGGATCGGGGCACTGCACTTAAGTGGTTCCAGTCCTATCTCTCAGGTAGATACCAGATGGTGATGCTTGGGGACAGCTGCTCCTCGAAAAAGGAGCTTAAATCTGGCATCCCTCAGGGCGCTGTCCTGTCCTCGATGCTATTTAACATCTACATGAAGCCGCTGAGAGAGATCATCAGGAGGCATGGAACAAGATGCTATCAGTACGCTGATGACACCCAGATGTATCTCTCCATACCTTGGATAATAGCATCAACTAAGGGTGGCATCTCGCCTCTGAACGAATGTCTTGAAGCAGTAATGGACTGGATGAGGAAAAAAAGACTGAAGCTGAATCCAGATAAGACGGAGGCACTTGCTGTTAAGGGCCCTATCCCAGGTATGGAGGTTTGTCAACCAGTTCTAGACGGGGTCACACTTCCCCTGAAAGACTGTATCTGCAGTTTGGGGGTGCTCATGGACTGACCACTTCAGATGACAGCTCAAATAGATGCAGCGGCCAGGAGTGCCTGTTATCAGCTTCGGCTGATACGCCAGCTGCGCCCCTTCCTGGAGCTGGAACACCTAAAAACAGTGGTGCATGTGCTGGTAACTTCACAGCTTGACTTCTGTAATGCGCTCTACATAGGGCTACCCATGTGCTTAGTCCGGAAACTTCAACTAGTTCAGAATATGGCAGCCAGGTTAGTCACTGGTAGACCTAAAACTGACCACATAACACCTATTCTGAAGTCTTTACATTGGCTGCCTATTAGTTTCCGGGCACAGTACAAGGTGTTGGTTCTTACCTTTAAAGCCCTTTATGGCTTGGGGCCAGCCTACCTGCGGGATCGCCTTCTCCCATATAATCTGCCCCGCACACTAAGGTCCTCTGGGAGGAATTTACTGCAGCTGGTCAAAACTAGGTTGGCTGCGGTTACCCAGAGGACCTTCTCTTCTGTTGTTCCCAAGTTATGGAATGGTCTGCCGGAGGAGACCCGGCATATTACCAGTCTTGACTGCTTTAAAAAAGCAGTCAAGACTGCTTTCTTCCGACAGGCCTTTCCAGACTAGTACTTCCACTGCCTACCACCAACTGTCTTGTCGTTCTTTTAATAGTTGATTGTTTTTAATTGTTAATTGTTGTGTGTTTTAGAGGGTTGGTTTTAGGTGGGTTGGTGCATGGGGAGGATTGGGTATGTTTTTAATGTTTTTAATGTAATTAATGTATTATTGTTGTTCGCCGCCTTGATCCATGGGGAGAGGCAGGATAGAAATAAATTTATTATTATTATTATTATTATTATTATTATTATTATTATTATTATTATCATCATCCTGTCTTAGTATTTTCATCTTCCTAGAGCAATCCAGAGCTAGTATAGTGGTTTGAGTGTTGGACTACAACTCTGGAGAACAGGGTTCAAATCCCCACTCAGCCATGGAAACCCACTGGGTGACCTTAGGCAAGTCAGACAGTTTCAGCCACAGAACAGAGAAAAGGCAAACCTCTTTTGAATAAATCTCGCTAAGGAACCACTTTAGAGTATCCATAAGTCAGAAATGAATTCAAGGCACACGGCAACAACAACAATCCAGTCACATAATGCTCAGTTCCTACAAGAAAAATGTCATTTGCAACATTATTAAATAGTCAATAATTTTAAATACAGAACACCCTAGCCATTATACTTACATTCTCTTATTACTACTATTGCTATGATAGAATGATGGAGCAGAATTGTTTACAAACGGAAAATAGATTTAGTGACATTCTAATAGAAAAGTGACCATTTGACCTAGCAGATCTCACTGAAAACAGAAAAGGAATTTAAGTCCTTGACAATTTCACCTTCACAGGCTAGGGCAAATAATTAACATTGTCTTCTTCTGTCTGTGGATGAAAATGAATATTTTCCCACAGAATTCTCTCCACGTCTGAAAGACTGAAAGTGGTCATGGGGTGGAGGGATTCTTCAGAGAAATAGCCAGTGGGAATGGGAAGAGCAGGTGCCAGCTGCGCTCACAAAAGTCAGATCCCTGAGCATTTGGCAGGCAGCAAAATGGCCTCAGATTACATACCAAATACTCTGGAGGTTTCAGTGAACCTGGATCTGCTCTTCATCCTCTCTGGTCAATGACAATATGCAGCACATTCACACAACAGAAACCGATCTCCTAATCTTCTGATGGCCATCAGCGGTCACAAGACTTGCATGGGTTTGAGGAGTTCCCATAAGATCTGTGTTCTCACAGGAGTCCAGAGGTCTTGCAGCAAGTCTTCCTTGCATGAAATGTGAGGTGGCCTTATATAGGCCCACCTCACATTGTCCAGGGCAATCCTGTTCTGGCTGGCAAGCAGTAGGATTGAGTTGCATTTTTTCCAGGTGAGCAACTGTAGGTGGCTGGTACTAGTAAGCCAGAATTGCTACTATCCTGGAACATTGACTCAGCTGGGACAGGCACTTAACTGGGCAGACCTTAGTCCCAAAGAGACCCACAAAAGTCTTGCCGCTTAATTATTCTTCCTGACAGACACCGTTTTTCAACTGGGAAACAAATAACTGAAAATTATTCCTTTTTGAAACACCACTATAAGGCTGCAGTTCTACATGGTTGAGGGAAAAAATGCCATCTAGTCCCTGGCCATTTCCACACTAGACTGTTATAGTGCAATTATTCCACTTTCAACATCCTATGGAATTCTATTGAAAGTGGAATAATCGTACTATAACAGTCTAGTGCAGAAATGGCCCCTATCAAGTTGATCAGAATAAGGTGCAAGAATTTAGCTGGGTCAGAGCAATAAAGCTGCCTCCCACTAGGTCAGATTCTTTTTCCATTTTAGAAGTAAAAACTGTCAGTACTGTAGCAAGTAACAATTAACCAGGCCAGGGAGGGAAGAATACAGATACTCGAGCAGTGGATATCTGGTCCCTTCCTGATCTTTCCAAGTAAGCATTCATTTGATATACACATCACTACTCTCACAGTTATTTTCTTATTCTTCAAGGAATCCCATGAGTCATGTGTCCTCCCTTTGTTAGAAATGGACAGTCACATACAGGCCGTTCTCTCCATGATGACTACGAGCATACTAGCCTCTATAGAAGCTCGATTTAGGGGCTTATGTGATCAAGCTTATGGGCTTTGTTTTTCTCCTGTTCTCACTTTGATAGCTTTCCTGAAATAATATGTGTCAGGGTCACTCCCCTCTTTTTAGCTTGCTACAAGTATATATATAGAGGACTTGTTCCTGTTTTATAACCATAGCGGTACTCTACCAGCATGAATGTCATAAATAATTGGCCATGCTGACTGATATTCTGGGAACTATCATTCAAAAAAGGAACTTCCCCTCAAGCTCTGCCCAATGTTGCCTACTCTGGTTGGCAACTATCTGGAAGATCTCTTTTGCATCACCTCTTAGATAATCCTTTTAACTGGAGATGCTAGGATCTGAACCTGAGACCTTGTGCATGAAAAACCACTGATTTAAGACTTCTCTCTCAATGTTCAGCTTGCAACATCAGTGGTGTTACACTAATACAATGTCCCAATGCTTCAGTGTATGTTGATGATGCTACTTCACTTCCTACCAAACTAGTGGGAAAGAGATGTTATAGAATATAACTCTCAGAATGTCCCACATATCATGGTCAGATTTCCCAAGTTCTGTGTAGTAGTAATATATATAAGAGGAGAGTGTATGAAGAATAATCTTAGGGAGGAATCTGCATCAAAAGCAATTTCTGATGGCCACTTAATTGAAATTATGGGGGTGAGCCAAAATGGCAAAATATGATTTAAAAAGAAATAGTGATATTTGAAGCCGAATTTAGGAGATTTATAAAACTCACCAAAGCAGGTCATTTCAATCTCACAAAAGGAGAAATGTACTTTGAATTACACTACAGTCAGCCCTCCACATTTACAGGTTTCACTTTTGCGAATTTGATTATTCACGGATTGTTGCTGTCACTTCTGCTGCCTCCCTATGCCATTTTTAATACAGACTGCAAGCCTCATGAAACTGATAAACTATGAACGAGGAATCCGTGGTGGGTTAAATATGGAGATCATGCTTTTTTGTGTGTTAAATGTGGTTTGGGAGGGCCTAGAGTTATTCATGGTTTTTCCACATTCATGGAGAACCATAGCAAATGTGGAGGGATGACTGTATAGTGAATCAGATGTAAAGTACTATGTTGAAGTACTATGTTGAAGTGGGGTGTATATGATGGTGCAGCCATGGGCAGCTGTTATGCAGATAGGTAGCATGAATGTCCTTGTTTCTGACCAGAGGGTTAGCTATGTTAATCTGTGGTTTCAAAACGAGAATGTGTGTCTTCTTGTAGATGAGTGATACATTTGTAATATCATAGCTTTTGTGAACCAGAATCTGATGAAATGGATCCTAGTCCACAAAAGTTTATGGCATAATATTGTGCCACAAGACCCTTTATTACAGGGGAGTGGAACTACAGCCAAGCCAAGGTGACTGTCTAGGCTGAGCAAGTCCTTGAGGACTATCGTATTTATGTATATCCTTCTCTGGGCAGGACAAATATCTATTTCAGTTGTTTTACAGTAAAGTTGACACAGCTTGAATTTGAGATCCTTGGCTACTGCATACAAAATATGGGCTCAATCACTCATCTTTATAATCCACATTTCTTAATTGGGAGAAGAAAAGCAGAAGGATGCAGTGATTCGCTTGCACAGAAAAATGCTTACTTGTTCTCAAAATATTTCTCATCTCTACCTTTGATTCACTAACTGATCTTTGTAGCTATCCACTTATTGCTGCACTTGCAGTGGATCAATGTTCTCTAACAGAAAGACATAATTCCTTATTAACCTTTAACAAATATGGCATTTGACGAACGAGCAAAGTGTATACATTTCGTGGGAGTGGAAAGGGGAAAAAAGAGATGAAATTGACAAACATAACTGAACATGTTGTAAAATGAGATCCCATGCTTTAGTACAGGAGCATAGTTACCAGACGTGTTGGACTCCTCCCCATTCCTAAACAACAGGCATATTATGGGCTTTGTAATTTATCTGGAGAATAATTCTAGGCTAGAGGGAGGCAATTTAAAAAGGACAAAATGATCCTCTTCTAAAAAAGACAATAACAAAATATGCCTCAAGGCCAACAGTAACATGGTCTGTGTATTTCTATATGAATCCCATGGTATTACCCATACCTAAGAGTTTAGGCAATGAGTTAACTAATGATAACCACTAAAAAAAAAATACATTTATTAGTACTGAAGGTAATAATTGATTTTCCAGTTACTAACCTTTAACAAAGTAATTTTCAGAACTAACATGCCAAGCTCTGCTCTGTTTTAACTGCACAGCCACATCTTTTCTAAAACAAATACAGCACAGTGCTGTCTTCACTCATTTGCCCATCCAATGACTGGCAGATTAACATGCAGGGGGAGGACAGTTGGCAGTGCAGCAACCCCATCCCCAGCAGAAAGCAAAGGTGAAGCATCCAGAAAGAATCTTGAACAACCTCCAAGACCCACACCACTGATAGACACTCCATACTGCGACCAGTAGCTGGTTGTGCTGTAAGTACCCAGTTGTTCCCTGAATTCCTAGCTCCAGGCCCTCAGATTTGTAGTTACCATGGCCGCCATTTCAGATCTGTAGTCAGCCCTGCCCTTCCCACAGACCCAGCTAGCTCCTGGTGGTGATGTGAGGAATTTTGTTGTCTGTGGTACAGCGGTTTCAGCAGTGCAGGCAAGGGAGAGAATGTTCTCTCTCCATGCAGAATAATGGCTGATCCCATTCTCATTTGATGGGAGTTCTTTGAAAGCCCTCTAAAACACTCAGAAACAATGGTGAGTGTGGTTTTCTGACAAAATTTAGTAGCAAATCTACATTATTGACAGGGGAACAAATCAAGTGTTGGTGTTTCTGCATGTGTCCCAGAGCCTGCATTTTTCCCACTCTTGCTTTAATATCTCACTCATAAGCCTATTGAGTCTTCTTTCAGAATCATGTAATTCAGCAGTTGCCGAATCTGGACTTGAACCTATTACCAACTTTTGTAAGTTAGACTTCTAATACTGAGTTAAATCCAGTGTTAGTCCTACCTGGAGTAAACCAATTGAAATGAATGGGACTTACTTGACACGAGTAACTTAGTCCCATTGATTTTGACTGGTCTGTTCTAACCACTAATTTAGTCTTATTTCTGTAGCCCTATGTCTGTAGCTATAGACATCCGCATACACTTTACATGTGCAAATACATATTTCTCTTTAATTGTGATTATTCTTCAATGCCAAGCTAAAACAATGCAAATGAATTGTGTTAAAGCTGCATATTGAAAATACTTTTATTTTTAAGATAAATGTCTAGGAGCCTCTGAGCTGAGTTTATAGCATCATCTGAGCTGATTTTATAGCATCCTTTGTTGCAGCTACTGAACATTAGAGTCTAATGATAGATTCATAATGCCATTTTAAGCAGGTAAAGTTCTCCAGGATGCTATTTTACCATTAGTTAGCCACTGACAAAATCTCTATTAATTCATTAGATGTGACTTTGATTTTGGAATGCTATTATCTGTAAGAAATTGGGTAGAATATGAGATGTTCCTTTTTGTTCACTACTCAAGCTATTCATTGCATCTCTATTTCTAAATTGCCTGCATCTCCAGGGAAATTTCATCACTTTGTATTGACATAGCAGTGTATTTTTTTGAGCTGACAGAAGTTTGATGTGTTTCCTGTGGCAGCTACACCCAAATAACCTGTAAATAATGAGGAACAACTAGCAGAAGTAGCTGAGGTAGTTTTTAAGGAACTTTTTAACATTTACCTTTTCTGACTGCAGCACATTAATGGGTTTTGTTCATTTCATAAATTGGAAAAACCAGTGACTCATGTATAGTGCAGATGAAAAAACAGATGTGATGAGTTCTGGCATGAAAAAATAAACTTCAGTGCCCTGTGAGTAATATATTATTATTGGTTCCAAGGTTGTGATAACTTCCTTTACTAGAGGTCACTGTTGTTGTAGAGGGTATACAGATGATAACATTCCCTGCAATTATATTGCAGTTGTAAAGCTAAAATGGATAGGATGAGGTACTAACTAGACTTGTGACAGGATGTCATGCTACTGGGAAGGCTGTACCAACCCTGTTTGTCTCAGATTCCTATTTGAGCTATCAGCAATCACTACCATTGTGAACAACCCAAGAAAATTGGAACCCTTTCACACTACACAACAATAGCACGCTGGTTGCACAGTAGCTGCCATAGAACATCCAATGGATTTCTGGGATTTGCAGTTTAGGGAAAGTTTAACAGATTCCTCTGCCTCACCCAACTACAAACCCCAGAATTCCACAGGATGCAGCCATAACAGTTAACCACAAACCATAGTGCTATAACTGTCTAGTGTGAAAGCACCCCTGGATAGAACAAAATGTTTTCTCTCTGTCGTAGCACTAGAACTTGCTGATTGGTTCATATAAAATGTAGAGTGGATATCAGGTGGATGGGAAAGGAAGCCAAACTGGCTTTTTCACTATCTCTTCTACACCCCACCACCACTTCATTTCTAGTTTTGGAGCAAAACTGGAGAAGCAGCCAATTGAGTGCTAGACAGTAAGGCAGGGATAACTTCATACCTTCCTCCAATCTATTCCTTTCATTGTTAAATGTTAAACCCTCCCATTCTTGCCTCCTAGCCAGACCATCAAGTTTGGTTCAGTGCTTTCATAACTTTAGGTGGCTGGTTTTAAACTTGTCTTTTGCTCTTCTTCCAAAGACAAGAAACCAAAAGCTAAAAATATATTCATTACACAGTGAACTTCATGGTAGAGTGGAGATTATGTACCCCTTGCCACCTGCAAAAGTAAAACTTGAGCACTATAGGACATTGATTCTTTCACACCATCCACATAGTTTGAAAATAATTGCTAGGTCTTATGCTCTCACATGAATCTTGGTTATATATGCCCAGAAGATACATACAGGTCTACACCCTATCCTACTTTGTAGGACCAGACTATCTGAAAGTAAATACGAGCCAACCCCAGTCTTAAAATCTCTCCATCCCATCACCCTCATACATTCATTTGTCACAATGTAGGGGAGTATTGTGGATCCTTGTTTTCACTTTTCCCACTACCAGTGTGTGAGAAAGCAAAACCGCTTGTGGGAATTGTTTAGGCTAGCAGGATAAAGTGTTTCCCATGAGAATGCTGTATGTAATCAGGCCATCGGGAAAGCATGCAGCTGTGGTCAAGAAGTCTTTGGGAAAGCCTCATGTTATTGTACATGTATACTTAAAACAGGGTTTTTAAAACAGGCTTTTTCCCTTATTCCTTTTTTTTTGTCTGCTCTGTTAGAGATGGTTTGCTTCGCTGTGACTTAATTACCCACAATAAAGACTGTTAGATTGCTGGCTGGTCTCAAGTGTGAGTTTTTTTCCCCCCATGGAAAGAATGCTTCTGGCGGGTTTTTGACATGGAGCAGAGGGTGGTTTTAGGGGTGTTTTTTAAAGGGTTTTTAGCTGTTTTTACAAGGCCAAAGGGCGGGGGCTGCCTTTTTTAAAAAGCAAAAGGGAACGAATTACTTGGCGTGGCGGCGCGCAGGGAAAAAGTATTTGCAAGCTGAGGGGCTATGGGGTGCTTTTACAGCTCCCATGGCTCCCCAAGGGACTGCTGCGGAGATAGCAGCAGCAACGAGGCGTGATGTCTGTCCTCTTCCTTGCTGTGGAAGATGACCAGCTCACATATATTAGGGATCTTGCCACCCCTCGAGAAGGCTGGGTAAAAAGCTGAGGGAGTTGTATCTGAGCCCAAACGGCTGCTGCCAAGTAGGCTCTCTGCGCGCGCCTCTATAACACGAAGTTGGCCCCCGGTGTCCCAATGAGGCAGCATTTGGCAGAGTTTTCAGAGCTGTTTTCGTCACTTCGGGAGAGAGGCAAAGTGTTGCCTGAAGGTGAAAAGGGGATTTTGCATTTTAAATTTCCCCCATAGTTCCTGGAATTTTAGTTTGTTGCTTCAATATGCCAGAGAGAGATTAACCGGGTCCCCATGGTTTCTGTTTGTCTGCTGGAAAAAGGGGAAAAAGCGTACAAAGGAATGCAGCGACTCCCACTAAAAGACGGCCCCAGCTGCAGAGGCCTGTACCGGGGGGAAAAAGTTCTCCGGCTGCTGAAGTGAGGCAGGAGGGGCTGGTGAGAGCCCATGCCATGCGAAGATGCTTTTGCTGGGGGTTCGGGCTTTATCTTAAGCATGATTGCCTGCTCCTGAAGAAAAGGGGAGCAGAGCTTCACAGGCGCTGGTGCCAGAGGCCATGGCAGAGGCAGAGGAGGTCGAGCCAGAGGGCATCTGAGAGTTGCTCTTGCAGTGGGAGATGCTGTTCCAGACACTGTGTCAGGCTCTGAGGAGGCAGGTGATTCCGTTTGGCTTCTTGACAGTGGCTGTTCCCAGCATCTGGTCAACTCTAAATTTTTTATTTGACTTTTTGGGAATTGCCAGTGTTTCCACTGTGGCATTAGCAGATGGGACAAAGGCTAAAGTTTGGGGGAAGGTGTAGCTTTTGTCCCTGCCCTTGACATGGGTTTGAAAAAGTTTTGTTTTTTTCCCTCTTTGATTTCTGTTTGCTTTCTGGGGGGCAGCGGGACAGAGTCTGGGTTCAAGGTTGAGTTCTAGGGGAAGCAAGGTAAAATCCTCAAAGATGGAGTGGTATGTGCTGTGGCTACACGAGAAGGGGGGCCCTTTTCTTCCTTGAGCCACGACAACTGGTGTAATGTGTATGGTAATGCCCCCACAACATAATGAGTGCCTTCATCTCCTCCACCGGGGGGTTCACATGCAAGCTTTCCTGTGTTAAAAAAAGCTTGCTGTTTGTTGTAAAGGGTGTACTCTGAAGCCTTGTAGTTTTTTTCTTGACTGTGAAATTTGCAAGCAAGCCAAACCCCCAAACAGCTCCCAGCACCAAGGGTTAGTTCTCGTGGGGAAACCCCCCATTCCGGTTGGTACAATGTGACATTGTAGGTCCTTTGAGTAAACCCTCCTTAGGGGGGTAGACATTCGTCGCCCTTGTAGACGATTTTAGCAGGTACTTTTTCTGCTATTTGTTGAAACAAAAGTCTGATGTGTGTCAAGTTCTTAAGAACTGGTGTTCCTTGGTTGAAAGGCATTTTGGTTATTCCCTGAAAAAAAGGAAAACCAACAGAGGAATGGAATTCCTGTCGGAGAACATGAAAATGGTTTAAAAAGCAAGGGATCTTTCCCACAAAACAACTGCCAGTATTCTCCTCATCAAAATGGAGTGGCTGAGCAGAATGCAGGGGTTCTGCAGACTCTAATGCACAGTTTGTTACTTATGCAGATCTGCCTCTGAGTTTTTGGGGTGGGGGATTTTCCCATCCTTTACATTCACAACGGGGTTGTGGAGTTCTGTGGTTGATGCTACTCCCTATGAATGTCTGTTTGGTAAACAGCCTTCCATTGCACATCTGAGAGTTTTTGGGGAGTTTTGCTTGGGTGCACACCCCCAAAGGGGCAAAAAAGGGAAAGGGGGGAGCCAAAAGCCCAGTGTATGCGTTTTGTTGGCTAGGGAACCCAACTGCAAAGGGTATCGTTTTCATGCTGGTGGCAATTCCTGTGTTGTGTCTAGAAATGCCCCCTTTTGAGGAACACGCAAATTGGGAAAAAGTTCAGGCAGCTTCTGAAGTTTTTCTCCCTGTGACTGGTCTGCCAGCTTCTCAGCCAGTGCAGCCTTAAACCCCTGCTTTTCCCGCCTCCGGCTTTCCCCCTTCCTCAAGAGTTAAAACAAAAGAGGAGGGAGGCACGTGGAAAAGGAAAAAGAGCTGTAAGTGATTTCAGGGGCCTTGCACAGAGGAGAGAGAACGCGAGGACTCAGTGAAGGTCTTCCCGTGCTGAGGAAAGGGACGGCCTTTGCAGGGCGTCCCATCCCCACGGTCACAAAGAAAAATAAAGGCATTCCCTAAAATTTTTCCCCCGAGTCTCTAGCAGTTCATGTGTGTGCTGTAAACTGTGAGCCTCATGTTTTGCTGATGTTGAGAAAATGCCTGAGCAGCAGGCAGAACCCGGGTGGGATGCAATGCAGAGTGAAATGGATTCCATTGTTCAGCATGATGTGTATTCTCTTTGTAATTTGCCCAAGGGTGTGAACCAATTGACAGCAAATGGGTCTACAAGTTAAAACCCACTGCTGATGGGGAGGTGAACATAAAGCGCGCCTAGTGGCACACGGGTTCTTACAAGACATCAGTGATCTGGATCAAATCACTCCCCGACTGTGAAAGCACAGTCCATCAGGTTGGGGTTTTCCATAGCAGCTCAGAGAAAAGCTGTCATCACTCACTTTGATATTACCACTGCCTATCTCAATTTCCGACTTGGAGGAAAAGTGTACATGCTCCAGCCTGTTGGATTTGTGGTAGAAGGGGGAGAAAATCAAGTTTGGTGTTTGAAAAAATTGCTTTATGAGTTGTGGCAATCTGCCAGGTGTTAAAAATGTGTTTACACAATGCCCTGCAAGGGTGTGGGTTCAAACAAAGCCTTGCTGATCCCTGTGTATATGTTCGGGGGGAAAGGGGGGAGTTTGGAAATTCTCCTTGCATATGTGGATGATCTGTGTTTGGTCAATGCTACACAGAAACAAGCGCAAATGTTTGAAAATGAGCTAGGAAAAAAGTTTCAGGTTAAGAACCTAGGCCTAGTTCAGAACTTTCTTGGAACTGAAGTACAGAGAGTTGAAAATGGTATTCTGCTGTATCAGAAACAAAAAATTGTGAAGTTGTTAGAATTGTGTCAAATGTCTGACTGCAAGCCGGTGCAAACTCAATTTGGGGCCAGGTTTTTTGAAAAACATCAATAAAGGGTTATTTTCCCGATGTACACCTGTATCAGTCTGTCATTGGGGGCCTTTTGTACTTGTGGCACCAGCCGGCCTGACATTGCACTAAATGTTAAAATTTTGGGCAGAGCGTGTGCTAAGCCAACCCAGTATCATTGGCAGGGTACTAAGGGTACTAAGGGACCTAAAAGGGTCCCATTACTGCCTAAGCATTTTTTGAACAAGTTCCTAAACCTTTCTGTTCATCAGATAGTGATTTCAAAAAGGATTCCAGACCACAAAAGCACTTCTGGTTATGTTGTCAGATACAGTGGTGTGGTAATGACTTGGGAAATCTAAAAAAAATCTTTTCTTGCTTTGTCTACTGCAGAAACCGAATTTGGGAAGTCTATCTGCGCTCTGTACTGAGTTGGATGGGGTTTTTTTCAGTTACTACAAGATCCCATGTGCTTAACCCAAAGCCAATACAAATTTGTTGTGATTCTCAAGCCTGTATCCAAATGGCAGTGTCTGACCGGGTGTCTTCTTGTTCAAAGCACATTGACATCAAATTTCACAATGTGAAACAGTACTTACGAGAAGGGAAAGTGTCTCTTTTCCTATGGGGTCTTCAGAAAGAAAATTGCTATGTGTTTACTAAAAACTTCCTGCTGTTTCATTTGGTCAACTCGTTAGCAAGCTGGGGTTGATGGAGTCTCCAGTTCATAGTGGCTGCTCTGTTAGAGATGGGTCGCTTTGCTGTGAATTAATTCCCCCAAAAAGACTGTTAGATTGCTGGCTGGGCTCAGATGTGAGTTTTTTACCCATGGAAAAAATGCCTCTGGGGGTTTTTGGGCACATCTGGTAAAGACATGAAAAAGAGACCCTTTCCCTTTGTGACTGCTCCCGGGCCATAGCAATCCCTCCCAAAGCAGAATCAGTTGACCGCCTTGCTACTGTATTTTTGCTACAGGCAAAGACCTTATGCAAACAAGCCTTCAACCTCTAGCTATTGGTGCAGAAAAGGGTTTGGGAGAATTCTCAACTTTAGGGGGGGCTGTTTTTTTTTGGTTTTTAAACTTTTGTACCTTTCTTTTTCATTATTATTTTGTTTTAACTTATATTTTAAACTGCTTTGGGTACTATATTTGAAGAAAAAAGGGACAGAAAAAAAAATAAATGGAATGGAATGGAATGGAATGGAATAGAATAGAATAGAATAGAATAAAAAGAATAGAAATAAATAGAAATAAATAGAATAGAACAAATGCATATCGCTGTGGCCAGAATCCAGTTTTGTCCTTGTGGACAGTTAGTTCCAGATGGTGCACAAGTAGGGAGATTCAGCACAGTTTCCACAATGAGGTACACAAACAATTGTATGCCTCGAGACTAAAAGAACAAATATGCTATAACTTGTACAAATGGAAAAAGAAAAGGAACTACACTAGCATATGGTTTTCTTCTGCTAATGGTATTTTCAATCATTATACCAATGTGCAGTAACTGCAAACCAAACCCCATGATAGCTCTCAAACACTGATTGCCCACCCAACAGGAGGAAAGAGACAGACACAAAATGCTTGTGTAACTAACAACCACTTTATTAATTTGTTCTGCAATAGGACTACTTTATTAATTTGACCTCTGTTAATGGACACTTTATTAATTCAATCTGCAATAGAGCCACATAATGCAATGTATATTGAAGCAGATGTAACTGCTTCCTCTGCAGGATATCAAAGATGAGAAATTCAAACTGAGCTTGCCTCCAGTCTCTCCATTCCCAGGAAATCTGTAAATGCTGACCAATGCTGACTTCCCTCTCAAGCCCTGAGCCCAAAAAGAGAAAGTCAGTCAAGTCCAATCCCAAAAGTTTATTCCCTTCTCTAGCCTCAAGTCCAAGGACCCAAAAGGCAAACCCCCTTCCCACATCAGCCTTCCAGGAAGTGACCAATAAATGCCAATTAAATACCAACTGATCCCATTAGATCAAAAAATGACCCAACCACTTATCAATGAGTTTAATAAAGCCAATTAAACCAATCCATTTCAAACACCATGCAGTGCCAATTGCCTCACAAGTAGCATGGAGAACAATACATGGAAAGCCATAAACTTTGCCCTCTGTGAAGGACAAAATGGCAGCAAAATTCCTATCTGTCCTCTGAAGGCAACAAGCCAATGCTTGTACTAACCTTCCGGGATGGAGGGGGATAAGCAATGAAGAAAGAGGAAGAAGAAGGGCAGAGCTGATTTATATATCCACTCAGCCTGTCCTTTTTCCTCAAGGTCTTCTCTATCTAATTTGAGGACAATGAATGGTGCCTGCCCTCTGCAGCCAACATTGCTGGCAATGTTGAGATAAGGGGCCAGGTTGCTGTTGTTTTCTAATGCAAAAGACAAAAAGAAAAGACGTCACATATGAAGTGACCCTCTACAAATGTTTGTTTGACTACCCATCTTCAAGTAGTACTGAAGATCATTTTTTTCTCTGTTAATAAAATGTGTTAGTCTTGCCCTGAATTCTCATGATTTAATTTTTATGTTTTGCAATGCAAGTCATAGGCCCCTAGTAATTGTACCTCTCACAATCAAAAAGCAGTTGGTGCCTGAAGCTCATGTGAAGCAATAATGTTGGAACAATAACTCTTCACGACTTCTGTGCTGGATGTTGTAGTTGCTGCAGCTATTTATCATTTCAGTTGCACAAGCCATGCCCAAAGCACTTTACAATGTTGAAGTGAGAAGTTCCATGACAAATGCTAAAAGGACAGCCAAGGGGAATGGAGGTAAAATGATAAGCTGAAAGATGTGCATACAGTTGCTCTCATATACATTTTTGTTTTGCAAACAAAAGGAGGGGGCAGCAGAATTTAGAAAGGGCCTAATGGAAAGAAGTAACCTGGATAATAAATAGCTGAGATATGTGAAGGACAAAAAGAAACATGACATTTCTTACAAGGATGCTCAATTCAAAACTATAGGAAAATGTTCCCGGTTATTAAAGAAAACTGACTTTCCATGGTATTAAGATTCATGAAGACACAATCTTCTTCGTTGTCTTCTACTCTTGTTCAATATCAGGCCCTTTCTCCACTTCTGCCTCATTTATATATAGCAGTCTCTAGCCCTGTTCACTTGTCATTCACTGCACATTTGTGAACAAAGGAATAGGGGAATATCTAGTCCATGCCCTTCCATTGTTGCTTGCCTCACATGAAAAGTGACATATCTGAAGGGAAGAGGTTCCTATTGTGTAGAGGCTCCACACATGACCAAGTTCCCTGGAAAACTGATTTTCCTGCTATCAGGGAGAACCTCCATGTGAACAGGAGCCTTTCCTTTTTAGACATGTTGGGAAAGCAAGGACTGGGGGGGGGGTGGATGTGCTCCCACGTTCCCATCTTCAAGGAAACATGGTAACACCTAAAAGGACTTGTACATCCTTGAATACATGAGAAGGTATTGGTTTGCCTTGCAGGTGGAGAATCTAAGTCTAAATGCCTTCTATGGCAAAAGCTTATTTCTCCAAAAAAGAATGCTTGTCATAGACAGAGGTGTTTCCTCTGACATGCTAGTTTTCTGGGTATGGGATATAAATTAGGAAAACATGTAAACTGGTAGCCTCTGATCATCAGTCTGAAAATCCTTAGTCCCACCAGAGCTGTGCCCCATGGTACTGCATTTCACAATGCTTAACTTTATGTCAGATTAAGGCTGTTTGTAACATACTTGTAGTGCTAATTGGTGACACTGGGTGTGATATAGTGATAAAAACTGAAAGATTAGATGGGACAGTTCTTGGAAGAGAACATCACCTATTCACCAGTGATGTGTTTAAGTCTTTTACTCCAAGTCTCAAGTCAAGTCTCAAGTCCCTACCTTCAAGTCTCAAGTTGAGTCTCAAGTCCTTGCAAGATACTTTCAAGTCAAGTCTCAAGTCTGGGAGCCAACTTTATACTTTATACTCCAACTTGCATTCCAGAATTTCTGGATAGAATCAAATAAAGTCAGTTATAACAATTTAAGTAGAGTCAGACTCCTATTTTTGTGATTTTGCCATCTGCAGCTTCGGAAGTGAGAATGTCAGGGTTAGCAGGATCTGGCTCCTCTGAGCATGAGCAGAGTTCAAACAGTGAAGCAAGGCTTCGCCTCGGCAGAGGTTCCCAGTGAAGCAGAAAAAATTCCAGAGGCTCATTAAGTTAGGCTTAGAGGCAGATTTGTTGCCACACACTATAAAGATAAAGGCTCTTGGCAAAACATTCCAGCAGCAATTAAGCAAGTAAAAATAACTGAAGATAAATGGGCAGCATTTTCTCTTACAGAACGTAAACTGTCAGCAGCATGACAGGTCATGCTAGGCAATCCTGACTGGTGGCTGGTAAAGGCAAACACCAGCCTTTTTATGTCCCACTGTCACCCTGAACAAGTGGGGTGACCCAATCAGCGTTCTGGCGTGTGGCCTTCTCCAGTACTCAAGTCATAGCCAAAACAATCCTGATGACCTTGCACCTGCTTGTCTGGCCACATCACCTCTTCCTCTGCCATCCACTTAGAGGAAACCATGCCTGCCTGGCATATAACCTTGACAGGGAACAGTTCCTTCTTACTTCCCATTTGCAAAGCTGGATGTTTTTCAGAACGAGGGAATAGGATCCTTCTTATTCTGCATTGCTGAAGCTTCAACAGCCTTAGAAAGATGGATCCTTCCTCCTCAAGCCTATTGCCTAGCACATTTTCTGTTCCCCTCTGAGATATGTGCACTGCACTCTGGGCATGAGTCCCACCTTCTGCTTTTAGGAAAAGTTTTAGAAAGCTCCTCCTATATGTACTGGGGACAGGCTGCTGAGCAGACCTCAACCCTACCTCAAGCCCACCTCAACCCCATTACTGTTCCCTCTGAGAAATGTGTCCACACTTTGGGCTTGAGACAGATTGTCATGTGACCAGTAAGTTGTAAGATTTCTGGATGAATGTGTTATGTTACTTAACCAAATGCAGCAAATCAGTCACTAAAAATATGCAAGTCTCAAGTCAAGTCGAGTCAGTGTGCAATTTTTGTCAAGTCAAGTCTGAGTCGAGTGACTGAAGTGACTGAAGTCTGACTTGACTCCAGCTCTATTGAGTCTACATCACTGCTACTTACCTACAGAAGATTTTCTTTTTTAAAAAAGTTCAGAAGTGCCTTTTTTATCTATAATTTTATTAAGTTTCATGAATTAAAAAAGAACATTTTTGACCTGTAATTTTACATGAAATATTTCTGATCTTCCACTCCGATCTAGTCTTCATTTCTTGAAATTCATTCCACTTTTTATATTTATGTATCACAGTACATTGTTTGTCTCAATTGTTTAAACATGCATTTCCCTCTCCCATCATGTTGTGTTGCTGTTATCCCACTGTCATTTCCACAATCAAAATACAGTCATTTTCAATTGCCAGTTCCCAGCTATAACCCATTTCAATAGCCGCTTAAAGTCCATAGGAGTGAGGATGTTTTGCTTAAATGACCTTCCAGCACAGGCTCGCCAGTCTCAGCAATCCAGACTGAGAGAAAAGATAGGAAACAAATCTCAAACAGCAGGAGCTTAAAAAAAAACAGTGCTCAGTAACTGTTGCCTCCCAAAGTAGTCTTCTAAAATCAGAAATCCAGAGTCAAAAAGCCAAAATATCAATCCTCTCAGGTCAACCAGAATAGAAAAAGGTAGAAATAAAGACAGTTCAATGTCCAAATGGAGTTTATTAGATCTTGTAAAATCCAATCTTGATCCTCAGTCCAGTTCCGTCCATTTAATTATTTAGCATTATCAAACTGTAATTCTCTGTCTCAAATTGCAAGTCAGAAATCATTTAACCATTAAAAACTTCAATCCTCAGTAGAAAAGCAGAAAAGCCACTTAACAGTCTCTTGGAAATCAGCTGCCCCTTTAAGACGAATTCTCAACCATAACACACTCACATCTCCTCTGGGTCCTTCCATTCCTCCGTTCCTGCGCACCGTTGCAAGTCAATTTCAGATGTGATATTCTTGAAATCGAAGACCATATCAGATTGCTTGTTTTCTTACTTGTTGTTTTTAAATAGTTTCTTGTTTAAAAGTCGACGGCGGCACTTGTGCCGCTTCTGCAACGATCCTGCTGGTTCCGTCGTGGTCCTTCGACCCCCTGGTGCTTTCTGCTCCCCCAGCCGGGTAGAGCCAGCCACCAGTTTCGGGGTCCCCTTTGGACCCCTTCCGCACCCCTTTTACCGGAGGGGTGTCTAGCCGCTTCAGATGTTAAAAAAAAAGTGGCTGGAATCCAGCAGGTGGCAGCTCGGAGCCGCACCATTGCACAGCTTCGCTACGAGCTGCTGCTCGCGTGCATCATGCAACCGGAAGGCACAAGTGCCTGTAAAATGTTTGATTTTATCCAGTTTTTCATCCTAGCTAACACGGGGGGGCTACGACTTCACATCTACTTCTTTGTTTTTTGATCCATTCCTATATCCAAAGATTTTAGGGTGACACAAAATAAACTCAATATTAACAACTGAAAACAATTTAAAATGTAAAATGAGCAAGATAATTTATAGTATAAAAGTGTATTAAACTAACACATTTAAAAAGTTGAAACAGTTAAAAACATGTGCATGCTGAAATTGAATTAAAACACTTTATCCCAAAGGGTTTAATAAAAACCCATACTTCAGTGATGCCAAAATGGAACCAATGCTATTGCCAATTGGTCCTCAAATTATCTTGACTGTGAAGTGGTATCTCATCACCACAGGCTTTTTTTCCCTTGCTTAATGACGTCTCTGTCATTTTAAAAAGATAACATTTATTTTTGTATTCTAGAATTAGTGGAATCTAGAACTAGTCCTTTATTCTTTTATACAGAAAGTCATCTTACCGCAGCTGTAGCACACATTTCTACTGTTTAAAACAGAGAAGCACCTATCAAAGATTCTGTCTGTCTACCTTCATTTCATAGCATTTTTTTTAATCTACAGAAATACTTTGGGGGGGGGAAACTATTGCAACATTTGGCTGAATGTAATCTGAAATACCCACTTGCTTCTATTTCTCAGGTAACTGTTTTTTTCCCCCCTAACAGCATAAGGAAACACAGATCAATGCATGGACAAAAATACACATATGTTGTGCTGCAATCACATCTGCATCTTAGAAATATATGTTTGTGCACAAGTTGTGTGTGCACACACATCTGCATGTATTCTTGTGCAATTCTGCTTATTTATTCATTCAGAAAGTTTCCTTCTTTCTGAGCAGATGGTTGTATCTAAAAATTATACCTTCACTAAAAACATAATGCATATGCCAGATGGACAAGCAGTATTTTTGGTGCAACATAGTATGTGAACCATATGGAGTGCAAACTTTATTGCAGAAGGCCACTATTTTTATATTCATATGTATGAACAAGATAATACAAGCTTATTTGTAGATTCTGACAAGCTGGTGCTTTGGGCATATAAAGGCAGAAAAAGGTAAACCCGTGGTTGACAAAGCAGAAAGCTTAGTAGGAATACTGAAGCATCAATGAAGCAAAATACATTTAAATTAAGGATCAAAGATGGTTAACACTTTTATTCAGGCTTCCAAACTGTGAGCTTTCAAATTCTCTAGAACTCTTCATCAAGCTAAGTGATTTAATCATTTGCCACAGCTATCTCTTTTTTAATTTAGTCAAGGAGATTTTTTTTTCCAGCTAATCCATTCGCTGGTTTGATAATTATAAATGATTTCTGTAATGATTCTTTGTAAGCAAAATGCTTTGAAATTCCAGCCTGAATAAAGCCAGCCCAAGACATTTTTCTCCCAGAGTCTGAGGAACAGCCTCACTCACCCAAGTGAAAGTCCACAGAACACAGAGACAGCCAAGGGTGAGTTTTTTGCTACATGAGAGAGAAGGTCACACAAGCATTTCTTCTCACCCTGAGCAGGAGGTATAATGATGCCTATGAGTCCTACATTTCAGAAGACAGGACTGTATATGGAAGATCTCTCTGCTTGTCCAAGTCAAGTCTGGTTTAAAGATTAAGAATCATAAATTGCAAGACCAGAGGTTTTGATGTTACACATCAGAAATTAGCACTGGCCATCAGGGTAGTCCTGTGATAGGTTCATCTTAAGGTCACCATAAGTTAGAAACAATATAAAGGCTCACAACAATTGGGGTATCATCAGACACTAGGTCACTTGATGAGGTCTCTCCATGATGGTGGGATATACTGTATTTTTATTTAAATCATAGCAATTTTTTTAAAAAAGTTAGCTATACTTTTAAATTTGCATATGATAATTTTATCAAATTAGGTATCCTTGTTTTTCAAGTTTTCAGATGATGTGTCGGCCATCCTACTCACCAGACAGGAAACTCAACAAAAACTTTGTTGTGTCTCTTAAATGAGAACATAAAAGCAACAGGAAGTTCCAGACTACAGCAAGAAATAGTAACTAAGTCCACAGCCACTGTAGAATGACACTATCTGCAAAGCCTTGATGTGTGCCTCCAAGTTACCTGTTGGCTCATGGTAACCTTATGGATTTCACAGGCAAAGAATATTAAGAATTGGTTTTGGTAGTTCCTTCCTCTGAAATATAGCCTAAAGCAGCTGGTATTCATTGGCAGTCTCCTATCTAAGTATTAACCAGGGAAGACCCTACTTAGCTTCCATGTCAGACAGTATCAGATGCCTTTAGGGTAGTTTTGCCCCACAACCTTGATAGCAACATCCTAATATAATACTTTTCAGTTGAATCCATTGTAGCTTCTAGTTTCAGAACCAGCATTGGTTGATTCCTGCTTCCCAGAGCCAAACCTCCATGAATTTGAGGGAGCTTCAGGGGCAGCATCTGCTCAGCTTTTGAGGTTCTGGTACTCTCTATATGCAGACTAACATTGACTCACTCTAACCCAATTCGAACATTCAAGTTCTGTCAAGTTGACAATATTTCACCAAATGACCAGTGTATTAATAGGAAATAGGAAATGGACTAATAATAATCTAATATATAAAAGTAAAAGTTTGTGAGTTTGTGAGTTTGTCGCTGCCAGGCAGGAGAAGACCTCATATGATTGGCTGTGTCAGGCAAGAAGACCTCATATGATTGGCTGACTGTAAAGATTCCATGGAATCCTGGGGTTGGAAGTTTAGGGAAGGGCCTTTAGAATTCTCAGCTGAAGAGCTCTTGAGCCTCAGGCCAGTTGCTATGGAGACAAGGCCTAGCAGCAAGAAGGATGAGGACAGTGTATTCCCTCAGAAACCAAACCTTTGTATGTTAACAACTCTAAATACATATTGGATTGGGGAATATGGGTAAAAGTTACAGGTACTGAACAAGGCAGTTTGGGGAATTAGAGACACAGGATCTCAAATCTGTGTATTTCAACCACATCTAACTCCTAAGGTAAGGTAAGGTAATTCCTAAGGTATTTCTAACAAGTAACAAATATTACCTATGAGAAAATAAAATCCCAGGCAATGCTGGGTAACTATGCTAGTAATAATAATAACAACCACTCAAAATGTATGTATGTCAGTGAGTGACATACATATCGTTGTTGTCCATTTTTGCTTTCCATATCATCCTTATCTTGTCTGTTTCTCTCAACAACCTTCCCTCTGCCATCTTTCCTTATCTCATTGCACACTATAGATACATTTAAATGTAAGAGACAGTTGCTATGCTGTAATGTATCAATAAATCAGAAAGCAAGAGCTGAGCGCTCACAGTAAAGTGCAGTTTTCCTACAGAAGATTAAGAACAAAGCCATGCCTAAGTGAAGATTCTGAGGTTTTATTAATTAATTAGAAAAGGAGATTGAAAGATATTCTTTCTTGAAACTTGAAAGATATTCTGAGAGCATTGTTTCTAAAGCATTGTCATTTTTTGGCTTGCAGTTAGCTGCATGTAAAAAGTTATAAAGCAAAACTTTTTGGACTAGAACTATCAGAATCCTCCAGCCAACATAGCCAGTGCTGACAGATTAAAATCAGAACCTCCAAGCCAACATAATGGCTGGGAAATGTTTAAATATTATTGAAAACTATCCTCTGAGTAGAGTAGAATGAGCAACCATCACAGGATCAGCTAAAAATGTTTTTTAAAAAAATCAAACAAATTGAATTGAATTAAAATAGGGTGGGCAAACTCTGAATATTTTGGGTCTTTCCAGCTGTAGACAGGCTACATCACCACCCCATGCCATTTTCAAAAGAAGAAATACAGTCAGCCCTTCACATTTGTGGGCTGCACTTTTGCGGATTTGATTGTTCACGGATTATTCACTGTCACCTATGCTGGCCCCCTATGCCATTTTTAATAGAGACTGCAAGCCTCATGAGACTGAGAAACTGCGAACGAGGATTGTAAGTCCCTATTAAAATGGTGTGGGGCAGCAGTGGAAGCGGCAGTAAGCCCTACCAGCCAGCCACTTCTGCCTTGTGCAGGATCCCTGATGCCTCAAAGGAATCAATCCATGGTGGGTTGAAAATGGTGATCATACATTTTTGGGTGTTAAATATGGTTTGGGAGGGCCTAAAGTTATTCACGTCTTTTTCACTATCATGGGGGTCCTGTGCCCCTAACTCTAGCAAATGTGGAGGGATGACTGTAGTTCATTTGGGCAAAGGCAGGCATGCCCATGTACAAGGAAATCACCAAAGCCACTATGCAAAGTATCAACACCAAGCATGAAGATTTACCACACTCCTTCCTTCCTTCCTTCCTTCCTTCCTTCCTTCCTTCCTTCCTTCCTTCTTTCCTTCCTATCCTACCTGGTATTTCTAAACATCCAAACTGTTCTAAAGAAGTATAACTTCTCATGATATAGTTCCTTCTGTTTGGATGGTTACTATCAATGCTGTGTTCGCTCATTCCATGGAGGCAGGGTGTTTGTAACTATTTCTTGGATCTAGATTAGGGCCATTCCTATCTTTTTCAAAAATTGAGACATGGTTGCAATTGAAACCATGAGTTTGTCCCATGGTCTGAAGAATAAATTTTCTCCTGTTATGCTATAAGACCAAAAGTGAAGGGTCTGGAACCCATGCTCTATGAGGAGCAGCTTAGGGATCTTGGCTATGTCTAGTCTCCAGAGGGGAAGTTTAAGAGGGGACATGATTGCCATGTTTAAATATTTGAAGGGATGTCACATCAAGGAGGGAGCGGGCTTGTTTTCTGCTACTCCAGAGACTAGGGCCCTTTTCACACGTTACCCATTTGTGCAGCTGGAGGGGGGGCATCTCGCACGAAAAGCCTCAGCAGGAACGCTGCCGCTTCCCTGCTGCTTTGTCCTGCAGCTCGCTTCCAGGTCACGTGACCGTCGCGCGAGCACCCCGCCCCTTCCTACCGCAATGCAACATGGGAATTGCAGGCTAGCGCTGAGGCAGGAAGCGTGACCGGCCCGCTCGTCCGACGTACCTCAGTGCAGGTAAGTGCGCGAGGGCTCCGGAAGCCTTGCGCGACCGCGCAGTATTTTCAGCTTAGAGCCGAAAATAAGAAAATGAGCCCTGCTTTAGGCTCATGAGCGTCGTGTGAATGGGAGTGTGTCGTATGGACCGATGCTCCCATTTACGTGATGCTCAAGGGGCCCTTGCGCTACAGAAGCTGCATGCGAAAAGGGCGTAGATTAAGGAGCAATGGAGTCAAACTACAGGAAAAGAAATTCCAGTTAAACCTCAGGAAGAACTTCCTGACAGTCAGAGTTGTTCAGCAGTGGAATATGCTGCCTCGGACTGTGGTAGAGTCTCCTCTTTAGAGGTTTTTAAGCAGAGACTGGATGGCCATCTGTCGGGAGTGCTTTGAGGTGGGTTCCTGCATGGCAGAGGGTTGGACTAGGTGGCTCCTGTGATCTCTTCCAACTCTATGATTCTATGTGCCATTTTGATGATGCATTGATACGCTATGACTCAAAAGGGGAGTGGAGAAGGAGAAAAGAGTGATGGAGAGTTTTTCATTCTGATCTGATTTATCTCCACTTGAACGTGGGAATAAAATGTTGCAGTTGGTGCCAGGAATTGTCAGAAAATACTCTGGAGCAACAGAAATGTCATGTGAATATTTTAATAAACCTCAAGGACTACAGCAATAAACAACACAATCTCCTAACATATTTTCCCTATCTTTAGGGGCCCAATGAGAAGTTTTTAAAAAACATTAAACAAAAAATCCCCTTAAAACTTTAATTTAAAAGAGTTTAGAACACATTTAAAACATAGTAAATAAAATAAAAGTTAACAAAATTCAAGTGTCCCATTAAAAACCCTTCTGCCATAGCCAAATAAAAAGATCTTTGTCCACCAGCAAAAATAGAACAGACAGGGAGCCAACCAAGCTTCCCATAGGAAGCAATTCCATAATCCATCTTCTATCTGAGCCAAGGAATCTTGTGTCAAGTCTTACCTGGTCTGCCAAGTCACACGTATAGGCACCATTCTTACTCAAATTCACCCACATTAAGTAACCATCATGTGTCTGCCACACCTTACCCACAAAGTCTGGAAAAGTGAAGATTATAATATGGCCATCTTCAAGATGTTTACTCTCAATGTGAACAAGGATACCATCTGGAAACATGTCCCTCTGCCCAGAAACATTTTCACTCTGCACCTCTCAACAGCAACAACATTTATACCCAGTTTGTGCCCAGTGAAGGGAGAAGTGAATGATAGATACAATTCCTCCAGAAACACCAGCCACATTATCTGTTAGCTTGGCCTGCAGTTGTACTCCAACTCTCAATAAATATGCTGACTTTTTCAGCTTTCTCTGGCAAGGGGAGGGGGAAGATTTGCAAACTCTCATTTTGTAGAAAGAGAGAGGGGAGAAACAGGGATGTGAGGCGCATGGGAAAATCTTGGACTTGCAGTCTTATATTGATCATTCTCATTCACTTGATCTTCCTCCCAAGTCTATAATGCTCTGTGTTTGGTCCATATCATCAAGTGAGAGAAGGGAAGGAAAAAATTAAAAAGAGGAGGTAGAAAACTGTTTTTTCTAAGCAGTTGGAGGGGACTCAGGAGGCCCAAAGTCCACCAAAAACCCCATAGAGCAGATGCAGCCTACAACTCCCAGTCCTGCAATTAAAGCCAAGAAAACAAAACAGTCTTCACCTGTCAGCTGTTAAGACATTAGGGGGCCATTCAGACTACAGAACTATAAAGCTATTATTCCACTTTAGCTGTCGTGGTATAAAACCTATGGAATCCTGGGAACAGCAGTTTAAGGAAGGTCATTTAGAATTCTCAGCTAGAGCACTCCAGTGCATCACCAAACCATAAACCACAAGATTCAACTAAACTAAAATATGTTGGTTCCCAACTCCTTTTGACTTCGCTCATGCCCACCATAAAAGGTATCTTTTGAGAACTTCTCTGATATCAGTCCTTGGGCTGAAATGGGTTCCCTACCTTTATTATGGAGAAACAAGTGACCATTCAGTAAAGACTGAAATCCAATTTTCTCATCGACTCTGTCACCACAGAACACTTCCATTTCATTTGCCCTCTTCCAGTCTTTTACTAACAACGGAAGATCAAAAGGCTTATGTCATGTAGGTGTGATTTGTTGTTGTTGTATTCTTTCAAACTGAGTCTGACTTACAGCACAATCTCATAGGATTTTCTTGGCAAGATTTTTCCAGGTAAGTTTACCATCACTTCTTTCTAAGTCTGAAACTTGCCCAGTGGGTTTCCAAAACTGAACCTTATTCTATCAGAATCCTACTCTAACACTCAGACCACTAGGCCATGCTGGCTCTCCAGGTCTGATACAGAGGAGGGAAATACAACTTTACATCATTAGTGTATTCATTGCCCAGGATTGCCAGATGCTGAACAACTTGATCCAGAAATGTAATTTTAGAATTTTTCGGAATCCCATGGAATAATGTTAATACGATAGACTGACTGGTTTCCAGAAAAATCTCCTAGAACTGAGTTTTTGGAGCAGAATCATTGAAGAGCAGAGTCCCCAGGTCCTGCTCTGGTGAGTTAATCCAGAAGGATGCTAGGTTCATGGTATCAAAATCTGATGCAAAGTTGACTTTTTCAATGCAAGCATTACCCACCAGGGCAAGCAAGGAAGTTTCATTTACTAATTGATTGAATCCAGACTGAAGGTTCTAGGTAACGGATATCCAAGCGTGTCTAGACACATCACCATTAACTCAGTCATTTGTTAAAGAAAGCGATTTTAACTTAGTCATTAACTACCAAAACTCTTCTGAACAGTCATAATAGGTATATACAGAATACTTGCAAATTTTCTCTCCTAAAAGAGAATAAAAAAGCAAACTATGAGATTTCTCTCATCTGAGGAATTTTGTACACACACAAAAATGTATTCCCAAATTGAAAAATGCCCAAAACCTCTAATAATTTTCCACTGGTGAGAAAACTTTTTGAAATTCTTCGCATGTGAGAATAAATTAAGCAGAGATTTACATCCCTACACAGCGGCCTCCTTCAAGACAGGAAGTAGAATGTAGAAGCTGAAAAATATTTTAATTAACTTTAACAAAAGAAGAAAATGTGTGAGAAATCTTAGGATAAATATTTAACTACTGTTAGCTGCAGGCCCTTACAAAAATCCACTACTACATTTATTTCTGTTTCTTAAGGACACTTTTTTTTGGAAGGGAACTAAGAAGACGCCACATGTGTGCGAGGATGGGCATCTTCACTCTAGGACTGTGTGTGTGCATAAAAAGCAAGTGTGGAGAAAAGGATAAGGTCCTGACCTCTCCTGCCTACCAGGTCCAGGCACATCAGTTTAGCCACCAACAGATTGCCTGCAAGAGAATACAGCCATAAGCATAAACGATTTGCACAACTCTGATTAATTACTATCAGCAATTACAGTTATAGGACTGCCAGTCCTTACCTTAAAAAAGCAGAGCATACCAAACATAACAGGCTCATAACATGGTGGCATGAGGAGACTTGGACTGTCAAGGCTTTCCAGATGACTAGGAGTACAACTCCCATTATTCTTGGGTAATGGTGAACAAACAGGAGATGTCCCAACATCTATCTCAGGAGCATTGGGTTGTGGGTGGCTCAGGATGGGAAACCTTGAGATTTGCAGAAAGATGGAATATCTTTAGCGAGAAAAGAAACCTGAGCAGGAAAAAAAATGAAAACACAGGGTAGACTGAGCATTGGAAATGCCAGGAAAATAACAAAACAAAACAGAAAACCAAGGGAGAAGGTGAATGAGAGAGTGGAATAGCTGGACTCTGAACAGAAGTAACATCTTGATGCCACTTCTACTCCTTTGAATCTCAGTTGTGAACTCAGTGGAAAAGAAAGGCTAGGGGCATCACTTCTTTGAAGTGTTATATGTTTCCTATACACATTCTTTAAAGTATATTTTAATTCTGACTCAAGCGTATGTTCAAGAACTGTTCAAACCAAAATGCTGGATATATCTGGAAGAATAGAGAAACCAAAGTTCAAAGTAAGTTCAGAAAGCTAGCAGTAATCAGGCAGGTGGAAGTATCTGTCACCTTTCATGGTAAAACACCTGCAATTATGAAGTAAATTCCCCTCTTGTCCATTAAGAAAAGCCCATTTGACAGAAAGAGCTTCCTGCCATTTTAGTTACACTCCGGAGAGTCTCACTGATGTAGTTTCAAAGTTAGCTATTGAAAATTCCATCAGCTAGTGTGTGAATGACAGCCAGTTTAACAGAACGGTGAAGACATTCAGTTCTGTCCCTCAAAGCTATTATTCTTCCTCATTCGGTACAAAATATCAATACAATTTCCTTCACTCGGAGCTTTTTTTGTTAAAGAAAAAAAAGATAGTTGTTACCATAGATTAAAAATCAGTATTTACTTAATTCAAGTGGCATAGGAAAATGTCATGGCCCATAATTTGGCACAGAGGATGCCCTGTAGCCTTTTTGAGATATTATATTCTCTATTCAGCTGTATCACAATTGACTTGTACTTCAGAAGTAAAGTGCGCTCTAAGGCATAACAACAATCCTGTTTAAGAATAACTAAAGTCTATCGTTCTAGTTCCAGTTGCCAGAAGAACTGAAATTAATACAAAACTAAAGACTTTTTCACTGCACCAGAGAAGTGTGTGGGAAGATGAGAGAGCTATCTAACAGGATTGGTTCAGTGTCCTAGCTTGGCAATTAATATGCTGTACAAAGTATCAGTGAGGGAGCAAATAATATAAGGAAACTGTGTGGGAAGGAGGGAAGGAAGAAAGGACAAGACAGAGAGAAGGAAAGATCACCAGATCATCTGAATATTTAGTACAGAATATTTAATGGTGCACTAACATTTAGTTCAATCAAATATAACAGATTATTCCAACCTTCATCAAAATAAAAGACTTCTTCCCCTTTTTTGAGCTGTTGTTGTTGTCGTTGTACGACGACTCTAAAGTTACTCTATCATGGTGTTTTCTGAGAATGTGTGACATGTCCAAGGTCATCCAGTGGGCTTCCATGGCCAAGAGAGGAATCAAACCCTGGTCTCCAGGATCATAATCCAATGCTCAAACTCCTATACAAACTGCTATACTCTTTTTGAGCTGTTTGGGGGATATCAATCACAGCGATAAGACAACTCTTTGCAGAACCTCAGGAATCAAACAACCCATGCCATTTCCTTAATACTAAATTGATGCCATATTGTTGATGACATATATTTTTTCCTATATAAACTCATACTACAGTAGACTAGTTAAAGTACTCTATACTTCTTCTCTCTCTTCCCCCCCCAAATCTCTTTCTGAGCCACCACTCCAGCATCTCACAATCTATGTTTCCTCTTTGACCTAGAGGATTATGCGTAAAGTCCCTGTTCAGCTAATTTAATTTTTGTGTTGCCTTGGGCAGACTGCTAACACTCAGCTGTGGTTCCACTTTTAGAAAACTGGAATTTAGTTCATTATCACATGCTTTCTATCCCTTCCTTCCTTCCGGGAATTCAAAACAGTACAAATGGCTTTCTGTTTATTTTCTGTTCCCAACAGCATTTTCAGGCATATCAAGAGCAACCAGGGCTGGCCAGAGGCATTTTGCTTCCTGAAACAAAATAAAACAAAATGTCTTCTCTGTTGGGGAAATTGAAAAATATTGAATATTGAGAGACTCAATATTGAATAATGAGACTCTCAATCAGCAGAGTATTTTAGTAATTGCACAAAAAAATGGAAGTTGAACAGATCAGCAGTCCCACTTCTTTAACTCCACCCCAAACACACTTAATCTAGCTCAAAATAAATACAAAAACGGTTTGGTTAAAAATATAAAAGAGTTTACACACAAAATCTTGTGCATGGTCTACAAAGGTTCAATTCTTGAGGAAGGTAGGAAGAGAAATAAGCACTCACATGCTTGCTGACAATGATCCCTGTTGGGAAAATCTCAGAGCATGCTTTCAGGTCAAAGGCGAAGACAAAAAGAAGGAGTAAATGGCCAGAGAATCTTTTTTAAAAGAACAAGGAATGCTGGAGGAAGAGGTGTTAACCAACAAACAGGAAGTTTTCTCTCTAGGCTATCTCTCTATGCTTAACAATAGACATGCAAACAAACTAGCCAATTAATTAGGCATGCAAAGGTTGCCACTCCCAACATTCCCCACCACCCAATTCAAGGTGCACAGCACCCAAAGCCATGTAACTCAGTGCTGGCCCTTGAGGCAGAAAATCTCAGATACACCTCTACTTCACTCTGGCAGTAAAAATACAATAATGACCAAGGAAATAACTGAAAATTTCCCATCATTTCATAACACTCAAAATCAGCTTTCTGAAGCAGTCCCTCAGTCTACTCTAGTGGTAGGCCCAGGAAACTGTGTAGCTATGGAGATGGGGCACAAAATGAGGACAGTGAACCTCCCAACAAGAATTCTTCCCCAGCCTCATGGAATTTTTTTGCTCAGTACTCAAATTTCTAGCATCGTGGAGAGTGAGACACTGAAAATCATTCACAACTATAACTCTCACAATTTCTGTCTTTGCATTCCTTTAGTAATTTTGCCTGCCTCTTTTCTCTGGAAACCTAAATGTTATTTGCAAATGTTCAGCCAACGCTTAAGTTAATGTAATGCTAGCAATCTGGAGACTTGAGGAAAGTTTTCATTTGAACGGGCAGAAGTTTTATTTAGGGAGCCACATTCTCATTCCCCCCACCATAGCTACCCCTCTGGGGTTGGCCCTGGTAGAAACCACAATGAGCTTCATAACTTATCCAGGATTTAGCCTCAGTCCAACACATTGTTTGTTATATAATGAGTCATCTTTAGGCAATCCGCTTCTATAAGTGTGGATAGGGCAGGCAATTCTGGCTCTATTCTCTCCAACCACAATTTCCCCATATTCATTGAGAAAAGTTTCCATTGTCACCTGTGGTGGCCAGCAGCACCAACAGTAGATTTTCTCAGAGTATTAAAACCTACGCTATCTTGATCATAGTTTTAGGACAGGGTTCAGAAGCTTGGAAAGCTCCTTTAAAATAAGGAATGAACCTTGGAGCAGATTCACTGCACCCCCAATCTGAAAGCCACAAAATGGTGCTGTGACCACATTGGGCTGAGCACAGTTACAGAGTTCCAGTTGGGAACTTTTGTTATCACCATGAACTGGCCTGGCTTCGGTAGCTACTCAATATCATTTTGATATCACAATTCGGTCTTATTTTGGCACCCTCAGCCAAGTGTTTGTGAGGCCCCCGAACAAGCACGGAGCTAGGCATGGCTATTAATTGCTGAAGCATTCCTTTTCCCACCTAAGCAAGCCAGACACAGCCAGATCTTGCTTTAGGAGACCTCCCGAAACAGACACTTCGTTAAGGATGCACGCTAATACAAAGAGCTCCCTGCCCCGAGCAGGCACCCTGGCGAGCTGGACACTCCACCACCAAGGCAAGCTGCATCTGCATACTGGTCATTCCTTTGTCAATTCGAACTTAACTCAATCATGTTAAATTCTGACCTTTCGGAGACATTGTCTCACGCCCAAACCTCATTGTTCTCTCCCAAGTCCAGACTAGCCCACGATCATATTTTCCCCCATAAAAACCCCAAGCTCCGAGAGCTTCCTCGGATTGCTCCGGACTTCCATCCAGCCTTGCTGCCGTTTTGTCGGGCGAACTCCCCACGGCCACCACGCTGAATTTCTTCTCTTCCATCTTCAATCTCTTCAGGACTACGAGAAAGGTGTCGTATCACCCATTTCCCCCGAAAAACTCTTATTTCTTATTTCCTAGTTAGCTGTGTGGTTGTGTTATCTCAAGTGTTTGTCTGTCTTTAATAAAACATCATTTTTGCTATTTTAAAACTGTCTGACTGCTTGACTGACCTGACCCCGTATACATAGGGTTACAAGATCCCCGCTAAGTTACCCTGCCTCTCGTTAGCTTAAGCGAGTGCTCCAGTTAATTTCCCTATCTTTGCTTGTTGTTTGGTTATTTGGGCGCCCCTTCTGGGACCTCCAGTAACACTTTAATTATTGTACTGATTAATCAGCCAAATGTAATTATTAACCCTGGCATCAATCATCCCCATCAACATGGGACAGTGGAGTGCATATGCCATGCTTACAAAAACTGCCTCCCATGCTTATAAGAACAGAATGCCTCTCTCGAATTGTCTCTTGAATCTAGATTTTATCACTTAACAGTATTTGAGAGAACAGAAAGAAATGCATCAAGCATCTCAAAAATAAGCAGAGCAAAGCTACTGAGGTCAGAGTAGAGAGTGGCAGAGTCCAGGGCAAAGGAACCATTGCTTCCTAGGCCTGCTAGCTTCATGCTCCCAGGGCAGGCTCCTTTTTTTCTCTCACTGATTTTTTTTCCTCCCTCCTCCCTCCCATTAGTACCAATGCAAAGGGCACTGCTGCAATGCATTCAAGACTAACATGCGTCTTCTCTGTTCTGTAAGCTGCGTATTGTGCCAAGAGGCCAGATCCACTCAAACCTGTTTGAGAGATTTGCTGAGATAAATAGAGGCTGCAGATATTACAAATTTGCAACTTTGTTGATTACACACAGATAATAAATGGATGAAAAGTATAAAACGTAAATGCAATGAAAGTTCTCACAAATCTCTTCAGCTGAAGTAAGCAGATGCAGCTGAGACTATATCTTGGTTCCCACAGGTATAAGGATACCTTTGGCTTCTGGCCCACAAGATCTTCTAAATGGGCAACTGTCTCTCCTTCTTCTAAGACTGAGATAAAGAGATTATCTCTAGAATGTGGGTTTTACATATAGTCAATGCCCACTTTCTAGAATCTAGGAACTGTGCAGCCCTCCAGATCTTTTGAGACTCAGAACTCCCAGCAACCCTAACCAGCATAGCCAATGAGTAATTAAGGGGGTTGCAATCCTACCCACCAATAATGCCCTCACAAGTTGGGTGGGGAAGATCAGACGACACCTCTTAAGTAAAAAGCTCCAACAATGTAGCACAGAAAAAGGGAAGATATCAGTTCCTGTTAGACAATGTACCTATCTAAATGGACAATAGTACAGTGAAGCACAAGCATAATTATGTTTGGATCTTACTCCTTTTGACTGCCATTGCATAAGCCCCAGGGAGGTCTCATGACAGATAGCAAGCCACAAGAAGTCTGATAAAATAACCAGCATGAATCTATATCCATGTATGAAGCTGTAGGACTCAGTGGAGGCACCACCTTGCCTGCACATCATTCTCTGGCTTGGGTAGTGGATGTGAACCAACTGCTTTACTCAGTTAAAACCTCTGGCGGAGGCATACCACTGCAGAGGAGCAAAGATAGCAGTAAAGGGTTGCAGATTTGCTCTAAGAGGGAGAACCAGGGTAGAAATTGCAAGATAGCAGAAGGAATGAAGTGCAAAGTTCTTCTATGGACTTGAGGTGTAAAGGAACAGAAGGCCATTATCCAAGACCTGCACAGGAGCCTACCTGAATCCTTCCGTCTATCTGCCAGACTTTGTGGGGAATATATCCAGGATAGCCTTAGCAGAGAGAAATCTGGAGGTATCTGGCAGGCACATCCTTCCACTAAAACAAAAGTCAAGCAAGTTATCAAGACAAAGAAAACCAGAAAGATGACTAGGTACCCCTTCTCATCTCTTTAATAATATTCGGTCTATTGGTTTATTTGTGTTTTTGCTTGCTCCATGGAACTCTAATTCTCTAAGTCTATTTCTCCCTCAGCTTCCCACTTATCTATTCCCTCATCTACCCACTTATCTATTGCCTACTAAGATGACCATCCTCCAGCCACTTACCAGCTACTTTCCAGGGTGATCATCCTGCCACCACTTACCAACTCCAAACCAAAATTAATTCTGTAACCATCTTTTATCTGTTTCCTACCAAAGTTCTCATCCCCAAACCTCTTGATGACCTTACAGAGGTTTATCCCACAGCCAATCACACATGACCCTTATCAAGCTACCTACCAGAAGCCTCTTTAAACCCAAAATAAAATCTATTCTCCCTAAATGCTATCATGGTTGACTGAAAGTACATGCAAGATGGGGCATTTGAACTACTGTTTCTTGTGCAGTTACCTCCACAACACCATAATATATGCACTATTGTGCTTATGTAGAATGAATGTGAGAAGCCCAATGGTACTTCTAACCCCTCTTCTGGTCCGCTACAGCATGTCTTTGAAATGAGGAGTTCCTGGATCTCCTGGACCCAAAACCTTCACCATCACACTCTTGGATATACCTCCAGAATATGTCCTCTTTTGTCCAGATAGAGCAGCCACAGTGATGGGGCTTTTTCCCATCAGTCAAAGGAGGACTTCCATAACATACCACTATCTACAGATGAGTCTTTCTCTCCACCTGCCATCATAACTACAGTTGCAAGCAATATACTCTTCAGAAGAATTATTTTTTCCACAGCACCAAAAAAAAAAAAAATGAAGCATATTATGCTGGGGAAAACTCAACCTTTCAACAAAAGTTCTGTTGCGAGGGAAGAGTGCACTAACAAATGAGTAACAACAACTATGGATTTTATTGAGCTAAAATTGTTAATGTCCTGAATGTAAAATATCATGCCATAGCTAGGAAATCATAACACCATTTCTAGACCAGTTTCTCCTTTCCGCCAAAAGATAACACATTTTTTAGAGATTTGTTAACTGGTTAAAAGAGTGTAATATACAGGCATAAGGGGACCTTCCATTTTGCTGATGCATTTTCCATCTCATTTCTTGAAAGCCCAAGGAAAGCTGGTGTCAACAGAGCATACCTTATTAATGTGCACTGCTATTGTTCACTTTCAGACTGTTGTAGTTTTTTTTACTATGTAGTTGAACTGAACTAAACCAAAACTTTGTGCTGAGCTTTTCCTTTCCCTTTTTTTCGTTTTTTAAAAACATCATAAAGTGGCTGTTTTCACCACACACAGCAATTATTTCATGCCAGACTGTTCTGTGCTAAGAATATTTTGCTAACAATGTTGAGAAAAACTTTCTTGACCAAACAAACAAAAAGAAAAACCTAGAAGAATAATACCAGGGCACCTAAGAGAATGGAAAAACCAAACAAAACATCTACCCCATCCTAATATTAATTCTGCTATTGTGTATTTCTGATTATCATGATTATCAGAGCAACTTTACTGTAGTTGGTTTGGTTTGGATTTTTTTTCCCCTAGGCAAAATTGAGGCCAGCTACAAAGTAGTGATGAACAAGATACTCTGCAGTTGATAGACTATAGCACTTCAGGCTGCAGGTCAAGATGTGGATCCTGCAATAATATGCTCCAGTGCTCCTGTTCAAGGTTTCTGTCCAGACAGGCTTGCCTTCCTCTTAGACATTTTTTTTCTTTCCCTTTCCCCTGTTTTTCTATTTTCTTCCAAGTATCATTCTGCAAATACTGAGCAAGCACAGTCCCCATTGAGTTTTTCTACTCACCCATCTGGCTCAAGGTTTTATTTTCTTCTTCTAAAGATTGTCCTGGAAAACTTAGGTTTCCTCTATGCCTCCTTCTTATATATGGATACTAATGTTTTGGCAAAATAAGGCTACACTCAGAGAAATGCATGGATGTAAGTCTCCACTCATTTGGTTCTCAAAGGAAACATGGGTACTTTCAGCAATTTTCTTCCTCTTGCAAGTAATTCTGTGAAAACTGTTCAGTTCCTGAAGAGCATTTGCAGTTTAGGACTTACTCCGTGCAAAATTTGTACACTTTTTTACATGGAAAATAGCATCTTTTTTCACAGAAAACAATGGCCATTACTTCAATGGCTACTACTTCTGGCTCCCCAGTCCGGTCCAGGCTGCTCCAGAGCAGTGCATGCTCATCGCTCCTCACTGCTCCGGCATCAAAAATGGCGGCTTCCGGTTGGTCGAGGGTCTCGACCAACCGCTGAAGCTCGCCAGCCTAAAGCCCGCCCCCAGCAGATCACAGGCTCGCATTAGTGTGAGCCTGCAAATCTGCACAAGGGAGCAGGCTCGCAGTGGTGCTCTCCGTGCTTTTGAAAGACCTGATTTTTCTGGTCTTTCAAAAGCACGCTGGCCGACCACTTAGGGTCATTCTGGAGCGGGCTGAGGTGCGGATCTATATTAAGTAGTCCAGACCCAGTCCGCTCCCAGGTGCAGACGTCCTCCCTGGAGGACGGACTGCACTATTTCAAATACCACATGCGTAAATGGCCATAGTTTCAACACAAGAATATTCTTTTATACACAGAAAATGCATGTTCTACCCCTCCCCCAAAATGTGCACAGTAAGTCCCAAACTGCAAAAATTCTTGGCAGTGAAGAATTTTCCTCATCTGGCTTTCCTGACAATCAAGAAACATGTTTTGTGACCATTTTTAAAAAATATTTTAAAATATTCATCCTATCCCTAGAGAGCTGCATTTCTTTTAGTTTCCATAATGTTAACGCCTCATATTAAAAGCTCCATGCAACTTTCAGGGAGAAGGTTTTTAGCCTGATATTATCCTTAGAGGTTAATCTTGGTATGCAACTCTATATAATAGTATATATGTAAACACAGCCTACACTTTTATAAGTTACTGGTTGAACTATAACTCCCAGAATTCCCATACCAGGCTAGCCACAAAACAGTAACATTTTCAAGGCTTAATTCAAACATTTCATTGCACTTTGTTTTATCATCAATTTTAGCGAGTTGCCTTGGGGTCCATGTTGGGGAAAAGATGAGGGATAAATAAAATAAATATTAAAATTTTGCCTGCGGTCTGAAGTGGCCCAGACTATTAAATCTACCCATTACCTGAGACTCTAGTTTCTGCATCTCAAAAACATACTTAGCTGAAAGGGCAAGAACAAATTTCATAATGTTACCATGAACTAAAATATGTGAAGAGCCTCTGAACCACACTATCACCAGCATTTGGGGAGTCAATCAGGGCAAGCCTTTTGGTATACTTTTAATTTTTTAAAATTACATAAGCAAACTTTAAGAAAGAAAATGCATTAGTTCACAAGAAAATGAGCCACTGGTTTTATTGCTTGTTTTTCTTGTTTCGAAAGAAGCTTTTAAAGCTTACTCGCAGTGTTAATTGCACATTTCTTTCCTGACTTGCAGAGACTGATATAAAATCACTGATGTGTTTGTTTTAGTTTCCAGACATCATGTAAGAGAATAAAACCCACTTAGCATGAATGCAAACTCTCCATCCTATAAAGCACTTTTTATTATTAAAAACATTCTGATAGATGCCTCTGCATAAGGCAAAAGCATAAAGATGATGAAAAAGAATGTACTACATGTACATGAAGCAATAAAAAAATTACCACTGAATGATTAATTCCTATAGCAGCACATACTTCACACTGAGGGAGCTAATTCTCAAATAACATGTGTTGCATGTGAATCACTTCTTCCTCACAGCAAAAATGAAGAGTAAGCAGGAGATCCAAGACTGATGTGACCAAGCTTTTATCTACATGTCTGTCTGTCTGTCCATCCTTCCTTCCTTCCTTCCTTCCTCTTTCTGTCTTTCAATGAAATGTAACTATGGATGTACAGCTGTCAATCTGAAACATCACCTAATCATCTGTGAGGAGATGAGGAGATCTAATCATCTGTGAGGAGATGATTAGATTACACTAGATTAGATCAGCTCTCATCTTGTCCCTTCCCACAGACATATTTTTTTTTCCAGTATAAATATGAGAGGGAGGGAAAAACATACTGTTGTTCCTTGGGAGGAACTCCAAATTTCTCTCCCCACAGGGCAAACAGGAACTAGGGAGGAAATTTTAATCTTGAAAACAGCATTAGGGAGGGAAGGATAAAATAAAGAGCAGCTCAGGACTACCTGTCCTCTATCAGTATAGGAGCGGGGAAAACCACAAAGTGTTAGCTGCCACACCTCAGATAGGCCATTTCCACACTACACTGTTATAGTGCTATTATTCCACTTTCAACATCCTATAGAATCTTGGGGTTTGCAGTTTAGGGAGGGGCAGTTAAGAATTCTCAGCCAGAGAACTCTTTGGCCTCAGTAAACTACAAACCCCAGAATTTCACAGGATGTTGAAAGTGGAATAATAGCACTATAACAGTGTAGTGCAGAAATGGCCATAGTTTGGATTGCCTTGGCAACAGACCCCATGGGCTGTTGATTAATATCAGGTCAGTAAATAGAAATACACCCTTGATCCAGGACTGATCTTGAATGAGTGTGCTGATCTGGTTTGTATTAATGGAGACCCAGCTGGCTTTGTCCACCTGAGTTTTCCACGGAGCAGCGAGCAAGGCCTGCGGAGGGGGGAGCTGCAGTTGTCTCTATCCATCTCCCTCCTCTGGTGCTCAGTCCCAATATGCTGGGTTTGAATATGTATACTCAAAGGTAGGTTGCTGGGACAGAATAGGGCAGTGGTTCTCAACCTTCCTAATGCCGCAACCCTTTAATGTAGTTCCTCATGTTGTGGTGACCCTCAACCATAAAATCATTTTCGTTGCTACTTCATAACGGTAATTTTCTTACTGCTATGAATCGTAATGTAAATATCTGATATGCAGGATGTATTTTCATTGTTACAAATTTAACATAATTAAAGCATAGTGATTAATCACAAAAACAATATGTAATTATATATTGTGAAATATTTATTTATAATTACATCTCGGGGGAATACACAAGCTTCTTGTGTGTGCCTTCAAGTTGTTCCTGACTTATGTTGACCCTAAGGTGGGCCTACCATCGGGTAGGAGGGTAGGTGGGTGGGCAAATGAGAAGAGGGCAAGTAACTGCAACGCAAAATTCAAGCAAGAAGTTTCCAAAAGTAGGCTGGAAAGAGAGAGAGAAGACTGCCCATCTCCTAGGAAAAGGAGGTCTCCCCCTTGTTCTGAAATAAACTCCTCTTACAGGCCCGGCCAGGAATCCCTGGGGTAGCACAACGAGCTGCCCGCCTCTGTCAAAGGGGCTGAGACCCATGCCGGGCTGCCGCCCAGCCCACCCGCTGAACCCTGCAGAGCGCCAGGCTGCCTGGAAACTGCTCCAACCCGTAGCTCTCTTTCCCGGCAGATGGACGCTCCTGCCCACCACCTCGCGCAAGACCTCCATCAAAACACCTCCCCCTCCTGCAACCCGCCAACCCTGCCCCCCTCCCCATCCAATGCCCATGCGAATGGCACCCGATCAGGGCGTTTTTGCAGCTCTCTGCCCCCACTTCCAAATCAGTGACATCGGTTACAAAATGGCAGCCCTGGAAGCTGGCAGTCGTGCTTGGCACGCACGCATGGGCAGGGATGAGGGAGGGGGCCCAGGGGCTCAGAGCCCTCCCCAACGCCAACGCCCCCCCCGTGCTCCTGTGATAGCAAACCCAGTGCAAGGGCGGGTGGCACATCTCCTTCTGCCTCTCCGCCACTCACCCCAAGCACAGGCGGGAAAGGTAACGCAAGCCGCCTGCAGCAAATGGTGCTGCGGGCACCGAGAGCCCAGAGGGAGGAGGGAGGGAGGGGGAAAGCCTGGAAAGAGGCGGCGCTGACCAGGCTCTCCCCTCTCCATGCAAAGTGCAATCCCTCCTCCCATTGCAGGGTGCCCGGAGCTTCCCCTCTTGCCCGCGGCCCCGTTCCTGCTGCAGGGCCTTGCCCCAGGCACAGGCTCGGCCGTCCTCCTTTCCTACCCAGCACTTGCTCACTCGACTTGGCAGCTCCACAGGGGGAGGAAAAGATGGCGCCGTGTCCTACTTCAGAGCCCGCCCGCCCACCCGCCCGCCTGTGCTCGGCTGCCGCACCAAGGAGCAAGAGGAGGAGGCGGCCCAAGTGAGAAAGGCCACTGGCGTGGTGGTAGTGGCGAGGAGGAGGGGGTGGCACTCCTCCAACGGCACAACCCCCCCTCCCAGAGCAACAGCCACCTCCTCTCCCCTCCTCCCAGCGCGGGGTCTCAGAAACAGCCCTCCCATTGGCTGTGAGGCCACCAAATAACAGCGGGGGCTGGGTTTTAGCAGGAGGATCAGTGACCTTGTTTCAAAAGGAGGTGGGGTGGGATAGAGGAGCAGTGTCTCGGTTCCTAAGACCATCACAAATATGTGTTTTCCGATGGTCTTAGGCAACCCCCGTGAAAGGGTCGTTCGACCCCCAAAGGGGCCATGACCCACAGGTTGAGAACCGCTGGAATAGGGATTCTGTTGGTGTACCATCCATCCCACTACTCAACAGACGCCCTTCCTGATTTGGCTGAGTCAGTCTCAGCAGTGGTGTTGGAGTCCCCTTTGTTAGTTGTGCTGGACAGCTTCAAGATCCACACAGAGACTTTTCTATCAGGAGCAGCTCAGGACTACCTGTCCTCCATGACAACCATGGGTCTATCCCAAGTAGTATCTGGTGCCATCCACGCTTCAGGACACACTTTGGACCTAGTTTTCTGTGCAGGGTGGGGTGATGGTGATAGTGGGGGTGGGGATGGAGGAACTTTCTACAGTTCCATTATCTTGACTGATCAATATCTGGTGGATTTTAGACTCACTATAATTCGGATCCTCTGTGGGGGGGGCAATTATGATGATCTGCTCTAGGAGGTTTATGGATCTGGATGGATTATTGATGGCCCTTGAGGAGCTTCCTGTGCCTGTTGTCAAGTGATCCTGTTGTCAGGTGATCCTGTTGAAGTTTTGGCTGATGTCTGGAATAGGAAATGGCCAATGCAGTGGACATGATTGCTCCTAAGTGTCCCTGGTTCACTAGTAAGCACTCTGATTCACTAGGTAACTGCTGGTGGTAAGTGGGACAGAGACTAGAGTGATGATAGCAGAAGACTCCAAATGAGTCTAACCAAACACAGGCTAGAGTTCATTGCAAAAACTTTGCCATAGTGATGGTGGCAGTGAAGAAATCCTTTTCCACTTCCACCATTGCATCAGCACAGTGCAATCCAGCAGAGCTGTTTTGAGTCAGGGGCCTTTTATATTCTGTCCCGCAAGAGAAGTATATAAACCACTTGGTAGCCTGTTGTGAAGAGTCTGGAGAGCACACAGTGCCCAGATCAACTCTGACTTTGATACTGTAATTGATACAGATCTGGTTGATATAACATTGACCCCTGCTAGTCCACTATTACTGGATATGTTTTAGTTTGTGCAACCTGAGGATGTGGACAGGATACTTGGAGAAGGGAGAGCCATCTCATGCATGCTGGGCCCCTGACCTTCCTGGTTGTTGAAAGCAGCCTGATAGGGACTGGCAGATTAAATAAGGGGAGTAGTAAATGCTTCACTATCTTGCTTGTTTCTATCTTGCTCAAAAGAGGCTGCGATGAGGCCATTGTCAAAAAAGGCATGCTTGGATTAAATTGATTATCTAAATCCATTTCACTTCAGGTCTGGCAATAGAAGACAACTTTGGTCACCTTGGTAGATGACATACACTGGACGGGTGGCGGGGGGGGGTTCCGCTAGACCTCTCAGCAACTTTCAATACCATCAACCGTGGTTTCTTTCCATGCTGCATTTCTGAGATGGGACTTGGGGACACTGTTTTACAGTGGCTCTGGTCTTTCTTAGAAGGGCAGACTCAGAAGGTGGAGCTGGGGAGTGCCTGTTCAACATCTTGGTGGTGTCTGTCAGGGCTCAGTTCTGTCCCCCATGCTATTTAACATTTACATGAAACCACTGGGAGAGGTTATCCAGAGTTTGGGGGTTAAATGTCACCAGTATGCTGACGACACACAACTCTATCTCTCCTTTAATTAATTCCTTTTTAAGTTGTGTAAGCTAAATGTTTTAGCAATATCTTTTTAGATTATTGTAAGCCACCTTGGATCCTGTTTGGAAGAAAGGCAAGATAGAAAATACACACAGACATACCTGTCTTGCTACTTTACTGTTCTGATCAAATCATGCACCCCACACAGCTGCATTTAACTAAGTAAGAAAACATTGGGAAAGGCATTTAACACGTCAGTAGGCTTTACTCAAGCAAAACTTAAGTGTGCCTGCACTCCTATGTATACTTACCTTGGAGTAAGCCCCATTGAACTTAATGGAAGTGACTTTAGGATTAAAATGCATAGGATTGCACTGGAAACTGGAAACTTGGGGAAAGGTCCTTTTTGGGAGGCAAATGGTCTTCCGCACTTGGAGCTTCTTTTCAGAATGCAGCTACTTGCACTTCACTACACTGTACTTACTCTTGTGGTTTTGTTTATGCAAGCTGAGGTATTCTAACTGACTAATCCTGCTATCAGGATTAGACATAGGTTAGGCTAGTTATTTTAATCCATTCCAGTAAGTTCACAGCAACAAGACAAGTCAAAATATGAGATTCTAGCATGCTCCAAGGTGCAGAATATACAACTGCTGTTGTGTGCATTCAGATTGTTTCCAATTTATGGCAACCCTAAGGTGAACCTATCACAGGATTTTCTGGGTCTGTGTGTGGGTGACACATCCCACATCACTCAGTGGGTTTCCATGGCAGACTGAGGAACTGAACTCTGGTCTGCAGGGTCCTAGTCCAAAGCTCAAACCACCACACTGTGCTGGCTATCTGAATCTTCTATACCACACCACAATTTTGCCTTTTACTTAGGTAGAGCTGTCTAACAGTTGTATGGAAGATCCAGTATGCCAGATGTTTCTGGACATCCTTGACCATTGGCCTTACTGCCTGGGACTGATGGGAGCTGGAATCCAAAACATCTTGAGGGCCACATGAGTTCCCCATCCCTGGTTTATACACTAATAAGTTGTTTTCCTGCTTGATGCTACTTGTAGCACCCATCCAGAGCTGAGATGGTGCTTTTGGTAGCCTTCTGATTATGTTTAACTGTACGTGTTATAACTGTGTATGCTTAACATACTTAGGGAAGATAGTGGATTTGCTCATGCTCCCCCCTAAGTGCATTCAAACTGACTTCTGAAAAGATCCCAACATGCATGGAGCTTTTCAGCCACTGAAATGTAGCCACTCTTCTGGTATGCGTCTTCAGCATACCCAGTTAAAACTGCAATTGCAACAAGACAAGGTACATATTTTCCAAAGCTAGCTAGGACCACAAAGTGCTGCACTGAGAAATTCCAAGTCTGCAGCCCTGTCTTAACTTAAACCAACACTTTTGGAACCTGTGGCTTCACTCAAGCTGGGATGAGGAAATGTTTTAAATTAAAATGGCATACAACTGAACTCTAGGTTACTAGCATAGCACTGCACTTTTATATCTGTTTCTTGGGTCCCCCTACCAAGCTATGAAACCTTGATCCTCCAAGTAGTAGTCCATGGCTAGCATGGGCTATTGTTAATTTCAGTTTATCATCCAGTCATAATGTTAAAAGGCCCAAAGCCTCTACCCACGAGAAAGACAGCAATGCTAAATTCAAAGACAGATTCTCTGATAAGACACGTAAATGTTGGCAGACATTCCATTTAGAAAATATGTATCAAGCCATGTGTGAATTGATTGTGTTTGATGAGAAATCAATAGAAAGTGACAGTCACTTTCAGAGACATTCTTTAGTTTAAACTTTAAATACACAATACTGACATATCTAGCACTGGCTAACAAGAGTTTTTTTAAAACATTACAAACCCATTAGGATTTGCTCTTGTGCAAAATTTGCTGTCGGTGTTGAAAGGAAGAGCAGGTTCTTTATATCTACTACTGCAAGGAGCTATCATTCAAGCTTTCTGCAGCATTCTTACATAAATGCTATAAGAACAGGTGGTGTGACCTCATTAATACAACTTATGTTTTGGTCTTTTTCTCAGATAGGCAGTTGCTGGTATTTTTATAGCACAGCGCTCTAGTTTACAAGATGCTACCCACACCCTGTTAAAAGAAAAAGAAACAGAACAGATAGTACATAAACAGAGAATGCAAAATTGCACGTGTCAAGTGAGAGAGGAAAAATTATGTTTGCATGTTCAAAAAGGAATGAACCCCTTTATGGAAATCGAAAGAGTTCTGCCTCAGTAGTTTTGCTACTTTGACTTAATTTCACTTTGAAATGCAGAAATGAAGATTTATGCTTCCATTAGAATAAAACTGAAATAGCCTGAATGTGATGCAAAGACCACTGAAGTCTAATGGTCCAGTCCATAAAGTCCACACATAACAAGCACGCATGTGCACACACACGTGCACACACACACACACACACACACAAAATACTCTACAATAGCACAAAGAAACAACCTGGAAGCCCATATTTAGCACAAGTGTGATGACCAGTGAAAATGCAATTTTGTCATAGTGAATTTCTTTTCCTAGAAAAGCACTGATTCTTTCCTTCCTAAATAATACCCATAGAATTCTGAACATCATTTCCCAGGCATCTGTGTGTGTGAGACAGAGAGAGAGAGAGACAGAGTATGAGACACACACAGAGAGAGAGAGAGATGCATTGATCTGAAGGAAGACCTACCTCTAAATTCTCTGTCAGGAGAGTTGGATTTGAATATTACATATTTTAGTAAATCACTGAGGTTTAGTAAATTATAATTGGACATTACAAATTAATACAGTGGGCTGATAGCAACCCAAAACAGTTGTTATGTACTTAATGTGTAATTGCATCCCATGTGTCAGATTATGAGGTATATATTCCTGCACAAAAGAGGTTGTTAAAGAATCACAGGATTGCAGATTACAAAGCCATGTTTAGAGCAACAATGTTGTAAACACTTTAATGACTTTCAAGCAGAGGCAGATCTAGAGTGGGGCAACTGGGATGCATGTCCTGGGTGCCATTCCCCTTGGGAGTGCAAAGTCACTGTCCCCCCACACCCACTCACCATCCCTCTGCCCCCACTTACAATTCCTGTGCCTGCTTGACACACCTCTGCACCCCCTCACCACACCTTCACACCTGTTCACAGCACCCCCGCACTCACTCACTATCTCTCCATGCCCATTCACCATCCCCTGTTCGCCGCTGCCCCCTTCCTTCCTGGCCTGTTTGTGGGGACGGCAACATCAGCACCTCGGGTGCAACTTCCACGCTTGCCCCAGGTGCTGCTGAGGCTAGATACATCACTGCTTTCAAGTTAAACTGTTAATCAGACTTTTCATCATTTTCATCAAAATTCATCCTTATGATTCAGTGAAACAATGGGTGACATACATGCACAGGAGCACAGATCCACTACAACCAGTGGGTCGCATGACTCTTTCACGGGGGTCGCCGCTCCCCCTCACCACCATTGCCGCTGCTGCCAGTGGCCTTTCTCACTTGGGCCGCCTCCTCCTCAGCGCCATCTTTTCCTCCTCCACCCCCCCCGTGGAGCTCACAGGCAGGCAGGGAAGAAGGGGAGGAGTGGACGGCCCACGTGGGCTCTTGCGTTCACTCTTCCCTCTTTCTCCCCCCTGGAGCGAGGCACGGACACTGTCGTCCATTGGGCCCCTCTCAGCTGGCTGTGAGGTAGGTAGAGGCCGTGCTTCCCAGCGACCCCGGGGCGGGCGGCGTGGCAACGGGGGGGCCAGGCAGAACCGCAGCTCCCTTCCCGGCAGGTGGGGAAAGACCACCGCGGCCTAGCGGGCCCCTCTTGGCTGGCTGCCAGGGCGGCGGCCTTTCCCCACCCACCAGGAAGAGAGCCTGCTCTTCAAAAGTGAGGAGCGGGGGGGGCTGGGCAACAGCAGCTTGGGGGCCCTCCTGGGAAAGGTCGAGGGCGCCCCTTGCCACCTGAGGGCAGGAGCAGGGCGGCTGGGAAGGAAACCGCCCCCCAGGTCCCCCTTTGCCTCCCTCCACAGGGACCCCTGGCCTGGGGTGTTTCCAAAGACAAGGGGAGAGAAGGGCCACACGCCGGAAGGAGCCCCTTTTAAAGACCAACAGAGTGGTGGGGAGGTCTCTTTCGGGGGAGGGGACTGGCCAGTCGACGCACACTCTGGCCCTTTCCACATGGGGGGTGGCAAAACAGGGGGAAACGGGGCGGCGCACGTGGGGACGGAGCTTACCTTGCAGTGGGGCGCTCCATCCCCGTGGGGAGCAGCACGAATTCGCTGCTCTAAACGTCGGTGGTGCTTGGCGGCGCCCAAAATGGCAGCCAGTTGCTTCCGGAGGTGCTCCGCCAATCAGGGCAGCGCGCCAGCCGGATGCCCGCCCCCCGGGCAGCTCTGCAGGGACACGCTAGCAGTTCTTAACGGGGCCCTGTGATGGAATAGTGCACACAAGTTTTAAAAAGACCACTTGAAAAGTGGTCTTTATAAAATACGGAGCGCCACCCCCGCGGCCGCGAGAGGGCGGTTTGATGTCTACAACCTCCCCTTTTTTCACCGCTCTAGCGCACCCCGCGGTGTAGATGACCTCCGTGTCCGGTTGTCCCAGTGTAGAGATTTACCCCTGTGTGGAAATGGTCTCTGTCTGTTTTTGCTGCTGCTGCTGCTGCTTCTCTGTCCGTTTTGCACCCCCCGTGAAGGCAGAGACCCGCCGCCTTTCCGCCTCTGCACTGAGGAGTCCTTTTCTCTCCTTTCCGGGACCCTCACCCCCCCTTTGGGCAAAATCCCACCCCTTTTCTGTTGCGTTTTGGGCTGCGCGTTTGGCTATTTATCACGTCAGTCTGTGTGCCCATGCGAAGAGGTTGCGTGTCTGCGGATATGTGTGTGTGTCTGTGTCTGTGTTTGTGAACCGGGTGTTGCATTTGAAGGGATTTCTGTTTTAGTGGTTTGGAAATACAGCTTTTTTGTTGTTGGGGGGGGGCAACAGGATTATATGGTGCCTCCTTTCTTCTCCGGTGGGATTCTGCAGCAATTCCTTCCCTCCCTCATTGCACTGAATTATTTTTCTGCTGTCTCGTTGCAATCCCTCCTTGTCCTCCCAAAGCAAAGAGAGATTTTACTGGCCCCTTTCTCCTCCTCTATGAAACCTTCCAACTCCACCAGCATCTGTGGGTGCTCCCACCTCTCACTGCAAAAAGTAACCCCCCTCTTTCTGGTTTTCGGGATTCTTGGTGGAGTGGGGGCTGGAGTCTCATTTTCTCCCCTCCTCCCTCGGGATCTGTTTTTAGAGTTGCACATAATTTCCTTGTCTTTTCTTTTTATAATAAATGGATCTGCCACAATAAAATGTCATAACATTTATGACATGGTTATTATTATTAATTAATTAATTAATTAATTAGAAATATTAAAGTAGTAGTTGTGTTGAGAAGTCCAAGATCTAGGGTTAGGTGTTAGGAAGAGAAGAAAAAAAGATCTTGGTTTGAAACCCAATTTTTCTAAAGGAAAGAAAAAAGAAAAACTCTCTTGGGAGTGTCTGTAAAGATGTTAACACATGTTTATATATTTTTATATAGAAGATTTTATGTATATATATGTATGTATGTATGTATGTATGTATATATATAAAGAAAAAGTCAGCCTTCAAAGACTGTGAAGCCTTTTTGGGCAGGGGAGTGGGTAGGAAAAAGACTCACAGAGTTCTTTGTTTGCCTTTCCCTTTCTTTCTCATGGGGAGTCTCTTTTCCCTTGGAGATTATCCCCTCCCCATGAGAAATGGGATGGAATACACATAATTATTTGTGGAGGGAGTGGATTTATTGCCCTGGAAAAGGGCTGGCCAGTGGGATTTGGAGAGGGTTGGAGCCTCTTGGCCAATTTTATTCTGTCTTCCCTTTTGAGGTTCCCCAATGTGGTCCCAAGCTGAATAGGGGGGCACCGGCTCAAAATTTTTTAGTAAGCCAGCTTTGGATTGATTGCAAACTTGAATGCATAGGGTTGGATCTCCGCCCCCTCCCCATTGCAATATTTCTTTCTATGCAAACCCCACAGCTGTTGTCCTCCTCATGGGAGAGGAGGTGTTCTTCCCCCATCCCCACACCCTTTTGGGGGAAATAAAAGGGATTTCTTCCCCCGTGCCCCCATCTTCTACCTTTTGGCTCCTGCAGTGCTGCTGTGACCTTCTTGTGCCAAAATGGAGATTTTCCCTTTCCCTAATTCCCCCCCTCCTGGATTAAAAAGAGAGAAGGGGGCCACAGGGGTCTGCTTTGTGCATCCCTGGACCCCAGAGGCAGCCTCTCCTCTCCTCTCCTGAAATATTTCTCGAGGTGGCGGGGAAATGTATATCGTGGCTGAAACTGGGTGGCTGATGGAAGCTGATCCCTTAATTTCTTCAGAGAGAGAGGTTTTCACTGTGGTGTGTTTCCTCCCCCCCCCACCATTCTAGATGGCAAATACCTTCCTTTTTAATTATGTTAATTAATGTGTTAAAGAATTTTAGGCTTATATTGAAGCTGTTTGTGGGTCACTGTATGATCACTTTTTAACTGGAGTTATTTTGGGTTTTTTAAAAATGAGAGAAAACAATAATTCTGTACAGGATGGTATTTTTGAAGTGTATGATACTGTTTGCATAGTCCCAGGGTGAGAAATTTATAAATAAATCTCTCTCTTTTTTCCCACAAACTTTTTATAAAAAAAAGAAGAAGGTGTCTGTTTCCTTTCAATGTACCACGTGGCCAGCATTCTCATCTTGCTTACTCCAGTAAGAGTAAGGCCACACTGAATCCCTCCAGGGCCTCCTTGTGAGTAAACATCCACAAGCCCAGGGGTTAAATGCTAGTCATTTCCACCTTGCACAAAAAATTACTCTGCACACACACACACACACACACACACCCTGCCGCTTCCTCCAGGCTTTTCAAGCTGGCCCAGAGCGTGTCTACTCAGGAGCAAGTCCCAGGATGCCCCACGTGGCTTTCTGCAAGGAATCACTGAGAATCTCAGCACTGGCTAGTTTGTGGGGACAGGATGGTGTTGTGACTAAGCCCATTTCTGCACTAGCCTGTTATAGCGCGATGATTCCACTTTCAACATCCTCTGGAATCCTGAGGTTTGCAGTTTCGGGAGGGGCGGGCCAGCTGGCCCCTCCCGAAACTGCAAACCCCAGGATTCCAAAGGATGTTGAAAGTGGAATCATCGTGCTATAACAGGCTAGTGTGGAAATGGCCTAACTTTATTTGTCATGCACTCTGCCCATTTATTCATCCTAACTAACATAAACCCATTGATTGGTGAGGCAACATGTGGATAAAGCTAATTTACCAAGTGGTTCTGCTTTAATTGGAACTAACAATCAGATTTAGGCCCAGAGCTGAAGAACAGCCTTTGGGCTGTCTGACGGGGTCTTAATAAGTTCAGTGCATTGGCTTGTAGGGTTTCTTCTGGACCACTCAGAGTTTCCAATACTTTTCTTTATGGCATCTTGGTTGGTTAAAATGAGAAAATCAGCGTTGGTCTTTATCTCTCTTGTTCATCCTTACCTTCCCAATTTCCTCTGTGATTTCAACACCAGGCTGGTATGGGAAGGAAGTTGAAGAGAAATCCCTAACCAGGAATGAAAAAACAGAGCTTTGGGGAGGAAGAGGATGGAATTAGCTTTCTTTGGACTGCAACACTTCCAATCTCCCAACCAGATTGGTCACTGGATTCTGAGAATTGCAGTCCAGAAGTTGAAAAGCAACTTGCTCAGGTTCCAAATTAGTTGTGGAGAGCATCTTCATCTGGAAACTTTTCCCACACTGCCCCCCCCCACGGAAACGAGAGCAAAGCAGAAGCAGAACCTGGGGGGGTTCTCGAGAGTTTTTTCCCAGGGGAGATGTCAGAGCTGGTCTTCAAGTTTAGGAAAAGTAAATGAACCAGTTTTCTTGATGCTTTATCATTTCATAGTGGAACTGAGTGTGCGTATATCTGTATGTGTGTCTGTAGTCTCCTGCATCTTAAAAAAAACACACCTTGCAACAAATAGGTATCTTTCTTTCTGTAACCTACCTGTCCATGGCTGAGAAGCATTTTATATGTGGCATGCCTGATTCTTTGATTTAGTTACAGTAACTATAACTATAACAGTAGCAAAATTACAGTTATAAAGTTATAAAGTTATAAAATTATAGTTACAGTAACTATAACAGTAGCAAAATTACAGTTATAAAGTTATAGTTACAGTTACAGTTATAAAGTAGCAACGAAAATAATTTTATGGTTAGGGGTCACCACAACATGAGGAACTGTATCAAGGGGTCACGGCATTAGGAGGGTTGAGAACCACTGCACTATATATCTACATAATTAAGATCTATGATAAAATTGCAGTCTTGAGATATGAGTGTTAAATTCTTTAAATGACAACATCTCAAACAGAATGTAGCCCTGTGACTCTAACATCATCACCATTTTTCTCCTGTATGGTTTTTAATATCTTTGCCTCATGAGGAAGTCAATGAATGTCTGAAAGTTTGCATAATGTATTTTATGCTTTGGAGTGCCCCGGAAAAGGTGTCACTACTTGTGGATTTTGGATTTTGTTGTATTTTCTTGCATGACTCACAAGCCTACCCCAAATATATACTTTTTTCCCCCTGTAATCTTGAGAGAAGACATGCTTGATTGGATTCAGCACCTAGGTTGCATTGACTGGGCAGTTGTGCAACAGAGAATTGCTAAAGTCAAATTGTAATGAACATATTTTAAGAAAATTAATTAACCCAGCATTCTGTCACCAATAGGATCCAGACAGATTTTCTGGGAATCTCTGAAACAACATTTTGAGGTTTTAGTACAAACTGGAAGTCCATTCCTCTGATGAGGAAAATAGAAGTCATGACAGAATTCCTCCCTTATGTTTGAATATGATTATCAGAAAGCAGGTAAAATTTGTTTTCCTCCTTGTTGTACTATTGGCTGTGTACTTTTTGGATACACACCATGACAGGCATGTAATACTGAAGATTTCTAAACTAACAGTGCAGCCTATACATGGCCAAGTAATGACTGCAGCATTGGACTAAGTTCATATTCTTACAGGAAATCCAGCATGAAGTGACAGTTCCCTCAAATATTGTTGCTGTTCGTTGCCATCAAGTCAGAGTCAATTTGTGCTGACCTTCTGAATGAGACGCTTCAATGGGGTCCTGTGGTGAACACCGCTGTTCAGGTTTTGCAAACTCATGGCCGTGGCTTTTCTTTATTTTCTTTATTGAGTCAATCCATCTGTTTTCCTTTTCTCTTACTGCCTTCCAATTTGCCAAGCTTTATCATTTATTTCTATGAGTAATACCCTTTCATGATATGCCTAAAGTATGTTAGCTTCTGTTTAGTCATTTTGACCACCAGGGAGAGTTTGAGCTTAATGTGCTCTTGAACACATTTATTTGTTTTGTTTTGTTTTGGCAGTTCATGGAACCTGTAGAATTCCAGATATAGACCAATGGTTATCAAGGATAATAGAAATGAAAGAGTATGATCTACTCACCCATTATATAGACAGAAAACAAATTAATAAATTGGAAGAAGACTGGCAGTCAGTTATAATGTACATCAGTAAGAGATGGATTGTCAAGATTTAACATTTTAAGTAAAATATATATGTACATTTACATTCTAATTACTTTTATATATTATTAATCCTATACGACACAACATATGTTCTGCATATGAAGAAGCCGAAATGTATATATGTGCCATGTTTGTTCAATTACTTCCTTACATAGCGTAATATGGGTATAGATATATATAGTAGAAATGTCATGTAAGGATAACCTGGGGGGGAGGTGAATTCAAACTTTAGATTTCATATGAACAAAAGGTAAATAAAGAGTTCTGAGAAAAAATGATAGAACATTATTCTTGGTGAAGGCAAAAGGAAGTTGATAGTTCTGTTTTTCTTTTTTATTCTTTTGTATTACACGTTTTCTTTTCTTTTTTCTACTACTTTGATTATTTTGTTCTTCCAACTATGTAAATTTTTTATTCAATATATTTGTAATGGGTTTTTTAATTATTTTTTTTCTAACAAAAAAGTAAAAAAAAAAAAGAATTGTCATCCAGTACCATATTTCAATGAATTGATTCAGCTTTCTTCACTGTCCAACATAGGACAGAATTCCATACGTAGGAATGGGAAATACTACACAATTGATCATTCTGATTTTGGTATTCAGCAATATATCTTTTCATTAAAGGATTTTATCTAGTTCCTTTATACTTGTGGTTACAGTTAACAAAATATGCCTATATTTGATTATTCTTATAAGTGAATCTCAAACAGTAAAGTTATAGAGATGCTAATAAGCACAAATAGATGCTATTTTTTCAGTGCAGGGATTTTACTCTGGCATGTCTTTCTCACAACCAAGAGAATGGCATGTACATACAAAGGAAAAGAATGAGTGATATATCTATTTATGCTTATGGTACTTTCAAATTGCCAATTGAATTTCACTGCATAATGTGCAATCTATGATGATGATGATGATGATGAAATTATTTATTAATCCATGATGAGTTCAATTCATCATGTATATCTTTCCCTCTTTCCATTTCATTTACCCTAAATTCCTATGGAGTAGGTCAGAGTGAGGGACAGCAGTATGAACTTCACCTCTGACTGAAGATTTGAACCTGTCCTGCTGGTCTGTTCTTTGGCTATACAGAAGGTTTGGCCTACAACTGTCACCAGCCCAAAGGTATGAGACTGGAGAATTAGGGGACTCCAGCTCTACTCTAACTGTTGCCTGATGCTGACTCCTTCTCAACTGTAGGGTCTCTATTTCATGGCCATGTTACTCTTTAAAATGTAAATTGTTGATCCCATCATTTGGTCTGAATTGCTGAGGATTCTTTTCAACTTCAACTAATGAAGCTACTTCCAGGATTTCATTATATAATTAAGGAAACATTTGAATACTGTTTCCTTGGTCAGAATAGCATAAGGTGTCCTGCAGGATCCTTTAGCCACAAAAGCAATCCTAGGAAAGCTGGAACATTTATTATGATTGCTAATTATGACCATGGTGCTAGGATACAGTTATAATTATCAACTGACAATTTTTGGAATAACCAGTGATTATCATTAATTAATCTTTGGGAAAAAAAGCCAGACATTCAGTATAGTTATGTATCTAAGCACAGAACCATAATTAGTGATTATAATAAGTGTTCTGGCTTATGGGAACACTTTTTATGATAGAAGGCTCATGCACACAATGGTAATATAACCACTGTCAAACGAAGTATGTGTATAATGTAGCCCAAGGCTAGAAATAAAATCCCAGCTCCAGTAAATAGCCACTAATTGTAGCAGAGATGGAGATTTCATTGCAATCATGCTTCTTCCCAAACTTGGTAATGAGCCAGTGTTCCATCATTAGAGTATATTGCTCTCTTTCAAATGACATGAATCAGGTCATTTTGCCCGGTGAACTTATGCTTGAAATCTCCAGAGCTGTCCCAACTCTACAGATGTAATTTCACTTATATTGTTTTGCATATATCTTTCTGATAACAACCCAAGAAATAAAAAGGCAACTGTGAGGTCCATAAACAAGCCATTTAAAAAGTGGTTCAAGTTTGTGTGGAACCTACATTCCTCTTGCAATAAACTTGCAAAAATTATGTGATGAGCCTTGACTAACTCATCACTAGGGTAAAGCCACCAATGTGTATAATAAAATTCTGCTCACTACAGCCACTATCAATCTCAGGCCATTTCCACACTACACTCTTATAGTGCTAAAGGCTCCTCTCTAAACTGCAAACCCCAGGATTCCACAGGCTGTTGAAAGTGGAATAATAGCACTATAAGAGTGTAGCGTAGAAATGGCCTCAGACTGTTTCCACTTGCCCAAAATGAAGCAGAATGGGCTGATGGGATATTTCAAGATGGTATGTTTTTGGATTAGATCACATCATTGTGGGAAGGATGAAAAAATGAAAGACTTACAGTCTAGAGTAAGGTGGATTGTTACTATTATAATTAATAAGCAATGGTGTACAATAACATTGCAACCCATCCAAAGTCTTTCTTGTTCAAGTTAGGGGGGTATATTGTTGCAACTGGAGAAAGAGAAAATACCCATAGACTAAGGCCCTTTCTGTAGCTTACCTCCATCCGGCGTGGTCACGCGGGGAACACGCGATCAGCCTCTTCCATGAGGCACTCGCATCCCCACTGCTCCTGTTCCGCAGCAGCTGCCTGCCAGTCGGCAGGCAACATCAGGGCTCCACCTCGTCCTTCCGCAGTGCAGCCGGGTATTTTCCCAGGCTATGCTGGGGGAGGAAGTGCGAGGGCCATGGCTCCAGAGGCTCAGCATGGACGGTAAGTGCATGTGGAGCCCCGAAGCAATGCACAAGCACGCATCATTTTCAGCCAAAAGCCAAAAATGAAATATTGTGCAATCAGTGCCTGCTGGCCCCAGCAGCATTGCGCGATTGTGAAGACATCATGTGAAACACTCTTCACAATCACGCGATGCTCCGGAGGACCTTTCACATGGCAAATGCCATGTGAAAAGTGCCTAAGTTGTAGTGTCTCCTGTCAGTGAGAGCTTCACCAAGTCCCTTTCCTCTAGTAACTGTATAGGGAAATGTCATGTTTTTAGGAAGCCATCAGCAATTACCTCAGTCCCAGTCTTTAGATCACACCTATTTGGAAGTCCAGTAATCCACAAACAAATGTAGATATATAGACATAAAGGACAATACCCATACATTCAGTTCCTGTCCACCACCAGGATAGTTAGAGCTCAAGTTTAAAAACATCAAAGGGGGAAATGGGGGCTATGATAAAGAGACAGAAGATAGAACCAGAATAATTATAGTGTTGTAAATTCTGGATTAGGAGTTTGGAAGACAGAGTTCAAATCCCACTTTCTCAGCCTCAGGGAAAAGCAATGAAAAGGCCCCTCTGAAAAAATCTTGTGTAGAAAACCACATGATAGATCACTTTAGGCTTCCCTAAGTTGTAAATTACTTGAAGGCATTCAACATCATGAGAAAAAGGAATTCATTCTGTGGCTCAGTCATAGTTGTTTGAGAAATCATGAGGATTTTCCACACGGATCTCACTCCCTTATTAAGAAAAACATAATGTGACAAACACATTTTGCTATTTGCTTTCTTGACCTCAAGATAGGAAGGAGGGAGGGAAGGAGACATCCCCCCCAAAAAAATTGCAGCACCTGTTTTGTTGTGATTTTGACCAAAAACTCTCCAAACCATCTGTAAACAATTTTGTCAATCTTTCAGAGCTTCCCCACAAGCCACAAAATCCTGAAAAGGAACAAATCAGCCAAAATGGCAGCTAAAAGAGCCCAAAATGCACAAGTGTGGACTGCTAGGTGGACGTGGGGAGGAAAAATTCTCCCACCCCCTCTGCAGTTGCCCACCCCTATTCTAAAGTGTATCTTTCTATTTTGTTGCATCTACTGCTACATAGATCTGGACACTTTTAATTTCTTACTGTATTACAACAAGAATTATCTTTCTTAGCGATACTTCCAATCTGCCAATAATTCTTGGCAATGCTTTCAGGCTGCCAGCTCACAAATAACCATCTTGAATCCTACAACACAAGTAGTTTCACAATTCCAAGAGAGTGTTCCAATCTTAGAACAAATGGAATGGTTCACATAAACTACATTGTCAACTTTCCTACACTAGAACCCAGTGTAAATTTGTTAACATTAGTTTACTCATCCTGTCAGCTGCAGTCTCATTACATTAGATTAGAACTGTTCCTCACAGGGCTGGGAATGATGTGACCTTCCAGATGTTGTCGAACTGCAAGTCCCATCGGCCCTAGGCAACATATCCAATGGTAATGAATGCTTGGAGCTGTAGCAAAACAACATCCAGAGGCCCACATGAATTGCAGCTGTGATTTGCCTGATACAGAGAATGGTACTGGCACACACAACTTGAAGTGGAAATAGTAATACTCAATCTGGCCCACATAGAGACAACCCTAGACAGGTACATATTCTGCTCATTCCACATTTCCTTTTTCCCTATTCTGCTGCATAAAGTTTCTTTAGCAATGCCATAATATAGCATCTGGTAATTATGCCTGCTGTCATTGCTGTGATGCTGTTTTATTTGTCATGATAGTTTGTGTTCTTGGCATCCCACAAGTTGTGCATTGCCCTGGTGTAATAGCAATTGCATCCTGTCATAATCTCTCATCAGCTGATGAGTGACTAGCATCATTTACTTTTAAGAGAAAGAGATTTTACACCAGTCAATGTCTGGGAAAGTGCCATCAAAACAAAACCATTCTTTTCTTTCTTTTCTGTTTTGAGTGTTCAGATTGAAAAAGACTTCCAACTAACAATAGCCTAAAACCTGGAGATAAAGATTGTGCAGCTTTACAGATGTTCTTGAACTGCAAATCCCAGTAGCCCAAACCAGCATAGCCCATGATGAAAAATGCTGGGAGCTGCTGTCTAACAATATCTGAAGGCCCACATGACCCAAATCCAAATGTTAACCTCAAGCAGAGTGGACCCACTGAATCAACAGAATTTAAGTGGTGGCTTACCAAGTCCTCATGGATTGTGGTGTGCAACTCCCACTAGCCCTAACCATTTTCATAATCCCTCACCATTTGCCATGATGGCTAGCACTGGCTGAGGTGGCAGTCCTCCAAAATCTGGAGGGCCACATAGTCTCCTTCCATGTCTTTCTTCAGTCAGTTCTGTGAGAGAGAGATATTTCTGTGAATAGACTGTACCAAAATGTTGTAGAGATTTGAGTGTTGGCCTAGAACCTAAGAAGACCTGGGTTCAAGTCCCTGCTCAGCTGTGGAAAACCCCTGGCTGACCTTGGGCAAGTCATAGCCTCTCAGCCTCACAGGAAAGCAAGGAGGCTGCGAACAAATCTTGCCAAGAAAGCTCATGCTAGATTCACCTTAGGGTCACAAAAGCCATAAACAATTTGAAGGCATGCAACAACAATATATTTGAATGTTTTTGCTCACAGCAGCCTTGATTTGCTGCATAGCCCTAGATGAAACCACAGATAAATACCAAGGTTGACATGGCATGATACTATCCTGAAAAGCTGTTGTCACAAGGAAAAATGCCAGGAAGAAGTTTGTTTGTCTCCAGACTTTTTTTTTATCATGCCCCTCCTTTATTAGACACAGTCTGCAATCCTGGACCAGCTTCTATGCACAAATGTCCCACTGAATTCAATGGCACTAAAGCCTGCATAACAAGACAAGAGATATCAATCACTCTTTTCAATCACCTTTTTGTTTCATGTTTCATTTTTTACCTCCTTTGAGACTCTGCATTTAAAGCAAGAATTTGGATTGGTTTGTGCTTATTGTTTGTGCTCTATTCCTTTTTTTAAAAAAAAAAATAAAACAAAGGGTATATCGATTGTGTTGTGCGAATTACCTTATAAGTAGTGAAAATACTGGAGGAAATTAAGTCAGTACAGCTATACACAACAGAGACCCTTAGCTTGGTATTTGCAACACAAGGAAATTTATGCATGCAGGTCCACTATACACATCTGAAGCTTAGCTAATGTTTAGGGGATTAGCGCTGTCACTTGTTTATGTTGCTTATGAAGCAAGAATGCTAACATGGTTTACTGAGTCTCCATTGGAATTATTTCCCTCTCATCCTTGCCTTTTATAGTCTTTTGTTTTACTTAGCATCATCTGTTACAGGTAGGTATTGCATTTTAAAGTAATATATAAGAAGCACTCTGCCTATTTTTTGGAGAGCTACTCCTATCGTTTCAAAATAGCAGCATGCTTCAGATGATACAGATGACTATGACAATGGTGACATCACCTTCATTAACACATATCCCCAGCCAAGACTAGGTTTCTCCTACAGGGCAAATGACAAAAATTCTTTTTATTTCTGTCCCCTGCAGCTAAGTGGCACAGTCGCTGCCCCATACTTACTTGAGAAGCTTTGCTTGCCAGGTCAGTATATTTCTCCCTATGGTGCATCTGCTTCTTAATCTTCTCGCCACTCACCTAGCAACTGGGTCCTTGTCTGCCAGAACATGGCTCAGCCTACAAATTAAATGACCTTTCCCTACTGCTCCTTTAGCTCTACGGGCATTAAAGGAACTCAGACAGCATAGCCTGTTAAGAACAACTGCAGTTATGGAAGTTTACACAGAAGCACTCTGTAAAGCCAATTGTTCTGAGATGCATATTTTGATATCCAGATGCTCTGGATGGGGTTGAATGAGAAGCAATCAACAGATAAGAACAGCAGAGCTGCTATCAGTGCTTCTGACCCTTATTGGAAGCCTATGTGCCAATCTGGCACTATGGTCACATTTACACTTACATATCATGCTAACCATGATTTCTTTTTGGCCATGGTTTGTTGCATTAGCCACAAATTGTCCCATTGACAAAGTAACAATTTGTTTCCCTCATTTCTGGCCTGTCTTCCTCCTCTGGTCTTTTCGTCAGCTTCTGTTTCAGGGCTCACAGCTGCATAAGCAAGCAATGGATGAGCCAGATATTAGCCACAAGCCGTAGTTTAGAGAAGTCAAAATTCATAAGCCAGCACTTATATATGGTTTCTAATTGTAGTTTACAACTGACTCCAAATGTAATTCGTTTGCACGGATTGGTTTTTTCACAACAACAAAACAAAAATTCATCAAAGGATAACTTGGCTTAGTTTTCTTTGTGTGTGTGTTTGTGTAAGGGGGGGGGAATCCTCTGGTTAAACTGCAGACTTTCTTGGTGTAAAAGTAAAAAAAAATAGCTCAGATTCCCTGATAACCTAAACAAAAAAAATATAATTAACCCTCATATACAAAGATAACTTTCCATACAAAAATTTCCATACAAAAATGATCTCTTCACCGGGAAAAATATACTCCAAAATTTTCTGAGAATGCTACTGTTTCTGGCATGTTTTGGCATGCTGTAGTTTGTGATTTTCTTTGGTGGATAAAATGACGTAATACAAAATTATGGAAAAGTTCCTCTCCCCATCAGTCACACTTCTTTTGCTACTGCCCATTCAGTCATGACTATGGTATTTGAGCTGTGAGAAGAAATACTGAATGACAACAGGGAGAAGACTCGTTTGTAAGCAACAGCAACATCTAGTGGCTCAAAGCTAGAGGAATGCACTAGAAATTGGTAATGATCAGTCTTTGGCTCCATGTTGGATGTTACCAACTGTTATTATTTATTTTGCATTGTATGTAGACAGAGCATGTTATGTGGAACTCATGATTAAAGAGTCAGGTTCTGCTCAATTACATGCATTCAGGAATAGGAAGATCTAGACTGCATCCTTAATTAGCCTTCTGAACGATATCTGGTGTACTTGTTCTTTTTCATCAACAGAGCAATTGAAGCCAGTAAATAATGGCTTGTTATGAATTTTCCAAAATAATGAAATGCCCAATTTGCAAGTATATGTTTAGTGCAAAGTTGATAAGAAGCAATCATTATATAAGATCACTTTCCAGGACAAAGGCAAGCATTTATGAATGCACATATGAAAGCATTGTTTGAAGGTGGGAACCATAGCTCAGTGACAGAGGCACATGTTTGCACATGGAAGGTCCAGATTCAGTTCCTACAGCTATACTTGAAAGATAGGATAGTACATGATGGAAAATTTTTCAGTTCAGGGCAAGTGCTCTCATCAGGCAGAGTGAATTGGCCACTTCAGGCAGAAAGGTTTGAGTGCTACAATAGGATAGGAAATTACTATTATGTTTTTGCTGTTAAGCACAGGGAGAAGCACATGTTAGATTTGCTGCCTCAGATATCAGAATAAGTTGCTTGGGTTCAGGTGCTATGACCATGAATTGAGCAGAGAGATGATTACTTGCTGTTCTCCCTTTGCACAGACTTGGATGTTGCCTCATCTCTGCACATGTTTACTTGGGTGAATGGGGTTGTTGTTTGATGTGGTTAGATGGGGCCTACATTTGTTACTGTGGCCCAGGCAGCAAAATACTTCGGACCAGCCCTGCCTTTGTCTCACATCCTGGAGAGCTTCAGTCATCAGCTTAGTCAGTATTAGGCTATGTGGACAACTGATCTGAAATAGTATATAAGAAAACATGCCTTTACACCGGGCGGGGGGGGCAACTATACAAGGAGTGAGGGCAAATTTTTGCACACTTACCAATCAAAAGCCCTATCAGCACATTCTGGATACCCCAAAATTGACTAGAAGTCACTTCTGGTTTTCTTTTGACTTTATTTTTCATCTCTTTTTCCTCACATTTGGATGTAGGGGAGATTAGGAACAACATGAAAAGCAAAACCACCATGTTCTTGTGCATTTTTGTGGTAACCTTTGTGATTTTCAGATAATTTGGCCATTTTAAAAAAAATTGGATCTGGGGGCTTTGGGAGTTTCTGGGGCTCTGGGACCACTAAAAGGAGCTGAGGCCACTTGATGTTTTATATCAATAAATATTCCTATTAAGTGAACCAGCTCTTTTCACTAAAAGAGAATTTTTAAAAGTGGTTGGAAAAATACAGCATATGCCTATATCAACTGATGAGTTGTTTAACTTTGCTCCTGGGCCCTTCATTTCACAAGCTTCAGACTACTGGCATCAGACAACCTTGACTCATCTGCAAGAGAATCCCTGCCAGTGATGTGAAGAACATCTAGTGTGCATAGTAGGGAACAGATAAAGAACAAGCCAGGTCCATTGGGCCCTATCCAGTGCCAGCCCTTCCATTAGACAGAGCAAAGCAACCCACTCAGAAAGCCAATTAAGGTTGTCTTTCATTATATTACTATTGTATTTAGACTGCCAAAGAAAGGAAAGACAGTTGTGGAATTTTCTGCCTCCCATGCCAAAATAACTTGGCTGGCCTTGAGTGCAGTGCACCTTCTTTAAGGTGAAAAAGGTGCCATTTTCTTCTCCATCACAGGCCATGAAATATCTGTGGTCAGCTCTGGGCTTTACCATCATTGTGCATCAGCTGAACATTTTATGTAAGCAGGAAGAATAAAGATATGGAGACACAGAGTGATATAGCTGCATCCCTTTCTAAATTTCTCTTCTCAGACAGAGAACAGAGGCTTCTTTTTCTATGGATAGAAGATCTAGAATAATTATTTTTCTAGGGTTGCAGACAGTGTGGAAAGCCTCCACAGACAGAGGAGGCTGTTCATACGAGGACAGCAATAGGCAAAGGAGACAGAGCTTGACCTCCTCAGTTTTTTGTGTTTCTGTTGTCTTATGTGTCTCCTTATACCTGAACAAGGCTTGATTAAATCCTAGAACACAGCCAAATCTTCTTGGCGTTCCTCCAGAATCTTGGAAGGGACTGGTCGCAGTCAGCAAGCATTCTTTCAGAAATCGTTTTAGTGAGATATCCCTGATAATAAGTAAGTGAGGAATGCCAGTATTCTGTGGATCTGTGTAAAATATCTGGTTTATTTAATAGTGCAAAGAAGTAAGAAAGTACTTGCCTTTTTTAAAGCTGGTATCAATCCTCTAACAGAAGCTGGTGGTATTAACACATGTCAAGGGAAAAGTTCCTTCCTGTTTTATAACCTTATAAAATTATAGACGATTTCCAAGTGGCTGAAGAAAGTGAGGAGTAAAACATTTAAAATCCTAAATCACTTCAGAAGCATGTCAAGGCAACTTTTCTGAGCCCAGTGAAAACCCGAACTACTAAGAGCATTTGCCAAAATGTGACAAATCCGAAATAAATGTTTTGGCTTTTCAAGCCAAACCAAGTCCTGAGGCAAGCTTGAGTCCAGTATATAAATGACCTGTTAGGGGATATTTTGAAAAACTTGAGCAGGTATGGAGAGGGCAAAGTGACCACTGGCTGCACAGTGCTTCATGTTGCTCTAATCTCAGCCTGTTACTGACATTCCTAAAGAAATTAATCATTCTGGCAACTTCAAAACATGTTTTCCATCAAAAATACTTTTGAGCAGTGTAACTTTATTCTGACACCGATTCCTCATCTCTCAAAATATATTTTCTTTTCTATTTCCAGGAACAGATTGAAACAATGGGATAGCAAAGTGAGGGATTTTTTTTTTAATCATACTTCAATAATGTACACAATAACCTTTTAAAAAATGGCCACTGATTTTTAAGTTCATTGCTTTAGTTTTAGGGGGTTTTAAAAAAATAAATCTACAGGGTAAGATGACAAGGGGAGTCTACTTCCTAAATATATAATAGCATCAGCAACAATATAATACCACAACCTTGTGGTACTCTCTACAAACATTATGGTTGCAATCCTATACCACCTCCCTCTACATTCTTGCCTAAAGCATACAATAGGACTTATTTCTGTGACCTTTTCTGCACTACATTGTTATAGTGCTATTATTCCACTTTCAACTTCCTGTGGAATACTGAGGTTTGTAGTTTACTGAGGCCAAAGAGCTCTCTGGGTGAGAATTCTAAATGCCCCTCCCTAAACTGAAAACCCCAGGATTCCATAGGATGTTGAAAGTGGAATTATAGCATTATAACAGTGTAGTGCAGAAATGGACTGGGTAGATGCACGTGATCACGCTGGGAGTAATAATTCTTACAATTTTACAGGGCATTTTCTCGGTATTGTTGGTATAGATGACCAGCAACAGCATGTGACTTTTCCTAATTCAGCATTTCATAAAGACACCACTCTAATTTCCCAAAATGCCTTGCAGTGATTCTACATTGAGGAAATTGTGAAAAATGATCATGGCAGTTTCCAACTTCTCACTTGGTAGGGTGTTCACAAACCCCACTTCCATGGGGACTGAGTATAAGGCAGAGTGGTTTTTCTGAGGTAACCTAACAAGTTTATAGAAGAGATTAGATATTAACTGAGGATTTGCTGGTGAGCCCATGGAGTAACATCAAGCTTGATGGATCAAAAGAAGCAGGGTAGGAGTTCTGTTGGCTCCCAACACTTCATACTCTTTAAGAAGATATTATGTGTCTATTCCAAACATGCATTGGTCATATCTTTATTAGGTGAACCAGAATATGCAGAAAACATTACACTATTGTTCAGAGCTCCCTGGTATGCTCCTCAGATGGTAAGAAAAATCTTGCAAAGGAAAAAAGTTATGTTGTTGAGGTTTTGCATTGTTTGCTTGAGATGTTATTGGGAAATGATGTACCCAAACAGAAAGTTTAGGCCCACCTCCTCCTCTTTCAAAAAAGAGAGAGGCAGAGAAGAAACATGACAAAGGCAATAAAGCTACTATTAAGAAAATATGGGTGTTAGAATGAAAAATAATGCGTTGAAAAGATTGTATTTGATCATTTTTATTTTTATTTTCAAAAGTCTTCTATTTTAGAAAGCAAGGGCTTCTAGAAGCAGCAAAAGCAAGAATGCTATTTACATGTATGAAAAATATAGTGCACTTTATGGTTCTGAAATTGCAGTGTAGGATCGTAGTGACAATCAGACATTATTGGCATGTTTTCATTTCTCTGTTTAATAATTAAGCTGATGTGAAATGACAGCATAAGAATTGCTATGATGTATCTGCATTAAAATCCTTTACAGAATACATATTTTGTACCAACAGTGCAGTAAATAGCTAAAATATCAATAGGCAATTGGACGAAAAGATGGAAATCTTGCAGATGGAGTCAGATATTATGCTGAAAAAGGTTGTTCAGTGTTGGTTTCTGTATACTTAAGGCTCAATGATGACTGTGGCCTTCACAGTCATGTGTTTAACCATAAAGTGATAATGTCCACTTTTTAACACCTTAAAAATTACATTTCTTCCAACCTGTATTATTCTCATGCAAACATCTAAACAGACATCAAACCTAAAGCTATACCTCTTGCCATTTTGTCTAACCCACTTAAGCATAAAAATTGACTTCAGTAGAAAAGTTTTTTAAACACACACACACTTTGTTTTTGTTTTTTCCTCCATGGCTCCTCCATGGATCTCCTGATGTCTTATTTCACACAGATAGTGTCTCTGTAAATAGGTGGATGAGTGAGTGAGTTATGTCACTTCAAGGAAGCAAACATAGCAACAGAACCTGTTCAGTTCATTCCTTTAGGAATACCTCTGTAGAGATTTTAAAAAAAAGACTTAAACATATGCCAGGAGCCACTGAGGGAGAAAAAGAAGAAGTCCTACACTTCAGGAAGGATACTGACAAACTGGAATGTGTCCAGAGGAAGACAATCAAGATGTTAAAAAGTCTGGAAACCAAGTCCTATAACAAACGGCTAATGGAGGGAGGTATGTTTAGCCTGGAGAAGACTGAGAGGAGACATGATAGCCATCTTGAACTATCTAAAGGGATATCATGAAAAAGATGGAGCCAGCTTGTTTTCTGTTGCTCCACTAAGGCATGAACCAATAGATTCCAATTAAAGTAAAAAGCTCCACCTGAACATTTGAAAGACCTTCCAGAAGGTAAGAGATGTTAGTGGAAGAGATTGTCTCAGAACGTGATAGACTTCTTTGGAGGTCTTTAAACAGGTTGTGATCATCTTAAAGCAGTGGTTCTCAACCTATGGGTCCCCAGATGTTTGTGGACTTCAGCTCCCAGAAGCCCTAGCCACTATGGTCAATGCTCAGGGCTTCTGGGAGCTGAAGTCCAAAAACATCTGGGGACCCACAGGTTGAGAACCACTGTCTTAAAGGAATGTTTTAGCTTGGCATTCCTAGAGGGCAAGAGGTTGGATTAAATGGCTCCTGAGGTCTCTTTTTCTATTATATCAGATATTCAGTGATGATTATTCATGACACCCCACATCATTACACATAGAAAATACCATCTCAAAACACAACAAAATGGACCATAATAGTCAGTGCACATATGGATTTGAAAGTCAAAATGTATCAGGACAGTGAAAAAGTGCTGCGTTGAGCTAAGGAGGAAAATGTTGTAGGAATTTGCAGAAATTAATGGAAAATACACTGGGACAAAAGAACTATCACTTGAATCTCAGAAATAAAAGTGGTAAGCACAACAATGAAAACTGCTACATCCTAGCCAGTCTAAAGAAACCTTAAAAAGGAATTTTAAAGGCAATTAGATAGTAATGAAATTTTTCACTAATTTTCTTCTCAAAGCAAGTAATGACTCATTTTCTATGCAAACCAACCATGTGCAAGCACTGCTTGATTCAGTCAGCGCCCCAGCAGGAGACTACAGGGGAAACTCATGCACACCACTGCAAATTCCATGGGAAAATGTAAGTTATAATCAGTATATTTCTTGATTAATTGGTATCTTGAATTGAAAGTTGGACAGCACAGTTTTCAACATAAGCCTAAAGCATATTGGTAGTCCCTAATACAACAGGCCCATTGAATCCATGGAATTTACCCACATGTTGACTCACCATTCAACAGTTAATTCTATGGGTGCTGCATCGCTGAGACTGGCCAATAGGATTCTCATAGATAGATATAATAGATATAGGTATAGATGACATAGATATAGATAAAGATAGCTATAAAAAATGAGAAACCTAAATACCCTGAAGGAACCAAATCCCATCTGATGTTGAAAGCTAAGCAGGGTCAGGCCTGGTTAGTACTTGGAAAGGAGAACCACCAAGGAAACCAGGTGCTATATTGTGAAGTATTGTTTTCCTAAGAAAACGCTATGAAATTCATGGGCTTACCTTGTTGGCTGCCAACTTGAAGGCCCATACAAAAAGAGAGAGAGAGATGTGATAATAATTAACAAATTAATGGACACCATCATTGTCTGTCATTGTCTTGGTCACCATCATTCATATCTAATATTAAGAAACATGAAATCAAAACATGGGAGTGGGAGTAGGAGGACTACTGGTGAACTTCTCACAGACAACTGGCTAACCCATATGGAAGACAGGAAGTTGGACTTGATGAGCCTGTGTTCTAACTCAGTGGCTGTCCACAAGAAAATTTTGTGGCCCATGAGGAGGACAAGATTGCCTCTGCCTGCTGTCCTCTCTCACTTGCGCCAGGCAGGATTGGTCCTGCAGTAAGAAGAAGGACAACAAGGGGGGCAATCTGGTCCTCCTTGTTGTCCTCCTCCCTGCTGCCAGAGCAATCCTGCTCAGAGGGAGTGAGAGAGGACAGTGAGGAGGACCAATTGCCCCCCAATCCTCTCTTACTTGCGCCAGCCAGGATCACTTCCCCAGCGGGGAGAAGGACAGTGAGGAGGACCAGATCAGCCCCCTCTCCCACTGTCCTTTCTCACTCACTTGGGGGGGGTCGCTCTGGCTGCAGAGAGCAGGAGAAAGAGGGGCACTCTTTCCTCTCCCACCCACCACTGACAAAGTACAGAAGTTCCACCTGCTCCCAACAGAGGACGCTGAAACACTCATTCCGCTCATTGACTGCTCTTGTTTCAAAAAAGCCCTCCACGCCAAAACCAGGGGATGCAAAAAAGCCTTTAGCAAGGGAGCAGGAGGAGTAGGAAGAGGACAAGGAGAGGGTGATGGTCCCCTCCCCAGTGAAGCCTCCTTTCCTCCCCCCGCCCATGTTTGTAGATAAATAAATGTAGATAAATAAATACATATATACATTTATTTGAGTTAAATAAATAAATATATTTACTTGAGAATAAATAAATAAGCCAAAATGGCCGCAGAAAACCAGTCAAAATGGCTGCAGAAAATCAACCAAAACAGCTGCAGAAGCAACATTGCCTCACTTCAGGCATTCTAAAACACTCCTGTGCAGTTTCCCAAAGGGAGTATGGTGGAGAGAAACGGCCCCTGTTCCCAACATAGTTCAGATCCCTGCTTAAACATGGAAATCTACTGGGTGACCTTGGGTAAGTCACACTCTCTCAGCCTCAGAGGCAGACACTGGCAAACCACCTCTGAGGAACTCTTCCCAAGAAAATTCATTAAGCACTAAATCTATTGTTAGGATAGATATTTTGAATGAATTGACATAGTGGCTAATGAACATAGTGGCTGTTTTGATTTGTCTTTATAGGACCTGCATGATGAAATAAGAGGTGTCTGTAAATATCACAATATGAATCAATTGGTACTTTGATTTATCTCTATAATATCTACTTGATTATTTAAGTTGCTTGTAAATAATTTTGTTATAATTAAGCAAGTGCATTTCATATTAATAAAATGGAACTTTTATGATTATTATTTTATAGATGGCCGTACCTTTTTAAAAAAACTCATGTTAGTAGTCCACAGGATTCAAAATTGTGAGTTTAGTGGTCCATGAGGTCCGAAAGGTTGGCAACCACTGTTCTAACTCACCAGGCCTCTCCTTATGTTCCTATGAGACCTGTGGAATCTTTGCTATATTACCTCTTCAAGCTTGAGTGTGGGTCCTAGAAATAATAGAACAATCCACCAGCCATGGCTCCAGGTTTCAGGTAGCCTTGCCAGAGAATCATCAAGGGTTTCCTCCTTCATCAGTGGACCATGACAGGCTTATTTCATGACAACAGTGGGCCAAACTCTGAGCTCCAAATGTAGCGAGTGGCTTCAATTTTGATTCTACACTGCTCACCACTGTAGCATAACTCTGGGATACAGAGAAAAATTATAATGCCAGCTAGAATCAGTTGCATGGCATTCTTTACTGCAAAGATGTATTTTTTAAAAAATTAAAGAGTTGTGGATCCTGCCACAGCACTAGACTGCTAACAGGTGTCTATAGGTACTGAATGATGATGCCAGCATACACTAACTTCAGTGACAATGAGCTCTCACTCCCAAAAATGTTAGGACTTTTTTAGCCATTACCATGTTTAAAATGTCTTGCACATTTTGTTTCTCTGAAATGCACCAAAAGTCTCACAAATGGCTGAGCTCCAGAGGCTGGGTGCACTTAACCCCACAAGCCTTGTGAAGTGTGAAATGGATAGTTTTATTTTAAAAAAATGAGCCCTTCCATCCCTAGTTACTAAAGCTGGGCCAAATATACCCCCCAGCAATGTATACATATACTTCACATGGCAATTTTTGAGGGATGGGGGAAGATAGCTAATTATAATAGCCCAGCATTAGTAATTACTAGGGTCATGATAAATAACTTGGAACAAACACTGTGGCTCCTATTGTAAAGTAGTTCCAAGTGGTGTAGCACTCTTATCCCCTAGGGCCAGGTCAGAATGAACAACTGACTCCCTATATCTGGCTAAGAAGGCTTGTTTCAACAAACACATTTGCCAGGCAAACATGTTCCCTAAGCTACCTACACTCGCATCCATCTGTTAGGATGGCAATATGCCTCTCTCCACCATGCTATGCCAGGTTCAGCAGGGCTTATGAAACACGCCAGCAATGAGGATATATGGAACAGTTCACAACACAGCAAATGCCACCTCACCTATCATTCCGATCTTTGAGACTGAAATATCAAACTGACATGGTGCCCAGATCTTTGCATCAAAGAGGAAGCCATTAGGGTCAGCTCCCTACTTCTACATTTTCCCAATACCCACGCTAGTTTTCTGCTACAGATAGCAGTCACTGAATTTTGTATAAAAATAAAATATCACTGAAAAAAGAATCTCCATCTGTAGTTAGTATTTTGACAAAAAAAAGCCTAATGTAAGAAGAACGTATCAGTGAAAAGATACATGTCAAAGCATCCTCTGCAATTGGGAAAAATCTGATTTGTTAACATGTTGATTCTCCTTGTTGGCACCAAGGCACAAATAAGCTTTTCTGCAGGCCCTCCAAGCAAACTGCTTAAGTGCAGATAGTGCCATCTCTGCCTTTAACTGGAGTGAGACAGCAACAGACAATGACAGGCAGGACTCAAGATTTTGAAGAAGATTTTGAAAAAAAAAGCATCAAGATTTTGAAGAATAAAGCTGTGTACCACATACCTTCATACTATAAACTAGCCTGATACCTTGAGATGCAGATGAGGATGCTGTCCCATCAAAAGGATTGATGACAGATCAAATGTTGGTCCAGTTGGCTTTTCTGTGTGGAATGCTACATGTGCCATCATGCCATTAGCTTCAGATAAGAAAATGTCTTGAGCTAGCCCTGGTGTGCAGTTTAAAGAACTGAGGTCTCATTGACAGTGCTGATAATCTGAGTAGAGGAGAGAAGATTAAATCCTGGTCCTTCCCATGGGTAATCAGTATTATCACAGTGGCTGGTGTTGGGCATATAGGGCTCTAGCTGCTTCATTAATCCAGAAAGCCCACCAAAAACAACTGTTTGCACAGCACTTACACAGTACTGTGTAAGTATATTTTGAAAAAGGCTGTTTTAATATGCATCTGGCTTTAAATGATGGATAAAGTAAAAGGTATTGAGATTAAGCAGATACATGTCTGATAAAACAGGAAAGGTGGTAGTTGTGCAGGGACATTCAAATCTTGATATGAATGTTCCTAAATTCTCAAAAACTTACCCACTCACTTACTTGCCTACATCCCTTTCTTTGTAAGAACAAAAAAACCCAAGTGAGTTGTAATACAAAATGCTGCAATGTAGATTGCACCTGTTCAGGACACTCCAGTCCCACTGAGTGCTGTGAGTAGGCATCAGTCCTATTCACACTCACCTAGGAGTCAGCTCCATTGAAAGTAAATGCAACTCACTTCCTAACAGATACCCAGAGAATGGTGCTGTTAGGTAATTTTAAGCACAGGGTTTAATAGTTTAAGCCTCCTATTAAATTGTTAATAGAGTTTGGAAAAATTACTTTTTTGCACTACAATTTCCAGAATCCCTGAATCTGCACGGTTAGCAACCAAGCTGACTTGGGGATTATGGCAGTTGTAGTCCTTAACCCCAAAAAAGTTTCAGATTAATTCTGGACTGTAACATGCATGCTTTCCTTTACTTCATCATATAGCAGCTCTGCTGCATTTGAGGATTCTCTTGCTTATTCTACTGAGTTGGGCTCTGGATGCCTGTCCTAGAATGTTTTCCCTTCACCTTCTCTATCAGTGAACCAGTCACTCCCTCTACGCATGCTCAGTCCTCACTGGGCTGTTTGTGAAGCCTATCACCACCACCTTTTTTGTAATTATTTTATACTTCTACAAATCTGTGGAAAACTCCAAGGTTGCTGAATATGCATTGTTCCATTCTGGCTATAGATGTGTCATGAATTAAGATCCTCATTATTACAGCCAAGTGGAACCTGTACAAAATCTTGTTGTGGTTCTTTGCCTCTAACAGGAGAGACCTATTAAATGTTTTACTTGTCTGCCTGCCTCCCTTCTTCTCTTCCACGATACCATAAGCTGCAAAAGGCAGAAGAAAGAAATGTGAGGAAAAAAGAAGACAGGCAGGCAGAATTCCCCTCAGGTAGCAACTGAGAGCCAATGTGGTCTAGTGGTCTGAACATTGGACTGTGACCTTGGAGACAAGAGTACAATTCCCGCTCAGCCATGGAAACCCACTGGGTGACCTTGGGCGACTCCCACATTCTCAGCCCCAGAAAATCCTGTGATAACGTCACCTTAGCATCACCATAAGTCATAAACCATTTGAAGGCACACAACATCAAGCAACTAGTTCCAGTGCTTCCTAGCTCCAGACTGGGGAGATGATGTCCTGAAGTGATATGGTGGTGCGGACTGGTAAGGAAGACAGCAAAGAGACTCTCCATCCTCAATGAGTGGAAATAGAATTTGAAGAGATAAAAATACAATACAGACAGCACATAAAGCAGAGTAACCCTATAGAGTTACTTGCAATCCCTTAAAAAATCCCCTATCTTCAAAATAAAAATGCTGTGTGATCTCTAAGGTATGATGTTCTGTACTGTTTATATTCTAATTTTCCACTGTCAGTTATCTATTACCTGTTTATTTAAATTATCATGCTCTAGAATACAATTACTGAAGTCTCCTGAGTGTGATCAAACCAACCCAGATGCAGAGGGCTTTAAGGCAGAAAAACCCAGCAATTCAAGCAAGCATGCTCATTGTCACTAATTTCCATAGACTTTGGACCAAGATCAGAAATGTCTTCTTGTATCAGATCCATTTCCATAAACTCATTTTGTCCAGTGTAAAAGGTGAAAAGACATTAACCTTAGTCATTGCCTTCTACGGCAGATGGTCACCAGTTTTGGAACAATATTTCACCAGCTGTCCCTAATGTGTGTGCCATGTTCCTTCCCAAGGCCATATGGGGGCTCTGTGGAGGCACAGGTCCACCATGGAGTTAATCATCTCTAGTTTGTAAAAACACTTCTCCCTTCTGGTACTAGCTACTGGCTGCCCACATTTCCGTTGTTGTTGTTGTTGTTTGAGTTCTTTTTTCTTTTTAAGTCTGAGAGATATGTATTAAACACCTTTTGCCAAAGTACAATAAAATTAAAATGTCTAAGGAAAGAATAGTATAAACTGAATACTACAAAAATGGGCAGCAAGATTTGCTTTCCATTTCATAGCCCTGCCTCCATGACAGATTTTGTCATTATTTTCCTCTGAAATATATAGCCTACAACACCTGGTATTTGTTGAAGGTCTCCATCCAAGTATTAAACAGGGCTGACTCTGCTTAGCTTCCAAGATCAGGTGGAATCTAGTCTCTGTATGTTATTTAGGCCAATGTGTGAATAAAGGTAGTATAAATGAGGCTTCCATTCCCAGGTTTTGTTCCAGTCTCTTTGTTCTTTCCTCAAAATAATATCTGGTGGTATCTGACCAACTTCATAGAATCATAGGATCATAGAATCATAGAACCATAGAGTTGGAAGAGACCCCAGGGGCCGCCGAGTCCAACCCCCTGCTATGCAGGAACACCCATCAAAGCATTCCCAACAGATGGCCATCCAGCCTCTGCTTAAAAACCTCCAAAGAAGGAGACTCCACCACACTCCGAGGCAGCACATTCCACTGCCGGACAGCTCTGACCGTCAGGAAGTTCTTCCTGAGGTTCAAGTGGAATCTCCTTTCAGCCACAACTGTTTAGAATATTGTCTGGGAGCGTCCTCTTTTTTCCCATTTGTACCAGAAAAAAAAGGTTCTGTTCTGCTGATGGTGCCCCCATTTCTGAAGGTTAGTCAGGAGGATTCTCTCGTCTGAGATTTCAAATTATGATTTTACTTTGATTTTATATTTTTATATATAGTATTGTGACTGGGGTATGGAGAAATGTTCAAGGGTAAGGGATGATCCATTTGAGAGGGAACAGCATCCTGTATTGTGACTGATGGAGACCAGCACTCATCCCCATCACTTTTTATTATACTCTTTATAGTGTTTATAATCTGAAGGGAAAAGGAGCATTGATATGGAAAATCAGTCTATAGCATAAAAACTGAGAGTGTTTCCTATAGTGTGAACACCACAGCTGGGCACTTCATTATTATATAAGAACAAAAAGATTGCTGTAATGAGGGGCCATATTTCATTAGAGCTAGTGCATGCTGCTTTGTGCAGCTGCCATTTCTGTAGTACTGGGATTTTGGAGAAGTTCTCAATGATCACATTGCCAATGTATTTGATAAGTAAAGGGGAAATGAGACCATGTTTCAGCCTTGAAATATAACAGCTGGCCCCGTCCTCATCAGACCTGCAGCTACTAGCAGCGCCTGAACAGTGTTCTCAAATAGTGAATTCATACTTCTGTACAATCATAAAAGAACTATTTTATTTGATTTTATTTATATCCCAATATGGAACCCAAGTGGCTTACAGTATTACTCAAAACTGAATACAGTTGAAACAAGGCATAACACAAACTTATTACACAATTAATTTGAAGCTCTTTAAAAACATAACAACTGTGGTTATAGAAACACAGTACATCCCAATTAAGAGATCTTCACAATGGCCAATTAACAACCAAAAGCTGGGGAAAACAGAAAGGTTCTGCCTAAGGGCAATCCATTCAGTCATCAGAAGACATTACTTCCCTTGGCTGAGTCTTTGTAGCTGGCACACTGGCCTTACTAGCTGGATGAGTTACTGATCAATGTGAGCACCCAGTGGACCATGTGTTGCCCCCCAGCTGACTTCAGTGTGGTCTACAGACTCCTTCCTCCTTCTCCAGCTAAATTGGTGCCTCCTGTTATCTGGTCAGCTATTATGTACAAGAAGTTTTCACGGAAAAAAAAGGGAGTTTTATACACCAGCAAATACAGTAATTTGCTGCTGTATAAGACTCATTTTTTTCCTGAAAAATACTGTTTGAAAATGTGCTGCATCTTATATGCCGGTGTGTCTTATACACCAGCAAATAATATTTGCCATTGTATAAATAGGGTGTATCTTATACACGAGTGCATCTTATACACTGGCAAAAACAGTATGCCAATCTCTGAACTCCTCAGTTTCTTCAGTAAAAACCAGCCGGGAAGTGGGAAGAGGGAAAATAAGATTGCTAAAATCCCATTGTGTGTTTTCATCCAGGGACTGGCCCCATGTATACCTGTGCATGACCCCAGGCTCCGGTTTCATTTACTACATACATACAGCCCTTGACCCACAGCCTACAGCAGTGACCCACCCCTTGGGGAAAAAGGATTGCTCAGCTCTACACCATGGGATGGCATCACTTAGGAATGCTGCACCCATATGAATACATGGAAGAGAGTAGGGTTACACTGTTTCCAGTGCTCTGCTGCTCTTCCATGCTCTGCTGGTCTCATCCTTACCAGCTGCACTTCCAGCAGGACACATACAAAGAGGTACCTATAATATGTGCGATTATATATAGCTAAGTGGTCCATGCCACATGGAACCCTAGCTGACTGGGAACTATTTACTTGATTTGAAAGTACTGTGGCCTATAGGTTCCCCTTTACAAGCATCCTGACACATGAGTTTTGGAAATGTTGCCAACAAGGGCACAGTGATGTCAAAAGGAATAGCCAATAGGGCGCTGTCACACTCCCCCCTGTGTGTTTGACATATGCATGTGAGGAATGCATGAAAAGGGCTTAATAGGCTCTTCAGTGTACATTTCTTGGTGGTGAAATGGTCTGGGAAGCAACAAAGTTGGACTTTCTTTAATATTCTTGACCTCTTCAGTGTTGCCGTGGTAATCTGAAAATATTCCTTGGATCCGAAAGGATGAATAGGCAATAAAATTTGCAACTAAAAATATCAAAAATACACCATCTGAGCTTGATTAGGGACCCTTCTTAGAGAGTATGTCAACTGAATTAATACTGGGGCGACAGAGTGGGGAAAAGATAGTCATTCAACTCAGAAATAGAAATCCAATGGACAAAGTACTTACACACACTGAAAAGATATAGTTCGGTACTGAATACTATTAGCTGCACAAGTTTCAAAGCAGAAGCTTCTAATCATGCACTTAATTGGTATACTATTAGCTGTATTTTCAAACATGTGCTCAGCCTGATAGCTTCCTCTTAATCTTTGTAATAGAATGTCTCTGCTTTGTTCCCTTGCACTACAATTCGATGGTACAGCAAGCCATAGATAAACAATAAAAATAAATTTGGGTGCAGAGCAATTTTTTTCTGCATATGACACCACTTATTCAGGAGATTTTTTAAAGGAAAAAAGCATAACATCCTTAAAAACTAGTTTTAGAAATTGAACTAAGAGACCTCATTACTTCTGTAGGTAGTCAAGCTACCATTTCAATATAGTTCTGTTTTTAAATGCCTTACAGATATCTATTAAGTTAGTCTTTCACGTCTCTTGTGCTTCATGTGTCAGTTAAATGCAAAACGCACAGGAGATCCTGCTATTCCGTATAGTAAAACTTAGTGCACAAATATTTCACAAATGCTTCTACATATTTCCCATAGACAGTACATGCCCATGGAAGTATGCCCCTTCACTGGCAGAAAGTCCGCACTGCATGGGGTGTTGAAGATCATACCCTCCAACACTTCACAGATGGAAACTAGGACATGTGTGGCCAAGCAACATGAGAGTGTGGTCAAGAAAGCAAAAGTTGTTAGTGAGGAAGAACATGCAAGCTAGGATCGGTTGCAGCAGTTTGCTTTTGCCTCAGTTTACTGGGAAGGGCAAAATTCTACCCTTATTCTCCTCTCCTACCCTGCTGAATTAATGGACTGCCAACTATTTTTTCACTTTAAACTCAGTTGACACCAATAGAAGTAAACTGAGAACAAAAGAGGAAGTGGTGGAGGAGAGGGAAACTGGGACTTTTTAAAAGATGCAAGTCTGCAATGTGAATCGATGCTACGCTTCTGCATGTATGCGAAAACCAAAGCAGAACTGGTTTGGGAGATTTACATCAGAGTTTTTCTTGTTTTCACATACAGCAGTTTGACATCACAGTGAACCACAGTGAACCATTTGTGGAGCTGAAAACATACAGAACCACGAGGAAAACTACGATGCTAAAATGGTACAACATGTAGACCAGAGGGTAAGAATTCAACACTGCTACAATGTACCAACCTCATGCAGAAATGGCTTGAATCTTACTTCAAAATTTAAGTGTCTTCCCATACAATGTGGGTGCATCCGGCCAGCTTAAGGGATCCATGACAGGCGGTAGTGCACCACTCCTGGCTTCTGCCGACTTAGGCAGCTGCCTCACAATCCCTAATAACATGGTCAGTTTGATAGCAATCATATGCAGAAGCCCCCTTGAACCATTTGTACCCATGCATACTAGCATACTATCTTGTGGAAGCATACTATCTTGTTCATTGTGCAGAGGGAAACATGTTGTTCTCAAGATGGAACCATGGATCTCTGAAGCTTCCACCATCCACTTTAGACTGGGTAAGCTAAAAATGTTCCAGGTACTGTTCTTCCAAATGAAGGGAGAGGGATGAGGAGGGAAGAAATGCATAGATGATTGCATAGAAAATTGATAGCAAGGTTGAAGGACTGCTGCATTCAGATTATGGAATTACTAAAAATTACTAAATCGCAGGAAACAGTGTCTCTTTAAAGATATGAGCTGTGATTATTTTATGCAAGATTGGAACTTGGAATCCAACTTTCCAGAAGAATAAATCACATATGGATTAAGTTAGAGTGGGGTAATATCTTTCTTCTCTTTCCTCAATGGGAGAGGGAGGCAGATATCTATTTTACTTTCCTTAAGAAGTCCTTAAGAAGTTTGGGCTTGATTGGCAACAGAACCCTTTTGTGACAATAGCAACAGTGGATTAAGGGTAGTCGCCGTGCAAAGGATTGTTCCCAATGCCTCAAAATCAGGAGTTAGGAGAGTGTGAGGCACCAAACCCACCCCAAAGCTCCTGGGCCCTCCCCTCATTTAAAAATTGAGCAAAAATATGGCTGTGCCACCAGCTTCAGGGACACAGAAGCCAAAACCTGGTCATGCCAATTGCCCGCTCCAGCTTCCTTTCCACTTTGCTGTTTTTATGGGATGTTCTCATAATGTAATATTTTAAATCCGATGGCCACATGCTATATTTTTTAGAAGAAATGCACAGTGGTTGCATATGGAAAGGAATCTGCTATTTGTGCATGGTCTCAATGCCTATATAAAAGAGTTACACAGTCCTGTGGAAACTCCCTGCAAAGCTCTGTATCTCGAAGAGATGAACTGTAGCCATTAGCAGCTACTAATGGAGATTAGAGTCCAATTCTCACAGCTGCTTTCTGACAGGAAATGGAGAGTGAAATGGACCTAACCTGGGAGGGCAGGTTGGCAGAAGAGATTACTGTAAATTTGAAAAGATGGAGGAAGCCATTGAGCATTTTCGCAATCAGCAAGACACCTGAAAGAAATATACTAATTATTCTTTCTTAGGAAACAGCCACTATTCTTTTACACTACGTGCTGCTTTAAGTTAAAATGTTTGAGCCTCTGACTGGAGAGTTGCCTCAGTGTTAATGGAACAATTCTGGAAGAGATCATGGGGAGCAGGCCTGCAGCCATGGCCTGAAACTAGCAGTACTCCTGCATCTTCAACAAGCTGTCCAATTTACTTAGCCAAAGACAAGAATATGCATCATCATCATATTGCTATTGTTATGTGTATAACTTCAAGTTGGCTCCAGCTTATCCACAAGCCTATCCTATGGTATTCTCGGCAACATTTCCTTAGAGGAAGTTTCTATTACCTTTGTCTGAGGGCCTTCCTGCACTACACTGTTATAGTGGTGTTATTCCACTTTCAACATCCCGTGCAGTTCTCGGGTTTGTAGTTTACTTAAGCCAAAAATCTCTCTGGCTGAGAATTCTAAATGCCCCTCCCTAAACTGCAAACCTCAGGATTCCATAGGATGTTAAAAGTGGAATAATAGCACTATAACCGTGTAGGGCAGAAAGGCTCTAAGCATGAGTGTGTCACTCAGTGAGTTTCTGGCCATTTCCTCACTAGGCTATTGTAGTGTGATTATTCCCCTTACAACATCCTATGGAATCCTGGGACTTGCAGTTTAGGGAGGGGTCTTTGAGGTCCCTCCCTAAACTGCAAACCCCGGGATTCCATAGGATGTTGAAACTGGAAAAATTGCACTATAACAGTGAAGTGTGGAAATGGCCTCTGTGTCTGAGCAGGAATTTGAACCCTGGTGTCTTAGAGACCTAGTCCACCAGTCAAACTATTACACCATATTCGCTCTAAGAAAAATTAGTGCTTAAAAATAAAACAGCAACAGCAGTAACCTTACAAACATTATGGCTCCAATCTTATACCCACTTCCCTATAACCTCTTGCCTAAAGAGCATGGCAGGACTTATTTCCGAGTAGATGCATATGATTACAGTGTGTGTCATAATCCTTACTGTAATGCTATATATTGCTGGTGTGCATGCCCAGCTTCAGTATGTGGCTCTTTCCAGTTCAGCATTGCAGGGAGACAACATTTTAATTTCCCACATTGCCTTGCAGTAATGATGGCTTTCTGTCACCATACTGTTGATATGCATTGCTATTAGTCCCTAAAGGAATAGATGGGGAAAGAATTTTGGTCCATTCCCAAGCCATTATCCCAAATACATCTCCTTAAATCTTGATCAGTCTGCTATAATACTTCTATATTTGTGCATCACCTCTAATGGGAGTGAGAAACGAATTTTGTACATTCTTCTTAGGTGTGATACTCTAACCTGCTAATTCTGGCTGGAATTCTCCTAGTGACTTATAGTGATGTAACCACTGATTACCCCAGATTAAGTACTTCCTTGGGTGTTACATAACAAGATGTCCAGTACTTTTTTTCACAACACCTTTCCCCACCTGCACAACAGCAGCTGGACAAGCTAAGGAGCAGCTCCACCCGTAATCCAAATGGCCACTGGTTGGCTGCAATGAGGTGCCCTCCTGCTTTCCAGTTTCCATTTTGCACAAGAGGCAAAAAATCAGTCTTCACCCTCTAGACTTGGAATGTAACTTCATGCTGTGCCAGCACCCATTAAGACCTTGACCCATGTTTTCTATATCAAAACAGATCCTGAATGAGAATCAAGCTAGACCTTGTTATAGGCCACTCTGCATTACGCTTTTATAGTGCGATTATTCCACTTTCAACATCCTATGGAATCCTGGGGCCTCAGGCCCCTCCCAAAAGTGCAAACTCCAGGATTCCATAGGATGTTGAAAGTGGAATAATCTCACTATAAGAGTGTAGTGAGGAAATGGCCATAGATTCTGTATCTCAACAACTGTATACTGTGATTCTGTATCTCAGTCACTCTATACTTACAATTTTTCACAGTTTAGAACTGCAGCACCATGAAATAGTTGTATTCTCCGGAAGATAGTTTTGTCATGGCTGCACTATCAAGACCTTTGCAAAAGCAGAATTAACAGCATGGCCATGGTACAATAGTCATGCTGTACAACAGTGTGGTACTTTTTGGAACAGGATACCTTTTACAATGGTAGTGCAAGGAGAGGATGGCCAGTGGTCCCCAGCTGACTCCTGGGGCACTGGTAATTCAGAACAGAGACCAGTCAAGGGTCATGGGCACTATGTGCTTAGTCGGAAAGATGTGGTACTTTGCTGTATGGTGGGAGCCCCCGCTGTGCTATGGGACATCTGGTGGCATTCCCCCATTATGCAGAGCCCACATTATGCAACAGTGCATCTTGCGCAGTGCTCCCTTGTGCAACTGCAGTTCTCTAACATGTTTGCATATTGTGCCAGCAACCCAGCTCTGTCATCATGAAGTTAAAGATTGTAGCTCATGGTAGAAGATGCTGGTCTATGTTTTGGATGTTGCAATTACATGCTTTGCTGGAGCAAATTAATTAACATTTATGATAAGTGCACGTGCACCAATATTATAAACCAGATGAGAACTCTTGGGAAATGGATGAGTGTTTTCCAAATGCTCTCCAAAAGCTCACAGATATCAAACCAATTCAAAAATAACCATGAAGGGTTTTGTCTATTATTAGTTATTTTTGCTGTCATATTTCAGGCTGATTCAATACGTGTCCACACACTGAGAGTTTAAGAACATCAAATAGAAACCAGTGATTTTTTTACCTAATTTTTTTTTTACCCTTGAAGTTGATATTTCAGGAAACAATTTAGCTTTGCTGTCTCTGCCCTCCTTTTCAAGTATAAGAAAATAAAAACTTCTCTTAATATCATACATGAATCTGTACAAATATTCAGCAGAGCCCACACAGAATGAGAATTAGTTCTGTTATCACACTCCTTTACAGAAGGAAGGTCACAGTGACATCTGGTGGCCTATTAAATTTCTCCCAACCAATTGCTATGGAAAGTAAATTAAGAGAGAACGACAATTCTATCCAAGCAGAAAAGTTATCCTTTCATCCTTGTTTTCTTATATGTTTAGTAAGGATTAATCAAAGCCTCACCAAAGAAGCCGGTAATGGATACGCTATCCCAAAGTCTTGCTGTAGTACTGTGGCTTAATTAGCCATCATGTTAATGCATACAGTTGCTGACACAAGATGCACAGCTCAGAAGGATTTTTTAATTCACAAGCTTTCATAAATAGCAATTAACGTTGATCCAGCTGGCATGGTAATTGCACCATTACCAAGGGAGATAGCATGCACATTCCTGAGTAGAAAGTGACTACAGGGAATTGCTTTAGAGATGCCATTCAGGACAGTTATTGTCCCAGTGTTCTGTGGAAAAAAAGTATGCTAATTTGCAGTCTAGGGACAGCTCAAATCAATGTTAGATTCATCTAATAACCAAAGAGCACACACACCCCTGCCATGGAGGAAAAAAATCAGACTGTATCCAGTACACAAAAGGCTGATTAATGCATGTAAAGGTATATATGTGAGGGAATGTTCTTGAAATCATGTGGGTCTCTTAAAAGATTGAAAACGCCAGCACCTTAATTAGGCTTGAAAGTTAACAGGCAGCCAATGTAAATCTTTCAGAATTGCTTAAATGCGGCTCTGCTGAAGCAAACTAGCTGGAATGCTAGCTGTCAGATTGTGCTGTAGCAGAAGCTTCTCTAGACAGCACCACACATTTCAGTAATCCAAAGTGAGATTTATCAGACTGTAGAGCATCGTAGCGTGGTTATCCTTCCTCTGAAAGGCCACAGCTGCTGAATCAGCCAAAGTTGCTAAAAGCTACTCTAGTGCACCAAAGTAATCTGAACAATGCTGGGTGTCCAAGATTATCCCTCAAGGAACACAGTTGCTCTTTCTGAGTGAAGCACATCCAGAAGAGTTTGTATGTCAGTTTCCCAGACTCACTTACTGATAGTTGCTTTCATCTTGTCAGGATTAAGTTTCAGTTTGTTAGCCTTCATCCAGCCCATTAATGAGTCTAGTTGTATAAACCTCAGTCCATGCTGGCAGTTCAAGGCACACTGAGGATTTACAACAGTACGTGGATTTTCAAGACCATTCCAGAAGAAACCAACACTCTTAAGTCAAGTCTTGGATTAGACCTAAGATGTGCTTAGGTAAACCAACTTAGGTGTGCATAGGTAAACCAACTTCTCTTTTGTTGATTTTTATATTCTATCTTTTAATAGACTTTTTAATGGTTTTAATTTTATACATTTTCACATTGTTTTCAGATAACTTTAATGTGCCATTTACTAATGTTTTGTATGTTTTTAATCTGTATTGGTGCTAATATTTTGTAAACTGCTTTGATTATTGGGGAAAAGGTGGGATGCAAATAGATAAAATCAAATAAATAAATCACCTGCACATCCCCTTATTCCCTCCCCTGCTGTCCTCCACTTATTATTATCCCCCAAGCCCAGAATTCACTTTTGAATGTGCTCTGAATAAATCTTGTTGATGAAGAATGGCACAGAGAATTTCTGTCCTAATCCCAGCAGAGAAAGGCAAAGTGAAGAAAACTTAGAAGTCTACAAAATTAGTATTCTGGTAGGTATGTTAAAGAATATCCCACTTCCCTTGCACGTAGAAAGACAGTCTTTTCTACTTAGCTTATGTTTGTTTATTCTAGTTGGTATAGAGTAAAAATCCTCATAAGAGGCCTCATATATTATCAACCTGGAGGCTTATAGTTCTGTCTCTCTTGTGGATTTAAATAAGTATTACCATGTTGCAGATAACACATATGGTAATTATTAAGTGAAGGAATACAGAAAGAGAGAAATATGAGAAATACTACACTTTAATTCTCAGCCTTAGGAACAATAATTCTTTGTAGCTGATTGACTTATTTTATAACTGCTGCTGTTTTCTTCATCTGTCTTCAAGTCGACTGTAGTCATTTCTGCACTATACTGCTATAGTGCTATTATTCCACTTTCAACATCCTGTGGAATTCCGGGATTTGCAGTTTAGGGTGGGGCCTTTAGAATTCTCAGCCAGAGATCTCTTTGGCCTCAGTAAACTACAAACTCCAGAATTCCACAGGATGTTGAAAGTGAAATAATAGAGCTATAACAGTGTAGTGCAGAAATGGCCTCTGATTTATGATGACCCTGTCATAAGTTTTCTTTAGCAAGATTTCTTCAGAGGAGGTGTGTGACTGCCTTCCTCTCAGTTTGAGAGAATGTGATCTGCCCATTGTCAACCAGTGAGTTTCCATGGCAGAGCAGGGATTCATCCAGAGTCCTAGTCCAACACTCACACCACTACACAATACTGCCTCAGAAAATTGTCTGGAAATTGAGTCCAAGTTGCAGGAATGGAATCTTGCATGATACTATTGCACATGTGCCAAAGTTATTTTTTTCCTACCCAGAGTCAAACTAAGAACTTGGGCAATTCTGACCAAAGTATCTATTTTTGTGAGGCTTCCACACTAAAGGCCTCCCAAAAATTTCATGTGGATTTTAAATAGAAGAAGAGAAAAATGGATCCCAACAGAATTCTTCAGAAAAAATATAAGACATAGCAATAGTCTCCCAACAAGATTCCTGGAACCACCCATTCAAGAGAGCATCTAGAGTACAGTCCCCTCAATTCCAGACTCAGATGAATACCAAAAACTGCTGAGGAGTGCAAGAAATATTCAGGAACAAGGCCACGTTCTATCTTAGTTAAGGTCATCCATGTAGATAATTAAGTTTTTTTTCAATATGACACCAAGGTGCCAAACCACACTGAGGCTATTTCTGCACAGAGTATTTGAAACAGTGCAGTCCGTCCTCCAGAGAGGACATCTGCACCTGAGAGCAGACTGGGTCTGGACTATTTAATGTAGATCCACACCTCAGCCCGCTCTGGAACGACCCCAAGTGGTCGTCCAGAGTACTTTTGAAAATCCTGTTTCTTTCGGTCTTTCAAAAGCCCAGAGCGCGCCAGTGCAAGCCTGCTCCCTTGTGCAGATTTGCAGGCTCGCACCAATGTGAGCCTGTGATCTGCTGGGGGTGGGCTTTAGGCTGGCGAGCTTCAGCGGTTGGTCGAGAGCCCTGACCAACCAGCAGTCGCCATTTTTACGCCGGAGCAGTGCAGAGCAATGAGCACGCACTGCTCCGGAGCAGCCTGGACCAGACCGGGGAGCCATAAGACCCGGTAAGTAGCGGCATGGGGCGATTCCCTTGCCCCATGTGGAAATGGCCTGAGAGTGGTGTGTATAACCAGTTCTTGGACCAGCCACCACCAGCTCAAACATTTTGACCCAAAATAGAATACTGGCCACTGGATTATAATTTTTCAAAATCATCCAACCTCATATATCAAGGGCCTGACAAGTTCCTCCTGCAAGGCCGACAACACCAGAAACATGAACTAACATTAGGATTCGGGACCATGTTCTTTTCATGCTGCCCAGTCTGTCCCAGCGTAATATCATTAAGCATGTGGAGGACAAAGGTTGAACAACTGATTGTGACCCAAAGTGCTCCTAACACCCTGAACACATCCTTGGGCTACACTAACGAAAAACCATCCAAGCAGTAGTGATAGGTCAGTTTCCTGGACACATCTTGCATCTGTACTGCTTCCAAAGGCTGTCAGAACAGATGACAGTGATCTTATCTGAAAAATGCATTGTGAGTGATTCACAGCAGGCTTCTGATGACAACCATACATACATGCACACACACTTTTACTCTCATCAGTAAAACAAAGTTACAAAATCTAGCCATTCAAAAGAGAGCATTTAAAAAACAAAACGCTGAATTCTACTGAAATGCTTTAAACTGGCTGAATAAAGAAACAGTCTACTAACTGAAACCACATATTTTTAACAATGACCTCTAAATAATTGATTTTTTTTTCTCTTTTCAGAGGTTCAGGGAGTGCTCAGAGATCTTGTTCTTCCACCAGCCAGCCCAACAAAACTGCCAGTTGTTCACTTAGAAGCAGCCAGCCTCTCTCTCTCTTTGTCCATAATTGCCAGAGGCACTGTATGTACTTGAATGGCTTGAATCTGCTATAAACTTCGACTTTAACAAAAAAATGCCCCAATATATTATGCAATTTTAGCATTCAGTAAGGCTTCTCACATTCTCCCCAGCTCAAGATGTCCATATGTGATTCCCATATGTGGCAGAGAGCACTAACATAATGGAATTCATTGCCATCTCAAAATTACCAATGCAATAAATGGACTGCAATTTATGTCTTCAGGCTCTGTATTGTCAGACAGCTGGATAATTCCCTCTGGTTAAATACTTTTTTGTTTGTTTGTTTGGCTCTGTTTAAAAATTGATAGTGTTCTATTGCATTTTGAGCAGTGACACATCAAAATAACACTGAAATTAATGGATCATATAGCAATAAAAGAGCTTCCTTTTATTTTTTAATTATAGCTTACAGCAAGAAATTTGGCCACCATAAGCAATTGTTATAACAATTATTTAAAGGCCATGCCCTGTGCCCGACGTTCACCAAATCTACCAGGCTTAATGCAGTATTTGGTGAAACAACATATATGAATGGTACTTATATATTTGTTCTTATTATTATGTGCTGTCAAGTCAACTTCAACTTATGGTGACCTTATGAATGTGAGACCTCCAAGATCCTGGCCATCCACTGCCCTGCTCAATCCTTGCAAACCCAAGGCTGTTGTCTGAATCAATTTACCCTTGGTATGGTCTTCTCCTCTTCCTATTGCCTTCCATTCTATCATGTATTACAGTCTTTTCCATCAAGCTACCTTGTTTCACAATATATTCAAAGTAACCATCTTCACTTCTAGTGAGCGTACATACTTGATTTGCTCTAAGACCCCTTTAATTCAGCGGCAGAGCTTGGAGTGCGTGGAGGGGGGCATGGCCATGGCACATGGAGGCATGGCCGCGAGGCATGGGGGCATGGTCGTGGCACAAGGGAGTGTGACTACGACCTGGGATGCCCCAAAAATATTGCCACCCAGGGTGAAGCGCTAGCATCGCCCTCCGTCCCTACACGACTGCTTTAATTTGTCTTTTTAGCATTCCATGGTACTTGTAGAACTGTTATCCAGCAGCACATTTCAAATGAGTTGATTTTTTCCTGTTGGTTTTCTTCATTCTCTCGCTTTCACAATTATAGATAGAAATCTGTAAATATAAAGACTGAAACTTCAGATCGGAACCATCACAGAAGACAGTATATTTCAGTCCCACCACACCAGCTTTCAACCCTTATTTGTCTGCTGGCCACCAGTATATTTTAATTCAATCAAGTCATAGACCCAACTGAAATAGTTGCCCCTGCTTTTCAGCTTTTATTCCAATGAATGTGTTCATTTTGCGTGTCTGAATCAGTGAGGCCAGTCCTGAGAACCTATGTGGTGTAGTGGTTAGAGCACTGAACTACTAGAGACCAGGGTTCAGTTCCCCACTTGGCCATGGAAACCCACTGGGTAACCTTGGGCACATTTCATACTATCAACCCCAGAAAACCCTGTGATAGGTTTGCCTTAGGGTCACCAGAAGTTAGAAATGACCTGAAGGCACATAACAACAAGGGCCAGTCCTATTATTGAGCAAAGTGAGCTTAGCTGCCTCAGGAGGCAGATGCCTCTTCATTCTTAAAATATTAGTTTTAGTGGAGGAACAACACAAATACTCCTAAACAGTATGCATTCTTAAGAAGTTATGTAATCTAGTGTATTTATCTACTTGATTGACTGATTTGTTTGTTGGTTGGTTGTTTTGGAGTGCATTGCATTAAAAGCTTTTTTAATATTTCAGGATGTTTGTTGTTTCCAACTGAAGTTCAGCTGAGACTTTATTGTAGTATTCTAGGGCAAAGGGGATTTGCTTTAAAGTAACATCTAGAAGGAGAAGTGTTCCCTAAAAAAATCAAATCTTTATAGTTTTTGTACTAAGTTTGCTTTCAATTTACATTGAAAACTGGCAGGGCTTCTGGCTTGGAAAAATTATGTAGATATAAAATGCATTGATTTTCCTAATGCCCCAGGTACCTTTGAGTTTAATGCCAGGATGAATAATTTACACTGATACTATAACATATACATACATTGCAACCAACAGGCTGAAATATTATTTAACAAGAAAATACCATTCTATCAAAGTCAAAGAGATTCATAATCTACTTCCACCACTGCATTTACCACAGGTCAAGGTGGGTTTTTAAATTGGTTTAAAAATATAAAAGACCAAGGAAAGTTACTTAAGTTGTTGTTTCAACAAACTCTGTTATGAAATCATCAAAGTAGTGAGCCCTTTAAAATGGTCAAAAGTATTAATAATAGTATAAATATAAGATTTAAAAAGAATTAAACAATGTATGAAATTAAACATTAGAAATATTAACGTGCATGCAGAGCATCTCATAAACTTTAAATTCATTGTCCACAATCTTTCCCAGCCTTTTAATGAAATCGAGTATCTGAAATTCTGGGCCCACTTAATTATATTATCTTTAATAATTTCTTGTTCCAAGTCAATATTTATTAATATTTTGTAAAATTTTGATATTACATTTGTTACTGCAGTTTAGGCCTACATGGCGATAGCACTAGATGTCACTTTGATATCATAATTTGGCCTTACCATACTACCCCTCTCCATGTGTTTGTGAGGCCCCCGGACAAGCCCAGAACTAGGCTTGGCCATCAAACGCTGCAATATCCCAAGACAATACAGGCAGGCCAGAAATAGCCAGATCACCGCTTTGGGAGACTTCTTGCAAACACCCTCATTATGTATGCACGCTGTTCACAAAGGACTCCCTGCCCCGAGCAGGTAACTTGGCAAGCTAGAAGCTTAAAGACCAAGCACTGAGCATTTACATACAGTCTACCTCTTTGTCAGTTCAGACTTAACTCAATCATGCTAAATTGTGACCTTTCAGAGACATTGTCTTGCACCCAAAACTCATTGTTGTCCCCGAGTAAGGCATAGCCTGCAGTCACACTTCTCCCTATAAAAACCCCTGATTCCGAGACCTTCCTCAGATCGCTCCTGAGTTCCATCCCACCTTGCTGCCACATTGCTCGGCGAGCTTCCCCTCAGCTCCACGTGCTGAGATACATCAAACCCCAGCATTGCTCTCTATCTTCTTCCAGGCTGCAGGAACAGGTGTTGTATCACCCAAACCAACTATCCCTCTGAAAATCCCGCTATCTTTCTCACACTTTTATTTTCCTTAGTTATCTGTGTGCATGTGTTGGTTACATTGTGTGCCTGTATTTAATAAAGAATCATTCATTATTTTCAAACCGGTCTGCTTCTTGACTTGGACTGACCCCGTAAACATTGGGTTACAAGATCCTGCTAAGTTACCCTGCCTCTCGTCACGCTAAAGCAGTGCTCTGAGCTAATTTTCCCCACCTATAGTTGAGCACATCTTGGTGTCTCTCCCAGGACCCCCAGTAAACAGGGTAACATATTCTTTCACTTGTAAAATTTGAATATCAATATGATTTGCTTTTTCTTCTATGCTTTCTGTTTCAATATCAACTTTATATTTTTTCCTCAACTGTCTGTCTAATAACCAATGATATTTAATACCTTCTTTTTGCAATTCTTCAAGAGTCTTCAATGAGCCTCCTTCTGTGTATGTGTGTGATTTTTTTAATATACTGTCATAAGTTAGCCACTTTTCTGTTTGCCTGTATTCTTGTTTATGAAAGGCTTCTTAAGTAGATAACCATTCTGGTATTTTAGAGTAGAGTTTCTTTTTATTTAAGTTCCAAATTCTTAATAATGACTTTCATATACTATGTTTATTACATTCTTTATCTATGCTGGCTGTATTATACCAAAGGTAGCCATGTCATCCATATTTAATGTTGGAGCCTTCAAAGTGAAGCATTCTCCTATTTTCTAGATTGACCCAACTAGGCCCTTTTCGCATGGCGTTTCTTAAGCAAAACGGCCCCTTCAGCATCGCATAAATGTGAGGAGTGGTCTGCATGATGCACTCACATTTACATGCCGCTCAAGGGCTGGATGCAGAGCGGACACACACTTTTTCATTTTCAGCTTAAAGCCGAAAATGGTGCGCAGTCACACAATGCTCCTGGGCTCCACGCACACTTACCTGGCATGTGGTGCATCGGGAGCTGGGCCAGTCGCGTGTCCTCTCCCCAGTGCAGCCTCCAATTCCCAGGCTGCACTGCGAAAGGAAGAGGCGGGCCGCTCACATGACCAGGAAGGAGCTGCAGAGCCCAGGCAGCAGAGAAGCAGCAGGGAAGCGGCAGTGTTCCTCCCAAGGCTTCTCGCACAAGCGGAGCAGCCCAGCATGGTAAAGGGTAATGTGTGAAAAGGGCCCTAGTATCCAATAGAGAGTGCAGGCATGATGATAGATCTTTAAATTCGATAGGCCTAGAATACTGGTCTCTCTAAGAAGGGAGTTCCAAAATTTCGAAGAAGCCACTGAGAGGACCTTCTCATCTGCATCTTAATACCTTAAGATGAGAGGGCTGTGATAGTAGTGAACTGTTGTCTGGATGCAGATGAACAGAAAGATGTTTAATCCAGACAAGACAGAATTATGTTGGTCCACAGGAAAGCTGGGAGGTTTGGGATTACAGCCTGTTCTGGCTGGAGTTGCTCACCCTTTGAAAGATCGGTTTTGTATCCTGAGGGTACTCTTGGACCACGAGCTGCTCCTGAAAAGCCGGGTTGCTTCTCAGGTTCCACTCAGCTTTGGCAGGTGTGCCAGCTGTACACTTTCTTGGGGAAGGCAGATCTGACCAGTGGTTCATGCCTTAATTACCAGTTCACTATTTTAACAGTTCACTTGGGTTATTTTCTCTTCTTGATTCTTGTCATTTAATTATTAACAGCTCACTGGAGATTAATTTTACCCAACACACTTTATTATTTCCAAAACTCATGTGACCAAAAGAGATCTGAAATTATCCTGTCATAAACATAATACCTTATAGGCACCAGATCCTTCTGATCTTGGAGCTAAGCAGGGTCAGCCCTGGTTAGTACCTGGATAGGAGACTGCCAATAAATAGCAGGTGCTGTAGGCTATATTTCAGGGGAAAGAATTGGCAAAACCATCTCTGAGCATTCCATGCCTAAGAAAATTTTATGAAATTCATGGGTTCACCATAAGTTGAGAAGCAACTTGAAGTCACATATCTAAATTATATAGGAACATGTGGAACATGCTAAAGGAATGATTGGTTTTGTTTTGGGTTGGTTTTTTTTTTCCCCTGATTCCAGTTTCTTGGCCTCAAGCAATATGGAAAAAAACCACTGGAAGCAGAATCCAGTTGTTTTAATCTAAGAACAACTTGATTCCAACTGTTCTATCTGCTTTCTGAATATTTATTCATTTATTAAATGCACTTTGAATCCACTCACAAAGCTAAGTTCTCCAGGAGTATACAATTGGTTTAAAAATATAATATACTTTGAAATATAAAAATAATGATAGCCAATGTTGTATAGTGGCTTGAGCGTTGGACTAGGCCTCTAGGAAGCCAAAGATCAAATCCTTGCTCAGCCATGGAAACCTATTTGGATGACCCTGGGCAATTCACATTCTCTCAACCTAAAGAGGAAGACAATGGCAAACCTCGTCTGTATAAATCTTGCCAAGAAAACCCTAGGATAGGATTGCAATAAGTTAGAATCAACTTGAAGGCACATAACAAAAATAACACAATGAAACAATGATTGAAGAAGTGGAATATTTAAAAAAAAAAAAGATAAATCATTCACTCTAACTGGAGTCTCCAGACGGTTTACGCATGGATTTTTTGCACTTTTGCCAGGGTGGTTGTAGTCCACGGGAGTAACTTCTGCCAATTTCAATTACATTAGAGCTTACGACTGCAGTCCAAATTTCCATCTGTATATTTCACTGGAGGTTACATTGTACAGTAAGGCACTGCCAATCTGCTTGATTACATGCACACATTGTAACAACATATCAAACTCATATACTAGATTGTACCTCATGATCAGAGATCCCTGTCAGAATTGTGATCCTGGCACTCACTAATAGCTCACTAATAGCAGGATGGATTGTTTTTTAATCAATCCCATTTCCTCTCTTATTCTATTTCTCTATGAGAATCTTTTCCAGAGGGTTGGAAGTGCATCTGGAAAAATGTGAGAGAAAGCATGGGAAAGACGTTGAAAATATATTTGTTTTCTATAGTGTCTTTCTCCTGAATGAGACCCAAACTGGAGAAATTATCTACGATCCATTTCACTAATAAGGGAGTGAGCAACCTGTGACCCTCTGGAAATGCAGCTCCCATCAATTCTAGACTGCACAGCCCATAGTAAGTGATCATGGAAATTGCAATCCAACAATACTGGGAGGCCCACACCTTGTCCATCCCTGTACTCACAACACATTTTGCTGACTCTAAGACCCTTCCATCTGTGAAAGAACTCTTTCTGTGAAGATGAATTTGTCATCTTTGTAGACCTGCCTTCTTTTCCCATATTAAAAGCTGTGAGATCCCCTTTATGTTTTAACATATGAGTTCATTGTCCTAGGCAGCAGTGGACACACAGAAAAAGAAATAAGAGCTCAGTATTGTACTTCAGCTTTCATTTTATTCTTTAAACAAAAAACACTTCTTACCTCTGTTGCCAAGAAAATCTTGAAAGCAAAGCTCCAGCATAAACTCAGGGCTCTGAGAATCAAAAGAGAAAAACAACATACAAAAATCTGAGTCTTTTTTAATGTCTCATTTTTGTTAAATATGTGGAGCTCATAATTCTACTTATCTTCACTTCCATACATATGTCTGTATACACTCAACTGGTTTCCTACTTGAAGGAGTAATCCAGTATCTGGTACAGAATTTGGTATTTTAAGGATTTTATTCTTTTTTCCCCTTCTCTTTCTACAAACAGGTTTTCAGTCCCTAACTTTTGATAAAGGAATGGCTCTGGGTTTTTTGTTGGAAGTTCAAAAATGTACAGGTGGAATTTTCTGGAATTTCTTCTTTCTTTCTTTGCTTCCCCCACATAGACAGATACAACAGCCTCCCTCATTCATCAGGGACACCCAATCCCAGGATTCAGAGATGAGGAAGTCTGCTTTTACACTCACTCAAATGTGAATCAAACCCAATGTGCACAGCTAAAATTGTAAAGTGTATATGCACAGGCATTGTGAAACCATGCTGAGCCAAGACAACTGAATGGTAGCAGCTGTTTCTTGAGGTTGGTGGCAATCCTATCTTTCCTCTGTATCATAAGAGAAGAGAGCATCTGTCAGATCAGCAGCAGGTCATCTGAGGGCCCTTCTCTAGCTTTCAGGGATTGATAGATCCTCTCAGTCACGTAGTGATGGGGGGGCGATGGAGGCGATTCGTCCCGGATGGCAATGTTTTGGGGACATACCAGCCCACAGCCACACCCCTGTGCACCCTGGCCATGCCACCATGCACCACAGCCATGCCCCCACGTACCACAGCATGGGGGCAGCATGCCCCCATGCTGTAGCCCTCCCTCCTCCCACCCCTCCCTCCACACACTCCAAGCTCTGCCACTGGATCCTCTCCTGCATTACATTTTTAAGACCCTATTTTAAGAAAATGCAATATTTACTGACTCTATTAATTATCATGGCAGACATTTTGAAGCCTGTTAATCATAAGAAAAAAATATTTAGCTGACAGCTAATGAGCCCAATAACAGATAGCAGTTAACATCAGTTATCTCTGAAGTTGCTTCTTCTTGCCTATTTTTAAATGTATAGCAACTCTTTAGAAGCAAACATTTCAGGTTTTGAAACTTGATAGATTCCCTTTTCCTTTTATACACCTGGCATATACCTTACTATTTTTTTTTTGTCCAAAGGAGATTCACAAATGGGAATGTGGGGGGGGAAATCCCATCATTGACTCAATTTGTACTTAGCAACTCATCAGTGATTCCACAATCCATAGAAGAGGTCTTCTTTTTGAGATACCAGGTGCTTTTTTTCTGCAAAATGGCTCTAAGCAAAATGAATGCCTTTTTCCTTTGTTAAACTAAGTATTACACAAAACAACCATGAAAGGACAATGAGATTAATTACAAAGATGCAAATTAGTCCACCAGTGCTACAATTTCTACTAGTCCATGCAACAAAGAAATCATTATTTAATTTTTCTATTTTGCCTATTTCCAGAAATGTACAATAAGACTGCCTCAAAATGTGCATACTTATTTCTAGTACTAACCAAAATCGGAGGTAGAAGGGACATTACCATCTTCTGATGAGGAAAAAGAATTGCATTGTTTCATCTAATGAGTGTGGTGAACCAAGTCGGGATATATTATCCCTATTCTTAGTCAGTCTATTTGTCCCTTAGCTCGTTACAAAGTTTGCCTAGATTTCAGCTGCTTCTAATATTAACTTTCTGATTCTTTGCTGCAAGTCAGTTCTCTGGAAAGTACTTTTTTAAAAAAAAAATTATATTTGATTAGCTTTTCCAATAATTTTTCTGTTAGCTCCTTGCTATTGGGATACTGATTAATTCTTTGCAGTGCCAGAGCACCCATTAATCTATTCTCCTTTCTATTCTCCTAAGTAAAAACTTAAAGTATCACAGCAGCATAAGTCAGCACAAAACTCTCTGATCCTCTGAGGAAGGAGGAGGCACTAGGCCCAGAATATTTAGATAAACTCAGTGAAACAACCTGTTAAGCGAGAGAAAGGAGGATTTTTGAATGATACTGACCTTTTCTATTCCAAGTAGTGATAAACGGTAATTGCTTCCTCCATGCCACATTATGAGCCCTTCAAAATCTGATCTTACACATCCATTGACATAGGAGGATTCTGGTAATTTATGAACTTAAGCAAAGGCTATATTTTAAAACAGCACTCTACATTTACAAGCTTTGCATCCAAATGTTTCAATATCAATAGCCATGTTCTCTGGGCCTTTTCACACTACACAGTTATAGTGGTATGATTCCAATTTAATTGCCATGACTGCATTCAGCATAATCTTGGAGCCTGCAGTTTAGAGCTCGTTGATGGAGAATTCTAAATATTTCCCCAAACTAGGAACCTTGGGATTCTACAAAATGGAACCAAGGTGGTTCAAGTGGAATTATAATGCTGTAATTGTGCTGTGTGAGAGAACGCCACAGTAAGACTACTGCTTGTACAGTAAGCTTATGAAATATTGGTTCTTCAGATGTCACTGTATCACAGTTCCCATCATCCCTGACCATTGGCATACTAACTAGAGCTGATGAGATTTGAGTCTGAATAACACTGTATTGTTCCCCATACTTATGCTTTTAAATATCAAACATGCACTCGTGCTTTTTGTCCCAACAAGTAGACTATGTTGTGGACAGTGAACAAAGATGAACAGTAAAGAAAGCTGGCAGGATGAGAAAAATCCATATTAAATATGAAGTCAAAGGGAAATTCTATGCATACCATGGGCCACCACAAAAAGACAAATAACTGAGCCCCAGGAGTGGGAATGTCTGAACTCTCCCTAGAAGCCAAAATAACTAAACTGATAGTATTGTGCGTTGGACATATCATAAAATAACATGACTCTCTGGATAGTGCTTGATAAAGTGGAAGGCAGTAGGGGAAAAAAAAGGAAGACCACTTTACAAATGGATTGATTCAATGAAGGAAGACACAGTCCTAAGTCGGCAAGAACTGAGGAGTGCTGTTCATGACCAGGCTCATGGAAGTCTCTTATTCATGGAGTCCCCACATTTTTAAGCTGACTTGATGGCACATGACAATAACAACAAAGACTCCATTATATTATGCAGTTTGACCAATATAAAGCATAGAGGGAGCACCTCAAAATAAATTTCTGCTGCTGCACAGAGTACTGAGGTACACGTATTACCCACACTACATTTCCACTGCACAGCTGAGGCTGGAAAGCACTATCTAGAGAGCTGAAATCTGCCTGAACATTGATGTGTGTGTATATTCAAGCTGCCTTTTGACTTACGGTGATCCCATGAATTTCATAGGGTTTTCTTGGACAAGGAATACTCAGAAATGATTTTGTCAGTTCCTTCCTCTGAAATACAACCTTGGTATTCATTGGCAGTCTCCCATCCAAGTACTAATGAATGCTGATCCTGCATAGCTTCAAAGATCAGACGACATCTGATGCCTTTAAGATTGATAGCTAATCATTGATAGCTAATCCCAAAGGGCAATCCTAGTCTACCATGTCTAGCCTCAGACTTTGGTCCTCACTATGACCAGTCTGTCTTTGGTATTTAGGGCTTGGTGGCAAGTATTTTCAGTTTCTTCTTCATAAATTCTGAGGCATAAGTTTAATTTTTTTTTAAGAGGAATTGAGTGTGGGAAAACATGGAACTGAACAATTTATCCATGTAGGGAGAAAATTTGACTGCTTCACCCATAGGTCTGGCTTTGGCTCCTTGTGTATTCCAGTTAGAGATGTGAAGAAATGTAACTATTGTATCATTTGCATCAAGAGAGTCCATTGCAGATGTGTCAAAGTTTGACAAGAACTTAAGAAAACTTGCAAATCTCTTTATAAATTTGAAGCAAAGAATGTGAGAATTAAAAATGTAAATGTGGGGGAAAGGAAGCCTGGCAAGCTTCTTAATTTTTAGTAAGGTAACTGACTAGCCTCTTGGTTTTTTTCCATTGTTATGACCTCAGACCTTGATTCATATGTTTTACTGAACTGTTTCTGCCCCTTCTTTTCCCTGTATCCTGCTCTGACAGCCTTCAGCATCAGTATAACATATCAGTGCTTTCTCCACTACACCAATAATATCTTGGCTTCTTCCTCTGCTTTCTTCAACAACTAAATTAATAATTGTCCTACTAAATTAAAGAGTCCTTCCAGATTGGGCACTACTTCCTTTTTCATGTCATTTCAGTCTTTTAGGAAGACTGCCTTCAGAAGAGCATGAGCTCTTGATCACATGGTGACACAAAACTTACTGAAGGATGAACTAATGATTCACTAGCAAGCATTCTAGGAGTTACAAGAGGGAAAAAAGTGAGGTTGTCCAGCTTTCTGGAAGTGTAGGGTAGCATTCATGTCTTCAACATAAGCAGACATTCTCTTGGAAGCTGAAGAAGTCTGGCATCTGTTTTCATCTTCGAACAATTCATATTGTTCCAGGTTTTCTGCTTGTTCAACAAGCTCCTCTGTCTTTTTAATTAGACTATAGTAAAGTAACTTACCATGAAAACAAAAGGAGTTTGGTGTACATGTTACCACTGCGATCTGGTCTGGTCTTTGGTGAACTAAAGATATCATTTTTGATATCATAATTCGGCCTTCTGCCACCAGCCAAGTGTTTGTGAGGCCCCGCCGAACAAGCGCAAAGCTAAGCATGCATGATACTTGTTGCTTTCACTAAAACACCAGATATTGCCAGATCTGCTTCAGGGGGAGACCTCCCAACACAAACACCTTAATTACAATTGCACAGTAAAACAAAAGGAGTCTCTGCCTGAGAGAACACCCTGGCGAGCTAAGCACTTAACGGCTGAGCCAGCCGCATCTACATACCAACCATACCATTGTCAATTCGGCATATAATTTAATCATGCAAATTCTGACCTTTCGGAGGCTTTGTCTCCAGCCCAAAACTTATTGTTCTCCTGAGAGACCAGACTAGCCTGCGGTCGTTCTTTCCCCTATAAAAGATCCCCCGTTCTGAGAGCTCTTTGGAACTCTCCCTGGACTTTGCTGAAATCACTTAACCTCTTGCTGAATCACTGGAACTCTCATCGGACCTTGCTGAAATTCACTTGCTGAAATCACTTGAAGCTCCCATCGGATCTTCTTCCTCGCCTTGCTGCCACTTGGTCCAATAGATTCCCCTCGGTCTCCACGCCGGGTTTCCTCCTCTTCAATTGGTGTCTACAGGACTTCGGACAGATGCCGTATTGCCCATTCCCTAAATTCTCTTTCTTTCCTTTTCTAGTTAGGAGTATGCTTGTATTTTTATTATTTTATATTTAATAAATACTGTTAGTATTTTGAAACTGCTTGACTCCTCACTGACCTGAACCAGTACACATAGGATAAAAGATCCCGCTGTGTTGCCCTGCCTCTCGTTAGCCAAGAGAGTGCTCCGGCTAATTCCCCCATCTTTGCTAGGTTTGTTTGGTATTTGGGCGCCCCTCCTGGGACCCCCAATTTACAGGGTAACATACAGTCAGAGTTACCATGGCAATGCTCATTAGTTGCACCATACTAAATGCAGAATGCTACAAGTGACTTTGAAATGTGAAAAAGTGAGAGATGTTTTGGTCTTGTCCTAATTCTGTCACTACAAGGTGATACAATTCTGAATTATGTCTAATGTTTATAGTTAAAAGATCTCAGCCGCAAAATTCCTTCAGAATTAGGCATTAGCATCTAGCTAGTCCTGCCTTTAGGTAGAGTAAGATGGCTATTTCAGGTGTCCAATTTTCAATATCTTGAAATAGCAGCAAAGTATTAGCTATTTAATTTATTGTTGTTATTTTTCTATTGTCAAAGAACTGAGAAGGCAATAATGGGATTTTCGGCCTCAAATGAGAAGATAATTTGATCAGCCTTGGATACTATGTACATTGAGTTGCCAAGAGCTGCATATGCATTAATGTTTTGGTTTAGGCAGCAAAATAGCTTGGATTGGCTCTGAATTACAAAGGCATGGAAGGCAACAAAGAATCTGATCAGAGAGTATCAGAGTATAGGTTTTTTATGTGCTGCTAAGTGATAAAACAGTAGCAGTATTTCATAGAAAATGGAGAGAATGGAAAAGCAGGGTGAAAAAGCGGAGCTTGGAAATCTTTCTCTTGGAATCTCCTAGCCAGCATGGCCTCTGGGAGCTTTAGTTAAAAAAGATGACTTATCGAAGCTCTGGGAAAAAGATACCAAAAATGCCCTAGCCCTAAAATCAGTTTATCCAAATATCACTGCAGGCAACTACAACACAATCTCACTGTTCTTACTGGTTTGTAGCAGCATTCTGGAAATGCTGGTCACTGCATTCAGAAATGTCTCTGAGCAAAAAGTTAAAATGTAGCTAGAAAACTCATATTTAGTAAAGGATTTGTTCATTACATTTATCACTGAATGCCCTTCACCCTAATGTATCTTTTTGTTCTTTGGATAAATGAGCTAAAGCACTCTATGAGCAGAATACCGCTACTATAGTAGTAATGAATAATATTAATATACTTTAAAATGTATAATGAAGATACTGAAACAGTTAATGATTGCCTATAGCTTGTCTCAGACATTAATCAAAATAGAGGCTGCAGTCAAGAAGCAAAAGACTTAGGTCCTTTCTGGCCTACACTGTTATAGTGCTATTATTCCACTTTCAACGTCCTGTGGAATCCTGGGGTTTGTAATTTAGGGAGAGGCATTCAGAATTCTCAGCCAGAGAGCTCTTTGGCCTCAGTAAACTACAAACCTCAAAATTCCACAGGATGTTGAAAGTGGACTAATAGCACTACAACAGTGTAGGCCAGAAAGGACCTAAGACTTGGAAAGTCACCTATGAAGGAACTAGATAAGATCTTCAATGTAAAGCTATATCGATCAGAATGGACCCTGCTGTCAAGGTTAGGACTTGGAAGGAGAGCTACAAAGGAACTAGACAAGGTCCTGAAGTGTACAGATATCACCAAAGACTAAAGTTAGAACAGCAAAGAAAGTTCACTGGAAGAAGACCAACTCATCTGAAATGTGGTGCTAGAGGAACATTCTACAGGTACCAAGGGCTGCTTTTTAAAAAGCCAAATAAGTCCTAAAGCCCTAGAGCAAATCACAAACCGTTATGGTGTAGTGGTTTGAGTATGGAAACACAACTTTGGAGATCAGAGTTTGAATCCCCACACAGCCAAGGAAACCTGCTGGAAGACTTTGGGCAAATCAAATTCTCTCAGGCTCAGGGGAAGACAAAAGCCATTTTTGCACTAGAGGTTATTAGTGCATTATACTGTTAATAATGGCATCATCACCATTCATGCAATGCCCTTGGGTTATGGATGCTCTTTCCCTCACCCTTCCCCCTTAAATGGATGGGTAGCGGTATTGCCACTGGTATTCCTTCCATATTACAGCATTCTTGGCCTCTCCAGTGCCCTGCCTTCACCCTGCCCCACTGTCCCTAATTGGGCAGTGACCTTTTTTTGTTTTTAGAAGGTATACTAGTGCAGCAATATTGTAACAGTGTGACATGCCAGTATACTGCATCACTTTTGCCCTATGCTGTTTAAAAATGTATTTTAAAAATTTTAAAAATTCACTCAAAGGAGACATTTAAAATAAACAGGGAGAGGTGATGGAAAGTTACTGAACCATGGGAGTCACTGAGGAAAAGACGATCTGGACATGCCCACAGTCTACTCACTGCTAGATCAGCCATAACAGGAAGTGCTATTGGGCGCTATAATGGTACAGCACTATGAAGGTTGACAGGATTGAAACACTATAGGAGGCTCTTAACAGATTTTTTCTGGAAATAGAATATGGCAATTTGGCAATGCTTCGGGATGGGATAGCAGCTGGATAGCGATGATGTCGTGAGGAAATACAGTTTCTGGACTGGTAACAACCTGCTGCTATAGCATTACAGTGACATTGTGCAGAAATAGCCAAAGGCAAAAGCACACCCCCCCCCCGAACAAATTTTGCCAAGAAAACTCCATGATAGAGTTGCCTTAAGGTTGTCAAGCTTTCTGGAAGTGTAAGGTCACATTCATGTTGGAAATGATTTGAAGGCACACAATAAGAGCAAATCAAGCATGAACTCTAAGTCAAAATGACTAAACTGACGCTGTCATAGTTTGTACATTTCATGGCAGAACATGACACAATAGAAAAGACAATATTGGGCAAAGTGGAAAGCAGTTGGAAAAGAAGCCCACATTACAAGTAAATGGATTCTATCAAGGAAGCCTCAGTTGGTCTGAGTTACAAGCCCTGAGCAGGGATGACCTGAAGGTCTCTCATTCATGGGGTGCCATAAGTTGAAGTCAACTTAACAGGAAATAACAACAAAGAATGTATAATTGGAGCAAATTAATGTTATACAATTCAAAATCAGAACTGATGTGCTCATTGCAAAACTGAGTCAAGTGTTAGGGCTTTAATGGTCCTTAGACAAACACTTGCAACCCTGATATCACTCTAGTTATGAACCTCTAGCGATTTGGGAAGGTCAATAAAACACATTGAAGTCAGCTACCATTTGAAGTAACTACAATCCACAACCTGTTTTTTTAACTACGCCCAGACACATTACACATCAGGTGACCCTAAAGCAAACCTATCATAGGATTTCTGGGGGATGAAAATGTGTAATGTACCCAAGGTCTCTCAGTGAGCAGAGAATTGAACCCTGATCTCCAGGATCATAATCTACATAATCCATACTGGCTTTCAACACATGTATCCCTGCACATTTTTTGTTGTTGTTGTTGTTGTTAAAAAAAGGTCCCCCCCCACAAAAAAAAAACTTTGGAAAAATTATTGTAATTTCACCAAGTGGGAACTAATGAAATTAAATTTATTGTTGTTGCATTCAAGAATATAATAACATCAAGATTTATATCTCTAGAGTGGAAAGCAAACAGGGGACAAGTCAAACCCTGTGGGGAAGTATACAGCAGCCATCCTAAATCAGCCTTCAGCAGAAAGGACAAATAACAGAGTAAAATCTTCTTCAAGGCAGTGTTCTTTCTCTAAGATCCCTCCCCTGAGACCTTGGCAATCCCTTCTTTTGGATGTTGTGGTATATAAATGCGTTTGCAAGAAATAGTAAAGAATGAGTAGTACATAGTAGTAAAGTAATAATAGTAGCAAAGTCCCAGAAAATCCCATGATAGGGTCACCTTAGGGTCACCATAAGTTGGAAACTATTTGAATGCGCATAATAACAACAAAGTAATAAAGTAGTAAAGTTTTACAATAGCAGCTGTCCTTACCCAGAGGAACAACAAAGGATTCATAATTTTCTGCTATGCCAGTGACTTTTGTTTGGTAAGGAAAATAGGAGACCTACAGTCCTATCCTGTAAGCTTCTGTCAAATGTCACTATACATTTTCCTTCTTTAAAAAGCTGCAAATTCAATCAGAAGCAAATATTCTATGGAAAACAAATGTCACCAGCTATCTATAAATTAATATACACTGCTGGAGTTCTATACTGTTGAGCGGCAGAGCAGGTGCAGCTAGTGTGGTAAGGTAGAGAGAGATGATGACAGCTGAGAGTAAAGAGATTTTGTACCGTATGTTTGGAAAAAGATAAGTGAGGCTATAGGGAGGGAAACAGGGCATAGGAAGCCCTTGAGTGGAATTATAAATCCATAGAGCAAGCAGGAAAGGAGGTAATGGAGTGTTACATTTTATTTTGCGTCCAGCTCCTAAAAGGGGCAATTTATTCAAGGATGTATAATAAGACATTAAAGCCAAATAGAAAAGTAGAAGGGAAACCTGAGAAAGTTACTTAAAGCCACACATCTCAAAACTGAAACTATTCATCAAGTCATTTTCATCATATCCCTTCTTCATAGCTGGTTTTACATGGTAAGGTCACTATACTGCCATGGATTTGGGTGCACTGAACTGCACATGTGAATTCTCATCCATGTTTGCTGATAAATCATGGCATCCTAGTCCAAAGGAGATATTTGAACACCTTTCTACCCAAGGACATGATGTGTTAGTAACCATACACTCCTACACTTTAATATGGTTCAATTGATAAACTGATACACTACTATGGCCAGAAGCTTTGCCAGGTCAAAGGACTCATCACAGGCATAGCCAGGTCATAGGGAGGTCACTGGAAGCTTTCAAGTGCTAATGAGCTTCCAGCTAGCCTTTCCTGAGACAAGGAAATGTTGATCATTCTATTCCTGTTACCTCTCACCTGCAGAATCCCTTCCTTTATCCCTTGTCTGCACAACCAGCACAAACCTATCAAATCAGCCATCAGTTCTTTGTCACCTGTATGCTAAGGCTATCAGCCCATTCTGGACTCCATGTTGCTGGAGAGTTGTTAACATATTCAACCTCCAGGCAGAAAAAGAGTACTTAAACCCACATTTTTCACTAGGTCAGACGTAGTACGTCAGCTGCTGGACATCACTCTGTCACTCAGAATCCTGATTTGTACTACCCTTAGATGAAAGCCTAAGCCACATAGCTTTTTCTTTGCTACTCTTCTGCACTGGTAAATATTGCCCATACCCTGAAATCTCGCTATCAACCTTTCCTCCCTTTCCTTCAGTTAGCTCTTATATGAGTGCATGAATGTCTGGATTTTGTGTGTATGCCTGATTGGATTCCCCTAATAAAACACATTTTACTTTAATTTTGATCTCTGGCTGGTTCTTGCTGCAAGTTCCCCATAACCATTGGATCTTGCTAGGGTACCTCACCTCTTGCACACCTCCAAATTAATTCCCTGTCTTTTCACTGAGGCATGGGTACTGCTGGAGGACCTCAAGGTCCCCCGTGTTTTGGGATAACAGATGAATCACAATCTGGATGTGTGGAATCACAGGATAATTTCAACACAAACAAAGCTTCAATATAACAAAAATTACCAGCACTATTCAGGCATTGCCCACAATGTTTTTTTTCTTTCTTTTTTTGACATTTGGGTTGGGGTGTGCTTAGTCTCACCCTCCTCTATCATTGCTTTCATCACATGGAAAGCAAAACATCTAAAGAAGAGAATATCCTGATTGTATGGAGGCCTTCCACATAAGCAGGTTCCCTGTTTTTTATCGAGGGTTCTCTTTTGCAAGGAGGGCTTCCACATCAACAAGAATTTCTCCTTTCAAGATGCATCATTTATGGTGGAGTATGGTGGAGTTCCTGTGTTCAAGAACTGTGATGAGTAATAGCTATCCTGAGTAATACCCCCAAAGGGGGCTTTGATAGTATTTTTGCGACATTTTTGCCCTCTTCAGCCACTATAGGACCAGGAGAGGCTTTTTTAACAGGAAATAAACAGGAAGTGACTTTCAGCTTTTGTTTAAAAAGGCTTTTTCTGGGTCTTAAAACATGGAAGGTTTTGAAACTTGAGATATATGCCCCCATGTCTCTTAGAGTGTGTCTGGGGGCATTTTGGGGCAGAAAATGTGGTGGGACATGATCTTCCAAGGTCTCCTGGGGGCCTAATCTAGCCTTCTAACTTCTCACAGTTGCCCACCACTTCCATATAACGTAGTGTATATTGAAGTGGTATAAAATCTTCCCATTGTTGAATGAGATGATATTTGGAGTCTGGGAATGGTTTCACTTTCTGGCCCTTTCCACACAGGAGGGGCCCGAAATGCGGCGGAACCGGGCGGCGCATGCGGGGACGGAGCTTACCTTAATCCGGGTGGCTCCGTCCCTGCGGGGAGCAGTGCACGTTCGCCGCTCTACACGCCGCCAGCATCTGTTGGCACAATTCATAGGCTGTTGGCACAATTCATAGGCTGGGTGCCAGAGCAACTAGATCTAGAACTTGATAGAATCTTTCGAATCAATTCAGCAGTAGCCAAGCGGAAGAATATACCACATGACATTGTGGTATATTTCCTACGGGAGAGAGTGAAGGATCTGGTTTTACAATGTAGCTGTATGAAGAAGCTAGTGGTGGAAGGTTCTGAAGTAAAAATCTACAAAGATGTGCATCAAGTCCTACTAAAAAGAAGAAGGGAATATGGCTTCCTGACACAAGTGTTGAGAGATCATGGAATTAGGTATACGTGGGAGAGGACGGAAGGAATCTCGTTCACTTGGAAGTAGAAGAAATTCATCCTAAATACTATTATGAAAGCAAAAGAATTTTGGAGACAATATAAAGAAGAATTAAATAAAATGGAAGAAGAATCACAGGAACAGGAAGAAGAGATACGTAGGAAGAAGCACAGATAGTGCAGGACACAGGAGCAAGATTGAGAAAAGAAGAAATGAAAAAGGAATTAGCAAAGTTACAAAAAGAAGAAGAAATAGAAGGAAGACAAGAGGAAGAAGATGAGGAAGAAGTGGGAGAAGAGGAAGAAGGAGGAGAAGAATCTAATTCAATACACGACTTAGAGTTGGAAGAATTAGGAGGAGAAGAAACAGAAGAAACTGAGTAGTTGTTGACGAAGAAGCAAAGAAGAAAATAATACAAAATGAAATTAAGAGTATTATATTGGAATGTTCAGGGCATGAACTCCGCCTATAAAAGGAAATGTATTTTTCATCAACTAGAGAAATTAAACCTAGATATAATAGCGATTCAGAAAACACACATTAGAATTAAAGATTTAAATTATATTACGAATCCCAAATTAGGGCAAACCTTCTCATCCTCCACTAATAAATAAAAAAAGGAGTAACAGTCTATATAAACAATAAATATGAAGCAAGACAAATATACAGTGATGCACAGGGCCATTATATAATAGTAGAAGTGATAATCCAAGGCATAAAATTATTAATTATAGCTGTATACAGACCATTAGAAAATAAAAGCAAATTCTATCTAAATTTATTAGAAAAATTAATGGACTTGGAAAATTATAAAATGATACTAATGGGAGATTGGAATGGGGTTTTGAACCCTTTAACAGATAGATCAGGTGAACGAAAGAGTAATAGTAAAACTAGACAAGGAAAATTACCTAAAAGCTTTTTTGACCTACTAGAATATATGTCTCTTAGTGAAGTGGGGAATAATATAAAAAGAAATAAAGAAGAGTACATTTACTATTCAGAATGGCACAAAATGTGGTCCAGGATCAATATGTTTTTTATATCTTTAGAGATGATGAAAAATATAGCTGATATGGAAACATTCCCAAGAACGATATTGGACCACTGTCCAATTTTATTAACAATTCATTACGGGGAAAAGAACTTTAACTGGAGGTTAAAAGACAGTCTGTTAAAAAATGAGTATATAGCGGAGAAAGCTAAAGAAGAGTTAAAAATGTTTTTGGAGAACAATCAGGGGAAAGGACAATCTGTACATACAGTTTGGGATACTTGTAAAGCGGTAATGAGGGGATTTTTCATAAATCAGCAGGCCTGGATAACAAAATGTAGAAAAGAAAAGGAAGGACAAATACAAAAAAAACTTCAAGAAAAGGAACAGGAATTAAAAAAGAGACCAAAAGATTTAAAAATATATAATGAAACTAAAATGTTAAGAAAGCAACTATTGTTATTAATGACTGAGGAAACAGAAAAAAAGATGAAATTCACAAAACAAAGGCAATTTGAACAGGCAAATAAACTTGGGAGATGGCTTTCATATAGATTAAAAAAGGCGAGGGAAAAACATATTATTACGGGAATAAGAGAAGGACAGATTATACACTACCAACAGACAAAGATTAAGAATATATTTGTTAATTACTTTGAAGAAATATTTAAGGAAAGGTATCAATCACAAGAACAAAAAAATAAGATGATAAAATATTTACAACAAGTAGACATCACTCAGCTGACAGAGGCACAAAAAGAGGACTTCGAAAAACCAATCACAGTACAGGAAATTAGGAGTGCAATTAAGAATCTAAAAGAAGGGAAAGCACCTGGCCCAGACGGATTTACAGTGAAATATTATCAAACTTTTCAAGATTTGTTAATACCTTTGTTAGTTTAGGTGATAAATTCTACCAAGTATCAAGAACTACCCAATTCATGGAAGGAGTCGAATATTACGTTGATACCGAAAGAAGGGAAATATAGACAAGATAAGAAAAATTATAGACCGATTTTGCTACTTAATATTGACTATAAAATATTCACCTCCATATTAGCGGAAAGATTAAAAAAGATAATGTTAAATTGGATTCACGATGACCAGAACGGTTTCTTCCCAGGAAGATATCTGAAGAATAATATAAGGACAATTATAGATATAATAGAATATTATCAGAAATATAATCAGAAAGAGTTAGCCCTAATTTTTTTGGACGCGGAAAAGGCATTTGATAGCGTAAGCTGGAAATTTATATTTGAAATCATGAATAAGATAGGAATCGGAAATAGATACAAAGACTGGGTTTGAGCAATTTATGATTATCAAAAAGCTTGTCTAATAATTAATGGAGAAAAATCAAAATATTTTAAGATAAATAAAGGTACAAGATAGGGGTGCCCTCTTTCCCCGTTGCTCCTCATAAAGTGTTTAGAAATTTTAAATATAAAAATTAGAAATAATAAAGAGATTAGAGGTACGAGAATAAAAGAATATGCATTTAAAATGCAAGCTTATGCGGATGATATGGTAGAAATTTTAGAAGATCCATTAAATAGCATTAAACCACTTATGGAAACTTTGAAACAATTCGGAGAGGTAGCAGGATTAAAGATTAACAAAGATAAATCACTGATGATTACGAAAAATATTACACAAGATCAAGAATCAGAATTAATGATGTACTCACAGTTCAAAATGGTAAAAAAAGTAAGATACTTGGGTATAATAATAGCTAAAAATAACTCAGAATTATTTGATAATAATTATAAAAAAATATGGAAGGAGATACAAAAAGATTTAAGAAGATGGAAGAAGCTATACTTATCTTTATTAGGAAGAATTTTGGTTATAAAAATGAATATTTTACCAAAACTAATGTTTTTATTCCAGAACTTACCAATAATATCGAATGATAAACCTTTTAAAAATTGGGAACAAGACTTAAATAAATTTATCTGGAACGAGAAAAAAACAAGAATTAAAAGGAAATATTTAAAAGAAACAAAGGAGAAAGGTGGATTAAACATGCCAGACCTGAAGCTTTATTATGAAGCTTCGACATTAATTTGGATAAAAGATTGGATTTTATTAAAGAATACAAAATTACTGAATGTAGAAGGTTTCAATTTATACTATGGCTGGCATGCTTACATGTGGTACGATAAGCATAAAAGTAATAAGGTCTTTACAGATCATTATATTAAGAATGCGATTCTAAGGACTTGGTTGAAAGTCAGGAAGAAGTTATATTTAAAATTACCATATTGGACATCCCCACACGAGGCGTTTTATAGGTTGGAGAAAGTACGATTAAAAAAGTGGATAAGGTATAAATATATACTCAAAAAAGAAGGGATAAACATTAAACTAAAAAACAGGGAAGAATTAATGAAAGAAGGTTATACTTCACATTGGCTTTTGCATATGCAATTAGTAGAAAAATATAAAGAGGATATAAAAGATAAAGGAATATCCTTGGATGATACTGAATTTGATGTTATAATTAAACCTGGAGTAAAACATCAGCTGAGTAAAATTTATAAACTACTCTTAAATTTATTATTAGAAAATGAGATAATTAAAGACAACATGATAAAATGGGCTTAAGAGATAGGACATCCAATAACAATGAATCAATGGCAGAAAGCTTGGAAAATTAATCAAGATTTCACTAGGAGTTATTATTTAAAAGAAAACTTTTTTAAGATGTACTACAGATGGTATCTGACCCCAGTTTGAATTTCTAAAATGTCCAAAAATAAGAAAGTAGTTAAATGTTGGAAATGCCGGGGGTAGGCTCTTTCTTTCATATGTGGTGACGCTGCAAAAAAGCCAAAAAATTTTGGACACAAATAAATGTGCAGATATAAAAATTCTTAAAGATTAAGCTGCCGATGCTCCCAGAGATATATTTGTTAAATATTTTGGAGGGGATAGATAAGGAAGTAAAAAGGAAAACCTTAAGAATACTATGCTATATGATATACGCAGCAAGGATAATGTTTGCAAAGTATTGGAAGGCAGAGGACACGCCACCCATTAGAAGATTGGATACTTAAAATATATGAATTAGCGGGGATGGATAAATTAACTCTAATGCTACAGGGCAAATCGAAAGAAACTTTTATTCAAGAATGGAAAAATTTGAACCCGATGTGGAAAGAAAAATGGGGAGATCATGCACTGATAGGGTTATACGATTAATTTCATTTTGAGAAGGATAGATTAGGAGGGAAGAGAGTAAATTACAGAGACAGATTATAAGTGAACAAATTGGTGTAGGAGATAATAAATTAAATTTTTAATAAAAAAAAAACCTCAGAATAGGGACAGGGTAACTAGGTTTAAGAAGTCCAAGAGATCAGGAAGAAAGTTTAGACTAGATCTAATTAGAACATTAATTGATAAAGAAGAGAAGAGGAATGTAGTGGGAAAATATAGGATGGAGAGATAGGATACACAGAAGAGAAAATGACATGGTAATAGAATAGAGTGCAAATAATGCAGTAAAATCAGAAGTTACAATAAAGGGTGAGCAGGAGTGACAAGAAGATGAATAGGGCACGCAACGGCGACTATAAAAGAAGTCAGAGGAAGTTTGGATGAAGAATGATAGGTTAGTACTAAGAATTGTTAATGTGTGTTGTTTAGTTGTTTAGTTGTTAGTGTTAGGGTTGTATGTCTTGTATATGAGTAGATTAGAATGAATCTATGTATGTATGTTATTGTTACGGTTACATGTATGTTATTGTTATATGTAAGAATTTATTGTTATGTAATAAAATTTATTTTAATAATAAAAAAATTTAAAAAAACAAATTAACAATAGGAACAGTTAGAAGTACTTTACAGTAACTTCTTACTTGTCACTAACCACAACTGCATATTCAGAGAATATGTGTTCATAATAGAGTGTCCTCTAGCTACGTCCTACTATCCTAATTTTATGATTAGTTGAAGCTGCTACTAATTAAAAGCAGTGGATATGTAAGACTTATTTTGTATATTTGCATCTAACTGAATCTGCAGTTGTTTTACTTGCTATGAGATTGCACTAAGGCCATTTCCAGACGTGAGGAAGGAGCCACGCGAAAACGGGACTCACCAGATTTCCTGAGCGTCCGGGTGAGTCCGTCGCAACGAGGAGCAGTGCGAGCTTGTTGCTCTGCACTGCTTCGGCGTCCAAAACGGCGGCTTCCAGTTGGTGGAGGCTCTCCACCAACCAGAGAAGCTCACCAGCTGAAAGCCCGCCCCCAGAAGATCTGCAGGCACGCACTTGTGCACGCCTGCAAATCTCCTCCAGAGCGCGGCAACGGAGCGGCACGGAGTTGCGCAATCCGTGCTTTTTAAAAACCTCTAAAAAGAGGTTTTTAAAAAGCACGCTGCGTGACCAGTATCGGTCGCGCAGAACTGGACTGAGGTATGGAACTACAAAAAGTAGTCCGTCCCAGTCCACTCTACGGTGCAGAAGACCTCCGTTGGAGGTCGCTCTGCATCATTTTAAAAGCCCGGTGCGGAAATGGCCTAAATCTGCTGTTTTGCACTGGTTTGTTATTTAATAAAATTTAATTGTATGTATAGTATGTATATATGTGAATGTACATTTTCATTTTTGCATGGATATCTTGAAAATGGCAAAAAATGTGGGATTCAAGAACCTTGAGTGATACGGAACTGTAACTCTCTTGAAGCTAGCAGCAAGCTACAATGATCAAGGGAGGCTCAGATTTGAAATACTCACCTGTTATATATGAAATATCTAGAAGTAAATGAAATTCATTCATAAAAATGTAACAGTTTTGCTGAGCATTATACAGTCTTATAGACTATCACTGAAGAAGCCTGCAAGCCTTTAAAAGAAATAGTGCAAATAGTTCAGCAAAATTTATCCAAATCCCTGGCTGTACTAGAAGATTTTCAGATTTGCATATCTGAGGCATCAGCCTGAAGATGAATCTGCTTCCACATTTGCAGCAGAATTAAAAAGGCTTTGAGAACATTGTGACTGGAAGGAGAATATTAATATTTCATTAAGAGACAAATTATATGTAGACTTCACAGTGAGGGCATAGAAAAGAGATTGAATGGTCAAAGCCCTATTTTCAAATATTCTGTAGAACTGGAGAAGTGATGGAAACAGAAGCTAGAGATGCAACGGAATGCCAAAAGAGTCATATAAGAAGTAGAGGTGTACAAAATGGCTGCCTAAGAAAATAATGGAGACAAGAACAGTCATGCTGGTTCATACAAACAGCCTATCAAATCCGACACCATGTTCCCACGCTGGTTAATTATAGGCCTATATTTACTTATCCCAAAACAATAGAGTTACTTAAGACAATCCACTATGAACCTAGCCTCATGTAAGTATGCTTGTCTGGTTTACAGCTTTAATCATCATCCAAATACCTGAATATTATCTTTTTCAGAATTTGCACTGCCTTCTAAAATTAGTCATCACACTATCAAGGAATTATAACCAGTTATAAATTCTGCTTTGTTTACACATTAGGGGATTTATATTCAGTTATCACCAGGCTGTGTTGATATATTCTTTTAACAATGTTTTATAAGTATCACGCTGCCATAGAATAAATCTGGGATGAACCAATTACAACTACAGATTTGTACAGCTGTAGGAAGAAATCTCCCATATTCAGGTCTTCCAACAATTTGATCCGTATTTATGCGTACTGAAACCTGAATAAGGTAAAGATGTGAGAAGGGAGAGTGAATTTTCACTCTCCCCACCATTGTAATTACTGTCATAGTCAGGAACACTGGTTTCCAGTCATATGGAGAGCCTGAATGCATAGAGGATGTGGAGATGACAACAGAGAAGACAGGGCTACTGCACTCCCTTGTCATTCATTGACCTTCCTCAGATTACAGAACTGCCGAATAGGGATTGTCTCAGGATTTTCTAAAGGCTACATCCCATGTTATGGTTACCAAATGAAGGCTGTTTGAAAACAGACTTTGCATGGCAACCATTCCAGCTTTCAGTCCTAATAAGAAAAATAGCTGAGCAGAGACTTGCTATCATGTGAATAGTCTACAACAGGGCTTTCTAAATGGTGTGTCACAACATGTTAGTGTGTCGCCTGAAATGTGTAGGTATGTCACCTTCCTGGGCTGAGAAATACCCCCTTACCCGAGCCATTCCTGCTGCCGCTGCTCTCGCTGGAGTCTTTTCTTGCCAAGGACGAAGGCAGAAAGCCAGGATCAAGTGGGAGGGGGGCTGTCTTTTCTGCTGCTGCCTCCCTCGCCAGGGTCTTTCGTGACGAGGGCAATGGTTGTGGGTCAGGATCAGAGTGGCTGCCTTTCCCCACCCTAGATATGTTTCTGGGCACTGCACATGCATAATCGGTTACTTTAACCTCTGATTTGCTAGTAAAATTGAATTCCTGTGTCACAAAATGATGCATATCTAGAAAGTATGTCACCAACATGAAAAGTTTTGAAAGCTCTGGTCTACAAGCTAGTAGTAGTGTCTCTCAAGATGAGGGAACATTTCAGTAGACATGTCAAGTTTTTTTTAAAAAAAAATTTTTTTTTGAAGGGAAGGTGCCTCCTAGAAATATTTTCAGATTTATGGCTTGAGATCAAATTATATTTGCTTGTATCTTCTACCATAAAGATATAAAAATGATCAAGCTGACTAGCAGGACTTGTAGAATATTTTAAAAGGAAAATAAGTACCAATAACTGGATTGCCCACGTTTCAAGCTCATACTGAGAGTCTGACCAATTTCAGCTAGTAGCATTGATAATTCTAAAGAATTAGAACAAAATCAAAATCTAATTAAAATCCTAATTCTATGATCTATATGTAATTTTAATTTGACAAGAAATTTTCATAACAAATCAAGTGCATTTCTTTAAATTCTGCTTCTTGACAAAATATCTCTCGTAACTATAACACCAGATTTCTTTATATTATGCCATATATATTATATTCCTTGGTTATATCACAAAGCTTTTTTATCAGTTTATTAAGCAACATCTGAGATGCCATATGAAATTAACTTCTTTTGTTAAAATCAAAGTTTTATAGAAAGAAACATCTGCCTGAATATGGCAGTGCATGAACTCAAGCATTTGTGTGCCTACTCAGAAGTACAGCCCACTGTTTTCAATGGAACCTACTCTTTAGTAAGTTTGCGTAGGATTGCAAGCTTGAAATAACACTGAAGTAAAAAGTTACTGTTTAATTGGTTAAAAGTAGCTGTCAGAGTAAAAATTCTATAGCTGGGGAAATGAGGGATTAGTAAACGATTTTAAACACATAGACTTAGATTTATTCTTTGGAGACACCAAACTGAGAAAGCAGAACATACGCAGCAGTTTTCCACTAATGCCATTTTCTGTTGAAACTCTCCACATGTATTCAGGTGAAACAGAGGTATCATTCATCAAAGGTAAAACTCATCTCCAGCATCGCTCCTTGGAGAATACATTTGGACAGACACCAAAAATAATTCCTTACATTTAAAATACTGCCTGCATTCTGAACAAATCAAGCCTGTCTGCCAAATTGTGTACTACTGATTGCTTCAGTATCTAAAATGTTTTATTTATTCACATGGTTAAAAACCCACGGGAATTTTCAAGAGTTGTCATCCAATGTATTAATCAATACCAACTTCTGTAAGGAGAAAAAACAGAGAACTTACTAAAGACTTGCAACCAGAACCTTGACATATTTCAGATCAGTCTATATATCCCACATAATCTTTTTGACCTCCTTAGTCCATATCACTGCAATCTACAATTTCCTTTCAAGTAGAGAACTTGACATCCCTTCTAGTTTTTCTGTGAGATTTTCTTCAAGACTTGTTTCTTTCAACCTCCACATTTTTTTTTTTCAGTTCTCCATACCTTCGGTGGCCTTCTAACCTGACAGTGGTACTAACCACACAACAGAGGCCAAACAGAGAGAGACTGGATCAGTTTGCCTTGACTTCCATTGAATTTTATGGGACAAAAGATACAGTCTTTGGCATGCAATTTCAGGCATGCACTTGAAGTTGTCCCCTCTCACCTGCCCCCAGTGTATTACTTTAATTCTCCCAGGGAAGTGACTGGTTGGTATTCACACTGGGAGTGGAGCAACCTTCAGTGAAATAAATATCATAGTTGTTATGTTATTCCACTACACAAATATAGCGTTTGGATGCTACCTTAACTAGCAAGTTCCTTCCTATGGAATCTTGAGATTTATAGTTTTGTGCAGTATTTAGAATTCTCTGTTAAATAGTCTACTACCTCACCATCAGAGCACAAATCCGAGGATTCCATAGACTGGAACCATGGCAGATTAAAGTGGTATCACATCATTAGTGCAATCTGACAGCTACTGACAGGAATCTTGCAGCAGACTCAAATGTTTATAAACTGAAGAGACAGAGATGAACTAAATTCCTGTGTGCCTATGATGGGCCTTCCACTACTTAATTAAAAAATAATAATAATTTGTCACTTTTAGCTTACTCTCTTCCAAAGCCCTGTGTTATCTGAATGGCTTCTTCGCGTGTATAGAATGGAAACTACAAATGCTCATGCCAGAAGACCCTCTCACCCCACATGCTTTCCTCTGTGATTTCTGTTAAAATCACTGGAAGTGAAGTAGAGGTTTGTGTCAGGAGGGGTGAGGACCCTGTGGCTGTGACAGCTCTGTACAGCTGCTGAGCTTTGACCCATCCTTACCATGGCTAACATTTGTACATCTGAACAAGGAATGGAAGATGAATGACAGGCATATGGCAAAGTCCTGCTTATATTTCTAGATGTCACCTCAAACCCTGGAGCAAGCATTTGAATTGATCTGTCCTTGACAATTTCCAGGATTATTGCCTGCTTTCAGATATATTTGACAGAAGTAAATGATTCAGATGTCTAAGTATGTTAGATGATGTGCAGGCAAACTATAAAGGCAGGCTCTCCAGTTGCCAGCTGGAGAGACCACCCACCGGAAAAGTGTACACTAGGCTACAGGAATGCTAAGCTAAAGATAGGATTAGGGCAACTACTTTCCTTCCTAATATATAAACTGGAACTTTTGGGAATTCATCTCAATGACCAAACTGTAGAGGTGGGGTACACCATAATGTCCCTATATGGTAACAACAGAATTGCCTTTCATATAACAGATGTAGTCTCCATATAAGAACATCAAACATATATACCTTCTAACACTTCACAGATGAAAGCTGGAACACATAAGGCCAAGTAACACCACTGGATAGTAAAGATGACAATAGTTATTAATGAGGAAAAAGACAGAAGCTAGGAGACTTTGGAGCAGTTTGCTTTGCCTGAGTCTACTGGGAAGGCCAAAATTCTCCTCTCCTGTTCATCCTGCTGACTTAATTGAACATAAATTAATTTTGCACTTTGAACTAGTTTGCAGCAATCAGAGCAAGCTGAGGACAAAGAGGGAAAGTGGTAGGTAAAGAGAGAAAATGGGACATTTTAAAGTTAGCTGAAAAAGCGGTATGACAGAGGATTAACTATGACTGACCCTGTCAAGTCAGGACAGTCGGAAGGTACGAACCTTTAGAATTTTAGGAATTTAGAACTTTAGAATTATTCTTAAATGTCATAAAAGAATGTAGAAAAAAGGTACAGGCATAATAACATATTTATATTCATGGGTCACTAAAAGCTGCACAATCTTTAGCTCCTAAATATTCATCAAGAGATTCTCATGAAGGATACTTTATAGCAGTATAGCTTCAGTGTTATAAAAGCATGACTTTTTCTAGATCAGAATATAAGAAAATGGCCTCTCTTATTATATGAACTTACAGATATCTGGTTCTGCCATATTCTATAGCCAGAAGTCCCATATGCCAATGAAGTACAGTATGGATGATATTCGTAGCAGTAGCTCCCAATCCTCCTAGTCTTGTGATCAAGGTTGTTATAATAATCCCATTTTGTCTCAGTTTTAGTTCTATTTAGTAAAATAGTCTGGAACAAATTTTCAGTCTGGAGACACCTCAAGAATTTCACAAGACTGATTTTACCCTACATTAGAAAAGCAACAACTGTCCTCAAAATATCAAATGGAAATAGGCCTTACATTTTGAATTAAGCTTTCATTTAATCTAGTATGGAAGATACAATATAAAATGAAGATTAATGTTTATTTTTAGAATAGCTATTTCTAGCTTCCAGTTATTTAATTATTGATAGCTTTTAGTGTTATTAAAATGTAACTTTCATGAGAAAACAATGTACTTTTTTACCCATTTATCCAATATATGTTGTTCATGATTTTCTTCTAAGAAGTTCTAAACTGCATTGCAATTTGCAAAATATAATTTTATTATGCAAAATTTAATCAAGAAATTATGTTTTCATAACTCAAAGTAATTCTGTAAAATCTCATTAGCATCTCTTTAATTAATGTTGATAAAATTGCTGAACCATCAAAGGATATCTTGTTCTCCACCTCCAACAGAAATACTGAAATAATTTTGCAATTTATATGCACTGTAATTTCTGCAGACCAGTGTCTTTTTCATTAATAACGTGTGTACATTAGAAATGGATATTTTAAGCATACATTGTCAGATGTTCTATGACTACCATAATCCCTTTGATCTGGCACAGAAGACATTAAATGTTGCCAGTTAAAAGATTTGGAGCTTTTAAAACATATGAATAACAAAGGCACAATTTCAATTTGATCAACATTTATTAAACAACGACTGTAACCTTATTTATGTATTTCCATGATTCAGTAGTAAGCATCTTGGGAATCTTTTATACTTGAGAAACTATCAACAGATCTATGCTGACATCTCAGTGATATAACCAATGTCTCCATCTTCACTAACACAGTTTAGATTCACTTTCCAACACAAACACCAGGACTGGGCACAAAAAAGTATTTAAGTGGGGAATCAGTAAGCTCAGCTTTGGTCTCTTCCCATGCAAAGCAAATTGTGCAAATTGTGAGCTAAGAATGACAGAACAGGGCTAACAGAAAAGGAGAATATGATATCTTTTCCCATAACTTGGGAAGAAATTTAATATTTGGGTAGAGGGGATTAAAATGAGATACCATTCAGTACCAATACCATATATCTGAAGCAGTTACATGTTGAGTCTTGCCAGACCTATAATCAAAATTAGGCCAGTTGAAAGCAAGAGGAAAGTATCAACACTGAGGTGAGAGACAATGAAGTTGTCCCTCAAGAAGTAGCCCAATGAGGAATAACCATAATATAGTGTCACAGACTGACGTGACAATTGGAAAAGAACAATGGTACATGAAACAGATACAGGGAGTGGTATGCTTTGTTGAAAGACATGGCTGAATGGAAACCGAAGAGGAAATCTTCTAGCAGGGAGAAAATACTACATCATTTCGTTACCCACTTGTTGATCTTGTTGTTGTTATTGCTGCTGCTGCTGCTGCTACTGCTGTTGTGAGTCTATCATCAGAGTTAAAAATGAGGCTGAGATTCTATAATTTATGGAATGTCACTTCTAACACTGGTGATAGGCCAAGGAGGAAAATATCCAGTTTTAGTATCAAAATTTCCAGCCCTGTTGTCTGGAACCATTCTTAAAACAAAAGTTTCTAATCTGTTCCATTTGTCATGCATTCCAACAAAATGTTGAAAGCCAGTCAATATCTACAGTTAGCAACAGGTGCTGTGAACTGAATCATTCCAGCCCAATTCTGTTTTTCTCCTTTTCCTGTGGGTAATGGTAACTGATCCCAAAACTGAGAGAATTCACTGTGTACACACATACTCAGGACTGGCACAATTGAAACATTTGACAAGCAGTTTTCGGCTTTGAAACCTGCAGGGCCCCCAGTCACAGCCAGGAAGGCAGATGTTGTCAAAAGAATTGCCAGTTAATGAGGTTCAAGCCAGAGTGACAGGCCAGATAGCCTTTACCCTCAGAACAGCAGCCAGCAGCATGCATGATCTAATGGCATGTATCCACAGATGCACAAACATAATGTACAAAAAGAGAAGTCCCGAGGTTCAAATCAGTTTAGAAACCAAGTTATCCAGTCTGGTCTCTCTGCTCCCTAAACCTAGATATTTGAGGGCCAACTTTGATTCTAAATCAGGGTAGGAATTGTGTAGCCTTCCAAATGCTACTGGGATGACAATTGCCATCAACCCTAGACAGCATATGCAGTTGGGAGCTACAGTCCAGCAACATTTGGCAGGACTCACAATTCCCACCCCTGCACCGAAAGCATCATTTGAAGTGCTGTGGTGTTGTGTTTATCATCTGCCTTCAAGGATATTGGAAACATGTCATCCAAGAAGAGAGGGTTAACCTTTTTTTCTGGAGTCCCTATGTGGTCTTAACAAAAAATCATACATATCAATACATCTGTGCAGCAGCTACAAGGCCCAGAAGGCAAACTGCCACAGTTTGGAAGCTTGGCTTTTGGGAATAACAACTACTACAATGAGTGATTGTGGGAGATCCATTCAAGCCAGATGGACTAGGAAACATTTAGTCCTCTTTTCTGGCACCATCCCATGCAATGACTATTATGATTTTCTTTCAGAAGTATAGCAAACTATTTCAGATGACTCATGAAAACTTAATTTACTTTAGCCCATTTTTGGATCAGGCAACCTAGATCACTACCCAAAGTCCTGGAGGGAGGAATACCAAAGCCATCTGCTCAGCTGTCTCATCAAAAGCTGGAACAAATAGGGTAAATTATTCCCTTTCCTTTGATAACACAGATTTACCACATTTGTCAGTGTTTAAGATGCACCAGCATATAAGACACACCCCATTTACATGCCAGCGAATACTATTTGTGGGTGTGTAAGATGCACTGGTGTATAAGATGCACCCCATTTTCAAACAGTATTTTTCAGGGAAAAAAGTGAGTCTTATATGCCAGCAAATAGGGTAGTTAGTTCCATTTAGAACAGACTCACTTGATCAGTTATTGAAGGATGAATCAATACATGGGTAAATCCCATTGAGTCAATGGGTCCACTTGAGCCAGAACCAAGAACATGGGATTGTATTTTTAATTTGTAAAAAAATGTACAGTACTGGTACTTGTTCAAAAAAATAGTACCTGGGTATGAAAGAGAGAGAAATTGGGAACAATTGTGATGAGAGCTATTTCCTCTTTAAGGTTCAGCCAATTGTACTGCTTCCTGTTCATCCAGGCTGGAGGATTACTGATGAATAGCCTGGCTTACCCCTTGACTAACCACTTCAAATTGTTGTAAAGCAAGTTTCTCTTCCCACAGTAGAAGCAAGGAGATTTCAATTTCTGATTTTTCCCTATTTTTTAATGCCTTTTGCTTCGTTTTTTAAAATAATGGCTAACATGGTCAGTTAAAGAAAAAAAAATGAGGGGAAACCAGTTAATAAGCCTGCTCCCTGGAAAAGACACCATCATTATGGCAATGTTAAAGAGACAAATAAAAGGATATTCTTCACCAAGGCTTCTTTTCATCCTGGATGAACAGGAAGCAATTAAATCAAAGCTTGGAAAAGTTACCTTTTGGACTTCATTGTCCTGAATCTCCAGTCTGCATGACCACTGCTCATGTGGGCTGAGGTGATATGAGTTGTAATAATACAAGTAGTAGCAGCGGTAGTAGCAGTGATAATAATAATAGTAACAACAACAACAATAACAACCCTAACTTTTCTAAGATCCCGATTAAATGGGCAAAACTTTCAAACTGGAAACATTAGAAAGAGACTTTGCTGGATAGAACTTTTGTATGAGTTGATATTATAAAGTAGGCTTGGCTGTGGGGAAGGGCATTGCTAGTTAATACACATACATGCAAATACATACACACACTAATAGCAGTGCACAGATGTGCCTTCAAGTTGCCAGGCAACTTAAAGCCATCTCATTAAATTCATAGGGTTTTCTTAGGCAAGGAATATGTGGAGGTGGTCTTGCCAGTTCCTACCTCTGGAATATAGCCTTCAGCACCTGGTATTCGATGGTGGTCTCCCATTCCTAGTACTAGTCAGAGCTGACCCTGCTTAGCTTCCAAGATGAGACAGGATCTGGTATCTGATCAATTTCCCCTAAAGGGCTCTAGTGTAGAACCACCCAAGATTAGTTTCCCTCAATTGTCAACATGTAGCCTTTTAATCATGACATCTAGTGCATCAATAAAATATTTAAATATGAAACACCACTTATTATCCCACTGTGAAAGGAACTGCCTTTCATATAACCATACTTATTCTGGAAAACATAGAGACATTTTGAATTGTTAATCCTTCTCACAATTTCTCCATACTGGAGAATAACCCAGAATTAATAATTCTTTAACTCATTTATAAAGGGGTGGGGGTGGGGGTATGTGCTCAATGGTTTTAAATACATGTTAAATATGTACAAAATTAGTTTTTTTGTCTATATCTAAACTAAGAGCAGCCAAGGTGCAGCCTGTAGGCCACATGCAGCTACCCAAAGGCCCTTTTCACATGGGGTAATTAAAACGGTGTAGTGCGACCTCTAACAAAGGTCGTCTACACCATGGAGTGCGCTGGGTCATTTATAATTTTGAGGTTCTACACCTCAAACCGCTCTGAAGCAACCAGAAGTGGTGGTGCCGCGTGTTTTTTAAAAACCTCTTTCAAGCGGTTTTTAAGAGGCACGGAGTGTGCAGCCCCGTACAACTCCGTCACAGCGTCCCAGTGTAGATGTGCAGGCGCACGCAAGTGCGTGCCTGCAGATCTACCAGGGGCGGGCTTCTGGCTGGCAAGTTTCTCCGGTTGGTGGAGAGCCTCCACCAGCTGTAAGCCGCCATTTTGGATGGTGCAGGACGCCGCAGGAGTGTGGAGCAGCGAACTTGCACTGCTCCACGTGGTGACGGACTTACCCGGCTGCCGGTAAGCTCCGTTTCAGCACGTTTTCCCCTGTTTCTCCCTCCACGTGTGGAAAGGGCCAAAGACCATTTCTCTGGCTCTCAGGGCCACCAGACGTATTTTTTTTAAAAAAATGTCCCCAAATGTTCCCAGAGAGCATTGGGCCAATTCCAACATGTTCTGGAGCACCCACTGAGCCATTTCAGGCCCAGGAGAAGATTTTTTTTAAAAAAGAAAGTGAACCAGAAGGGACATATAAAATGACCTGTGGGTCAAAGAGTTCTGGGCCAGAGAGTTGTAGTTCAATGACAACTGCAGGTTCTTTCCCTCTGATTTGTAGACAGTGACCCACCATATGAAAAGATAATTTTGAATATTTGCCTTCCCCTTGTTATTATTTCAGAAGACTTTCCTGTCAAATCAAGACCAGGATGGCTAGAATTAAATAGACATGGTCTTTAGAGTCAGGTTCAAATCCAGAAGTCGGGTAGATAGCAGGGCTAGAGGGTAAATGATCCTGCAGATTTTATTAGACCACCACTCATAATCCCCCCCTATGGCTATGCTAGCTACACAATGCATCTGAGGAAGGGGACTATATAATCCATGTTAGGCTAGGACTCACCTTTTTTATGTGCAACAGACCATTCATTCATTCATTCATTCATTGAATTTATATCCTGCCTTTCTCCCAAGATAGTAACCAAGATATAATGTTAATAAAGAAAGGAATAATTTTTAAAAGATTCAGATAAAACATTATTTTACAAAATTTTTAAAAGATAAGTATTATTTTAAAAATATGATTAAAAACAGTTAAAAACACTTAAAATATATCTAAAACATAATTTCCTCAACTACCACTTTGTAAATGTGAAGAGAAGCATTTGTTCATTTTTCACTGCAGAACTAGTTACCTGGGTCAACTTTGGGGATAACTGTACCTATAATTCCCAGTGTACTCCTCATCATCCCTTCTAAGCTCCCATATTTGTAGGTAAATAATTTCCCGAAGAAGCTGAAATTAATTTAGCAAAATAATTGTTTAGACAAGAATCACAACTAAGATAGTAGAGCAAAGTCTTCCATCCTGATCCTAGAAATACAAGATATTAAGGCTGGAATAGTTAACAATGCAATACATTTTTAGTCAGAAGTAAATCCCACTAAATTTGATGGGCTTATTCCCAAATAAATACCACAGTCCCAACATTCTAGTGGACTTACTTCAAAATAAAACTGCCTAGGATTTCACTGTTAATAAGCTGAGGTGGACAGACATTTTTGGATCACAGCTCCCATAATCCTTTGCCACTGGCTATAGATGCTAGCGCAGAAGGGAACTGTAGGCCAAAATAAAAAGCAATAACAATAATATCTGGAAGGCCACTATTGCCCATTCCAGAGACCAACAAACAGGATAGATTGGAGAGTTTCTTGGCTATTTCCACAATGTATATCCAATTTTTAAAAAGAATGAAAATACACCAGTTGCCACTCAGATAACTTTGCATACTTGGATGAAGTAAATACTTCATATTAACACACTGCTGCTGTAGAAACAAAATGATGTGGAAACTATGACAGAGCCCTTAAAGAGTGCCTTAAAATTTTTACACGCATTGTCCCTAGCTGCAACTTCTGCCACTGCTATAGCACACAAATGAGAAAAATTGCATCTGGTGAAATGTGGTCTTCGGTGCCATACTCAGGGTCTGAAATCTCTCTTAGATCAGGCAACCTTTATGAAGACAAAAACTTGAAACAGCCATGAAGAAAAGCAAAGTGATGCAAAAAGATAAATTTTATAAAGAATAATTTTTATTTTTATTTTTTTAAGTCTAGATGGTGTACAAGGGAAGATACAACAAGTGAAAAAGGAGCGCACTTAGGGATGGAAAAGTTTCTGAAAAGAAAGAAATGTTTAAGCATGTTCATAGCCTGTAAATTAGTTAGAAGCAATACAATCTTTGGAAAGATGAACTTTGTGGCTGCCCCATCCAGGCTGCAGCAGTCACATCATACCAAAGTCATCCCATATGCTCATCTTTAAATTAAATGTGCCACAAAATTCCCATGCTCTCTCAACTTCACCTGAGCCATTATTCTTGGACGTCAGCTACTCATCCAATTTAATACTGAGTACCTCTTCAGAGACTCAAGCAAGAGCTGAGGGTGTTGCTCTGAGTTGCCCTTCTTCATTTTTTATTGATGAGAAAAATGAACCTCTGGTTCATAGACTTAGCAGGCTTCCTATTCGTTTCCCCCAATGGAACTATACTGCATTAGACAAGCTAGATAGCTAGTCTGATATAGTTTGAAGTTTCTCAGTAGGCCCATGAGCCTGTAGAGAAGTTGTGGAATGGGATGGAACCTTTTTACAAAAAAAGAAAAAAAGGGTTTCTTCAAATTAATATTGCAGTTCCCTGATAAACATAGCCAGGTGAACTAATATTTCCTGTGCATTTACGTTGTCTGTATTTTTAAAATTCTGCAAGAGAATTCTTTTCTCTCTAGTAAAAGCTTAGAGAAAAACACAGGTCCTTTCCGCAACCTACCATATCCCAGTGGCATCGTGTGAGGCTCCCGGCAGCAGTCCTGCCAGGAGGGGAGCATGACGGGAGTGCTCCCCTCTGTACCAGTTGCCACTATGATCCGGGAAACACGGTCACCTCACCCCTTCCTGTTGCAGCACAGCCGGGTACTGTCCCAGTTACCGTTGGGGCAGGAAGCACAGCCATTTTGCTTCTGGACCTTCCACACACCAGGTAAGTATGGGAGAGCAGCATGATCACAGGTCATTGACAGAGAAAACCCATCAATGTTGATTGTGCTGCCTGTGGATGGGAAAAGGATTGGACCACAACAATGTTGTGTGTAACCATTGCCCGTGGTCCCGTCCTTTTCCCATCCCTATTGCAGGATTACAACATCCTGCGAAAAGGGCCACAGAAACAAATGTTACAGAAAATTCACAGAAATAGAAAAAGGAAAGGAGGAGAGGACAGGAGGGGAGATAACTGTTATTATTCTAATGGTAGGGTCCCAGTTTTATGTTCTCTTTGCTAGAACTGATCATGAGCTTCCATACGGATTTTTCCAGGCTCCCTGTTCTTTCATTTGGTGTACAAATGCAAGAATCAACTTCATGCACAACATTCTTTTAATAAAAAGGAATAAAAAGGTGTTAAACCCCAGCTCCAAAACCAGTTCACCACCGTGGATAGCTCCTTAGATGTTCAGATTAAAACTGACAGGGAATTTACTGTCCCAAAGACATGGAAGCCATGCTACTTCTGCATGAGAAATAATATTCTCAGAGAGAAATTCACCAAATAAGCTGAACAGAACATTAGAGAGATACTTAAAGAAAAAGCCTAGATTAGTCCCCGTGGAAGTAGCTTTATTGCAGTGTAAGTTGACCCTAAGGCAACGTTTGATGGATCTTACTCCCAAGAAATTGAGTATTAAGGTAGCTCGTAGCAGTGCTGTGGCACTTTTAATTGGGAAGGAGCAAGAATTTTAGCAGAGATAAGTTGAGTGACAAGGCATCCCTACTGAAATCCCCCTTCAACATTTCATGTTTGATGCCTGCACTCTTTTGCATGTGGCCACTTGAGCAGGCACTGGATTGCTATCTGAATGTATTAAACTGCATGGGCCTTCATTAAGTATCAGAGTCACCTGGCATCTGATTTTCTACCTACAGCTTTTTGAGCATGGTCATTTATTCCATAGTGAAAAGACTACATGATACATATAATTGAATGGTAAGGATGGCCATTAGTACTATGCCAATTATGTGCTTCTGCCTAAATTTCATGCAGGTCAGAGGACTCAATTATCTCCACCCTAACTACACTATTGGCCCAGGTCACCCATCCCTTTCCATGTTTTCATCAGAGCTTGGAAATCTGCTTTCAGGAACATAGGAAGCTGCTTCACACTGATGGAGACCATTGGTCTACTTAGCTCAGCATTGTCAGCTCTAACTGGCAGGGTGTCTCTGGGATTTCTGGCAGAAGTCTTTGCTAGTTGTATCTGGAGACACCTGTATCACCTGTTACTCTCCATTCCAAGTACCAACTAGGCTCAACCCTGCTTAGCTTGCTAAATTACAAGAGATCAGATGTGTTTGTGGTAAAAAGGCAGTTACATCATAGTAATGACTATATAAATGCTGTAAAGCCTAATTAAAATTCTTCAACAATGGTCAGCTAACTTTGAAAGACCTGGGTAAATAAGAAGATCCATTCCTGCTAATAGAAAAAGAGCAGGAGGGCATCCTAGCCTCACATAGACATGAATTCCATAGCCTGGTGGAAGCCACTGAAAAAACTCTCTCCTGTGCCCTCACCAATTATACAATGGTGGTGGAACCAAGAGAAAGCCTTTTGCTGAAGATCCTAAAAACTTGGCCAGACTCATATTGGGAAATATCTGGAGAAATGTTGTACAAGCTTGTTTTCTGCTGTTCCAGAGGCTAAAAATTAGTAGATTCAAAGTATAGGAGCTCCCACCTAAACATTAGGAGGAACTTCTTGATTATAAATGCTGTTCAACAGTGGAGTAGATTTCCTCTTAGGCCAATGAAGTCTCCATCTCTGGAAGTCTTCAAACAGAGGTTCAGTGGAAGTGCTTTAGCTGTGTATTTGGACATAGCAGGAGGTCGGATGAGATGGCCTTTTTGGTCCCTTCCAGCTCTGGATTTCTGTGATTACATTATTCTATGATACGCTGCCATGTAGAGTGAATTACAGAGAGTTTTCAAAAATCAAAATTTACAGAACAAAAAAACAAAATAAACAGCAGTTAGTGCAATTAACAGAAAGTTTAAATATTGAAAAGCATGCAGTTAACAGAGACAGGGTTTGGATATCTCTAGAAATTACCCTGTTCATTTGTGTAGTATTTCGAACAAATCTGGGAGCTGAAGAAGTGTGTAGGTTAAATTCATTTATTTTTTACCAATTTATTTTATTGATAATGTTTAAATGTCATTAGCTCTTTAAGCATACAAAAACAGAATGGGTTAAAACAAAAGCCATTTCCACACTACACTGTTATTGGGCTATTATTCCACTTTCAACATCCTAAGGAATCCTGGGGTTTCCACTTTAGGGAGGGGCATTTAGAATTCTCAGCCAGAGAGCTCTTTGGCCTCAGGAAACTACAAGCTCTAGAATTCCACACAATGTTGAAAGTGAAATAATGACACTATAACAGTATAGTGTGGAAATGGCCAAAGTAAATAACAGCAAAGAAGAAGAAGAAAAAAGAGGAGGAGTTACATAGATCCTAAGAAAATTAGTAACCCAGAAAATTATATATTCTTCATCTCTGACATTATTTTGGGAGAGAGAATTGTCATGTCTGTCCGATATACATGTGTGCCTTCCTAGGCCCTTATAAGATCAAGCTAAGTTAGTGTGTAATTTGTTGCAAATAAGCCATTTCGCATTACATGTACCTAAAAAGGCATCTGCAGCAACCAACTATATTTTTGTTTCTTGTCTATGTGGCAGACAATATGTTGCATCAGGGTCAGAATAATGTAGCTCTCCAGTAGTTGGACTACAACTTCCAGCAGCCCTAGTATAGCCAATGGTGAGCATAGTCAATACATAGTCCAGCATAGTCAATGGTGAGGCATGCTGGACGTTGCCAGCTTTTGGAGGGGAACATGATTCCTAGCCATGCACTGCAATTTGGTTCAGTTTTTCATAACTATAAGGAGTATTATCTTGCTGTATTTTTATGTACTGCACTAATATTGCCCATATTTTAAAAATTTATTTCAAAATAAAATTTCTTGTCACAAAGGAACATATCTTTTTAGATTAAAGAATTCGTTAAAATAAAAGTCTTTTTTAAAAAATGCAGGCAAATCTAGGATTCGCAAATGTCAAGATAAGAGCTAGGGCTAAACCTCTTACCTCCAGGTCACAGAACGAAAGAAGAAATGTTAGTCTGACAGTGTGTCCTGAAAAATATTGTTTGTTTGTTTTACTCTGTGCTGCTGGCCTGCACTGCTGCAGGCTATTCTGAAGATGATACTGTAGTCTCTCCCAGGGATCTCTACCTTCTCTTCTTTTCTCAACATTTCTCAAATGATATTTGGCACCAGTGCTTAAAAGCAGGGTAGAATCAATGTGGAGAAATACAGAGCTACCTCAGGATTTGCTTCCTTAGGAGCTTCTGTATATTATACTACAGAATTGCTGCTTTTTGAGTTTTCTTATCTTATTTTTAACTTTCACATCTCCCACTGTTTTTAGCTTATTCTGAATGGCCATACCCATCCTTTTCTAGAGGAGAATCACACGTATACAAACGTCATTCTTTTTCAGCTCTACTTAGGCACTAGGTTGGACTACAGCGCCTATGTGTTAAAATCAGAGCTAGTAAAAGCTTTAAAAACAGAGCTGGTAAAAATCTGGCTTGTATCCTGTTCAGAGCTTATGAGATCAAGAGCCAGATGTATGATTTCATTACTTTTGGGATCCACATTTATAGTCATTAATGACTAAATGTGTTCCTCCATCAAAAAACCTACATTTTCAGCCAGACAGGTCTCCAACCAAAGAGTTTCCAAAGTGTTGGAGGAGGTCAAGACACTGGAAAATGATGAGTGCAACAATCTTCTGGCTGTGGGGCACATTGAGAACAGATCATAAATAGACCACAAACAGAACAGAACGGCTATGTTCTCATTAATTACATTTTGTCCGGTTGATGCTTAATGTATCATGCTTAACGACATTACCAGGGAATGGTTCTGTAGCATCACTGGGGCCTGGTCACTGTGACATCACTGGAGCTGTTACTTGATCTCAGGTTGTGGCCCTGACTTCCTGACTTGCCAGCCCTAAGTAAATCACACTTCATATAATTAATGATTTTCAAACAGTTGCTCCCAGCAAATTTGTGTTTCCCACCTCTTGCTCACCCAATCCTATACCACTTGTCTTTTATACTTTTTTCCCCATTCTTGTTTCTCCATTTTTCTCTATTCTGTTTTTCTACTAGCTATTTTTTATTGATATCAGTTTCCCAGAATCAGTTCCCAGAAAATATAGGATAATTCACTAGAACACTTTCCAGCCAAATTAACTCACTTTTCCACCAAAATAGAATTTTTCAACATTTTATACAGAGCTAGTTCATCACCATAGGTCAGAAAGCACAGCCTCCCTTAGCAGCATCAGTTCACCACTCAACTTCCAACAAAAGAAAAAGGGGCTTTGCTACTACTGAATAATCATTTTGCTTTACAGAATATATCAAACATCATTAACATAGCTCATAGGAAGTTGAGTAGTGGAGCCAAATGAGTTTGGCAGCAGCTTGATTCAAGCTGATGTGCATTGTACCCATTGGGGCCATTCAGAAAGGATTTAATATCTAATTGCACCTAACTATCAGTTATAGCTACAAGAACAGTGTTTCAGAATTGTGGCTATATTTGCCTGCAGCAGAAAACAAAAAGCACCAAGAGTTTTGTGGAACCTTATTAAAGATGTGCACATTTATTATGGCATAGGTTTTTATGGACTAGAGTCAACTTCATCAGATATATGAAGTAGAGTCCTAAACTGGCAGGCAAATAGTGTAGGGAAATGGGGACAGAAAGGAGTGAAGTCAGGGAGAAATGAAATACCAAAAGATGTAGCAGTGGCAATTACATAAAGCCAAAACAGTTGCAGTGAGTGTTTGTAAATCTTAATAATTTCAGGTACTACCTATCAGTTCAGAAGCTTTTACATATTCGAACAGCTTAACTGAACAGTCCTCTTCAAGTTGGAAAGGGTCATTGGGGAGAACCTGCCATTCTTTCAGCATACTGGGGCTCAAAGGGCCACACCTCACCATTTGTCCTCCATTGAGGCCCCAAGGATTCACTGTGCCATCAAAACCAGCATTTTGAATGAGTGGCAGGGATATTGTATCACTCCTGGTGGCATTGAGAGAGTACTGTTGCTCCTTCAGTAGCAAAGGGCCAAAATCAGCATTCTATAGTGAGAAGATTCATTCCTGGTACCTCTACTTTTCATCTGGAAAATGTGATATTGTTTCCCCACCACCCCCACCTTTTTTTATCTTTTCTGTTTTTGTTCTCCTCCTGCTTTTTCCAATGAGAGGGACAACAATATAAATTCCAGACTTTGTATAGTTTTCACTCCTTTCGTCTGGGGGCTCATTTAGAGAAAAGCAGTGCCTTGGATTCAGTGGGTCCGCAGTGCCTGACAAAGTACCCGTTCTGGAATGCCCTCAGGACGAAGGAGACCTCAGCACACAGAAAGCCATTCCCCTGTGGTATCCATGATGGCAGAACCTTCTCTTGATCATGGAAGGGCCTCTGCAGTGGACCACCCCTTCCAGCCACAAAGGACAGCTTGTACCCTAGTACCCTGTGACTCCTTGGTTGCCCACCCATGGGCCGTATGACTGCACTTTAAAAATGTTAATATTAATTAACAAGTGAATTGTGTAGATAACCTTCTTCATTTCCTCCATTTTTTTTCCTCAACCAAATGATAAATGAATTATTTTGAATGTCCTTCAGAACTCCTCGTATCCATGAAATGATACAGTAAATCCACTCCCACTTGCTTTTTAACCATTTTTTCTTTTTTGGGGGGAAAAAAAAGACTTGCCATAATTTATCATGGTGGTTTTAGAAGTACAAGTTGTCGACAATATATAAAAGTGCAAGTATATTTCAGTTTGTACTCTTTTCCTCATCTTCTGTCCTTTCCAGATCTACCAGGAAAGCACAGTTCGTGTCCTTTGTTAATGCTTTTGTTTTACTTTTATTCATATACATTTTTTCTCTTTAAAAACAGGTTTAAAAGGATTCAAAACATACCTTTCAGCATTTGTGCATTTTTATTTGAGACAGAACAAGATGTTCTTCTTTCTGAAGCAGGCATGTTCTCTGCTAATTACAAAACATTCATTCTTATGGGAGTTGTAATAATAATGCAGGGTTTTGTTTAAATAAGATCAACATTTGTGCTACCTTTTAACAGATTTTCCTTAATACCTCACTGTACTGTCAGCTAGCTGCTCCTGTGGAGAACAATGGCACACTACCGATGACAAAGAAGAACTGTCTAATTAGTCTACATTTTTCAAAGAATAATTGCCTGTCAAGTAGTTAAACCATCTTTCTGGAAACACATTTCCCAAAGCTGCAATTGAAATTACAGGTATGCTCATGTGGATCCTTGATAATATAAATCTTTCTAAAGAAGCTGTCCCAATTCTATTGTTTTATACAAAAATATATTTCCACTGTTATTTTATGTTGAAACTACAGACCATAAAATTAAGGGGAGGGGAATACATTTAAAGGGCTTTCAGGTCTTCAGAAGCAATGTTATACAAGCAGTGTACAGTAGCTCATTCCAAATAACAAGGCCAATGACTTTTTTTATTCAGATGGCAAATGTTCTCCATTTAGAATGGTATAAAACACAACTATTAGAGGCTTTTCCCCACAGTAGATGCCATTGGCATGAATACAATACAGTCAGGTTGAAGAGTAAGGCACTGAATATTAATGCTGACACCCAAGGTAAAATAGAAGCTATTTTTAGTGCCTCCTTTTCTGTTGTGCTCAAAGCAATAATTTATTCATTATCAGACTCCATAGGGAGTTTTGCTCAGTAAAACTTATTCAATCTGCCGTGTAACAGGGGCTAAAAAGACTACCCTCGAAATCATAAAGCATATTTCAATAAATATTAGTATCTTTAGCAAAGCTCAAAGGAGATATTTTCCAATACCTCATTATGTCTCGTGCCTGCTGGTTCTAATGGTAATTAGACACAAGAGAAGAGCCAGATCTGAAACAGGAATAAACAACTAAATTAGAGATGCCATTTGCCTATTTGGTTCCACTGTATTGGTGCCCCAGAAATTGAATCTGGGATGATACAAACAAAAAACAAAACAGTTTACAATGGAGTGCTCAGTAGAAACTCCTGTTAGCCTTTCTTTCTTTAAACCTCTTCCCTGTTCTTTTTTCTCACATTTCAAAAAAAAGAGGAAGAAGAATTTGTAATGCTAACAGCGAAAAATATCCACCAACGTTCTCAATTGATGTTAGGTTTCCAGTAAATCCTAATGTAAGGCACAAGATGCAAATATGTTATTTGGCATGTTCTATATTAAAAAAACCCAAAAAGCATAATCAGCATTTAGAATAATGACATATCTAGGAAGTTGATTGATTTTTCCAGCTTCGATACAGCATAATTTTGCCAAGCATCAATAATAATTAATCTTGTTATTTGGATTATATTGCTCATCCTTCATTTGAGGGTTGTAATATATAGCATTGATGAAAAAGCGTTTATTCATAAAGCCTTGCAAAGGAGTGTGAAGCGGAAATTAGTTTCATTCTAAAGGAGTAGTGGGATTGAAGTCAGGTATTCATCCATGTTTCTTGATGAAGCTCTGTATAGAAATATTCTACACCAGCATTCTAAGAACTATCACCCTGAAGACACGGTGGCCAGAAAGAAGGAGGAAACATCTATGTATCGATTTTGGACCAAGTTTTAAGTGATTTCACTATCCAAGTGACAAATATTCTTCCACATAAGATAATCGCATCTAGTAGCTCATTAAGAAGTTATGAACTTCTACTGCACTAGGGAGCACTGCTTTATGAAGGTTCATTATCTGGAGAATGAGAAGCACCATCTATCCCGACTGATGAAATTCTATACAACTCCAAGAACTCCCAGACAGCGTGCTGATTTGTCATGCTGGCTAGTGAATTCTGGAAGCTTTTGTCAAAAAAATAAGAGTAATATTTCCAGGCTGTGCTTCATGTGTGGGGTGTACAAAACCTACTAGTCTGAACACAGAATATCAAACATGTGTAGCGGCCCTCAAGTTTAGCTGTCACCATGGAACTGCAAAAAGAGATGAGTTGTCAAGTACTTGGCAAGTCACAAAACATTGCTTGTGGATTGTGTTTATTTATTATGGATAATCGGTAT